>RPOG01000029.1:0-1200000 GCA_008086565.1 Thalassoma bifasciatum
CATGCAAGTTACCTCACGGATGTGTTGGATAAGTTGTTGGTTACATGAAACACATTTGATTTAAGTGTAAGCAATTGGAAGGTGAAGTTTGGGCTTTATTTCTGCATTTATCACATTTTTCCAAGAGGAAAACAACTCTAGCATGTAATTTGTCAAATAAAGCTAGAACAAACTAGAATGAGTCTCTGCTGATCACTGAGGCGTGATGCATCTTGTTATCTCTTCTGATTTCTCCATCTTGGTCATGCTGGACAGGTTTTCTGGGATCACATTTCAATGATCCGCCTCTAGCTGCCATGACTGAACAGGATCTTAATGGATGTGACTCATTTGTGCTGGTAAGTTTAAATACGTGTTTCTGGCTCAACAATGTAGAATGTGTGCATTTTTGTGGAGGTCAATTTAAATGAACATTGCAATCACTGTTATGTGTGAAACCTGAGAACACAGCCAAGACAGAAATCAATCTCTCTTTCAGAAATTCTGCCAATCTTGGCTTAATCTGCTGAACATATTTGGCAAGGGAAAAAAGCACGGAACAACCAAGCAGCAACCTCTGAGTGCAAACAGCAGTTTATCTGGCGTCTACTTGACGTTGGTTCCAAAAGCCACAAAATTACCATTTGGACTCATGAAAAGCCAGACTTTACAGTAAAAGAAAAATGTGAACAGTCAGAGCTTAAAGGCTTTTTTTTTTCTATTGAAGACAACAGCAGGTTGACAAGATGGACAAGTTTCGTAGTTCAATACGAGTTTTCAGTCTATGAGGCTTGAATTCAAAAGACATTAACTTTCTTAGGAACAGATGAATACTGCTGGCTGTCTGCTAGACATAAACACGGTTACTTGTTTACTTTGTTACTCAGTTACACACTTTCCATTCTAAAAGTCTGTGCTTCTTCATGAGTAGCACATCAATATGCAGTGTTTAAAGGTTACAACTGTTATTGGTTTCCACTCAAGAGAAGACGGACCAGAATAGGAATGGGAAAGACATTGATTTGAGGTTCAATCATATGCAAGTGATGGGTCGCCTTCATTCCATAAGGATTCTTAGCTTTTTAAGCACATTGCTGGTAAGCCAACAGAACCAAATGAATCCCACCTCATGGGAAACGTGAAGTTAAAGTAGTTTTTCACCTTGTAATGATTAAGCCACAGGTCTTGACTGTTTAGCTTTGATAACTATATTTGCTGAACCTTCACTTCTCTCAAGCACCGCCTGTTATTGCAAACAGAGTAGCTTAGGGGCTAGTATGCCAAACCCAAGGCTTCACAGAAACCAACAGATTACAGACATATAACCCATTTAAAGGGGATCAAAAATCTGTTCTCTGTGAGGTGTTCACATCATTAAACTAACAATACTGACTTAACTTTCACTTCTGTTTCTTGGCGTCCTTTAGCACCTAACCACAACATGTCTGTTTCCACCAGAATGCAGAAACTTCACTTACTCACACACAAATGCAGCACTTGAAAACCAAAGTAGTGAAAAAGTTCCTCACATCACACATGATTTGTGTCTCATGACCATGTGGGTTAAATGTCAGAGATAAAGTCAGATTTTCCCCCTGTTTATGTCAACCTTGTCCTTTTTACAATCAGCTGCAAGTGACATCTGAAAAAAGTTGCAGGATAGCTTTGAACTTTGTTGGTCTGTTGTGAAATCAAAGAAAAGAGATTAAAGAAAAAACAAAGATTCAGTAGAACAGAAAATGGGCCTGATAAAGAAACAGTGAAAGTCACAGTGAGATGTTGGGATAAGCTGTTTTAATCAAGATAAAGATGCGATAGCTGCTTCCACTGTGGAACCAGCAGAGAAGAACATCCTGTGCAGTTTCACAAAGCTGTGACTATATACAGTAGCTGCTGTCAAAGCTAATGATTAACAATTCAACACATTCCAGCCTTGGGTAATAACATTGTCACTGTCATGTATACGCAGCTCAGCTGAGCAGCATGTTCTTTCACTGTACAGCTTATCTGCGGATAGATAATGGTGTCTCTCAAACACTAACATGATTACATTGTGATGCAAGTTAAACTTTGTTATGACTTATTCAGACTGCTTCTGTTTATCCTATTGTTAATGTTAAGGAAACAAACAGAAGAATGAGGGCAACCAATAAATGGAAAAGAAAATGTGACAGAATCTGACAGTGACGAGGTAGAGGGACCTTTGTTGAACTCGATATGACTTCCTGCTTTGTGTCAGGGTCTTTTTCACTCTGATTTGGTTACAGCAGCCCACTCTCCATATGTTATCCCTCACATGGTGATACCTTATTTAGTTCATTCCCAGGATATTCATGTGATCAATGATATTTTTCCTCAGCTATCTATCAACTCCACTGATCAACCTGCACCAGTCAGAGGAAAAGAGAGCTTGGATTATGTGAGAGGGACCAAGAGACGGACACCCGGGACCCAAAGTCACAGGACCCAAGGACATCGCTGCCAGGATTTGTACATGAGCAACAGAGCTGCTATTGTTGCTCCAAGAGGAACCCCCAGCAGACAAATGACAAAGAATTTCAACCAGCCCTCCCCTTAAATAAAACACGAGTTACTGTAGTGAAAAAGGAAACAAGCTTCTCAGAATTGAGCATATTCAACACAAACTACAATCACTGCATACAGTAATTCTCAGTTGCCTTACAATAAAATAGTGTCAATTAGTTTTACAGTACAATAACATGATAAAGTTAATGTCCTTTAAAGTCATCTGATGTTGTATCCAGATGCTGTCCAGGATTAAATGAAATTTTAGGTGCGGCACATTCTGGAAGAAAAAAACAACAACATCCAAAACCGACATCAAAAATAATGTGTTCATATTTGTCTCTTTATTCAGATCATGATGTCAAAATTTCATCTCATCTTTCTGTGGACCAATTGTATTGACATGAAGATTTCATTTTAGTATGGCATTTTTTATTCAATAAGAGTATAATTACGTACATTTAATACGTTTTAACACCTTTTTCAGGTGGCTTAATCTGTGGTATTGGTGGTACTCCAAGAGGAAATGACCTCACTGCCCTCAATTACCAATGACCTACATATTAATAGGCCTTTTCTGCAGAAACACCACCTCTAACTGTAAGCTCTCAAATGGCCAATATTTCATGGCAGCTGGCTTGATATAAATAATGTGAAGGCGGTTTGTGCCATTTGCTGTGCAGCATTTTCTCAAGTATTTCCCCATGACTTTCATCAGTCACACACACAACTGATCGACTGCCCCTTTCAGACAACTCATCTTCCTCGAGTGGTTCACACACAGGTTGGAGGATGTACCTTGAATATCTGTTTTGAAGTGATGTTGTTACTTCGGAACTAGCATAAATAGTTTAGAGTCCAACCCTCATGAAAAGTGTCTGATACTCAGAGAAGTCCAAACATAGTCCCATCAGAAAATTGGATGAATCTTCAACTGTGTTTACAGCACTTTGTTATCAATGAGTCAAATCGAATTTGATTCAAGGTTTTCCTCCAAAGATCATCTCAACATCTAAAGCTGGGCACATACAAATCAATAGACAACAAAAACACTGACAGAAACTGTATTTTTCTGTGACTTTTTGCCCTATATTCCAACTACAACTGCTTCATGAGTAATTAAGTAACTATATAAAAATTGACTCATCAGTTTTGAAAGTGAACAATTCTTGTCTCCTCTAAAAATGATATGACATAATTAGGTATTTTTGCCATTTTAAAGAGATTTTGCACAGTGAGTCAGTAACTTTTCAGAGTAAGGCCAATTTTTTTAATCTATGTTTGAACTCTCATCACACCAGAACACCAACACGAGTTGGATAATTTACTTTGAGTCTGCAAATACGCATCTTAAGCAGCAAGTGTGACTGCTGTCTAGAATAAAGTCCTGTGAGTCTTGGAGGGTTTTTTTTGCAACCATTGCATGATGGTTTCCTTGTTGAGTAGCAAACACATTTTCCTATGACGTCAGCCTTTATTCTTAGTGTCAGGTTACAGACACAAGCCAGGAAATTATGTTGAGTGTCATTTGTACCTGCATGTGTGGTGTTGTCACTGAAACATTTCACTGCTCAAAGGTTTCACATTTTCTTTTGTTGCATGTTGACACAATAATTACTTTGCTTTGTAAACAAAGGGTTTCTGCAACTACTTTGTATGAGGGAAGTCAAATGCAGGCATTTGCCCAGTGTTCAGCATATCTGTCTAATGACATCGATTTAAAATCTGTTTAAGACAACAGTGTTGATTTATAGTTATGATATGAAGACAGACAAACTTTTACACACTCCACAAAGCAAAGAACTCAATGCCAGGAGAAAAAAATGTTGCACTTCTGAGAAAACAGTTAGATTTGACAAACATTGTCTGCTACTAAATACATTTGATAATCTCCAATTGAAGAAAGTGAGCCTTTTTTCCCCTGTTAACTGTAGATTTACTACCTCATAAAACACTGATAAAGTGCAGGTGCATATATCATAAAAAAGATAAGGTCAACTCAGTGTCACAGCATGATTAATTTCCCCCTGGATTGACTGGTTATGACTATACAAACCAAGATGGTCATCTTCTATGAATTGTGCACATTTTTCTACTCTAGATGTTATAAAGGAAGTCTGTTTCTTTCTGTTGAAGTTATTAGGTTTGTGTATGTTGCCGTGGCTGTTGGCCGGACTGAAAATATGCATTGTGCTGAGTCTTGGTTCAGTAACTCTGAAGGCCGTAATCACCTTCATCATCTGGAACAGAGTGACACCGAGCTCACATTACATTTACAGACAAAAGGCATTAGAAATCCTGAGCCACAGAAGGATACTGAGTGGCAAAATTTTCTGTTAGAGTACAAGTCTGAAAGAAAACAACAACAAAGTTAAGTGTCACTGAGCATAGTCACTGTTGGCAGCAGATGGCTGTCTACCAGTGATTCTGGTTCAAGGTTTCTACCAGTTAAAGGGAAAATATTGGTTTACTCTAATAAAGCGCTTGCTTATGCTGGAATAATGTTAGGTCTCTATAAATGATATCAAAAGGATGAGGTGCACATGGAAGCTAAAACATGGTAATCAAGACAGAGCATGAACTAAACTTATAGACCACCTGTTTGTGACAGCAAACAGTACTTACGGAGCATATGGAAAAGCTGTGAGGTCAGGGCATCCTCTTTATTTTTTTAAATACATAGAAAACCAGACCTAATCACTAATACAAATTATCTGTCCCACTCTAAGCATTTCTTCTATGTCATATCTAGTCTTACAAAAAGTCAGTAGTAATGTCTCACAAAAGTAAAACCTCATACATCTCTAAAGAAGAAAACAGTTCCATCTATTAAAACATCCCTTGTTTGAATCAGTTGTTTCATCAAAGGCTCTTGTGTGCAGCAACATCTTCCCCTATACCTCATTGTTCCCGCCTGCAAGCACCTCTTTGACTTAACCTGATACATGAGCAGCTGGGTGGCAGCAGTGACAGAACTGCCACTATGTGCTTTACAGACACCCTTGGGTGATCACATACACTGCAAACGTCTCACTGACCACCTGAGACTCTGGAAGAGGTGCAAGAGACACCTGAGTCCTGGCTGTCTTTGGGCCTCTTCACACCCTGCTGCTCCGTCATCCTATCCTGTCTGGTTAACATCGTTAGATGGGATTATCAGCCTGAGCTCTGCTCACAGTGATTGACGGCGCAAATGCACAATTAAATTAATGTTAAATCAAACTCGTCCCACAGCAGGGTGTGGACCGCATGTGCAATCATGTATTCACATTTATGACTCTAATCTGTGAGAAAAATGAGGCAATTACCAAGCTAAAGTAATTACATACAGGATAACTCGATCAATATCAGAAACTGGAGCCGTTTTCCTTTGGGACTGTTATTTGATGGCCTGTGCGTCCATTTTATTCATATTGTTGTTGCTTTATGTTGTTTAATTCATCCAAAGGTAAACCTGTGCAGTGAGGAATACAGGAAATTTTTATTAAGCATATTTGCATGATCAAGCATGAATACATATTACTATCAGGACTGTTGTCAACCATATTTAAATTCACTTTTGCTGAGTTGGGGTTTTTAACAGTAGGAAAGTGTCTTTGGCACTGGTCTTTAAAAAAAAAAAAACACAACACGTGTTTGCCACAATGATCCTGCTCAAGGGTATTGCTAATTTCTCTGTACTGGGAAGCCTTTAAAAACAAAGGAGCTTGACAGCAGAGCGAAAAAGCATAATCAAACTTTGGTGAAATATGTTGCCATTAGGATGACCAATGGTTTGTTTTGTTTGTTTTTTCTCTTGCTTTTATATATAACAAGCACTCCATTAACTATATTGCCTCTTGCTTTTTTGAGTGCCATCTGCAGAAATTTTCCACTGGAGCATTCTTTAAACATCTCATTGCTTTTTCAACGAAATGTTTATATCATCACAGAAACAGACCTGGAGTCACCATGAGTAAACCATTCAGTTTGACAGGAGCAAAACACTTCTAGCAGGTAGTTCTAGGACTTGCGTGTACTTTATGATCATATGTGAACCTAAGGATTAACATTTATGAGTAAAAGCTGGGCGTCCATTGTGTCCATGGGGTGACCAGCTGTGGGTCTGTTACACAGAAGGACTTAGAGCCCCCAGTACTCCACACAGCAGACCCTCTTTGTTGTGGCCAGGGTCATTAAAAGAGGACAGCCTGGGGACTGGCCCCCTACTGTTCTGAGACCCCGTTACACACACACGCACACACACACACACACACACAACACAACACATACCTCCAATTTCCAAACTGTCATTTGTGCGCCTCCTGTTTGGTCCTGTTCAGCGATTTCTAGCATCCTTTACCACAGAGGTCCCTAGGACAAAAGAAAAGGTGATTGAGACAACCATGATGTCATGATGCCCTTGAGTAAGTAGATAAAAAAAGAAGTCTTTGGGAAAGCTATACCCATGAATTAAAATAACTGAAAAAGTGGCTTCAGTAACTTCAAAAGTAAATCAACAGGCAAGGTGCAAGGTTTTCAGTTAAAAAGTTTCTTTCATATTCTGCTGAAACAAGAGTAACTGGTCCATATCACTTCACATACTGTTGACATTTCCAATGTTTGTTCGAAACTCAGCAAACAGTGAGATAATGTGTAGGTCAGCCTTACTCAGTTGGAGTATGTGACACCTTGAGGAATACTTTTTAGCATTAACAACCCCATTGCAAAGTCTATAATCAATGAACAGACATAAAAGAGATTTTGTGTTTTCACTGTCAAAACTGTCCTTGCAGAGCAAACCGCCACCCGCAGGTCTTTAATTACTTAAAACCAGCTTGATTGTAGTGAGCTTCAGTTTGAATTGAATTTGAATTGACAAAGTAGCAGTGGGCCACATCCATTTCTAATGAGACTGGAGCTAATATGCACCATTTTTTGCAAAGTTTTCATCATTTTATAACCATGTTTGGCATCATAAGGAGTACATCTATGTACTTTCATGCCTAGAGTTTGCAAAATGGATTAGTACCACTCCCAACTGTCAGATGGCTTAGCTGCATTATGACCAGACAAAAGCCTGGCCCTGTACCTGTAGGGCTAACAAAAAAATGCTACACCAAACACTTTAAATTCTCCATTTTTTAATAACTTCACTTGAGTTATCATTTCATAATTAAACCTAGCATTACCATTAGATAGTTCTACACATCATGATAGAAAAATGTGCAATTATTTAGTGTTACCTGTTGCTAAGTTAACTAGTTGAGAAATGTTTTGACTCCAAGTATGGCCTGATTTTCACTTTCAAAAGATTATTTTTGCTGCCATCTGTTTAGCTCCACCTGTGCGATGTTTGAAGAAGATTCCTTTGTGAACAGTGCCTTGGGTCATTTTCTTCATTGCATGTTTGTTCAAGTTTATCACATCTTCTTTCATATTTGGGGCACATGTTCCTAAGAAAGCATTTCCGTATTTACCATGTCAGCATACAAGAAAGCTTTCTCAGGGACTTCTACATGAATTTACATAGTTTGGAGCATATTCACACAGCAGCCATTTTCGTCTGAAATCATGCCCAGGGTGGTAAGTGCATTGTGTTGAAATGCTGTGCCACTCAGGCAGTCAACTGTACATTAAATTCGATATTTGATGTACAAAGTTGGTACAAACATGCTTCACAGGTATCAGAAATTGATGGATGCCGCCATACTCCAAGTTGGAACAGGAAATTTCATTACAAATGCTCTGAATGCTGAGTCACAACAAGAAAATTGGGTTTATCTCATTTGGTTATATCAGTTATAAAAACAAATGGATGCCAGACAACAGATAGTTTTCAATCTGCACTTAAACTGTGGACAAATTTTAGATCTAGCATATAACAAGGCTCTTAGGGAACCTGAGCACGAACCCCTTTAACCCTCCTGTTGTCTTCAGATTTACTCTGCACTCTGTTCTAACAGCTTGTGAAGTACAATGTGAAAATTTTCCTGCAATTTTTTTTCTCAATTTTTGTGGAGATGTCTCCCACATATTCACATATATTTAGTAATTATTTTTGTGATATATGGTATGATAGACCTTATTTACACAAAAGTATACCTCTACTTTGAGTAGCAAAAAAAGAAAAAAATACAGGTTTGTTTTTAGAGAGAGTTAGAGTTAATTTATTTTTAAAATAGGGACAATACATATTAATGGACATATACATGTAAATATGCAAGATTAAAGCCAACGGCTTATTTCCATCTTTAGTCCCTGTTACAGGTTAAAATCAACAACATAAGATAAAATAGCAAATATACAAGTTTAGGCATGGTTGTGGCAACAGTGTTGTTTGTCCAACAGCCAGGCTTTAAGATGTTTGGTAAAAGAAGTTAAAGTCAGGAGTTCAGGGATCGTGTTTGGTACTGAATTCCAGGTGTGAGAGGCCCGAACAGAAAAGGTGCTTTGACTAGAGGCACTCTTTCTAAAGGAACTACACAGTCACCTCTTGAACCAGCTCTTGTTGATCTATTTTAGTTTTTTCTCACAAATTCTCGTAATGGAGGAGGTGCTTTGCCATGGAACATTTTGTACATCAAGATGGCATCGATGTATTTAACAGCGCTGTCCCAGCTTAAGTGCTCATGTTTTTTTAATATCTGACAGTGATGGTACGTTTTTGTTTTTTTATACTATACTTTTAGAGCTTGTTTATAGACTGTTTCAATTGGCTTTAGTGTCGTCTTACAGTTATTTAAAGTAATTATGTAAGGTGCACAAATTGATATATAGTACATAGTATCACAGACAGGTATTTATCAAAGTGATGGCAGGATATTGTTTTGAGATCATTTGAATTTCTTTAATGGCAGGGAGATTCTGTAAATTGTAAACATACATAATTTAACAAAAATAGTCATAACTAACTTTACATGTAAATGATATTGCATGTGACCATCCATGTCATTTTCAATCAATTATATGAAAGAAAACCAAAGTTATAACAAAATAACTTTTGAAATTGGATCAAATTGACCCAAAGACAACAAGAAGGTTGAGCACCACTGTTAACATAGTGGACAGTGGACTAACTGAAATCTCTATGCTACAGCTGTAAAGGTGGAGTTTCTTTACCATCTCCTTCCTCACTTCAACTCTCACCTGTGTAAAATAAGGTCCCACAAACAGCTCTCGCTTCTGTTAGTTAGTGTCAACGGGTGTTTGAGGGGTTTGTGAACCCACGGACGGTGAGTGTGTATCGGGTGGGGTATGTCTGCGGGTCCCGGAGACAGCCTCGCTCCGCCCAGGCAGCGTCACTACAGGGCGAACCGTTGAAAGGAGCAGTCGGTCCTTTTAAACAGGCTGTGCTCACTCTTCAGCGGAGGCAAAAACAGAAAGGACGACGTTTTGGCGCCGACAAAGACACATGGAGTTATTAAGTTTTCCGCGGATCACCAGGTGACTTTTGGGCTGACGAGGACAGTTGAAAAACAAGTGAGTAAACCGAGCACCGGGGGACTTTTTCCAGCTCGGATTTCACGGGTGGCAAGCTAACTTTAACGATACATATATCTGCCGACCATCAAAAACCGCCCACTGGAGCTCACACACACTAACACAGAGACAGTGAGTTAGAGGTCCAGTCTTACTCCTTCAAAGGGATACTATGTATACTGCTTATGTGTTTTAAGTGAGTGTCCTGTCTGCTTTGTTGGTTACAATTTTCAAGATTATTAAACTATTATCAGGAATATAAAACCTTAGAACAAGTAAGTACAAAGCAAATGCTCATGTGTTGCACACACGTTTGGAGAAGTTTTAACGTTAAAGCTTCAGTTTAGTCATTAATACAGCATTATTCAGCTGAAACAAGTTCAGACTGATTAGTTTGTCGTGTTTTAGTTACTCGAAGTGTCTTTTATTTATTGTATTTCAGTGGTGAGTTGTGCTGCTTCAATGCGTTTTGTGTCGTGAAAGACTTAAATTGGAGTTCATGTTATCCTCGGTGAAAACAGGAAGTTAATTGAACATATTCTTGCTGGTTTTGTGTTAATGGTTTACCCAAATATACTAAGAGAAATTACTCAGTAATGTAAATAATTAATTATTTTTTCCTCTTGTCTCTAACTTACAGAAACTTTATCTTGCTTCAGTGTCCTTAAAACTAATGAAGAATGAGCTGTTTGTAATAGAAAAAAACAGGTGAGCAACAATGTACAACTTGAAAAAGAAGAGGCTTATTTTCCATTATTTCTCATGTTTCCTCACTGAGCTTTTCTTTAATATCTCTTCTTCAAACCACCTTTCTCTGAAGTCAAATGTGCTTTCCAAGATAAAAGTTCGTAATCACATGAGCAACATTTTCCAGAGTCCTTTTGCACAGATGTGTGTGTGTGTGTGTGTGTGTGTGTGTGTGTGTGTGTGTGTGTGTGTGTGTGTGTGTGTCAGCTCTGCTGCCTTGCTATGTTTAGACTAAAAAGTCCAAACCACACTTGAGATGCCTTGCTTCAGTCAGTCGAAGGAAGTGTCTGCCTGGGCTGGTGATCAGAAAACAGAGCAATTTTTACCAGTGAGCATTACACCCAGTTGTTGAGTAGTTGAGATGAACATACTTTACTTTCCCATAGCAGTCACATACCTGGACTTGAACACAATTTCCTCGTTTTTTTCCATAACAAACAATTCCAGCTGAAAATGTTTTATTTAAAGCTTATGCTCTGTATGCCAGGATGTAGCCATGGTAATAACTCCATTATTTTCCTGTGAGTCTGGGATGCCACTTACTTGTTTACTCTGCATGTAGTTACTGCCCTTCATGCTTGTAATACAAGTGCTTTAATGCAGGGCTGTGTATGTAATAGGTTTAGTGAGTTTGACACATTTGTGTGAGACTGTAGGGTTCTTAAAGTGAGTGCAGGTCGATAGAGCTGTAAATCTACAGTATCAGATTACTGTGTGTGGGGTGGAGATGTGAGAGTTTTATTCTGTTTTTCCATTTTGTCATTTAGATGCAAACAGCACTAACTTCAAATTCCAGTGATTTCTTCATTTCCTTGTACCTTTGTTGGCAAATGATGCCTTGTTGGCACTCACAGCCTTTTTCCACTAGTGTTAGTGCCAGTGCCAAGTTGGTTCCAATCCCATCCTTCCTAAGACATGGTTTGGTTCTGCATCGGCGAGGAGCCTAGCTGGTGTCACGTCATTGCGTCACCGTAAAAAACTGCTATGTCACTGCATACGTAGCTGTTTCAGTGTTTCGGAATGGCAGTGTAATGTACAAAATGGGGGTGGGAATGACGCTGTTTACAGTGTTGTTATCTACATAAATGATTTTGTGAGTACTTTAAAAAGGCAGTAATTTTTGTTCTTTGTTTCTTGTGGTGGTTGTGGCGTTATTTTTCCTGACTGCCTGCTACACAGAGTGTGCGCGTCTGAGTGTGCGCTTACACGTTTGTGTGTGTCTGTGTGCATCGGGGCAGAACTCTGCAGTGCATAATACAGAAAGCAGAGGAGAATTGTGAACGCACGACCATCAGACAGAAGATATCCTGTCATGTAAATAAGACAAATGACATAAAGCTATTTAGCCTGTTCAATAAATGAACATGGTATAGGCCTGAACGATTAGAGAGGAACTAAATTGCTGCTTAAATTTTGCCAATATTTCAAGTTTTGGATGAAGAAACTCGAACAAAACAACAGACGGCCCCGTTCGGCAGCTTTTCCCATAAACCATTACTGTTTTTGATTACTCATTGTTGGTCATGTGAACCCTGCCCTGGCCCCTGATGTAACAACTCAACTTCAACTTTATTTCTTTGAACCAGTGACTTTATGAACTGTTGCACATTTTTTGTCTCTTCTCTGCTGACTTTGTGCTGCTGAATAGAAAACTAATGGCTCCTGTTTCAGACCTCCACATAGCGGCTGACTAATGTTTTAGGGATGTAAAGAGGAGTGAGTGGAAAAGCCCTCTACGTAAGGCAACATTTCCTCCTGGAGCTGTAATCCTAACAGCACATTTTTGTTCAGTCAGTCTCTCTTAGTTTATCATAGAAAACAGGCTGGTCGCAGACAGTTTCCACTTTCCGATAACATCATAACTATGATATTAAATCACAAGCACAGGTTTTACTTGTTAAATAAGGGAAAGAACTATAAATCATAAACAGCAGTGATTCACTTTGGTTTAGAGGGCTGGCCCCTCTTCACTCCTCTTTTTTCCTCTCTCTCATCCTTCCTTTTAAGGTCAGTAAATTTAGCACATCACATATGGGAGACCCGGAAATACCCAGAGATGCTACTAATTATGGGGACATCCCATTAGGTCTGTACTAAAACCATTTTGTCGTCATCCATGTTGACACAGAAATCTACTTCAAACTGTGCAGATGGAGTAACGTCTGTTTAGTGAATGGAACAGAATGGACTTCAGATTTTCATCACCTCTACAGATATTCTGTTTCATTTTGCCCAGAAAGAAGCATTTGAAATGCAAGTATTGGTACATTTAGAAAAGGGAACAGCTAACAGTGCAAAAATGCATCATTGCATGCCTTCAAGTGTGTTTATTGGAACTTATTTGACTGTACTAATGTTCAGCTTCCTGTCTCTCTGCAAGCTTAATGAATGCTTATTTTGTTAGCAGAGCTTTTATTAATACTGCTGCTGGTTTTGTGGTGCCTTTTTGCATAAAAGTCACAGAAACTTATTAGCTCATTGGTCCTCTTCTGTCTCTTGATTATTGTGATTTTCCCCAAAAAATAAATAAATTGATGAATTTCATTTCTGGATGAGCAGAGAGTTCAGAGAGTACTTGCTTTGGATGCACAGTTGACACAGCAACACACATTTTTTAAGCTTGTGTTCTAAGACAGACTCACATACATTTGAGTGACCATTCTGGAAACATTACAGTCTAACTATTATCTGTCTCATGAACTAAATGTAAGACAGCAAAAATCTAATCTTACGTAACATTATGGGAGTCACACATTGGAGGTCTGTAGCATTCTATCAGAAGTAACTTCTTATCCGTATCACCATGATACAAAACACTGTTTCTTCTGACTCAATGTCATGTGTTCCGTCTTGCTTTAGTTTCATTAGTTTTTCACAAATAAAGACAAAATGTCCCTTTGGCCAGTGTGATCTCCAGAGGTACTGTATGATCCCTGATGACACATCACAGCAGCAAAGCCTACGTCAGAAAATTGCAATCAAAGGAGTTCTTTTGTGATTTGTCCCTCCAGATTTCATCAGACGAAAGAGAGCTAGGATTAAAATGCCAAGTTTTGTTCTGTTGTTTAATCACCAAAAACGTCTTCAGGGAGTCCAAGCCAGTGAGGCCAAATATGTATTTTCCAAAGCCAGAAGCAGCTGCTGCTTTAAAGCACTTGGCTGCCACATTTTTCTGAGGACCATTAAAAAGAGCTTACAGGGATACACTCTTGCATGGGCACACTGAATGCTTAATGTTACAGTCATTTTGTTGATTGAAGTTGCTGCTGACTTTGCTGACTAATGCATCAGAAGCTTTGGACCCCTTCACTGTCAGTAATGGAGATGGAGATGAAATGCAACACTTAATGGAAGCAGTGCCTGCAGTATTCTTAGCAGGGATAGGTCCCAGAAACATCTTAAAATGCGTTCTCACCGACAGTTGTTGTGCCGCCTATGTACACTTAAAAGCAGGAGTGTTAGATAAAGATAAAAAATAGTGAAATGCTTCATGTGGGTGGATATCCACAAGGGGAACCTGGTGTTTTTTCATCCACCTGATTCAGTCACTCTCCGGTAAACACTAGAATGAGAGGAAATGAAATGTACCTGAGCAGCAGATTAGCTGGGGGAGTGGGTACATTTGATGAAGGAGAACAAACTGTGGAGGTGTAAAACTAATATGACAGAGACAAGCATCAGGCAACCTCTGATTGTTAAGCATCATATTTTACAGTGCTTTATCTGACATAATTGGTCTCTGTGGTTTTTCGACTGCTACGCCTTACTGAAATATCTTATGGACATCTCTGACTCTGAATAAGGACCATCAGTACAGTTTCTCATGCAAGTTTGCAGAAGTAGTCACAAACACTTTTAGCTGCTCAAAGAACCTTGGAGACAACTCCCTTGAATTGTCACTGCTGAGTGAGCCATGTAAGAAATTTAGGTAGGAAAAATCATCCATCTAATGTTTAAAACAGCTCTGAGGTGAAACTTTCAACACGCAGTCATGGTTTTGATTTATTCGATCTGACATGAAGACTTTTTACCTAACTTATATACTCAACATCCGCCGCTTCATGCAGTTTTTTCACATAGTCACGGCATTGCCGTTATTTGTCAGGTTTAATTGTCAGCATTAAATTGTCATCCTTCCTGATAACTGCAAATATGACACAGTTGGGTGGATGAGACAGCTTTTAGTAGTTGAGTAACAGGATATGACTGCTCAAAGTTTGGTGACATGTGAGCAGCATATGCTACCTTCACACACTCACAGGAACGAGGATATGAAACAGACAAGGGAACTAGATGGACTCCAGAAATCGAAGCAAAGCCATGATGAAATTGTTTGTACAACTCAAGCACTAAGTAGGAATGGGTGTTTCCTTCGCTTTGCCTGAAATTGAGTTTGAGCCATTGTGTGCTCTTCCTCTTTCTCTATCCTATGCCCTCTTCCTGCCTTGGTCTCTAAGGATGTTTAACTCATCTGTTAATAGTCCATAGCCCAGATGTGATGCCAGATATAGCAGTTCTCTGAAGTTTGCGCAGAAACCAGACAGAACTCCTGAACTCGTTCCAATTACCTCCTCATTAAAAGTATTTGCAGGCTGAGTTGCTCCAGAGTTGTAGGGTTATCCCAGGATACGGCTGCATCATAAGTGAGTGATTGTCACTCTCCTTTACTCGATTACATGCACACCCACTTTGAGTCCATGGAAAAATACTAATCTGATTCTGTTAATGTGATTCTGGTCTTGTTTGTGATGGAAACAGTTGCAGAAGAACAAGCGACTTCTCTACAGCAGTCTGCAACCTGCACCCTATAGAAGCCATGTCTGGTATCCTGTTTTGAAACGTGGTCACATGTTTTTTAGAAGAAGAGAAAGAAACAGTTTGTTGACCATTTTTGAAAACAATCTCTCACAAAACGTGAGAGTAATGATGACAAAAGATGCAAAACTCGACAAGAACATAACTCCGACAAACTTATACTGACTTTCGAACTACATCTATTAATGCTGCATCAACTTCTCGCTCTTTATTTTTCTGCTTCAGTTTTCTATTTGCAATTATGCTGTTTAATCTGGGGACTCACAAAGATACTGCATCACTCTGACAGCTGAATCTGTTGCTTCCTTTCTGCATTAACTGAATTAGCTGAAGTTACACGATTACTGCAATCAAAGTCAGTGTTTAACTTCCTTATGGACACCGCCTTTTTATTTTTCTCTTCTTGTCATGTTTGAGTTTTATTTATTCAGATATGGATTCTGCAATGAGACCCTAAATATTCCCCTTAAAATCTCTTTTTCGCACAGTTTTTTAACTACTGACTTCAGTTAATGATTACTAACTTGCAGAGATTTGGGCCAAATTTGGGCATGTTTGAGACTTGTGATGTGAGCAGGAAAAGAGCTAAACTAGTGTGGGACCACGCAAGTCGAAGTAATTTTATTTTCTTTACTGTGCGAAATCACAGCAGAACTAATTTAAGGTTACCTCATTCTTTTTGAACAGACTGAGCAGCCTTGTATTATTTATCCTATTTGCATTATTACAATGCACCCCATAATTTATGGGCTGTCATTTCTGTCTCCAACTGGTTGCATGTTCACATTTCTCCTCTGCTCTTTGTACCTGATTAAAGCCTGATCCTAGAAATAAGACAACCCCACTTTTTTAAGGGGATTTCCCAGGATAAAACATTGTCTTATATTTAGAACATTATGGTACTTATCTACCAAATCAACAACATAGTCTAAGACATCAGTCCACGTAGCAGTTGTCTAAAACAAGGACCTTATATTTTTTATATTTAATAATTATCAACTCCTCTTCAGCAGAATATTTTTGGAGTTGCTGTAGTTTGCTGTGGACAAGCTTGCAGTCATCGAGAGAGACCACATGCTAACCTCAAGTCTGTAGGCTAAATATTGCAGAGAAATGCAGTCACACTGACAAGTACCAAGTGCTCATAACCACAGCAGCCTCAGTGATGTCAACACAGAAGTATAACCAGGCTTAAAAGTTGCTCTACAAATAAATGGAGCAGGTATAACAGGCTGCATGCACTGTTAGCAGAAGCATACTTGTGGTGCAGGAGTGAAAATACAAGAGTTTGAGCATGTCTTCCTAAAGCATGACATGTTGGGCCTTATGGCTGATTAACCCCCCAGAAGAGAAGTGAACATCAGTGCAAATGGAAAGATACCTCCACAAAAAAAAATGCAAAAGCTTTAGCCAACGTTATAAAATTGACAAGAGGTTCCTCTTTTTCATTTGTTAGATTTTCATCCTTAATCACACTACACCTATGGATCAAGGGCTGTGTCATTTTGTCGTCAACTTTAAACCTGTGGATGATTTATCACTGCTCATTAGACTGGAACCACAATCATAACAGCACATATAGTGCATGAGTCATTTTACATTCTAAAGTATGTACACGATGTCTCTGCGCATCAGCTCACACTGTGAATCTCGTGTCAGGATTAGACATGGCATGTTGATTTGATGCATTGACTTTTGTTACGCATGCTCATCGGCCCACACATTTTTATTTTCAGATACGTTGAGTGTGAGTAGATGAGTCGCGCCAAAGAGAGAGATGACCTTTAGTGTGCAGAGTTGGACTGACAAGTATTTGTTGATAATTTGAAATTCCATTCTATTTTAAGTTGTGTGTGTGTGTGGCGGGGTCTACTTCAAACTTTCGCTTCCATACATAGCTTGTTTTCACTTGTGAGATACACCATTTCTTTTGGAAGCTGTCACTCCAACAGGTTTTTCCGAGGGATAACGGATTCTGCTTCAGCATTCTTCAGCCAGATGAGCTACATTTAGGGCATCAGGTTGTGGTTTGTGTCGGAGCGCTTGAAGTCAGCTGCAGGCCCACTTGGCCACCCTTCACTTTCACAACCATTTAAAACAGCTGACTTTTTTCATTAAACGTACATGCAGCAATCAGACCAAAATGTTCTTACTACATTTGTAAAACAGACTCATGCATGTTTAAAATTGAGTTTGATGCTATCTTTTGTGGGCACCGTAAGCATTAACTCACAAGAACCACTTTCAAGAGCCTATAAAAGATCAGTGAAACCGACATGTCCGTGACTAGCGGCAGTCACTATGGTGGGACCTTTAGCCCTTGAAAACTCGTGTTGACTTTCGATATTTAGTGGGCAGACTCCAGCTCAGACAGCACCTCTCCATGCTGAAGTCTTCAGGCTATTTATGGCACTCTCTTTGCACCATGTTACTATCAGCCCACCATTCCTTCCTGACAGAAAGCCCTCTTATATTTCTCCAACTGAGGTTAGTATAGTTGACGAAAACAAATGAAATAATAAAAGGAGAGGTGAAAATATGATTTCATGAACCAAAATAAAAACAATGCATTACCATAAAAGAAAAACTTGAACACAAAACTCGCTTAAAAAACTGAAATAATAGCAAAAATGTCTTAAGATATTGTCTTTGTCAATCCATCTCTTACTTAAACTTACTATTTTGTTTTTTTTACCATCAGCCCTTTGGCCAGACAAATCTGTCCTCTGTGAATACATTTTTGAAAATAGTATAATGTTAGTTTCATTACAAAGTGCTTTTTCTTTTCTTTTTAATCCAGCCCTTTATAACTTCCCCATCTACAAAATAAGACCAAAACTAATACTGAAACCAAAAAAAAATTATCAAGAAATGAAAGCTGCATGAAACAACAAAACTTGTTTCAAAGCACATTAGACCTGAACTGTTTTGTTTTGTTTTGGGTTTTTTTTGAGTAAAAATAAATTTAAAAACTAAATTAACCTTCCCTCCAACTTGGGTACACATAATACACCTCTGAAAATTAAGTATTGGTTGAAATGAATGGATACTGACTTAATTTTTCACCAGGATTTTTCTTATTTCACAATGGTAGAAAAAAAAATTGTAAGATGAGTCGGAGGAATAATTTTCTTTTGTCAGGGGAGAATCACAAGGGTCATGTTTAGCTTTGAGTCGTCCAGTGCATTCAGAAACAATCCAGACATTCCACTGTTGATTAACTTACACCTACCTCTAACGTTTGTTCTGTTAGATAATCTTTAAGTGAATATTTCAGGCGGCTTCCATATTGTCACAGCGCAGTGAGAGGTGATAAGGTGACCTCTCTTATCCAAACATCGCTTAATTATTAACCAAACCCAATCGTGTGTATAAAAGAAGCTTTCCACATCAGTATACTAACCAAAGCTAATGGTTATATTTTTTAATTTTGAGCATGAAACCTCCATGGATTTAACAAGCAGAGACAAATAGCATACTCTTGTGTGAAGAAGCATTACTGATTACAGCTTGTTGACAGCATGACAAGTATGCAAAAGGGATCTGTATACATGGTTTGCATTCAGGCTTAAATACATGTTTTAGATGGGAGTTTGCCAGAATGGTGTGTGTCCTGCTAATGTTTTCCCTCCCTATTTGCTTCAGCTCTGTATGGACACTGCAGTTATGTGCATCTTGTTTTTTTATTTGATCACAAGTAGCTCAGCCCAGAAAAAAAACAGACCAGGCCACTAAAGTTTCTTTAATCCTCTTGTCTGGTGTTGTAGATGCATCAGGATGCACGTCAGATGTCCACAACACAAACCAAGCCTCGTCTCCTCCATTTCCCCCCTGACACCTCTGTCAGCACGAAGGTTGATGTGAGAATGGGGGTGCCCGACTGAATGTGAAAATGATCAACTTCCTGATCTGTCTGAGCAGATGTGTATGCTGCAGCATGTGTGCAAGAGTCAGAAAAACCCCAGCAAAAATTCAACCCAGGGGAGCAAAACGTCGTGGGCAAAACAAACATCTATAAACAAATCAAAGTCCCCAAAACAACTGTTAGAGAGGCCGCTGCCTGTTTTCATTGAGACTTCTGCTGCTGTGAATCATCAAATAAATGCAGAATTTTTGTTTTTATCCAGGTCATGTGAAAGTTTATAAGAACTCTGACTCTTCCTTTTTGCAGCTTCAAACAGGTCACTCACTGTGAATAGTTTCTTTTCTTCTACATTTGATCTCACACCTACTCCACAGCAGTGGTCACAAGCTTTAAAACA
The DNA here is from genome assembly GCA_008086565.1 of Thalassoma bifasciatum. Classification (NCBI taxonomy): domain Eukaryota; kingdom Metazoa; phylum Chordata; class Actinopteri; order Labriformes; family Labridae; genus Thalassoma; species Thalassoma bifasciatum. The sequence continues at coordinate 19,791 of RPOG01000029.1, forward strand.
ATAGATAATGTATAATAGATAATTCTTTTTATTGTCCAAAAGGGAATTTGTTTTCACAGACAGTCATATCAAGTTGGCGTTGATACCAGCACATAGAATATGAACAACACAGGAGACAATCAAAAGTTACAGAAAGACAGTAAACAAAGCATGGAAAATAATTCAGTGAGCTAGCTTGTTGAGAATGGTGATTGATTGAGCAGCAAAACTCCTGTGAAAATGGACCTTTCTGTGTTTTAGAGTCCATAGGGAAGGAGGAGGGAGGAGTTATGAAGAGGAGGGCTCAGTGTCCGAAACTATTTATTTGACTAATTGACCCATTGCTTTGTTGTTGAGTTCTGAGATAGTTGGTGTGGGGGAACAGTTTATTGAAAAAACCCTTTGTTAAAGTACTCAATCTTGGGGCGCAGATGGCCTAGTGGATAGCGGGTGGCCCGGGTTCGATTCCCACCTGTGGCCTGTTTCCTGCATGTCATTCCCCACTCTCTACCCCCTGTCATGCTCTATCCACTGTCCTCCGCTATCCAATTAAAGGCAGAAAAGCCCAAAAAATATCTCAAAAAAAAAAAAAAGTACTCAATCTTATGGTCATGGTTTGTCTGTTTCAGAACTATCTAAAAACTCCCTACAGGTGCTTTAAAATAGTCTGAATCAACCAAATATATATAGAAGATTATGCTGTCATCTTTTGCACCATCACAATGACCTTTCCTACCACTGCATCTGATTCATAATCACATCATTAAAATTGATACTTAAGACTGTCTTACCAAATAATAACTCATCTGCAACCTTTTTGGGAGGCTAATTTCTTATTTCTATTTTTAAAACAAAACAGTGTCATCCTTTGATCATATATTCATAGCCAAAAATGACATCTTCAAACGCTTCAGTTTGTCTGACCCCAACTTAAAGAGTCATATTTCTATCAAGGCTGATAAAACTGCATCATTTTCAGGAGTTGACAAAAAGTGTTTTTATCATAAAATGTGTTCAAACATCAGAAAATTGGAAGCAGATTTTTTTACATCTCGTGTGCGTATAATAAAGTAGGAAAGTGCTGAATAATTTTCAGTATCTTTTCCTCTCATTTTTTTCATCAGTTCACATGCCTTTTCTAGTACTTTTTAGTTCAGCTCTGTGTCCTCGCCGCTGTTGACTCACAAGTTGTTTTCATATGCTTTCAGGTTCAGTCTACCACTCCCCTCCCTCTCATCGTCCTCCCCTTCCTGAATCCTTTTCCCTGTTGGCTTCTGTTCCCGGGGGGAGGTGCTAAGTATGGGGTAAGAGAGCGAAGAAGAGACATCAAGACAACTGGAGCTGAGGGGGCCGTCTAATCTGCACAGGTAAGATCGTACAAAATGTACTCGCAGCCTCAAAAGCATTGTTACAAATGCGGTATGTGATAAGGTGACATGTTATTAAGCAAGTTAAAGTGAAACACACAGAGGTGAAATCATACTTCAAAACATTTCAAATCTGCTTGGTATGATAGATTTCATGGTAGAAAGTGTCAGCCAAAAATTTATCATGAAATTTTAATTGGAATTCTGTACACTTCTTTTACATTAGTTCAGTCTTCAAGCTATAATTCCCTCAGGTCCATTGTGGTTTAGCAGCACCTGTCTTCATGGAGACGCTTAACAGAAGCTGGGAACTCTTTAGATCCGCTTCAGCTCCCAAACACAAACAAACGATTTTACTGACTGTAGCTCACACCCATCCCCCACACAGGTGAGACACCACACCCCACTGAACCCTTTATCAGGTGGAAAGCACATTTGGTCAAACACAGCTGGGCATTGTCCAGAAGATTAGTGGCAGATGTAATCAGTGAGTCACGTGGCTGCTTACTGTGTGGATCAATAAAGTGGGAAAAATACACAAGCTTGGCTGGTTGTTGACGGGGTGTAATGTAGGGAAAATAAACATCAAAAAAGATATGCTGCAAAATGTTACATTTAAAAAAAAAAATTGAGCCAGAAAAGTTGCATTGTGAAAACATTTTGCATTTTTATGTTTACATCTGCTCTGACATAAATTTAAAAATATTGATTTATCCCAAAACTTTACCTAGGTCAAGATCTGTTTATTTTTTATTATTCATCAAACATCACAGCTGCTATTAACATATTTCCTTGGCAAAGTTGGGAGCAACAAGTTGGGAACTGATTCAGGGATAAAGACAAGAAAAAGAAAAAGAGGATTCACTTTGAATACCCCAAAAATAGACTTCATTTCTTGTTACAAAAAGGATCCATAGAAAACAACATGAGGACATACAAAGATAATTTCCTATGAATGAACCTGCACCTGCAACATCCACTGACTAAACCACTCTCTTGACAGTAGCCCCTCCCTTTTTACTAACCACCAACCAGCAAACTGCATCAATTGATTAAATCAAATAAATGAACTGGCATGGGTTGAACAGAACAAGGATGTCACATGCCCCAGCTGTTACCAACTGACAGGCTGATGTTCGAATCACAACTCCCAACCCCACTCGGCCAATCACTGCTGGTATGTAGCCCAGCGGAGCCCCGCCTCCTCGTATTAATTCTGTACACATGTATATACGTATGGATTTACCCTTTGGGGGATTTGCAGTGCACTCCCTGGAAAGGCTGAGCAGGCTGCTTGGCCAACCTTGGGAACACTCTAAAAGCAGAGCTATAACTATAACTATAACTGGGTTTCCATTTGATAATCAATGGTTCAAATCTATGATGAGAGTGTTCCTGGCTGAACATGAATTTTTATTTATGTATCAATACTCAACCTATCTTTTCCCACAAGATATGTATCTTGCAGGCCATATTGAAATATAATTTTATTTGCAATAAGGCTGCTGCATTCAAAAGTTCAAATAATCCATCTTGAAACAGAGGATGTTGGTCCCTGGTCGAGTGCCTCATTGTTTTGTTTTTGAATTGTGAATCTTATTTTAATGTGTATTTGAAAGCTTTTTTACGAGCTTGTTTTGTTGCTGAACTGAGAGTTGTGGGAATCTAATGTGAAAGGACTCATGTTACACAGAGGTGGATGTAGATGAGCTATAGTGGACACTGATTTTCTCTCTGCTGCACAGATGTACAGTTCAGCCACAGGAAATGCCAGCCCACATTAGGCTGCACATAAAAAACTGATGGTTCCGTGGTGATGCTTAACTCAATAACAGCACAACAACTTATGGTTACAGTCAAATTTGAAGACGCCACTCTGACTTGTGTTATGGATTGCCATTATCATGCATTACGGCGTTTGAGTCAAACAATTAGACCATTGAAACAGTAAAAAGTCAGCTATCAAGACAAAGATGCACCACTTTCCCTCCTTCCTGTGCTTGTCTTTTATGAGCCCTTTGTTTTAGTCTATGTTACAGACCTTTCTTTTCAGACACTTCTCAACCTTTGTCTTTCTCAGAGGAGTGTGTGTGTATTTTAATTTGCAGACCATTTTAGTGGAGCATATACAGTCTTGCAAAATTTGAACAGAGTCAATTGTTGCACAAAACCACAGTTACAGTAGATGCAGAGATCAGGTTTACTTTTGAATACCAGAGAGGAAAATACAACTCTAATGCTTCCAGATGAGAACAACCGTACACCACTTTAGGTTGATTTAACATCCACAAGTTGTAGCCTTGTCGATTTGTTGTTTGGCTCCATCTTTAGACACTCCCTTCCCTCTACCCTTCGTCATGATTCCCTGAAGTCTCCATCTCTGTACAGAGCTGCAAGGGATGGGAAGGGGTAATTATCCATAAGAAACAGAGAAAGGGAGGGGAAAAAGAGAAGATGTGTCATGTGTCCTTGTTATCATGTGAATATGGGTGAAAATCTAAGGAGAAGGATGAAACAAAGAAGGAAATGAGAGCAGGAGGCACAGGAAGTCATGGAAAGAGATGGGGTAAATGATGAATTTGGAGTAGGAAAGAGCAAACAAGGTCAGGGCAGAGAAGAGCGGTTGTTAGGAGTAAGAAAAAGCAACATGAGACAGAAACATTCAACTGTTGGTTTATCATCCTCTGAACCTCCACTTGTAATCTCTTCTTGCCTCTGTTATTCATCTTCACTTCTAAGTTTGAGTTTGAACTAAGAGACAAAATGTTTGCTCTCACAGTTGGCCTGCTAACATGACAGATACACAGTCCATTCTCAGTTTGGTTTGTGCTTTACTATACTACAGGATGGATTTGGGCCAGATGGAAACAAAGTCTTTAACTTGTGAAACACAGCAACTCTACCAGGTATATGAATATAATGTACCAGGATGAATTCCTGAGCTGTTGTAAAATTGATATCTACTGGTACATTCAGTCGTAGATTTTGAGTTCATTGGGCCACTATTTAAACTTCTCTCCGTCACCGGGAGCTAAAAGGGACACATTCAGTCCATCATGCCCAAAAAGAAGGATTGCAAGTGAGAATTAAGTTCAGACTGTCGTTCCAGTGATCGGAAAGCACTTCTAGTCTCTACTTGAGCACATTCAAACTTTACTACAAGCATGAGTGTTTTTGGAAGGGGATATGACAGAAAGGGCCAAAGGGTAAAAAATGTGCTGCGTCAAAATGACTGAAACTTTTCCCAGATGTTGAGACTTTAGGCTTTCAGAGCTCCCCCTCTGGTGGCTTGGCTCAGATTCAGAGTAAATACCTATGTGTAGACATTGCATTGTATTGAATATAGAAAGATTATCTTCTGATTTATTTTATTATTATTATTATTATTTCTTTTTTCATTTTTACCTCTACCTGTCCATAACACAGTGCAAGTCATGTAGCTCATGTGAAAGCTTTCTAACCAACGACGGAAAACATGATCGGCTTGTGCATTGGAAATGGAGAAAACTGCAGAGACTTCCTCTAGTCTCCAGACCAGAATTCTCAGAGCGAATTATTCTTTTTCAAAAGGAAAGAACAAGTTCAAGATTGGATTCAGTAATTGCAGCATAGTTCTCATTATACATTTAACAGCGTTCTTGTCTGAGATCCCCCCTCCCCATTTGGTGTTTATTCACTTTATACATAATATGTCAAGAATGTAGATACTGAGGGGAAGCTGGACTTCTTTTATAGATTACTGTCCTCTGTTATTTTGTAATTCCAATTAAGTTACCATCAGCATCAGATACAATCCTCTGAAAACAAAGACACATAATGTTCAGATGTGATTGAAGTGCAGAATAAACATAATGGCTGTGATTCATGGCTAGCTAACAACAGTTGTCTTTGTTACAGGATAACCACCAAGCTTGACCTCAGGTGAACCTTTTTATGATGGATAATTGTCTAAAGTGTTTATTGCATTTGGCTTGGAGTGCAGCCAGAACTACTGGTTTATTTGTGTTTGTGCAGCTCAATGATGGTGATGACTGCTGGTCTTGTCTGCGTAGATTTGCATGAAAACACACACACACACACACACACACACACATTGCTGATTAACCTGAATGGCATCCACTGGTTGTATACTCACAGTGTTTTTTTTCAGGATGGTTCTTTTAGTAAATGTTAACGTGCTGTTAGAATAGCTGTAGAGGGTAGACTTGATGATTTAAAAGTGTGGTCAACACAGTGAGATCTTTTTATAATGATGTTCTTTTGCATTATACGCAAGGGACACAAGCAGTGGGTATGAGTGATTGCAGAATGGAAGGACACATGAATGAAGGCAAATATCAGAATGAGACTCATCGATCAAAGTTAAAGTGAAGCCCAGGGATGATGCATTAATCTGTGTGTGTCAAGCCAGCTTCACTAGCTTTTCAATCATTAGCTTTTAAGTAGTTTCCTGTTGCATGGAAACGCTTTGTCAGCTAAGACTGACCTTTGACCTGTTGTGAGATAAAAAAATAGAATTCAATCGTTAGCAAGATCAATAGCAGTGAAATACTGGACACGTCTCAACTTTCTGTCTTCTAACTCAGGTGATCCCGGTGTGTGTGATTTGTCAGAAGCCGAACTTCAAAAGGAAAACATCAACATTATTCAATGAATGTCTATAAAAGACAAAATATTAAGCTCCAAAGCCGACTTCTACAGACGTTTCTCTTCCCTTCTGTAGTTCCAAATGAAATGCATGCACATCTTCATATGACTTCATGTCACAGAATTCTTCTGGTAAAAACATTTTTTCCTTGTTTCCTCTCATCAAAGAGAGATGTGGCCAAACTACACTCTTCCCCATTGTTCCTCCCATAACTGGTGGTAACCGCCATGGTGATGAGCTTGTTTTCTCTGAAATGGAAAGCACATGATCACTTCCCTGAAAAATCAATTGCTTTTTCCACCCAGACTTCCCTATAAGACTGACCAAGCTTTTAAAAGCTAAGAAGCATCAAAGCTGCATTAGAGGCGTGCTCAGGCGTGGTGTCAACCTGATGTGCTATTTTTTTTGAGACATTTTGGGTTTCATTATTGAACTTGCATTGGTTTTCCCAAAGCTGTTTACTACAGTTCAACTTTGGTCTTACTCTGAAAAGACTTCCATTCCCTCTTTAATGTAGTCATCTTCTGCACTCTCTGACACCGCAGCATTACATCCTGGTAGGGCTGAACGTTTTGAAAATGTAATCGAAATTTCCCTGTATTACAGTTGCAATTTATGGTACAACTCATCTGTTATTAAATGAACACATTTTTGGAAACAAACATTGATATTAATTACAGCTAACCACAACCCATGATAGTTTATTTTTAATTTATTTTGTTGTTACTCATGATTTCTTTTCACCAATTTTAACCACTTGGTTTTTTTTGCCATTTTCAGCCCATTTTGGCTGTTTTCTGACTATTTTCTAAGGTTTTTTTTGCTGCTTTCTGATCATTTTTTGCCACCTTAGACTCATTTTTATCCCTACTTCTTGCTGCTTTTACCACTTTTCATTACTTAGATTGTTGCTCTCACAAATGTAGTTTTCAACAATACGGATCTAGGGTTGAGTAACACTGGTGTAGGGCACAAAATATTCCCTGCAAAAAATTGTGTCTGGTATTCTGATGCTTTACAGGTTAGAGAAATGTTGCACTGCCTGCTATCAGAATATTGCAGCAGGCTATACTGTGATTTAATCCAATTTGCAATGAACTGCCCAGCCCTACATCCTGGCACAAGGATCTGCTTCTTTTGCACTGGCCAGTACGGCACACATACTAAAAAAACGAAAAGAAACACAACCCTGGACTCTTCTTATAGATAGTTTGCTGTACGTCCAATTATTTGGCTCTCATAACTCTTCACGATCTGAGTCATCGTGTCATCATGAATGTTTTTCCTCCGACTAAAACCTTGTTCCCTTCTCTGTGTGCTTCTCTTCAGGTGGTGCCAGGTGCAGGACACTGTCATGGCGTTGCTGCGGAGGAGGCTGAAGCTTGTGGTGACAGTGATGATGGTCAACCTCTTCATCTTCATCCTCATTTCCCGAAACAGCAGCCAAGACAAAAATGGGAACCAAAAGGTCAACATCCCTAACAAACCCTTCTGGGCCAAAGTGACCCCCAGTTCTGCGTACTGGAACCGGCAGCAGCAGGTTCTGGACCTTCAGAACAACCCCGTCCTGATGGCCAACTTGAGCAGCGTAGAGCTGCCTGATTGGCTCAATAACACCGGTGTCACCTCTGACCCCTGCAAGCCCAACTTTAGGGTTACTACTCAGGTGAAAGACTATAACTCCTTGCCAGACCGTTTCAAAGACTTTCTGCTTTACATGCAGTGTCGCTCCTACCCACTGATTGTGGACCAGCCTGATATCTGTAAGGTGCCGCCATTCCTGCTTCTGGCTGTCAAATCCCTGGTACCGCATTTCGACCGTCGTCAGGCGATTCGGGAGTCTTGGGGGCGAGCGGGTGTCATAGCCAATCGGACAGTAGTTACCATTTTCCTTCTTGGCAACGCCACCGCCGGGGACCATCACCCTGATCTCTCCGGGATGCTGCAATACGAGAGCACTCGCTTTAAAGACCTCATCCAGTGGGATTACAGGGACTCATTCTTCAACTTGACTGTCAAAGAAGTCCTGTTCCTAGACTGGATTCAGACTCGGTGCTCCGGGGCTCAGTTCATCTTCAAAGGCGATGACGACGTCTTCGTCAATACCCACCGCATCTTGGACTACCTAAAGGGCCTGTCTGGGCCTAAAGCCAGGGACCTGTTTGTGGGTGATGTGATCTTCAATGCAGGTCCTCACCGAGACAAAAAGGTGAAATATTTCATCCCAGAGAGCATGTATGTGGGGACGTACCCTCCGTATGCAGGAGGAGGCGGATACCTTTACTCTGGTGACATCGCCACTCGCTTGCATAACGTGTCGCAACATGTGGCGCTCTACCCCATAGATGACGTCTACACGGGGATGTGTCTCAGGAAACTCGGGTTGTCCCCTGAGAAGCACAAAGGCTTCAGGACCTTTAACATAGAAGAGAAATACAGGTCAAACCCCTGCGCGTACAAGAGTTTAATGCTGGTTCACCCGAGGACGCCGCAGGAGATGAACCAGATTTGGAGCTGGCTCAGGAGTCCAGATTTAAATTGCCAGTGATGCTAAGAGGCAGGAGCTCTTTGAGGTAGTTCCTGGAGGCCAAAGAAAAATAACCTATTTGAATGAGGTCATGACTCTACAGTCGGCAGCTTAAAGTTAAGAGATTTCTGTCATGATCGCATGGAGCTGCAGCTGTTGCATCAAACCTCTGAAAATGAGGTGGAATGTGTTGTTAACTCCATTTTTTGAAATGGCCACCGTAGTATTTTGACTCAACACCAGACGAGCTAACCATGCGCTATCGTCAGAGTGGCTGAGTCCATCTTTTCGTGCACATATTTATGTCTAACTATTTATAAGGCCTTTAATGCTTTAACACTGTGTGTGAGCTCTGTGATGGAGTGTCTTGATGCTGTATTATAGAAAGAGACAGAGAGTGTCCACCTGGGGCTCTGTGAGTTGAATGACAAAGGGAAACCGTGTCAGGTTTGACGCTGAAGAAAACAAACGTTTTCAGCACTATTAAGAGTCTAGATATTTCAAACGTAAATAAAAGTGAGAAGCTCTTTAGACTTTAAATGGGCCGTTCTGTGCGCAGAACTTTATTGCTGCTTGCTTTAAAGAGCGTCCTGGTGAACACCTCTGCTATCGTTGTTGCTGGTGGCTTAGTTGGTGCTGCTATTTCCATCCACACTCCCTAAAGTATTTACATGTGACTTGCTCCAACTCAAAGTCAACTAGTTCCTCTAAATAAAAACTCAGAGACCATCACGTCAGCTCATCAACAAATTGTTTGTACCATAAAAGTCTCCTGTCTGTCTTAGACTAATGAGACCTACATATTTGTTGAACCTCCTTTCTGTCACTTGCTGATCTGACTCGAAAACATTTCAAAGCTTCAAGTCAGGCTTCTTTGGTGGAGTGAATCTACACTCGTGCATTAAGGACACAGGGAAGAGCCAGAGTTCAGCTCTGTTCAGTGCTGCAGGTCTGAACTTGGTTTTGACAAGAATGAAAAAAATCCAAATGCTGTCTAATATTGCTTCAGGATCACATTACACGGAAAGAAAAAGTGCTCATGTAAAGTTTCAGAGACGTTTTCAGCTTTAATGTGCCTCATGAGTGTCTGCCGCTGCTGTGTGGAAGTGTTGAAACTCTTCGTGATGCGTTATTGTGTTGGAGTTCAAGTGCTTTAAACCAAGATGGAACGTGGCAGTTCTTTGTGTCTGAGACATGCAAGCTTTCATTACTTGACTAAGTGTTCTCCAGTTACTGTACAGGTGTCCTTTAAATGTTACATATCCATTTTAGGAGGACGTTATGTCACTCGGTTAAAGTTTTTGTTACTGGCTAGGTATGTTCATATTTTTGATGTTTTGAATGACAGATAACACACTTTAGAATGATTTTAAACGATTGCATAGCTCACTACTGTAAGGCTTCAAAGCACAAATGCTGTTCTTGTTATATGAAAGGAGTGCTGCTCGTATTTACTTTGCATCCATGTTACATGACGCTCCTTTGTCGCTGTATGTGAGGCAGTCAGACTGCAGGGATCTCTGATGATTCTGTCTCAGGAGGGTTGAGTGAGGTTTTCCCCCTCTCATAGGAAAGAATGAGAAAAGTGTGTTGGGTGAATGTTTATCATTGTGCATGTTTAGGATCAATCCTCTGATTCGTTCCTTTATTCAGTATTTATATCCAGAGTCTGGTCCATGAGGTCAACACTGAAAGACAAAGTTGTATAAATGTTTTTAGTTGCAAACATTTTGATCCTCAACCTGAAAGTACACAGCTCATGTTTGTTTTCCTCTCTTCGAGCTCCCCCTGCTGGTCAGGATGGTGAGCTGTAGCTTGAATAACACTGCCTACCCACTCCGTGACCCAAAAATAGTTCTATTTCAACCAAACGTGCTTATGGTACTTCGATCTTAACTTATGATAATATCATTACAGTTCAACACTTCCAACAGTTTCCTATTCTTGTTGACAATCTCAGTGAAGTTCTCCATTCAGATCTGTTATTCTTTTCTTTTTGCATTTTTCTGGGACTATATTGTCTCGTTTTGACTTTGTGTAGAAGAATTTTCATACACATAAAATACTGAAGTCCAGGCCTCACTTTTTAACCTGTATCTGTACTGTTGTGTCTTCCCACTCACTTCCCAACAATACGTTACATTCTTTCAATGCTGCACAGTTTAAAGCGACTTGAAATGTTTACATGCTTTAAAAGTGCACCATTACTCATCTTTATTACTGTTTTGTGTGGCTGGTGACACAATTATGTCCTGCTTTGATTTACTGTCTTTCTGCCTTGTATGTTGGGGTCCTTCACTGGGCTTCATTTTATAATCATGCTTCACTTTCTCCTTAAAAGGACCTTCTCTTGTTTTATTTTAGACCTACGACTCAGCTGTGTGTGTTTCTGTAAGTCAGTGTTTCTCTGGGCTCAGTAGCAGGGTGAGTTGTCTTTTGAGCCTCTGTATGAGCGGGTGCTGTTTTCAAGGCGAGAGAGCTGGTCCATTTATATTGATTACTGTCCTGACATTTTCAATTAATTTGGTTAGTGTAACTGAGAACTCTGCTCAAGAATCGCAGAAAAATCATGTGTTGCAAGGTTTAAACATCCCTGAAGTTAATTGACAAAAAGAGTATTATAGTGTCATGACGGTGACTGTTATCTAAGATCAGGATCAAATATCTGTTTTCTTCCTCTGAAGGAACACAATACGATTATTTTAATCTCATTACCCTCCAATATTCTTTTTTTATTATTATTTTTGCTGCTCACCGTAAAAGCTCTGCTCACATAAATATAAATTTCACTGTTACACAATACCTGCACTAGTCAGAGCTGATCACCAAATCTGTGCCTCGTGTCTGTCCAGCGTGATTGCTCTTTTAATACAGAATGTTTGATTATTTCAATAAAGTTATATTTTGCTGTTTATCTGTTCTATGCATTGTTTTGTAAGAAAATAAATAAATTATGTGAAAAAAGACCAGAGGGATGGTGTATCTGTTTGTCTCACAAGAAGAAGCATGAAAACAATAATGAAGAGTTTGCGAGAAGAAGATTTGTATGTCCACAAAGACTTCTGAATGATGCTCCTTTAATTGACCAATCGCTCTTGTTCAGGGAGCTTTAGAAGTTCACATGGGCAAAATGATTGATTTTAAAATGTTAACAAGAAATAAAGCTGATGCAGAAGTGCTAAAAACTGTAGTTCATCAAGTGGCCACCTGAGTCAGTACTGAAAGTTACTACTCACCTATTTGAAAAAGGCCCTTATTACTTCATTTATAATATTCAACCTAGTACAACAAAAACAGTCTAGCTAGTTTCTCTAAAGGCACAAACTATTTGGGACTGAATTTACTCTGCCTCGTTACCTCAGCTGTTCACCTCATTTCCAAATAGGCTGGGGCCAGTTATTCAAAGGTGAGCTGATCAGATTATGGTCATCGGATTAAATCAAATTTTGAAAATGAGTTGTAAAAAGAGAATCTGTAACCAGTTAAGATCATGTTATCTAATCCTAGCTTTAATCTGCACCTGCATGTGTTGCTGACACTTTAACAGTCAACAGTCCTCTAATTTGGTACCTATGACAAGCCAACTTGCTTATAGTGGTATCCAATGTCGGAGTATTCAGCATACTTTTAGGAGTACAAGTACAAGTACTTCAGTGTGGTATTGGCCCGATACTGGTATTGATGCATCCTTAATTAGAATTTGGAAAATTTTGATCCAACAAAAACAGGATCCTGATCCCAACAGGAGGTGGGATTTCAATGTGGATTTCAGGAAGCAAATGTCGTAAAACTTCAAAATTGGTCAAATAATACAACATTTGTCTCATTTAGTGTATATACTTTTAATAACTTGTTTAACCCTTACAGTGATAAAGTCGACTAAGTAGGCATAGACTAGTATAGTAAAGTAAAAAATGGGATAAAAATGATTTTGTCCCTATGAAATAGTCCCCGAAACAGTTCTCACTGACAAACAAAAAATATATATTTAATTTTTCTGTCATTTAACACTATATATTAATTCCAAAGAAATAATTATCAGAGATGAACTCATCAAAAATTATTTTTAACAGTTGCAGCCCTCACACATCCGTTTAGTCCCTCATTCTGATGTTAAGCCTTTAAATTTAAAATGTTTTCAAACTGTCCACAATCTATATGTTAATATATATTTGTTATTATTATTATTTGTTGTGGCTCAGATGAGTGCTTATACATGAAACTGGATGTTCATGTTATTTTTGCGTTTCGTCTCAAAATAAGTGTGAGTGGGATTTTCAAATCCAGTTCATTCTGATCCAAAATAAATTTTTGAACAACTTCTCCTCAGCTCATAACTTCATCATGACATGGTACTCTAATTTTTATTGAGAACTTTGTCATGTACACTGCCATGACAGGATTGAATAAAAAGGCACTTTAAAATTGAACTTAAACAGCAGAGGGCAGCAGTGCGTAAACATATTAACTTCCTAACTCCATACAACACAGACTGTATGCAGGTTTCTAGGCTACAGTGTGTTCTCACAAGAGAAGTGACCAAAGTGTGTCCTCTGAATACAGCTGTTTGTGCAGTGAGAGACTTTATTCTCCTCATTTCAGAAACATACACTCAGGGGACAAACTCTTCGCCTTTTTTCTCCTGAGTGTTCACACTCCTTGTCTCCACTTGCTGCATGGTAGAAATGACTTTGCTGTTTGCAAGGTAGTGTAAGTTAGCATCTGGTGCAGGTGTTAACTTGGCAATAATGATCCAATAAGTTCTTTGGGCAAACTTGAATAGTTTGTGAACTTCGGCTTTGTTTTCACTGATTTATTTATTTTGTTTTGTCAGAAGAGATGCAGCGTCCACTTTGTAAAATGGCAAGAGCAGAAAGATAATGAAACTGTTTCTGTGAGTGTCTCTGTAAGTGAGCTTGAACCAGCTTCACTGCATAAAAACACAACAAGCTTTCTTATATTGTCACACAAGGAGTTCACTGTCCATCAGGTTGACATCTGCCTAACTGGCTGGTCTGACTCTGGGTTTTTGGGTCTATTTTTAGGTTTCCACTCTTGAAAAACTACTTCCCTTTCCTCTGTAGCCTCCACTGCTATATCCTGTTGGCAGAATTGTGATTGGAGCTTGACTTAAACACATGTAGCATCTCAGTATAAAGTAGTTTGTAACACCACATGACACGATGCCAGACACAATACAATACAATATGATACATTTAAGAATATCAGTCTTGGACACAAGTGCTCTACAGTCAGACCAATATGTAAAACAAACCAATCAAACCAGAGTCAAGATGTTTGAAGGGAAAACTGCAAATATATTAGTTTATATTTATTTCAAAATACAATTTTTTTCTCAAAATATTCTCTTATTGTGATTCCCTAAATTGCAGTCCTATTCCACTGGAATGATCTTTGTCTTTCCAATATCCTGCTGCAATGCCCAGTTACAGAACGGTGTGGTCCATTGGCCTGTACAGTCTATGGGCACTGTACTGAAAAGGACATTTTAGATTTAGTGAGGCAAAAAATAAACCCAATAAAGGGAGCTGGTTTCTGTTCTCAAGTCAAATTTTCTATTAGATTTGATTGGATAGAATATGTGACTGCAGGCGATGATCAAATCTGCACAATAAAGAGCTGACTACATCCTGACTCCAGTTGACATCATCAGCCCAATGCCAGGAAGCTGAAATGACGACTGGATTTTTTGTTCTCGGAAATTGATAGGAGCAGCTTTCCACATACACACACACACACACACACACACACACACACACACACACTGATGAGGTGTTCTGTTCCTAAGGGTCCTTCGATGCTTCACTTCCTCGTCTATCATCGAAACAAATTTAAACTCTCCTGTACTCTGGGAATAGATGCTGCACCTATTGCTTTTTGTCCACCTTGAACACTCACACACACACACACACACACACACACACACACACACACACACACACACACACACACACACACACTGACGTACTCAGAAAGCTTTTAGAAAGCCTCTGATGCCTGAAGATTAAAGAAGATGAGTCCTTTGGGCCGGATGTTTCCCTGTCTCACAGCACTTTTTTGAGAGCATGTGTCCTACATTAATCATCTTTTTGTGTCTGCATCCAGTGACAGGAAATAAGATGATGGGAAAAGCAAAATAGATGCCAGAAATTTCCATACATGATCCAGTGTGAAAACCCCCTAAACATATTTAGTTGTACCACCATTACAATCCCCATCATGCTTCACTTTTTTTTTTTCCTTTCATTCCTTCTCATAATAATCATTATGTGTCTGGTCAGTTAACTCTCACCTATAAGGTTTATTTACCAGGGCTCAGAAGGTTGTTACTAAATTTTTCCAAACTAGGACAGGAAAGTGGAGGAAACTGTTTTAAACGTGGCGCTTTCCTGGTGAAGCAGTGACTCACCGCTCTGATCCAGATCTTCCTTTTCCAGCCACATCACCAGAATGCAGGTTGTGTTTGTCTAAGGATGTTTGCATGACTTACTGTGGTTCAGTGAGGACGTTCTGTTTAAGATCAGCATCCAGCTTTATTTGCAAGTTTATTCACAGTGTTGTAACAAAGTTTGTGTGTGTTGGGGGGGGGCACTATGCTAACAGAATGATGTCATCAAGTTGGTACAATTGAATAGATTTCACGTTAACATGCAAAAGGCAGAAAAACTTAGTGTGGAAAGTACATTTCTTTATCTCATTAACCCTAGGACATGATCACTTTAAATAGTTACACCATCACTTTTGCTAGATATATTTTATTCGCAAAAAAGTACCCAATAAGAATACTTTTTATAAAAATAAAGTGAAATATAACTATAAATACAGAAGTGAGGCCAATTTACTGCTACTACAGTGATCACACAGAGTCCTGGAGGTGAGGGGAGGTTTGATGGATGACCCAACTCCTACTTTATTGATCAGATAGCTTACAGCTCCTCCAATCTGAGGGAGGAAGTTGTGCTCTGATTTTCTGCATCCGTCAGGGAATTTTTTTAAAAATCCAGCAAAATAAAGGGGGTAAAAAGAGGTGCAAAATGAAATAAAAACTTAAGTAGAAAAAAAATGTAGTCTATGAAATGTTTATGATAGGCAAGAGGAAAAAGGTGGACAAGAGAAAGTGCACAATTCAGGCGAAATCATTCCAGGCACATGACAAGTGGAGGAAGAGTAGAAAAAGGAGGGAGGAAGTGTGAGGATGGAAATGAGTATGAGCAGAGAAGCCCTGGAGAGTTGTAAAGGAGGGTACCATTACTCTGATACATGGGCTAAAAGAATACCTAAATGCAAAATTGCAATTCAGAGCGTTGCTGCAGCACAGCATGCAGACTATCAATATGATCCTGACATGCTCCAGCCTGCTGCTGCACAAGGGCAAAGTGAACAGTTGTACGTGTTTAGATCTCAAAGAAATTTGCTGCTGAACTATATATGGACTTTTTTTCTTACTCAAGTTTTTCCTTTTAAAATCACAAAGCAAAAACAAAAACAAGGGAAAAAAACCCTGATTAAACCTCAGTTTGAGGGTGAGTTTTCATGATGATGATGCATCCCCACTGTCACCTTCCTGTTCCTTGTCTTTAGTTAGTCTTGATACTTGTAACTTAATTGCCTGCTTCCTGTTTTCCTACCCTCTGGCTCACCTGTACCTTTTAATAATTTATGACAACAGTTTCTTCATTTCTGGATGAGGAAAGAGCTTTTTGATGTCTGAAGTATCTGAAAACTGATTATCGTTGTTATATCACAAATCGCTATTAAGAAACAATTATAAGCTGCTGATAATAGAGAAAGAAGTCCTAACCTCATAAATCTTGGATCCCTTGTCCAAAAAATTGGCAACTGGTGCATTTCACTTCTGTCAACCATAGACTGTACAGAAAGGGCAGCGTGGCTACGCCTTTTTACTATTGCACGATTTTGAGGCCAAAAGATCTCCGTCACAGGTGCCACCATTTTGCAGCCAGAGTCTGCACAGTAGAACCTGAGAGAATCCGAGAGGAGCCTGGTGACAAAAAAAGCAAAAATTGTTTCTTTTTTTCTGTTTTTTGAAAGTCTAATCTCTTCTTTGCTTTCTTTCCAGAGGTATTTTACTGTTCACAAAACGAGAAAGACAGCAGTTGCGAATCATCATAAAATGTGACATAACATTTTGTTTTTAAGGTCTAATAACTAATGAAAAATCAACTTCTCGAAAAAAAAAGAGGGCTTAAACACAAAGTGGAAAAGTAATACTTTCATATCACTGCAGCAAACCTATGTGAGACACAATTCCACAAGGTGTATTAATTCTTTAAAGTTTTATCACCTCTTACACAGAATGAATGAGTGGACAGAGCTTTTGACCTGTTTTGCAGCCAGTCACCAGGGGGAGCAGTTTTTGTTGTGACCTTACTTCGAGTCGAGCGACATGGAGTCTATGCTGTTAGCAGCACCAGACTTCTTTCATCAGCTCGATCTGACCTTTGTGATCAGGTTGTCCTTGGTGTCTTTGTTGTCTGTTAGAACTAATTATCAGTGCAGTGGTTCTGACCAATCAGAATCAAGACTTATCCTCCCGTTACATGAGTTTTTGTCTGGTGTGCATTTTTTTTTATTTCTGCTTGCTATTCGACACAAGTAAGACCTGAAAAATATAATAACTAAATCAGGAAGTTTTGTTACTAGTGTTATGGGTTCACTATAAGCTATTAGTCATCAGTGCTCTTGTGGATAAAAACACTGTTGGGTTTTTTTCACTGAAATTGGTGTAATGTTGTTATATCACCACAAGATGATATGGGCAGTGTCTTTTAATAGGTGAGAGTTTTAAAATGAAGTATCGTGGTGTGAGAGGCAGAAATGTAATGCCCACATATGTGTATGGAGGTTAAGTTTTTATAATCTTCCCAGCTCTCATCTCTTCTCTTCTTGAGTGAAATTCTTCAACCTCCTCGAACCATCCTGTGTTTATTTTCACCCTGTGCCTCTCGTCTCTCCTCTTCCCACTCTTTCCCTCTGATGCTTTGACCTCCTGGCTGTGAGGACTGTTTGTCCTGCCATCGCTCCCTCATCAAGCAGCTCCACCTGCGTCAGATGGCCTTCTCACTGTATCAAAGCAAACAAACATGGTAGAGGGAGTTGAATCTAATTCTCCCCTCATTGGAAACAGATGTGCCTTTTTCACTGTTATTGTTTTTCAGGAACTTAGTGGCACAGAATCACAAATGGAAAAAATGAATTTCAGAACAGACCTTTTATGAAGTGCCCCCCCATCTCCCTTACTCATCCTTATTCCTGAATTACATTTGACCCACCTGTGTTTCACAAGTTTCACTCTCTGAACTGGACCTTCGAGTTCTTCTAAACTTTCCTCCACAGATCAAGTTTTTCTCATAAAAACTATTACTTAACAGTGAGTGTGATCCCACCACTTTGCTCCGATCTGTGTCAGAAATAAATCTGGCTGTTCCTGTAAGTAAGAACTTTGCTGCGGCTGCTCTCATTTAGAGAGACAATGCTGTGATTAAATTAAACCACTCTCTCTCCATCAAAATGCTCTCTAAAATTGATAAATCTAATGATGTCTTTTATATTCCAGGCCTCATGGAAAACAATTCCTGAAGCTAACTGAATTTAAGAAGGCTGTGCTCAGTTTATGACTTCACCAGGGTTTGACTCGTATCTTAAATCACAAAAGTTGCTACTGGTCAGCTGACAGCATCATTTTTATCGTCTTCTGAATCCTCTGAATGAGGCTGAGTTTTGGGTTCAGTGAAAAAGATCCTTTTCCTAAACAACAAGTGTACATCTTTGATTAGAGTTTATCAGTTCTGCAGTGACCTGGGACCACCACTCTGACGCTCTATTATTTTAAAAGCTGAATGATGCTGGAACTAGACTGAGTTGTATCTTGCACAATATAATTTCAGGACTCTGTTTCAGGAGCTGAGTTGACAGAGAAAAAAACCCACCCTCTATGAATTTTTTTTTTTTTACATTTCTCATGTCCCCAAATTTTCCATCTTATTTTGGCCAACATTGCTGACATTGTATTTCAAACTGAGTCAAAAGCAAGGGAGGAGAATTATGAAGGGTAATTAAGTAACAGAACAAAAAGGCAAACACAGAAACAAAAACTACTTTAAATGCTCAAAACATCCAGAAAATGCCAAACAGACTCAGAGAAGATATAACAATCCAACGCAGAGTCTAAGCACAGACTAAAAGCAACAGGTATGTACAAAGGACACAGGTAAACAAAGGAAACTAGTGGAGGTAATCAAAGTCTAGCGAAACACGTAAGGGTCAAAAGTAACACTATATCAGACATACAGGGCTGAAGAACTACAAAATAAAACAGTCTCACCCTATCTCTTGCCCTATCCTCTGCCCTGTCCTCTCCAATAAATGAACAAAAGCCCGACAAAAATAACTCTTAACAATTTCAATGACATCCTTTCATTTCAAAATAAAACCAATCAACCTCCAGGACGAGTGAATAACCTGTTTCTAGGTTTAATGTTGTTTTCATGGTCATGTGTTTTGAGAGCCATTAGCTGCTGTTCTGCTGTTGAGTGACACTATTGGAGGCATTGTCTCAAGTTTGCATCTGCAGTCTGGTAATAATGTTGTGTAAACTGATTTATATTCACTTACTGCAGAGTGGACTGTTTAGGGAAGTAATGAATTGAATTATTCTATCAAGCTACTCCGGAAGAAGGAGTTGATTGAACTAAATTGTGTTTTTTTTTTTGTTTTGTTTTGTTTTTTTGCAGTGCTTCAAATGGTGGTTCCTCAGAGAACACAAAGTGAGATGGGGGTGCTCGCTGAGTACTGGTCTCATGATGAAAGTGCATCAGTCTCTTAAGCATCATTCCAATGAGAGCCACTCTCATGTGATGTCAAATCTTGATGCCTGGTTTCTATCGGATTGTATTTCAGCTCTATTTATGTGTATAAATAAGACATAAATTATGTTTGATACATGTATGGGACAGATAGGATGCTTCTCTGAACATTTCAGAGCATGTATAGCATCAAGTTTCTGATCATACAGGATATATGAAAGAAATGCACTGAATGCATACTCTGCATGAAAACGTTCACGATACCTTTGTCAGACAGACTTCTGCTCAGCTTCTTTCCTGTGCAAGTACATGTGCACTTAATCCCTGAAAATGTTATGGATTTCTGTAGTTTGTACAAATGCTTACTGTATATATTCACCCTGTCTTTATACAGAATTTACCCCCCTAAGTGGAGGTGCAGCATCAAAGCAACTCCTTTAAAAACATACAAAACTTGATTTAGATATAAACTTTTGAGCACAACTGTACTTCTTACTTCTCAATTGAACAGCTATCTGACCCTGTAACTGATGTGAGTCAATTCTAAATTCTTCAAGTCAAACTTATTTCAGTAACATTCAGATTTGAGATGAGCTTAACTTATGCTGCCTGCATTAGCCTCTGTGTTAACTCTAGACTTTATACCCACTTTACTCTGGACAATGATTGAGGGGAGATGGTACACCAAGCACCTTGCACATGCTGTGACTGAAAGGAACACTGTACCTACAATCTAAGTAGAGCACATTTATCCGTTGCAAATTAACCCTCTGATGCATGAATTATGAAAGCCAGCGTCTGGATTTTTTCCTTTGAGTGTTTTTATTTGTCTTAAGGCATGAACAAAAGTTTTCATTTTTTTTCTTAACATGTTTGTAACAGAACATTCAACATAAAAAAGAGTGAAATTAATGTAAACATAACTATTTTTTGGTTTGACTTCCTTTCTTTTTTTTTTGGTAATTTCATGAATAATCTTTTTTTAATGCTTTGCGAAACATTTTGACTCTCTGTCATCCATTTTAACACTCAAAAATGTCTAGTTATTAAGCTGTTTTACCCTCAAATATTTGTCTACAACTTTTTTTTTTTTTAAATATATGTTTGGAAAAAAATTAAAACATTTTTTCAGGTCCTAAGAAGAATAAAAATATCCTGACAAAGTCTAATATGAAATTCCACCACATGAACCATTGGATTTATGAGTAAATAAGTTTTAATTAGGTGTCCACTGTAGTGACCACTATGCACCACAGGGTTAAATGTGTAAAAAAAAAAACACCATGAACCTTTAAATCTGACCTTTGACCTCTGACCCACAGGGGAGGATTGAAGTCCCCCATTGCAATAAGTAACATGTTAAAATATCATTAACAATCACAACCTGAATAAGTACCAGCTTTAAACCTCCAGTAAACTCATATTCGATTTTGAAATGTGTTTCTGCTCAATATTGTCAATTATAGCTCCTCAAGAGGTTATGTGCTTGTTACTTTATAGCTTCAACTTTAAATGAGGACACTGAACATGACTGAATACAGCAGAAAAGCCATATCAATAATAATAAAACAGGCTTGCAGTGTAGATTCATCTCTCTAATGGCTGCAGTCTGTGTCAGGAAAAGAGAGAGAGATGAGATATTTTACTAGCAGAGCTGCCTAGGCAGACTTCAAGCTGCTGTTTTTTAGAGGAGAGGGACAAGAGGGGTGCAGAAAAATCTGCTCTGTGAGCTGCAGGAGCGCTGGATCAGTTTGTGTTATTACACCTGCAAGCAATAAGTGAGCCAGCAAGCTCCCTCTGCACGCTGGAGATCAACTCAAGAGAATTTGGCTCCACACTGCTTAACTCTTTCTCTATTTATCTGTCTTTCATCTGTTGTTTTATGTTCCTGCTTTTTTCTAAATTTGTTTTGGACCTCATCAAAGGGTGCTTGATCAGCAGGGATTTTCTGATTCTGGGTTGAGTGTTTCACTCAAAGGCAGTTTGACAGTATAGGGGACTCAGTAGACTGTACCCAATCCATTTATTATGCTTACATTTCTGCTCCTTGTTTCCTTGATAAAAAAAAACAAAACGTTTTTTCTTCAACATATTAAGTCAGAGTAGATAACTTTTCTTTTCCTGACCCATTCTTTTCTGCAAAAAAAGTTGTTAAGTTTAATAAGCCTTCCAGCCTCCAACCTGCCTTCAATATGTTTGGACAGCCAAGAGAAAAAACTCCTGATAATAAACTCCAGAACAAATCAGTTACCTGTGTGCCAATCTCTCTCGCTCTCTCTCTCTCTCTCTCTGTCTCTCTCTCTCTCTCTCTCTCTCTCTGTGTTGTGTTTAATGAGGGACCAGCAAGCTTCTCAGTCAAGATCAGCAACTTATATGATTTTGAAGACTGAGCATCAAATAAGCAGAGTTTTGTTTTGTTTTATGTGATTAAAAAATTCTCTATAAAACAGAAAACAATTCACAAAAGCAAAGGTATTGGCAACCAGATCACACTGGTCATAGCAAAGTTAATTTTCTGGCTACCTATCTGGAGGGTCAGGACAGTAGATAGTGCAGGAAACAGGGTGAGAGTGGGGAATGATAATCAGAAAAGTAGATGATTACAATAACAACAACAATTCTAATAATAATAATAATAATAATAATAATAATAATAATAATAATAATAATAATAATAATAATAATGCTAATATGAATATGAATACTAATAATACTAATACTACTAATAGTAATACAGTATTTCAAAGCACTTTTCTAAACACTTAAGGACGCTTTACAGAGTGATTAAAATGTAGTAATATAATGACCCAACAAAACAAATCAAACAACAAAGAAGGTCAGATTCAAACCAGGGCTGCTGGTTTGAGGGCTAACCTTGTGGGATGCTTCACCCAAAATACTAAGCCGTACCAGTGCCCCTTCCACTCTTTTTTAACCAGAAAAGTTGCTAGGAATTAAATCTACCATGTGGTTTTACATGTCATTAATTTTGATTACATTGACTGTTTCCTCTTGTTGCTGGTGAGAAAATCAATGATCCCTAACACTTTAAATATCCTGTTTTCTTTATAGTAATGGTTTTATGCACTTAATTTCTGACTGAGTAATCATGCATGCTAAAAGCCCCAATATTCATCTCATCTTAAATTATTAACAGAATTCTCATAAAGATACAACTGGAAGTGTTATCGAATTAAGTCTGTTACGTGCAGTATAATGAAGCAAGTTAATTGAATGAAATGTCTGTGATGTTTTAAAGTGAACTTCCCATCTTTTCTAGACACTGACATATTTCCTAACTGTTGTGGAACAAATGAGAAGAGGAAAATGCACCGATCTGTTGGTTCATATCCTCTCTCTTTGATTTAACTTTTGTGCAGCCCCGACTTGATTTGTCTTCCTGCTGTAGAACATCATAAATCACTGTCTACTCTATGGCTCTTGGTATAATGCTTTACGGCTAATGCTGCACAGACAGACACTGCTCTTATCTCTTTGTTGACACCAGGGAGAAATTTAAGTTCGCTTCCTCTGTGCATTTGTCTCTGACAAACCAGCCAGGGGGGGAAGAAGCACTGAACAAGTCTTATATTCAATTCAATGCAACAAGAGAAAAGGGAATTCACAGCCACCTGTGCCAAGCCTGACATCCAAGTAATAAATAAACACAGCTGACATCTGATTCTTGTGTTTCTCGTCTCTATTGCTCTGTTTTGAACCTCAGAGAGTTCTGCATGAGGGCTTTAAACTCTGTCTCACCTCATGCTGCAACCTTTTTACCTCACAGCGTCTGAACTCAGCGAGGAACAAACACAGGAGGATAATGACTGAAATACATTCAACTGTCAGTGTCGATCCGTTAATGCTGTATGAATGTGAGCTTCATGTGAGAGAAAGAGACTAAAGAGGTGGAAACAGGTTGGTTTAAATCAGCACAAATTCTAGAAAGTGGAAGTGAGACTGGTATCACTTCCTCTCCCTCAACAAGAAACATGAACCCTCCCATAGCAGTCACAATCAAAGTCTGAACATGCAACTTTATGAAAACATGTCCTGCTCAAACAGAATGTGTTCCCAGTTCTCATGTACTGTTGGTATTTAAAGACAAAAGGCCATTAACAAGCCCTGAGGGTCTAATGGTGTCAGTCAGGGTCCACACATCTGGATGCATTTAACCCCTGATAACTAAAGCTAATGATGGATATTTGTCAGTGTCGACTTTTCCGCCAATAAATGTATTTCTTTCTGTTTTGTTTGCCCAGAGCTACCACAAAGAGACAGATTCATAAAGGATAGAGGACTATAAACAAATCAGCTCATAAAAAATAATGAAGTCAAAGACACTCACATGACAACAATCCGATTGTCAGATTCATGTGTTGTGATGTTTCATTACCTGAAAACATGTTCATATTGTCACAGAGGATCTAACTGAGGCTCACCACATAATAATGAGGGTGTGTATTATTACCAATATCTGGTAAGTGACAGTGGGACATGACTTTATTCTGGACTGGTCATAGTTGATAATTTGCTCAAATAACCCTCGAGTGTGTGGTGTTGATGCAACTATTTATCTTGGTTTTAGACCAGGTCAGAAGCTCCATTATCTGGAATGGTAAACATGAAACATGTTTGATTTTAAGATTCCTGATTAGACTGCATTTGACAGAACACGCATGGTCATGCTTGTTTATCTTATAAAATCACTGGTGATCATGTGAGCTTCTGTGAGATCTAATATTTATGGAACGTTAAGTGTGTGATGTAACATGTCCTCTAGTGTGTGGCCGGCCGATGTGCCCTCGCGAATTTCATCAACTGTAACTTCAAACATTAAATTTTCAATCTTCAATTCACAAAGTAATGCAACAAATTGTCAATATTTTAATCTTGTAATAAGGAGATACTTCAGTGGAAAACTGGAAAGTTCAACTGACGGAATCAGAGAAAAGTAAGTATTATGTTTCCTTCAAGAATCTGTTCATTATTTCATGGTAGCCTACATAGTTTTGAGGTATTCAGCACTCCCCAGCACAGATTTTGTGGACCGGCTGACCAACAGCTAGAGTCGACCTAATTTTGGTCTGAATAACTTGGGAAATAAACACATTAAACAATACAGTGAACATCCAGAGTGTATCTCCTGTTGTTCCACATGAAGTAAACCAATAAGGACCACCACAGAGAAGCTGGGTCTGTATTGATTTCAGCATATTAAAAAGGCCCTGTGGTGTTGATGAATTATTTCCTGTAGAGAATCCTTTAATGACTACACCCAGCCACCCTGCTGCTAATTAACAAGCTATTTAAAAAGGCAGGCGGAAGAGTCTCATCTAGGCTGGTGGTGGTGGTGAAGCTCACGAGGAAGTCATTCTGCACTCGACCCGCCTGAATGAGCTCCCAAAAAGCCCCCAGACAGCCATCCAGGGACTAATTTATCCTTTGTTCAGGTTGTGTGAATGGAAAAGGAGAGCTTTCTCTCCCTCTTTCTCTCTCTCACTCTCGAGGAGGGTAACAGGAGAGTGATTTGTCTGCTGGACTGTTGCTGTTCATTCACTGGGCTGATACTGGCTGACACTTGTTCGCTAATGATCTTGCAGCAGTGTGCTGATCCGGTGACATATCTCTGGGCTGTTCTCTTTATGTCTCCTTTTATAACATGGGGAAGGTTAGCAGGGCAGGAGCACACTGCTTTGAATCCACAAGAAAAAAATGTGAATTGAGAATACTCTTTTCATAAAAGATTATAATTCAATATACTTAAATCCTGTGTTGCTTTGTCCCTGTGTGATTAATACTGATTAATCTAAATGACAAAGTGGGTTTGCATTTTTTTCTTTTTCAGCACTTCTTCCAAAAATAAGTTCCTCAAACTCACTGAGGGTCATTCAAATAATTAAGATCCCCTGCACTCAGCAGACAACCGGATTTCAAACCATGACAGCTTGAGTAAACAGTATTTTATAATCTTTGTGCAGCATTACTGGCCCCTGTATATATGTTCTGCTCTCACAGTCAGCATAAAATACAAATGTGATGTTTGGGCTCTCACTATCAGCAGCTAGCAGGCTGTATATAATCAGCAGCATGTTTCTCTAGAGGAAAAGTGATTCTTCAAACCAGGGATCATGGCCCAGTTTGTGCACAGCACAGGCTCTCTGCTTGTTGGATGTGGGTTTAATTTCACACAGATGAGGATCTGATAACAGCCCAGATGAGTGTAAATGGGTAATTTGCCCTGCCTGAAAAGCCACTCCTCAGCAGTGGAGGTGAAATCGATTAATTAATTCTCATTTCAGAGTGATGTAGGAGATTGGGGTTATTTGGCTGCAGTGGTGTAACACTGACAAGACCTTTTTGAGTGGGTTTAAACAGTGTCTATAAACTCTTAGTATAAGCAATCTCATTTTTTTGCCATTTAATTTTGTATCTGTTACTAAGAAATCATTTCTCTAATCTACACCACACTGCTAGATGCCCCTTTGATGTGCTCTTTTCACTGCTAATATGAAAAAAAATAGTCCTAATTCACAATTTGTTCTGTACTGAGTTGCAATAGAGTTTTCCTGCTTCAGTTGATAAACCGCGTTTTTTCCCCCAGAACACATTTAGGCAGCTCCCATGAAGCAAGTTTGAGCTTGTTATGACTTGCAGTAAGCGGTGGGCGTCTTTACATATTTTTACATTCGCACCTGAATCCCTTATTGAAATGTAAAGTCTTGTTGCTGCTTTGAAAGATGTCTACATTAGTGAGAACTTTCAGCCAAAGAACTATTTGCTTTTTGTTTGTGAAAGACTGACCCCAAAAAGTCTGAGAGTGCTGTAGACTTCTGAAACAGATTCTGCCCTCCAAAGGCCAAAATAGACCACTGAATACCGAGACTAAAGAAGTTCATTTTTGATGGATTGGATGGATGGAGCTATCAGTCATTTTATATTTGGTCATGTGATGAATACTCAGACTATTTCCCAAAGTTCAATGTAACAGCTTTAAAAGACTTTTTTTTATATCCCATTAAACCTATCAAGTATTCACTTTATTTGTATGTATGGCCAGACAGGCAAAAATGTATGCATTTGAAAAAATTGAAACATCAAATCTTTGGAACTTAATCTCAAAATACTACACAAACATCTATCCATCATTTGAGGTCTGGAACCAATGGACAGTAGGAACCCACACATGCACAAGGAGAACATGCAAGCTCCACACAGAAAGGTTCCCACCTTGTCAGGAATGAAACCAGAAACCCTCTTGTTATGAGAGCACTGGTTGAAATGATCAGTCAGTTATCAAAAGAATTGTTAATCCATCATTTTTTTTATTTTAACAGACCTAATTTTTTTATTGAAATGGTGGAATCTCAATCATAACCTTCATCAAATAAATAAGGAAATGGAGAAAAAGGATGTTCTGAGCATGGAGGACCAACTCAAGACTTTCCCCTTAATCCAGCATAGATCAAATCCATATCATACCCATCAATCCAAGAGGAAATCACCACACCCTTCGTTCATCTATGAGTCCACTCATCCACCAGGAAACACACAGACTTCCTGTGAGTGCGTAGCAGATACCAGCAGACAATCTGCTATGAGTCAGGGTGGAACAGTTCAAAGCAAAAGATCCCTATCGAACACTGTAAGCATGTCACTTCTGTTTCTACAGAGAGATGGATGGAAAAAGGAAGGAAAAGACTATAACCTCATGGCTTAAGCTCCCTGAGACATATTTATGATTTTTTAAATAGTTGTGGAAAGCTAGACTTGTGGGCAGGTAAAAGGAAACGTTTCTGTCAAAGACTACACTTGTCAAACACAGTCTCCTCCCTTTCCACATTCACATGCACATCTTTTCCGGCTATCCAGCTCTGGCCATCCTCAAGATGGTAGTTAAAGAATAAGACATCAACTAAATCCAACCAAAACTGAAACAGCTTAAGTCAAACCCTCTGAAGTCTCACATTTTCCGTCAGTATCTTGATTTTGAGGGCTGGGTAATTCCCAAAGAAGCTGGAAACAGTGGTTTAAGCAAACATAACTCCCACAACTGGGAAGAGTTTGTTTTTTGTACTATATTTAGCTGTGAATGACTAAACACTTTGTGCTTTAGTTTATGAAGTGTTCTAGCCCATCCTAAACCTGATTGATGTCACAGTTGCAGCAAAGTTTTTACTTAACTGGTTATACAATCAAGACTAGTTTTGTGCACATTTTTCTCTAAGCAAACACGTGTCCAAGACATTTAAGTTTATCTTTTTTGATACATACCTGTGTGGAAAGCCTCTGAAAAGCTTGAATGTGTTTTTAAAAATTGTATAATTTTAATTATTATAGTTATGAGAAAGAGATGATTAATCCCAATCAGTCCAGTAGACAGAAAGTGGTGGAGTTAAAAGGCTCTTCTCATCCTGCTGCTGTCAGCTGTGATACTTTTGGCAACCTGCACTCCACTGAAGTGGCTCAGACTCAGTTGGCTTTTATCTAAAGAACTCTGCTTTGTTAACAGCTCTTTTCAAGTGGTCTAACACCAAACACCAGATTCCCTGCGCTTAAAGAGCTGGCTCCGATCTTGGACAGGGACATGGGGTTTTTTTTGGCCATCCAAAGAGGGAAACAGATAGGGAAATAAGGTATGAAACTTCCACACTCCCTGACATTAGTCCTATAACACCTACAAGGCCAATGAGATATGGTATGAGAAAATTTGACAAATAAGGAGGAAATAGAAAGGAGCGTGTAGAGAGGTGTAAGAAAACAGAGCAAAGGTAAGAAGCCTAGGTAACCATGCACGAGTAAGAAGATGACCTCTTTTAAACTGTATCATGTAAACATTAATCGGTAATGTAACATGTTCCTTCACTTTGGATGCATCCTTTCCTCTGGCTGTAAAACAAACAGTATCCAGAGACTGAATCTATTCAGGCCAAATAGGGCACATCTCAGTTGGGGGGCTAGCGCTCTTCTGTACTGCAGCCCAGCTTTGTGTTTTGGGCTGCGAGGAATGTATTTGCACATGAAATGTTCCCAAGGTACAGCATTAAAGTTGTTAGAGTGATTAAGGGATAAAATCTCTTTTACTGTAAGAGATTATGAGGATATGCCTTCTTTGTTTTTCTCAGTAGCTAAAGCTAAATAAAAATGGAAATCTTCTCTTGAGAATAAAGACTCAAAATATCTCTGTTTTCAAGGAAGGATGTTCGGGACTCCAGTTTACCCTCACAACTTTCCCTCACTGTCCTTCTATAATACACTCTTCCTGTCATGCAGACGCACACTGGCTGCGAGTCCTGTCCTTTCTCCTGTGTTATGTATGAAATGAGGCCTTTGCTGACATGTGGGCAGACACACAAAGCGTCATTTAGCACCGGGTCATTTGTCACATCAAAGCATTCCTGGATGCTCTGAGGGGGCTCGCTGTAATCTGTCAGAGTAAAATGTATACAGGCGACGTGAAGCAGCAGGATCAGCGGGCCCCCTGCTGTCAAAGCGGCTCTGACCTTAGCCCCCCAAATTTTCACAGTTAACCACTAAATAACACTGAATGTGAAATACTGCTCTGTGATTTGATGTTGAAATAAGCATGGAAAATTGATCTTAGAACATCAAAGCCAGTACACGTTTTTGGTAAACTATACTTAGCCCGAAATAATCAAAATCTTAAGTTCAATCTATGAAGTGGCAGTAATATCAACTTAAATCTTTGGGGTTGCTAGAGGAGTGAATAATAACAAATAATAATCAGAAATGTCTGAAGAAACTGGGTCGTACTGCATCAAACTCCAGACCCTCTACCATCAGCCGCCTTGAAAAGAAAAACAGAAAAGTGAAAGGAAAAACAAAATTAAAGCTCTTTCTTGCAGCATATATCCCCAGGCATATTATGAAAGGATGAGAAATCAATTTCCTGTCATTAGGTCCATATCTCTTTTTAAGATTAAATTAACAACCACATATTGTGCCCTTTCTTATCTGCAGCGCTGGCGTCTTTCTACTAAGCCTGAAGTCACAACTGGGCAGTGAGAGCTTGTGGCTGCATGTGGCTTGATGTGTGTGTAGAGAAGAGGGGGGTATCGATCCCTACTAGAAGGGTATATTGATACTCAACATCTGCTAGAAAAACAACCCTGGCATGTAGGGCTTTAAAGTTAACACTCACTTATTAATGTGACAAGAGCAGGAAATGGAAGAGACACCCTCATCAACACTAACATTAGAGGAGCTGTTAGTCTCTGCAGTCATGGGAATTAAATACAGTGTTTTCATCATAAATATCTGAAATAAATTTTCCATTAAATTTGACTCAACGAGTCTGCGAATTTACTTTAAGTCAGATTATTGACTTAAATCTCAGAGTCCTGACCTATTTTTCCACAAAAGTCTGACTTTTCTCTCACAGAATTCTGGCTTTTCCCGGATACTGACTTTTTTCTTAGACAACTGTCTCTAATCTCAGAATTATGACTTTAAACTTTTTTTTTTTTTGCAGTAATAAGTGATGGAGAGTCGAAGCGTTGTCAAGACACAGAAAAATGCAAAGGAAAACCGGAAACAAGAAGATTAGCTTTCAAAATAAAACATAATAGTCATTGACTCCCGTCGCAGTGGGTAAAAAGATGTCCATAGTTTTTTTTTTCCTCTATTTAGGTTGTAAAACAGGAAAACGTAAATATTTAACAAGACGCGTATTAAAACAATGAAACTTATCAATATGTGATTATTATATTAGATTAGCTGTTCTTTTTTTAATTATTCATGATTTCGCTCCAAATACCTCTACACAGTGTTTTTTTTCGCACGTTAGATAACTTGACGTACCCCGTAAGAACAAACTGGTTAAACTATAAGTCACATTTGATGAACTCTGAAGTGGAAATTTTAACCTGGACTTGTAGCGCCCTTTGCGCTCTCTTTTTTGGAACACTTGACTTATTCCAGGTGTCTAACTCGGCCCTTGAGCTCGCGCTTACCTGTGGAGCGAATGTGTCAAGCGGCAACGGTTTCCGCTCGTGCGGTGTTGTGATGGCTAGACGCTAGCAGGCTAGCTCGCTAGCTGTATGGTTGGTTTTAATAGTGCTGCAGTGTGAGGAAGGCGACAATTAGCCTGCTACAGGGATACGTCCACTTGGGTTCGAGCTTAATGTTAACACTTTTCCATTTCTTGACGCTGCTGAGGAGGTGTACAGACGGATAACGTGTTGGATATCCCTCTCTAAGGTGAGTGTCAGACGCACAGTTAACCCAGTTTCACATATTACACCGTTAGCCTAGCAGCTGAATCACTCCGGTTAGCGGAGCGCAGCGGCTCTGGCTATTCCCTGGATTCACATACATTTCACTAAATACTGCATCTTTATAACATGTTTTATGTGAGTCTCAGATTTGGTTGTCGTTATTCAGTAGTGTGTGCGTTCACTCTGTGCATAATATGAAATGCCTTCATGAAGTGTCATTGCTTCCCCATCACTGCTTCAACACATGAATTCATATTTTGTTATTGGACATCCCAAGTTAGCTTGCCACGCCAGTGAATAGTTCTTCCCGCACGCCGTGCTGGCAGCAGGAGCGGTGCTGAACTCCTCGACTCTCACTCAGTACCAAAGTGTTTTTTCCCCCCTGGCTGTAACCTGGTTTGTTTGAACATCTCCACTGCTACAGCCACAGTAATGGATAAGCTGTTACACACGGACAAAGCACCGCTCTTGTGAGTGGAGGATCAGTGGAGTTACTTTGACATCAGAAATCAGCGAGGATACTCAGAAGTGAAGCCGAGGCTTCACAGTTTCGCTGTTGAAATACTAACTACCTTTCTTATATTGCAGGAATGTCACCGGGCTGAGAAATAATTTCACGTCCAGTGGATTAATCATCATGCTTTTCGTGATTATGGAATAATTTTTCTCCACAACATCATGCGCGCCGTCAAATCAGACCACGTCCACTCCTGCTGCAGAGATTCCCTGTTCTCACATTTGGATTTATCGTGAAGATTTTTAAAGACCAGCGGCCCCGAGTGGGTGTGCGATATTGTCATTTCATGTGCTTCCGGTGAAACATTAACTATGAATTTCCTCGTGTTGGATATGCTCAGATATCTGTAAACGTTTGAGTGAATCTGTGCGAAGGAGCCCCAAAGAAGGAAGTCCAGGGCGGGATAGGTGCAGAGAAACTCCCCGCTCCCAAAGAAACATGGCTTCGGTTTGGAAAAGACTGCAACGTGTGGGCAAGCATGCCTCCAAATTCCAGTTTGTGGCTTCCTATCAGGAGCTGATGGTGGAATGCACTAAGAAATGGTGAGTTTTTTTGACTTGACCACAGTGCTGTCATTTAAGCCCCATGAAAACTGTGTCTCTGTCTGTGCTGGAATGCTGTGCTCGTTCCTGGTGGTCATAATTCACACACTCTCAGTTGCCTTGGTGTGCAGGCATGTCTGCATGCTGGGAGGGGCGACTGCCTTGTAAAATTGCTATGTTTCTTTTCTTTTTTTCACTCTTGTGCACCAATGGCGAATTTGTTTAGTTTGAGTGTTCTGCAAAGAGGGTGGCTGGTAAAAGGATTCCCCTTCAGTCTGAAGGACTGGGCACAAGCTGCCCTCACTCTTCTGAAATGTCCTTGAGCAATTGACTGAAATACCCAACTGCTGTAGTGATGCTGTGTAGAGTCTGACCTCTGAAATCTTTGCAAAATAGAGGGCTGTAAACATTAAATATTTATGTTACAGCTTTGAATATGTGTAATGAGTGAAACAGGCATGATTAACTTGCGAACTTTAAGTTTATCCTCCAAGATTTTAGCTGACTCTTTGTTTCTTAAAGCTCAGTTTTTTACACCTCATATATTTTTGTCACATAATATCTGTAGAAAACTGCTACATTTATGTGACATCTACGCCATTACAATTGTACACTTTTTTTTTTTGTCTTGGACTTTTACACTATGGAGTAAAAGTTGTGAACATTATGTATGTATGTGTATGTGAACACTAGCTGTTCACATACACCTTGTTGACATGATTTCCTGACTTTTTTGGGTTCAAGCTCTGTTTGTAATTGTAAATCCCAAGTGTGTTTTATTAGTAAAGAATGAATGAATGACATACATCACAAAGAGGTAGACAAATTATTGGGTGTGTTTTCCAGAGGTGAAGATGGGTGGAGAAAATGTTGGTAAACGTGTGCTACACTACACTACACTTAAGCCTGCAGGTATGTATCCTGTAATGAGTGAAAAGCAAGGACTTGTAAAACAAAGATGTGGCCTGCAGACACAGATTCCCGGGCAGCTTGCCGTAGGCGTGACTAACACAGCCCCACAGGGCTTAGACCTGGGACAGATGTTAACGTGTTGGAGAATGGAATGAGAAAAATGTACATCTCTTCCCAGGGCAAAGGGTGGGTGGGCTCAGCACACGCTGCAGTATGCTTTGTTTTTTATCTGTTGAGCTTTGATGTTGATCTGTTCAATAAATGGATGTAAATAGCTACGTCTCATTACATGATTTAGTCCTTATGTGTTCTAGTTTGTTATAGTGGTTGTGACATGACTCTCAGAGATGGATTACTATTTGGTGGATTTTTAAGTGTTGACTCCTTATAAAAAAGTTGGATTTCAATAAATTCTGATCTTATGAATGCTTTAAATTCCTATGCCTGACTCAGCTGTAGGGTGTCTCCTCATCTTGAAGTGTGTTTGTGTGCGTATCTTCATACCTCAAAACGTGTGTGAAAGCACTGGCACACTGTTTCTGTCCTCCTTGGACTTCACTGGTACAGTATGCTATTGTTGCAGTGGAAACTTCCCATATAATCTTTCCAGACGCAGACTGGAAACAGTCTCCTGAGCTCAAGTGAATTTCAGATCCTGAAGCCTTCAGAAGTGATTTTTTTTTTCTGCCTTTTCATTTCTGGAAGTAGTCATAAGAGGAAAGGCTGAACACTTACTTTGTGCCTGTGCACTTATGAATGTGTGGCCATACATCCAGCTGAGGGTTCTTTGAATGAACATTGTGTGAAAATTCAAAGCTTTGTATAAACTTGGCTGGTACTCAAGAGCTATAACTATAAAAACCACTAAGGTCAGGACAATATTGGCTGCATGAAAAAATTGTAGGTCAGAAGTTGAATTGTGTGATTCCTGTGGCTGTGGATCTCTCACTGAGGACCAGAGTGTACAGTGTAGTGTGGTTACTTATGAAATGCATCTTGTAATAAAAAATGATTAAAAAAAAAATACTAAAAAACACCTCCCTAAATCTGGGAGGGCCACAGATTCAGGATGGTTGGTTCTTTTGGAAAATTTGTCATGTAGCTGTTCATCAAGTCAGAACTTCAGTGCATGAAGTTTAATGATGATCTCAGGGAAGTTTGTATTTCCAAGTCTGGCTTTTGATAGTGTTCATTTCAGATAGGACATTGTGTAAGGCTGGGTAATTATGGTAAAAATCAAAATCAAAGTTAATGCACAATGATCCTACTCTCAGCTCAGTTTATTCTATTTTTATTTAGTAACATGATGATGCACACACTTTTGAAAAAGATAAGATGTATTACCTTTGGGAACGAAAACTTTTTTTACGCAGTGTTGCACTAGGGTTGTAACAAAATAGTTAACTCATGATACAATATGAAATAGGATATAGAGTTCAGGATACAAAATCTTCATGAAATGTTTGACCCTTTTTCACAGTATCACAGAAAAGATTCACATTAGAAAAACTAGGAGCTTTTTCCCCTGATGCTTGTCTTTTTATTACTTCCTCAAATAATTAATTATGTCTTTAAAATCAAGAGTGATATTAGGATTTGGATTAAATTAATTCTGTTAGCTGATGAGAAGAAGGATAACTGACAGCATATTTTTTCAAATGCTGGTACAGACTCTGTGTTGAAGCAGGGCAAACGTTGTAAAAAGGCGATTTGACACTGCTTGGCTATAGTTTTGATTGAATGTAACTAACCTTACAGATGGATTAGTAGAGAGAGAATTACAAAAAGGGGAAAAACAACATAACTCACAGGCTTATGTCTGTTAGATGCTCAAAATGCCCTTTTTCATGCCCAATATATATCAGGGTTCCTACACATCCTTAAAAAGTCTTAAAAAGTCTTGAATTCATGTATTTAAAACTGAGGCCTCAAAAACTCTTAAATTCATTAAAATGTTTTATTCTGGCCTTAAAATAATTACTCAAAGGTCTTAAATTTGTCAAAGCAGGACTTTTTTATGTTTTATTGACTTTTTTTTTTCTTAGGACTTTTCAAGAAGAAGGTGTAGGGCAGATACTGTCTTACAAGCTGCTGATATACATTTTTATCGGCATCAAGGGTCACTTTTTGCACTTTAATATACATTTATTGAACCAGAGAGCACTGGGGATCACTTTATGTCCAATAAACAGACAAAAAGTAAACTTGAATGACTCTCATTAAGTGACACGTGCTATGATTTGATTGTAATGCAGCAGGACCCCCAAACCATTGACCATATTTATGTGTTTTTGGTCTTAAACTTCATTCAAAGTGGCATTACAAAGGCCTTAAAAAGTCTTCAATTTGACTTGCTGAAACCTGCAGGTACCCTGCTATATATTATGAGTCACTTCCTAAATTGTTAAAAATCAAAGATTTGAACTCTTAGCGCTCTCAGTGTAATATTTTTTCTGTCAGCTTAACATCTGTTTCGCTCAACAATGCCATTTTCATCCTTGCTCTGGGAGGAAACTGTTGACAGACAAGCAGCTTAGCTTTAGGCTTTAGAGTAGTTTTCTTTTAGGTCTACAAAGTAAGTTTTGGTCTTTATCAGTTGCTGTAGTTGCTGTAGTCCACTCCTTTGTGGAGCAGAAGGAGTTAGCATTCCTCTCACACGCCCCATTCTGCAGAATCAATTCAGACTGGCCATTAAAACATTAATGAGTTCACTGTTTGTGTTTGCCAGTGAAACGAAGCACCACTCTCAGTGCTGCAGCTCTGCTCCTTTGAAACTTGGTAACAGCTTAGATTAAGAAAATAAAGCCTTTTTGAGCTGCCTTTCATCTCTGGCAAGGTAATAAACAAAATCAAGTGTAAGAGAGGCATATGTCACAATTCTTCAACCTCCAAGGGACCTCCCTGATCTCTAACCAAAATATAACCTCAATGTTTTTCATGATTGAACTTCCTACACTGACACTTGTTTCAGTTTTTCACTGCTGTTGCGGTCTCCACTGGCTTGCATCTCCCTGATATCTTCATGGTTGTCACTGGCTCAGTCTCGTGATAACATCACTGCCTGCCTGCCTCACTGTCACAGTAGCTGAGTGCCTTCTTCACTGTGTGACTGCTGTACTCATGCCAGCTGGCTGACTCTGCATGTGACTGGCTGACTGACTTCTTAATCGTCATTAGCGGTGTTTTTATTATCTAGTCATACATCAACAATAATATTCAGATAATGAGGATATGATGAGGAGGATGTTCGGTGTCAGAGTACGGTTAATGAGGAGAAGTTATAAACAATATTCACAGGAAATGTGGGTGCAGTAAGTCACATGTAGATAATAAGATATGTGTACGCTCACTGAATTGTTAATTATGATTGACAAAATATTATCAGGGAAAGCAACTGAATGTCCCTATTTCATGTTCAGCTGCAGTTGAGGCGAAGAAGAACTTACAATAATTCGTTCAGGCAGGTTTAAACATCTGTTTGTGATAGATCAGTGCATGTCCCTTAAACTTCTCTCCTCCTCCTGCTGCTTCCAAGCTTTTGGCATCTGATTTAACAATTAATTGTTCCCCTTGTTCTCTGTTACATCCTCAAATTGGTGCCAAAGGACCATATTACTTTCACTTCGTTAAGCAGTGTGTCTACATTGTTGTGCAGAGAAGCCTGTGTGGGCTACAAACATCTTTGTTTGTTTGTTGTGGCTAGTTCTTTTCTGTAAGTTTATTTCTGATAAAATCATGATTGCATTGTAACAAGCATCCTGTTTTTAAATAGCTCTTGAAAGCACAGTTATCAGCATCAATCCATGTTTCAGTCTCAGCTTCAAAAGTGATGTATTGTAGAGTCCAAAATGGCACTGTTAACTTGGCTAACTCTTAAACTTGGCTTGAAATTGGAGTAAAGAGCAAAGTTTTTGAATTAGGCACCCAGGTTTACTGGCCACTTGTGCAGACATGAGAAGGAGGAAAACCTTATGGCGCTTTTCCACTATACAATTCCAGCCCTACTTGACTCGACTCGGCTCTACTCTACTCCACTCTACACGGTTTGGTTAGCTTTTCCACTAGCCCGACTACAGACTCACGGTGGGCGTGGATCTTATTATACAGCTGCGCTAAAGTGCTGAGTAGAAGTGCGTGCATGTCATCTATGACGCGACACAAACATAATTTTGTACCAACATATGTGCCACCGTGGTCTTTAAAGGGAAAAAAAACTTCAAAAGACTTCAGTAAAGTAATACAGTGGCTCAATGTCGGCGGCATGGCAACGGAGGTAAACAACAGCCTTGTGCTGCATGAACACAGAGGAAAACGAAGGAGCTGCTTCCTGACATTAACTCTTCCCTGGATCCAGTGAGATCACTTTAATTTTTTTATTTTTGGGCCTGGTATACCAGAGATTTTTTGTTGATAAACCATTCTTCTTTGAGCTGGTTTTCCTTTTTGGTTCCCTGTGGATTAATGGACTGATTGGTGCTTAAAGACTCTCGTGGCGGACAAATCACTCCTGCGCGGACAAACTTTGACCTAGTGGAAAAGACTCTTTAAATCGAACTATCTTTGCTGTTAACTGCTTTTTTGTTTAAAAAGGACTTTGAACTTATTTAGGAATCATGAAGGAGCATTTAGGGCTGTATTTTGTGTTCATTCAGTCTGGTTCTGTGCCGTCAGGTTTAAATGTCATTAAAAACCTGTCGCTGACTTATTCGTTTGCCTCTTGTAAGTGATTTGTACAGAGTCAGAAGCTGCGGAGACGACATTCTCTGACCAATGAGTGGCCGGCAGTCTGTAGGCATCACCTTTTAGTATTGGCTCAGCTTCCTTGGAACCAGGGTACAGTAGGTACTGAAAACTGGCGTCTGACGCGTAGTACCGCGCTAATGGAAACGCAACACAAACCGGGTAGAGGCGAGTAAAGTCGAGTAGAGTAGGGCCAAGACGGGTCAATGGAAAAGGGCCATTATATTCTGGACACCTTTGGTCAGACAGTACTGTGAGAACGGTGGATAAATCAGGACACAGGGTGAGTGGGGAGTGAAACCCAAGGTTTATGCAGCAGGTCAGATTAAAATCCTTTGAAAAACTTTGAGGATGTTTTTAATGGTCTCTGATTTCAAGGTTCACTTCATGCACGAGCACAAGCACCCTTACGCAGCGTGTTTATGATGCATAATCCATGATGTATGATCCCTGCGACTGCTCCTCTGGACAACCATTTGTTCGAGGACTGTGTCAGTCCAAAACAACTAAGCATAAGCCAAAAAGTAATTTAAGTCATGCTCATTGTGATCTCCATGTTGCTGACTCTGATAAGGCTGCTTCTTGTAAGCAGACGCTTCATGATGATGTCGGCGGGCCATGCATGTGCCGACATTTGTGCCAATTCATGTCTGAATAGTGTGACCCTCGTTCCACAGATAAAGCGTGCATGCTGTGGAATGTCAGTGCTGCACACTATGCGGCACTTAGCTGCCACTCTAGTCAATCATGGCAGTCACACAGCCCACGCTGGGGTTCGTCTCTGGTGGGTGCCACCACAGACTGTATAATCAGTGGACGTAATGATGGTCAGTTGTAACTGAAGCTTCAAACAGATGCTCCAACCCCTGGTGTCTGGCTGCAGTATAGGTCAAAATCTCTGTCTCCAATGCATTCCAGACGAAGAGTGGTAAAATTTTTAAAAACTGTTACACCTCTTAGAATGTTTCTCACATCCTATGAAGATGTTATTTGGCTGCATTGTGAACAAGTCTTTTTTTCTGAGTAGTTGGTTTTTCATTAGTTATTCTGTGTTTAAACATTTAAAACAGGGTTTTAAGTTTCGCTCTACGATGATTACTAGCTGCTGTTACCATGAGTAGTTTTTATTGGGGATGTAAGAAACTTCAGGAAAGGGAGCCAAAAAGAGATTAGACCTTTGAAAGAAAAAGAAATAAATATTTTTATTTATTTATTTTTACTTGGCTCCACCCAAATTCTCTACTGTACAGACTCTGGATGCACAATAGTGGCCAAATCTGGCTCCAGTAAGGGAGTTCTTTTGGCTTC
Source organism: Thalassoma bifasciatum (assembly GCA_008086565.1). Classification (NCBI taxonomy): domain Eukaryota; kingdom Metazoa; phylum Chordata; class Actinopteri; order Labriformes; family Labridae; genus Thalassoma; species Thalassoma bifasciatum. The sequence goes on from RPOG01000029.1 coordinate 58,415, forward strand.
AAACTCTTACATTGGTGACAGGCTGAGTCTATGGGTCTTTATACAGTCTATGGGGGCCACAAACGACTGCTTGCCGTAGGGCTGAACGATTTTAGAAAAAGACCTAATAGCAATTTTTCTGGCAGATGTTGCGATTTTAATTCAATTCATGATTTTATTCAAATCAAGCTTCAGGGAAGTTTTCACAATGTGCAGAAACATTTACAGACTCAACAAAAAATTGCATCAAAAGCTTTTACTCCAATGTAAGGATGAAAACTGAAGGTAAGAAATGTTTCTAGCTTTTATATTTGAAAAAAGACTAAGTTCAAATAGCGATAATAAAAAAATAAAAATAATTCAACAGGAAAAAAGGATCTTTCCCAACAGTTTTACACTCAAAGAACGTGTGTGTAAAACAAGTGACAACAGATCCTGGTTCAGTCAGGAGCAAAAAAAAATTGCAGCTTGGCGATCACATGATCATGATGTCAATTTCTGCAGAGCAGGTCGTACCAAACCATAAAGCAGATTTAAAAAAAAACAGAGTATCTGGTTGTTTTGAAATAAAGCATCATGTTCTGGCTCCCTATCTTAAATCTCATCCTTGTAAATCAAATCACTCTCGGTGGCACTTGGTCAGAAATCAACAACTCCAACAGAGACAGAAACTAGTGTTATCAGTGAATGTTAGCTTTGATAGTAAGAATCTGCTTTTAGTGAAACTTCTGAATTGAAGTCAGACAACATCATTAACAGCAGAGCGTGTCATTACTGCTGACGGATGTGTTGATAGGCATGGTGAGGATGAGAGTCACACACTCGGAACAACAGGGAGACGCTATTGATTACATGGTAATTCTATCAGGCTACATACAAGCGTAGCTAATCAAGAGCGCTTCCCTCACTGCCATGTGACATGATGTAAGGCTGAAGGGTTCTGAGGAAGGAGTCTGCATCAATCAGGGGCTAAGCAAAAACCCTGAAGGCACACACACACACACACACACACACACACACACACACACACACACTTAAGTCATTTCAACACCAACACACACCTAACACTAATGCGGGTTGCAAGCTTCAGGTTGTGGATTTATTTTCCTGCAGTAAACCTGTGGATTTTCAGAGCACACTATGAAAATCACACCTGTCAAGTTTTGCATTTCTGTTAATCTTGACAGATTCAAGCATGCACTCACAGACTCTGCCGGCTGAAGCTTCAAAATATGTCTTCTTCAGCTAGTTTGTGAAAAGAAAATGATTTGTTGTGTAATTATGACGTAGTCTTGGTTTCTCTGTAGACGCTCTGTTGTCTCCGTTTTCTCTGTTGTTGTTGTACATAGACTTGTAATAAAGAGTGACAGATGGACTGCTGTACCCTGACATGTTAAGCCTTGAAGGTTTGATTATCACAACTGCCGGTAGCTTTTCATTAACCTGCGCGATCCCATCACCGTGTCCTTGGGCAAAATTGAGTCTCTTCATGAGCTCGCTCATTGTTTTGTAAGTAAAGAAAACACGTAGATGTGTCTGAATGACTGTCAGTTGACTCCACTCACTGTTTCCCTGGATGTGACCGGTGGGTGTCAGGCTGTGACATGTCCTCTTCCGTTGAACATGTGTGCATTTTGGCAAGGGTCCATCACGTCTCTGCCAGAGGAACATCTTCCTGCCAACTCTTCTGACGTGGCTCTCCATTCTATTCAAATTCAGAGGCCTTGACACATTCCTGACAGTAAGTTTGGCAACAGGAGACGGGTTCATTGCCAGGTGATAGTGTGCTGCACTCGTTTCTGGTGAGCAGAAGTTCTGGATGGATTTGAGCAGTTTGTGTTCTCATTTATTATGCTGTTGTGTAGGAAATAGAAGCTCTTTATCTGGGATGGTTAACTCACTCATGTTTTTGTCTTTTTTAGGTGTTTCAGTGTAGTTTGATTGAAGGGAACAGATTGCCTTGAACTTTTTTTGTTTGTGTCTTTGAGTGGTTTTAGGAACCAAACCAAACCAGTGCCAGTAAAATGTCAAATCTGTGGTAAACAGAAACAAGCATCTTGGGTACTTCCTTTAAGAATGTGTTTTTTTCCACATCAATACTATTATAAGTACTCACCAATACCAACAAAATGAACACTAGTACTTTTGATACATGACATTTTAATTAACACCATGGCAGATACTTTAGAACTCAGACTTGTGTTTCTAAACAAAAAGGCTGCACATTCTCTTTGCCATTAACTACAAAATAAAACACAAACAATTCTCTAGATTTATGGATTTTTTTAATACATTGACGAAAGTGACAAATAAAATGAACTACTATCAGTTTTAGTATTTTTTTAAATGAACTGAAGTTCAAAATGAAAGCTTAAATGGTAACTTCCTGAATTTTATTTAATAGTGCAAAATCAAAGCACAAAATTAGAACAAAGCTTTAACCTTTTAAACGCAATAGTCAGACTTCCTCTTGCTATTGGGGTTCATTCAAAGACTGCAGAAAGATGGAGTCGACTTCACAATGTGATTAATAGTTTTTGTGATGCTTCAGCTTCAGAGATCTTTTTTTTCTGTAGGTATAGTGCATATAAACGCCAGAACATGCATTTAGAGAGTAATTTCAGAAGTTTTTTTCATTTTATGAAGCAGCTATATTTACTTTTTGTATTACCAGTGATTTTTTTTTATTTCTCTATGTCTCACTTTCACAGTGGTTCGAAGCTCTGAGTAAAGTAGAGAAAATCATTATCTGTGTCTTTCCTGAAGAGTTTTTGAGTCTTGTTAGCAAGTTGCATGGCTGCACACGAGGGCTACGAGCAATGCCTTGAGTATCGTGGCTGGCATCAACAGCCTTCACAAGTAGTTGATACCTTGAATAAGGCCAGTATCGGCCAGATACTGATTTTTTGTATCTGCTATTGGTACTCAACCATCCCTACTTCCTTTGTTATAATTTGTTTCTTAACAAAGGCAAGCTTTTATTTGATCTTGCAGTTGGTTTCACTGAGTTTCCCTTACCATTATATCAGGAGGGTGCAGCTCAATTAATCACCAGAATAATCCATTGACAACCACCAAGTCATGAGCTGATCCCAAGGCTATAAAGTTGAGAGAATCACTGCTCTGTTTATTCCAGCTTCTAGCACATCCTCTTCTTTTTTCCAGTTATTTTATTGCACTAAATCCACTTTTGTCATTCAGAGCAGCTCTCACACTACCAGTTCTTCTCATTTGTATCTTCCTTTCTCTTTCTCTCTCTTTTTTGGCTACTTGATCTCTCCTCTCTCCACATTCACTCAGTTCTGATAATGTCACTTTAACTGCTTTGCAGTGGAATCCACCCAAGTGTACTTGTTCTGCACTGCAATTACAGACACAAACAGGCATTTACACACATCCCTCACCCACACACACACACCAAGAGACATGAAACATTGCAGGGTTGTGGAGCAGTCAATGGGGTGTAAAATGTGATGAAAAATCTGCTGGTGAGCCTGTCTCCGCTGCTGTCAGGCAGAGAAACACATGGCTCTGGAGAATGCTCATCACTTATAGGCCTGCACAGCACTGCAGCAGCATCTGAGGCTGATAGAGGTGTGCTGAATGTGTGTTTGTGTCAGAGCAGGACTGAGGAACTGGACATAGGTTAGAGCTTTAACATTTTAAAAAGATGTCCGTATTGAAAATAGAGTGGATGTTGTGAAAAGGGACATCACTAAATCACTTTTCCAATGTTTTATACACTTAGACTTAGAAATAAAAAGAAAATGTTCTCGTTCACACAGACACCCTCCACGAAAAATGTTGTAGCTGCTGGACAAAGATGCGTAGATGAACAGGAGCTACTCATGTCTAAAGTGCAAAAACAGGCACTTACATGATTCATCAAACAGGTCACCAATTCCTCGCTGCGATACTTGGCAGAGAAGAGGAATGTGCAGAAAAATATTGTTGTAATGTTGATCTCCTACTGTAGTTAAGTGCTCTGGTAGACAGTACATTGCCCCCTGAAGTTTGGGGACGCCAAGGGATAACTCAAGGAGGAAAAATTGAAAAAAGTTACATGGGCTCTCTCATGCTGATTCTGCGCATCTAATTTCCGTGCATCATGCTGGTGCAGCATAACCAATCCTTTAGAAGCTGACTTGAAGAGGATTTCAGTGAATCTGTGCTTGACTACTCTTTCTCACAGACGGAGGTGACATAAGCACCAAACTGAGTTGTAAAACTGATCTTAATAGTGCAAACTGAAATTAAATTTTGTACTTTTTAAGAAAAGGAATAAAAAGAGTATTTTTTTAAGCAGGTTGAATACAAATTCAAAGTGATTTTATTCAATATCTATTGCACTAGGTCTTACAAAACACACTGGGTTTCCTTGTGAATTAAACCCAGTTCTTTTGAAACCTGAACATGAAAAGTGTTTGAGTTTATTGATTTTGCTGTGGAGTGGTATCACCAACCTTTTCTGGTAGATTAGGCAAAAATAGTAACTCATGTTTGTTCTTGACACATCATACTTCCTTCTCTAGCTTTTTTAGACCAGACACTGCAACCTTAACATCCCATAGTGTTGACTCTATGGAAAAATAAAAGAAACTGGAGGTCTTTTTTGATGGCAGAGTAACTTTGTGAGGCATTAAAATCACAGCTGAAGCTCTGATCATCTGACTGCTTGTGGATTGTTGCCGTAAGAAGTTGATGCTGCTGTCCTCACCAGGGCTCCTTGTTTCACTGCTGCTGACGCTCTTCCACACATGATAGTTTTGACCCCTGCTGTGTCAGTGTCTCCCTGAAGCCGTCGGCAAGCTGTTGTAGGGGGGGAAATTGTTGATGGAGGAGAAATGTTTATGATCCAATTCTTGAGATACTCAATATTCATAACCTTTTGTTTTTTTGTCTGCATGAGAGTTTTGCCTCTGTTGATCAGACTTGTTTCTTTCTCTTGAGACTCACTGTACAAAGATCCAATTAGTTTGCATAGGAAATGTGATGCTTTTGAGTGCTTGGAGTTTGTCTCTTCCAAAAATCTGTGTATGAGAGGAATTCTGCTCTATGCCGTCACTAGTCACCTCACTTGACTGTCAGTCAGCTACTTTGAGCTGTCTTTTTTCACAGATACCTTTCATCTTCTCCCTACGCTCTCCTTGAGGATATGATTTAAATAATTCTTCCCTGACCTTCACCAGTGCTGGCAGGTGGAGCCCCTGACCTTCACTTTCATCTACCCAACCTGCTTTGCTGCTTTTCAGTCAGGGGGCCAAAACTGATACTGCAATTTTGGAGGACACCTCTGGGTACTAGCTGACCACTTAGGGGGCTTTGGGAGAAGCAAGTGGTCTCAAAGGTTTTGTGTAGATTTGGGTCGATTGAACACTGTACCAACCTTCTGGGAAATATCAGGAACAGGGAACAAATCCCACACTAGTGTGATGCAGATTGTACGCTCTGTCTTGGTTTCTGAAGGCCAAAAATTTGACTTTAACAACCTGGAACATCTTCTTCAAAGAGGGCAGGCTCAAAAAAGTTTGCTTCGTAACCATTAACCAGAGTTGTTTTTTGATGAAACCTCCAAACTTCTTATGTGCTGATATTTGTGCCCATGGAAACTGAATTTGAATTATTAGATTAACTTTGAAAAGCATGACCAGAAATCAGATTTAATGCTTTGAAATTGAATTTATATATTTGAAAATTTTATTTTGCCTACTTAAAAATGTAACTGTCTTTATTCATTTAATTTAGAAGTACAAAATTAAATTTCAAATGAAAAATGAAATTCCCTAGTGCAATTGCGATCTTTAGGTTCCCATCTTATTTGTTGTTTGACAAACACATGTTTTTGGATTAACATTGATATCACTTACAGCACGACACCAACCCATGACTTTTTTTTTCTTTTTTTGCATGTTTCACTTCATGCTTTTGCCAATTTTGAACCACTTTTTGCTACTTTCTGACCATTTCCCAATTTTTCTCCCAATTTGCGCAACAATTTTTTTGCTTTTTGACCATTTTTTTGCCACCTTAAACTTAGTTTTGATGTGACTTCTTGCTGTTTTGACACATATGACCACTTAGATTGTTATTCTAGCAAAGGCAGTTTTCAACCATTTGGCTCTTTATTTGAGCTGGGTTGTGTGACACTTGTGTAGGGCATAAAACAATCTGCTGCAGAGAATTGCATCTAGTATTCCAACACATTTGAGGTTAAAGGAATATTGCAGTGTCTGTGATGATAATATTCTCTTCTCTATTCTCTTGTGATTTGTGATTAACTTTCCAGCCCTACTTTTTATGAACTTTTTACTTGTGTTACCAAGGTAGCACATGGTGGTTTGATGTTTATGTTATCTTGATAAGCCTCTGGTTCTAGTTCTGACCATAGGAACGTGCCTGTCTGAAGTTACGCTGACTGTAACAAACATGCAGTCTGCACACGTGCACAGACACAGTGAAGAAAGCTGATTACCTTTTACTCTAGACACTACAGTCTGCTTTTAGCACAGTCAGCATTAAGTCTGTGTCATTGACCCAGCTCTCAGTTACCACACACACTCAGTAGCTGTTCTGTAACTGTAGGTCAAAGAACTGTCAGTGTAAACTTAAAGTGAAACATGACGTTTTTAAACTCTGCTTGTACACTGAATCTCCCTGCGTTAAAGTTCAAACCGACTTTGAACTTCCTTCTTGGAAATTTTCTGATAGGGAACAAAAATGGCACCTGAAACTTTACAAACCACTTACACAGCAGAATCCACTTCTTCTTAATGATAACTCAACTTCTTTTTTTTATGCAAGAGTTTCCAATCTTTGACTGGACTTCACGTGTAACAGGGAACTACAGAGGGAAAGTAAAGAAGAAAGAAATTAGAAGGGAACATGTCTGCAGATGGGTGTATATTTAAAGGAATTAATTAATTAAAACAGTTGACTAAAATGAGATACAGTATCTCTGCGTAAGATTAGGAAAAGGAAAAAGTTGCAGTGATAGTTTTTGCTCATCATAGCATACCAACCCTGCAGCACACAGAGGTAATTCAGATTCAAAGCCCAGCTTTGTCTTATCCTGGCGTGCCCAGCATGCTTCTATGTGTTGAACGTGTTCAGGATGCCAGAGATGTGACAGTGACACAGATTGTGTTTGCACTGCTACATCTGTCCTGACAGTAATGGCAGTCAAGGCCACAGAGACACCTCTCTCTCCCTTTCTCCTTTCTCCTCCTCCTCCTCCTCTCCCTGTCTGTCACAAGTTTTCTTCCACTATCTATATCCTCTTGATGCTGCTTCTGCTGAATCAGAAATTGCCAAGTGGGTCAGTTAAGGAAGAAAGGGGGGAAAAACATTTTAAGCTCAGTCTTTTTATGACAGGACTGTTACAGTTCTCAGCAAACAACATTTTGAAAGCAATTTTTGCTGTCACTATGACTTCATCTTCGACAAAAAGGGCTTTGATGATAAAGCACTCAGGTTTTTGCCAGAAAGATCTAATTTTCCCACAAATTGAGCTATATCCCTAATCAGTCAGTTGTAGTTCAAAGTTTTGTCTTATTATTCTGATCACCTTGGATAATTTACTGTTTAAAAAGACTAACTTTGAGTTGACAGAAAAAAAAACATATATTATAGGAAGTGAACTAATTCTGAGAATAAGTTTCTTTTAGTCTTTGACCCTCCCTCTGAGGTAAAAGATTAAAGCATGTAGTAAATAGATCACGGGTATTTCTCTGACTTTTTTGAGCACTTATGTCACATTTGTCACCCAAAAGTTGGTTTTTGTAGGCTTTTCTGTGTGTATCCCGTTGTTGTGTCCAGCCAAGCAGTGCAGTGCTGCAGTCTGTGGTATTAGTCTGGGAGATTACACTTCAGTGTGCTTGTACTGCAGCGGTCTGTTTCAGTGTGCATTGCAGTGCTGTAGTCTGTGAAGTTTGATCCTCCTTGTTACAGTAAAAACAGATTTGCATCTCTTCTGTTTGATGTAATTGACAGATCGCCAACAATCAGAGTGTTCACCTTTCAGTTTTCAGGATGTTCTCATTTATTTCTCTGGGGTTGTAGTTTGTGTGTCTGTGTTGCACACAACTAGTCTGAAGGGAAGGAGAAGGGGTGATATCAAAAGTGAAGTGGTTCCTTCCTCTCGTCTACAGGAAAGATCAGGCGGCTGCAACATCCTGACCCACCCTGCTCTTCCAGTCATGAAATGAGTATCTCATCAAGAGTGCTTCTAAGCTGCCAATTCACTGCATCTGATGAGCAAGCTTTATTTTTATGTTAGTGATTTCTGAAAGCTTCCAATATCCCAAGACCTACAGGTCCCTGGATGAATTCTTCTCTGTAGGACAACTCATTTGTGTTCCCTTGAGCTGTGTGAAGATTAAGTTGTAAGCCATGCATGCAGATATCTATCAGATGGTATAGATAATTATATCACAATATCCTTTAAGATTGAGGCAGCATCACAGTAATATCCCGTTGTTTTATTGTATGTTTTATTTTATTTATTTATTTTTTTCACGACTGGGTTAAACCAGTGATTTGGTCATTCTATAATGCAAATTAACTTAATTAAAGGGATTTTTACTCCTCCTCACAATGTCTATTCATTTGATTTGATATAATGAAAATAAATCATATTGGGGACTTACATGCATATATCTATGCAGCTGACTGTGGAGTGGCACCCTGCCACTGTGAAATGCAAAAGACTTAAAATGAATGAGATTATACTTTCACAATAATATGCAAGGCTTGTACCCCACAGGGACTTGAACAGTTTGTTGAATAAGAAGCTTCAGCTATGTCTACCTCTGTCAGGCTTTATGAGTGTCATATTTTACCTTCAGAGGCAAATTTGTGTGAGTTTCCTGAGCTATGGATGTTGAGCGCACAATCAAACAAGCAAAACTATCAAAATAGAATAGTTTCTAAAAAAATGTTCTGTTCTTATTCTGCTTCTCATTTATTGAGGTGTGAGTAGGGCTGCGTACCATATACAGTACTTTTATAGGTACTTACTAAATTCCATCAGTACTGCGGTGTACTGTTTCACATACAATCAAACATACAAATTGCTACCAATTCCCAGGTACCGGGCATTGGTACCATATCGGTTCAAATGTGAAAGGTATACATGATGTGAGTCAGGACATCAACCAAAGTAACTAGACGCTAAGCTTGCACCTAAGGATGTCATAATCCCAATATCAATATCAAGTGGTCAATTTCAATGGCAGTTTCCAACTGATTAAAGACTGGCAATTTTGCTGATTCACTCATCCAATCAATCATTATCAGTCAATGGTTAGCCATTATTGAGCACAAATTGCTGCCAATTCTAAAAAGTTAGCCTATCTGAGTGCTCTAAGGTTGGTCTCATAGTTACTAATTAGCGCCAAGAACCTGTTGTCTCTGGTTACTGCAGGCTGATCGGCCCTTGGAACAGTTTTTTTTTCTCCTGTTATAACGCTGAAATGTCTGGTAAAAAAGCATGAAGTACCCGGAAACGCACTAATTGCAGATTTGTCAGGATTAGAGCTGTAGCTAAACACCTCATATGTAAAGGTAAGAGGGTTCAACTGTGTTTTGTGTCAATCTTAGTGATTTCATCTCAGCTCCTACTGGGCTCGCTGACCCATTTTCACTCTTATCAGGAGTGTCTCTGCAGCCCACACACACACACATCACACAGACTTAATTCATCTTTCAAACTCATTTGTCTTCTTCCTCCAAAATCCACATTTTACTTGATTTTTTTTTTCTGTTTTGATCACATTAATATGATTATACATTTTCAGTACATTGAGTTGCTTGTCCTCTGTTAGTGAACTGTGTGTTGAGTTTTTCAGTGTTGTATCCAATAAGATATATTTAACACAACTCGACTGCTGCCACCTGCCAGAATGATCTCACTTGACTGTACAAAGTTGATGTAGAAACAATAGATCACTTCTGTTGGCTTGAGTCAAACACGATATCTAGATGATGACCAGTTCATCAGATGCAGACATGTACAATGCCCTTAACTCCAGCTCTACACACAATGCAAACCTTACCCCAACCTCAACTGAGCTGCATCACATGCAGCTTTTTTATTAGAGATCTACATCAGTGTGAACACTCCCTTTTAACAATCTGTCCTCTGTGGTTAACTTCATCCTGTTTCCTTCTTTATAGTATTCCTGTCTGGTTGCTCATCAATCTCTGGTAAATAGAGAACCAACACAGAGCCTGAAGACACAAAAACGACTCCAATAAGTGTGAAGAAGTCAGTCAGCCTGCGGGCGAATGGTTTAAATTTTTCTCATAGCACAGCAAGTTCTGAACACAGAAAAAAATAAAGGCTTGGTGTTTGTGAGCGTCTGCTTGCTCTCTGATATGGTCTGTGTTGTTGGACAATAGCTTCTCTATGTGCGGCCTCTCCTCAAGGCTGAAAATGTTGTCGTCATTTTGCTTCTCTCCTCTCTCTCAGCTCTTCTCCTCCTCTTTCTTTCCCTCTGTTTTTCTTCTGCTTTCCTATCACACAGTTAGTCATTCTTCTGCTTGAATGGCTGCTTTGCTGTTGTTCTTTGAGAGTCTTGGACATAAGTGCACATATACACATAAAGTCAGTGTTGAGCCCTCTGACATGCACAAACCACAGTCATCTGTACCACAGACACACTGTTACAAAAATGTTGCAACAAATCAAACAATTCTTAATGTGTACTATGTGTTGACTTGTCAGAAGTCATCTCAGTATGAAAATTTATAATCATGCATTTATCACAATTTTTTTGACAGTGGTCAAATGCAGTACACACACACACTCACTAAAAGTTTTAATTACAGCAGAGAGGGAAATAGGAGATGGGGTCCATACAGTGTGGAATGAGTGGGCAGCCACACGGCAATATAAACATATACACACAGATTTTATCAAGCCTACAAACAGCTCCGTCGACCTCCACTACACACACACTGAGGATGAACATATGCAGCAGGAGTGACAGGCAGCAGGTCCAGACTTGTCAGCCTGAAGGAAAGCTAACTGCCGCGGCTATGTTTTGGATCTTAGGCAGATTAGAAGTAAAAGAGAACTCCTGACAGTCCCTAATTTCTTACCATGCTTTTTCACTTGAAGGCAAGGAAGAGAGTCATATTTGATTTATAAAATAACACAGTGCACATTTATTCTTCTGACTGTTCAGAGTGTGTTTATTTTACAATGTGACAGTGTGATTGTGTTGATGATAGGGATGTCCTGATGTTTTATGGTGATTTTGAGATTTTTTTAAATACTTGTGATAAGCATTTTTGTCATCATCATCATTTACATATATGTACTCATCATTTATCAGTGGTTTGAGACCAGCCTTTGGCCTGTTTCCTGTATGCCACTCCCCATTCTGGCTCCCTTACCTGCCTTACCTTACCACTGTCCTCCCCAATCTGGGTAATAAAGGCAAGATCCCCAAAATATAGCTTAGGGAAAACGAGATTTCTGCCAATGCTGAAAAAGTCAGTGTAACTGAGTTCTCTGGGTTTGCCTTAACTCTTAGGTTCCACCAGCCCGCCAACGGGCCATTTGCTATTCCTCTGACGTCATCATCAACAAGTAATAACAGTAATGCCTTTGTCAAACATCAGAGTGCTACATTTATACACCACAATATTCCCACAAGGCATTCAATACAACCAAAACACCCTAAAACAACATGTAGCGTAGATCACTGACAGGGGAAAGGCTGCTCAGCTGTTTCTGGATTTTACAAGAAGGTACAAAAGCATCCAGAAAAAGAGAGGGCATCCAAAAATCTCTGAGAAGAAGGTGAGATGCGGGTTTGTGCTGAATCTATTTTCCACTTTAAGTCCTACCAATCAGACATTTGGTTTCCCATCCCGCCTCACTGGAGCTGTACAGTCCATGACAACATTGTGATGATTTAAACATGAAGTGATGAGGTTGACGACAGACGTTTGTCCCGTGTTTCTACAGAGCTTTGAAGCATCCTGGACTGATTCCTTTACTTTCCAGTTTCAGTTAATTCAGGGTCAGCTGAAGTTATAATCCAGTTTGTGGCAATATAAACATTTCAAGGGGAAAAAAACTCGAGATCGTTGCATGTTTGTCTAATATTTACATTCTTACTCTGGCACCGTAAGAGTTGTTCTCACAACTACACAAGTTCAGCGGGACTCATTTGTGCACCATTTACATGCAGAATACGTAATGTTTCATTTGATCCCTCTTCTACTGTCGGGTCAAGTTGTCAGAGTGACTGTGACCTGGATTGTGTTGGGTTGCTTTATTTATCTGCTTCCTGATTTTCCTTTTTTTTCCTGTGATACTTATCTCTTGTGTGTGTTTGTGTGTCTCAGGTGCTCTGCATAGAGTCCACAGAGACAAAGCCTGGGTTTTTTCTGTGTCTCATGATTTATTCATGCAGTGAGTGACTGGGGGTGAGGGGATGCGTGTCCAGCAGGCCTACAAGGATTTTAAAACTTTGGGATAAAAACACAAGTTAATAACTGACCCAAAGGTCTTGACATGTCAACATGCAGATGTATGGGTGCACTGAGATAGATGGACAAAAAGAAAATCACCACTAATCCGTCTTTATTGTCGTCTGTTCTTTCAGGCAGCCTGACAAACTGGTGGTGGTTTGGACACGAAGGAGCCGGCGGAAATCTTCCAAGGTTTGTATTTGATTGATGACATTTCAATGTAGTATAGATAGAAATGATAACAATACATGATCTCCTCCTTTTTTGCTCTTCCTCCTATGTCTTACAGTCCCACAGCTGGCAGCCTGGCATCAAGAATCCCTACAGAGGAGTGGTGGTGTGGCCTGTACCAGAGAACATTGAGATCACTGTCACTCTCTTCAAGGTGTGATATCCCTGTTTTATATGCACTGACAAGAACAAGACAAGTTTGTAGGATTGATTTTGGCTTTTGTTAAAAAACTGTTGAGCAGTGATGTAAGTGGATACTTTGAAATATGTAAATTTATCCTTAAAATGCATTTTTTAATACAAGCATAGGTGAGTAACAAGATGCAGAACTTGGTTATTACATGCAAACCATCAATCATTATATATAAGAGATATATGTGCTTTATAGCCTGCAAATCAATTAATTAGATGGAGTATTATTCTTAATTTCTGATTTTATTTTTGTAGCTGTTGTGATACGTTCAGAAAAAAATTAGAGAAAACCTGTTTTGAATTGAACGTATAAAAAGTTTTGGTTTGTTAACTGAAAATGTTACGTGTAGTCCAGGTTTGCCTGTAAATGACACACGTGTACAGACAGTATCTGTCACTGTGACTGGCTTACTTAAACATTCTGAGCCTCTGTGCTGACAGACCAGGACAGAGCTCAGTGTCTTGTTACCTTCTTGACTGTCCCTGACATCCACCTGTTTGTGCTCTGTAGAGACCTGTGTAGTTTTTGTGTTTCTAAAATTGAAGCAAAAATGCAAAACCTTATAGATCAATGCAATGTTTTCTGAAGATTGGGGTGTAATAAAAAGCAGCATTCATTGTGAAACAATAAAAAAGTGTAAAAACACAATGTAGACAAGTTAAAGGAGTACATATGTGTAGGGTTGCAATTATTAGTCAACATAATCGATTATGTCTGCTCTAAAAAATTGTCGACCCAGGAATTGAAGCTTTGACAGTTTCGTTTTTTGTTTCGTTATTGGTGAAATCATACTAGCCAATAAAAACTCATATTTACTTGCAGTTCCCGACTCCTGAAAGGTGCATGTGTATGCTCATGCAGGTGAAGTCAAACTAAAAATCCAAACTGGTGTGCCAAATAATTCTGATAATTGAAGAATTAATCAAAGCACTAACTAAAACGTGTTCAGGCTTGCTTCATCAGGCCTTTGCTCGTTAATCACTGCCATTTATCTCACTTTCTCTCCATTCTGGGGCCACTTCCTGTCCCAGAGGAAGTAATAAAAACTCTTCCTGTAATGAGCCCTGGATAAACCCACAGACTAGATAACGACACCTTGAGTCCAAAATCAGTCAATATACTTTGTTAGAAGGACAGGTGTCTCCCTGTTTCTCAGGTTGGGATCAATGAAGTGCAAGCATGTGGCTCCCTCTTTTTTATACATAAATGCAATCACAGCTTTTATGTTAGCATTGTTTAGCTGAAACACAGGGCAACAACCTACCAGAAATTGGAGAAATTGGACCAGGTCACCAGTGTATGACTCTTAACAATCGAAATTCAGGTCTGATTTTATGAGTACAAACAGTAGACAGTAAGACGTGGGTGTTCATTTTGCCAGAAGGTCACTGTTTTTCAGTCTTCACCTGCAAGCAAGATTGCAAGGACTTGTGGTTGTAAGTTACTCTATATGGGCAATGACAAAGCAGGCCACATAGCGATATGTACACAAGGTTACATTACATACATGCAAGAAGCATCGATATAAATGCTCCAAGCGCTTGGGTGGGGGAGCCAGAGACATGGCAGTGAAAAATGAGACTGAGTAATGCTCTTCTGCCTCAGTAAAAAATGCACATAATGAATTGGCTGCTGTGCCTTGCCTTAAGCACAGACTCATCACTGCAAAAAGGCTAACTTTGAGTTTGAATTTTAAATGCACAGCTGCTGATCAAAGATAAATCTTACTCACAAGTCAAACCTTGGTGTTGTGTGTTTAAAATGCATGTAGCTCTGGATGGTGGACACTTAAGGAAATGTGCACATTAACCACATTTGTTACAGTGGTGTTCAGATTGGTACCTGTCCTGGTTTGATGGTAAAATTGGTAGAGGAATGTCAATCCAGTGCTGGTTTAGCTGTATATTTGTTCACAAATAAAATCCAATCTTATAGTTCTTTTCATTATTTATTAGGACCTCAAAGTTGAATACCCTGTGATTTTCACTAAGATATTTTGAATGAAAGAGGTGAAGGTAGAAGATTTTCATTTTTTGTGGGTGTTGGACAAGATGTTCAGATTAATGTGAGGAGTGTCTGTGGTTTGCGTGACTGTCATCAAGTCAGGACTCCACTGACCGGGTATCATTCTTATCTCAGTCTTAATCTACTGGCTTTTTTTAAACTATTGTATAATAAGTGATCAAAAAATACTTTTGTTTTTGTAAATCTAGTATAAGCCTTTTATACCTCACATATTAGGAGCCACTTGTTATTGTTACTATAGTAGCACTGAAAAGACAAAATAACATGGCCTTTACACAATTTTGTTGCTTTTTTTGTCATCCACTGGCACAACTGCAGCTGTTGGATCACAAAGGACCAGAGAAAGATGGTTGTTTAAAGTCACTATTATCAAGTCTTCGATGATAGAAACGTGAAGAGCAGGATCATACTCAACATACCCTCAGAATCTACTCGTGTCTGTCAACAGTTTCACTGCCCAACTTCTACCACATAAGCTTTTATCATCTGTCCCTCAGGACTTCCATCTTAATTAATGTGAAAATGTTAATTGCTCAAATATTTCTTTTTTTTTTGGTCAACACTGAAGCTTAATGTCCAAGTGAACTATAAAGTCTTATTCTGCAATAATTGACAAAGTACACGCTATTATGCCGTTAATGGGAGGTAATAAAGAGAATGTTTTATACCCTGTCTGGTTTGAAGGTCTGAAATCAAACACTGCAGCTCAGCAGTATTGAAGCCTGCACCTCAGAGACGTATTTTCCAGCAGAAGGCCTCAGCTGAACAAAGTTAACGGCAAGAAGAACTTGAAATAAATAACTAAATTAAGTGAGCAGCCTGACTGCTCTCCCTGTGGACAGAATCTATCATTACAGAGCAGAAGGCAGAATACTAACGGCCAATCCTTGCAGTAACTCTGTATTTATGGTCCAATGACCTGTAAAACAGTTTATAAAGTCGTGAACTATCCATAGTTTTGAAGGATGAGGATGTCTATAAAACTGGCCGAGTATATCTGTGCCCATGTGGGTGCTGTGTTCTTGTGCTGCAGGAGTATTGATTTCCATGGGTGTGTCATGGATGCAGTCAGACAAGAGGGCGACCAGTACATGTCTTTTTTCTCAGTGTGTGTCAAATAATAGATAAGCAGTTTGATTTCTTGTTTTCACTTCAAGGTATTGATGAGGACAGCCTGACACTTTTTTGTTCACCTACAATTGTTTTGTGTCTCTGTATTAAATTGGAAGTGAAGGTTACTATGCCATGCTAATCAGACAAGCATTTATCAAATTACACCTTGCTGCACCAGTTTCAAAGGCGCATCAGTCCTGCCATAGATCTGAGCTTTATGAAATTAATAAACTTCTGGTTTTTTTTTTTTAAAAGAGGCACTGTCTTATCTTCATCATCATTTTGGAGATTGTAGTAAAGGCGTGAACATGTCTTTAGGAAATGATTCAGAGTTACCTGATTTGTTGGTAAATACTGAGAAGTGCCCTAACCAAGTCAGTGGGTGAACAGAGCAACAAAGACAATGATGATGTGATCACAATTAGTTCAATTGTGCAGAGTTGTTTCTATTTCCAATGACCAAACTAAATCTGCATAACCAGTTTATAATCAACTGTTTACTCAATTCATCTATTTTGCTTGCAGGACCCCCATGCAGAGGAGTTTGAAGACAAAGAGTGGACATTTGTCATAGAAAATGTGAGTTTATAAGAATTTGTCCTTTACGCCTTTCCATGCACACATTTGTTCTCAAGCTGCACATGACACGCTGTTAAAGTGCTTTCAATTTTATGTTTATGTTCATGTGTGGAATGACGTGCAGATGTCTTGCTGAAAAGCACTCAGAGTTACATAAGAAAAGAAAGGAATACGTTTTCTGACATTTACCTGCTCAAGTCGCAGAAGTTACATGATTACATGTACAAGTTCTGCCACCATGTGGTCAGCTTTTGCTATTACATGTTCACTCAGCTTGTTCAGGTCCATACAGGGAAAACACCTCACATGTAAGGTGGAAAAAAAATAATTAAATTCCCAATGACCTTGTGTTTTGAGGGGAGTTTAATACTCCAGATATGGTTTAAAATTTTTGGATTCCTTGACCTTAATTGTAACATATTCATTTCTCAGTCATTACAGCAGTAATTGTTCATGGATTTGAAAAACTGCATGATTTCATGCATTGGTCCTACTGATGGAAACATTAGAAGCGGAGGAACAAATGACTGTTTGCATGCCATGCACAGTGTTGAATGGAAACCAGAACTCACTGTGAATGCCCAAACTTGGGAAAGGTGGAGAAAAGGAGTGAATGGAAAAGTTTGAGGGGAAAGAGAGAGAGAAAGAGAGAAAGATTTTTCTGACATTTACCAGCACTCTGCCAGGAAACTGGAAACCTGCTGCTTGGAAGTGATTTTTTTTGTTTCACTTATTACTTGAGCCAATTTGGCGAACTGTTGTGTCCCATGAACAAGTTGGACAATGGTTTCTTGTTACTTACAGTTTGAGAATTTGCAGAAAAAATGACTCATGCTGTGAGGTAGCAGCTCCATATGTTATCAGTCAAAGTCAGATTATGATTGTTATAAAACACAAATGGTATCTTTTATCCCTGGTTCTTTAAGCTCAGAGGTCAGGATTCACTGCAAAGTAATGCCTTTTTTGTTCACGCTGACTTTACCTAGGCTGTCTCAAAGTTGGCTCTGACATGTTTTATTGAAAACCTACCTTTTCTATGTTTTTGTCAGTGTAGAAGGTTGTTGAACCCAGATGAAAGTCTATTCTATTTTTAAGAAACAAAGGGTTTTACATTAGAGAGAGCTCATATTTAAACTTCAGTGACTTAAAATGTGTTTTGAAATGACTTTTCATAGTACGAGTGACCAGGATATGCTAATCAATCTTGTATGAATATACCCTTAGAGCTAATGCTCCGGTTTTCAGTGCCTGACTGTGGAGAGAGCTCTGCGTCTCCAGTAATCAGGAAGGATAGACCTCAGAGACCTTCTTTTTTAAGAGAGCCGACTTGAGTGCTTTGCCACTGTCACTTTCAGTACACGTCAAACTCAAAGGAGTGACAGCAGAAACGGCTCTCTACCTTTCTCTCTTTGATAGAAAGCCGAGAAGACAAGCAGGTCAGCCGGTGTTCTCCGGCCAGAGCGTGGGAGAGGAGGAAAAGAGAGCAAGAAAGGCAGAGAAAATGAAGAGTTAGAGGGTTTGCCTGCTTCTCTGCATACCTGACTAATGACACAAAGATCAAAGGCAAACAGGGCCCTGACAGCAGGAATGAAGAGCACAGAGAGGGGAGGAGAAATATGAGGGAGGGGGAAGCAACATTAAACCCTCACATGCTTAGATGTAGAATAGGGATGAAATGAGATGATGGCAAAAGGCAAAATGAGAGAAATAGTGTCAGGTTTGTGTTTGGTTGAAAGTTTGTTATGAATCAGTCTGGTTTTAAAAGATGCTCCATAAAGTCACATCTACTATCATAGATATCATTTCTACAGCTTCCCTTTTTAAGTGTAATGATGATTACTGTAAATATGCATAAAACATTTTGTTTGCATACTTTTCTTGAAGTAGGATATGTCTCTACAAGCCTCATGAATCCTGATTAAAAAAGCCAGAATCTATTTGTTTTAATCTATCTTTATCAAACCAAGGCTATAAGTATATAAATTGTCAACTCAAAATGAGTTTTTATGATGAAACTAGGTATTGTTGGCTCTGTGCTTTTGAATAAGAACTCTTTAAAGTTCACTTTTGTATCCCAGAAGTAATCTACATTGTATTTTACCTTGTCACATCATCACATCTCTGAACAAAAGGCTGATAAAGTGTAATTAATTTTATAACCTGTCATTTTATTACATTTAAAGACAGCATTACAATGATTTTCTAAGGAAGTTTTCACAGTTCATTCATACTACATTGTTTTTCTGTATGTGGTAGGGCTGCACAATAAACCATTTAGGGTCTTTGTCTCAATATGCATGTGTAATATTCATATCATAAGGTTCATAATATAACATGAATATTTTAGCCTTTCAGGTAAGTTTATGTAGCCTGTCTATGCCTAATTACATAACTAATATATGGAAATGAACATCCATTGAACAGTTAGACTACCTTTTGGGTACTCCATCATCTCACCTGCCATTATCAGTGGTCGAGCAACTGAGAGAGGGAGCAGTGAATGTGAGTAGAGTATAGCAAGGATTTGGACACTGACAATTTGCTAATATTAATATCACACAAGTATCACATGTGTGCTTAACTTTGTCTAAGTTCAAAGAAAGTCGGGCAGAATCCAGCTGAACTGAGTGAAGCTGTAAACTTTCAAAAAATTGGAAAACATATCACAATATATCACAGGGAACAAAAAATTCACATCATTCTTTGCTCTATATCACGCAGCTCTAGTAAGTGGTTTTAATGGCATAATGTTTTTTGTCATGACTTCTTTTCTACTTTAGAGTGATCCATTATTTTCCTGTATACTTGAGGGGTTAACGCTGCTGTAGCAGGTTTTTCAGAGAGCAGATGATGAGAAGTAAAAGAGCTATATCAATCAACCACAAGATGGCAGCCTACCCCAAGATCTGTGGGAATTCTTCCTCAGATATTCCCCAGTAAATGTGTTGAATCCCTGCCTTATGTCACCTTCATCTCTCTGTGTGTCAGGTGTCATTGAGGAGCCTTTTTTGAATATACATCCTTTCTGCATTGATATCATTGTGTGGAAAAAAAAGAATATCCAAACATATTTAATGTTCATAGATGTTAAATCACATTTTACTTCTGGGTGTGAAAGTGCACAGACAGCTTAGACCCCTACATATTCACCACCCCCACCTTCATAGTATCTAAGCTAATATAAAGTCAGGAGGGATGAATGGATGCAGCAGTGAGTGCTGCTCTGAGGACGAGGAGGAACAGAGGAAGAGGAGAGGTGAGTTCTCCTGACCCCTCATCAGACGTCGGAGGAGAAAGGGGAAGAATACGCCATTGTGCCCAAGCGCCGGAGATGATGAAATTCAAGATCCCTGCGCTGTGGCTTCGTCTTAATCTGGGGGCCCAACCTCGCGCTGGGCTAATCCCTCCCCGTCGAATTACTGGCCCTGGTTAGATTGTATTTTGTCATTGAAAATGGCAGTGTCAAACACTACCTTTTTCTCTCCTCTATTTGTTCGTCTGCCAAGGCGAATCGCATAATCAAAAGATGGAGAGAGAGAGAGAGAGAAAGAGGAGGAGAAAGCGATGGAGAGGTGGCAGGCTGAAAATGGCTACACAGTAGTATCTCTAAATTGCACGCTACCCTTGCCTTTCACCCTTTTTCAAATAGGCGCATATTATCAAAAAGGTGGGCAAATTGAGAGTCAAAAGATTGGACGGTTATATTTGAAGGCATTGTGCTGACAGGCTCCTTTGTGTGTGTATGTGCACGCTGGATGGGGTTAATGTCTGTATGTATATCTGTGTGTATTCTCTGTGCGTTTGCATATCAACCAAAGCTGGAGATGACCAGCTTCCATCATCTTCAAAGCTTTGTGGTAGGATTTAAATAACACGCACACACACACAAATGTGGGACTGTTGTATTTAAAGCAGGCAGCGATCATGTCTGAATACATTGAATATACAGTGATACACACTCTCACCCTGCTCCTCCCCCATCTCTTTTTTTCTCTCTCTCTCACTCTCTCCAAGTCATACTTCCCCCTTTTATTCACATGAAATAGATGTCAGTCAGAGAAGAAGGAATTTCTCAATCTGTGGCTGCTTTCACAAATAACACACAAACTATTTGATGGTTGCAGGTTCCGTATTTTAGGAATTTATTTGGAATCAGCAGATTTATGTTTGAATATACCCCATTGTTGAATTGTGGGTGACATTTTCTGCAATCCAAGTAGGAAGAATTTGTTACACTTGAAATATGCAATACAAAAAGTGTTAAACTGTATTTCTAGGACCTTCTTCAGTTGTTCACAGAGGCAGGAACTATATGTCAGGAGCAGTGGTCCAGTTCTTTTTGGAGTTTTTCTGGATGTTGTCTATTAAAGGGGAGAGTTGAAGTTTTTGTTATATGGAGGAGATGATTGCTTAGCGTAGTATACATGGCTTTAAAGCCCGTGAGTGCTATTGACTGTAGTAAGACTGAGAAAAAACAGTGGCTTTGGGTTCAGGGATCAGTGATATGAGTAACTTTTAATTCCAAGTTCCCCTGCTTCTACATCTTCATTCTGTCTTGGATGGTTCTAATGTCCTGTTTCCAATTAAATTTGAATAAAAACGAGAATGATAATAACAGTATAGAAAATAGTTTTGTCCCAAGCCAGTTCTTAAAACATTTCACTCAAAGTTTGACTGTCTGGTGAGACAATCTGAAGGTGTTTATACATGTGTCATTTATATAAAGCCACATGTTCAAAGGCTTGAATTGCTGTATTCGAATTAAGTAAGAATGTGAAACTATATATTTTGACCTCTGGCAGTCACTCCAAACATCTGTCAGATTTACTGGGACAATAATTATTTGATATTTTACTTATTTTGACCACAGCATATTCTGGATTTATTCATCATGGCTTATGATAATGTTTCAGTCATCGCCTTTGGTCATGTTGTCACTCCTTCCCCCCAATCTCTTTTCCTCTCAGTCCCTTTCTCTCTTTCAGTACTCTCACCGGGCTGATGTCCTGTCTATTGTGGACCACATCCAACTCCATTAAGGCTATTTCCACGGCACATACCTCCCACTTGCACACACTCGTACAGTCACACACCGTCACATACTGACGCACACTCATCTCAACAGGCACACAGTGAAAAATCATGACACCCAACTACTCACTCACACACTCTTACAGGCCAGCCTTCCTCTCACACTCACACTGTTGTACACACACACACACACACACACACACACACACCCTCTGTATCGTACCCACAGCCATGGTGTGTGTACAAACCCCACACCCACCCCTCTTCTTTCTGTCTGGAACACATTACGTAGGCCAGTGGCTTGTGAGCGCTGACTGGGCCTCTGGGAAGAAAAACACAATTATTTCAGCCCTCGGCTATTCACGCAAAGG
The DNA here is from genome assembly GCA_008086565.1 of Thalassoma bifasciatum. Taxonomy (NCBI): domain Eukaryota; kingdom Metazoa; phylum Chordata; class Actinopteri; order Labriformes; family Labridae; genus Thalassoma; species Thalassoma bifasciatum. The sequence goes on from RPOG01000029.1 coordinate 80,420, forward strand.
TGACAAAAGCTGGTATGAAGTATGAAATCCCAAAAGTTTCTCCCGTGCCGAGGACGACAAATTGGGATTAATTTGCACTCGTGTGCATGCGTGTGTCTCCAAAGTTTTCACCTTTGCTCGTTTCTCATTTCTTGAATAGTTTGGATAACTCAAAAGGCCTAATTTATTGTGTCAGGAAGAGGTGTGTGTGTATGTGTGTGACAGTGCACACAGTGCTAATTTCAAATGATAAAGGCTTTGCAGTTAAAAGCGGCAAGGCTGTAAATTTGTGTGTGTGTGTGTGTTGCTGCAGAAGGGGGGGTGTATCACACATTCACACACACTTTCCAAATTAATTTAATCTAATTAATCGCCCTGAGGAGAGGCAACAGATGCTGGCGATTACCCCCCATGACCGGACCCCTCCCAAAACAGAACCACACATACACAAACACACACGTGACATGAACAGCGCAAACACATAACTATTCCAACTCAGAATTCTGAACATTTCTGTAAGTATGCTGCTAACATCTATTATTTTTGTTCAGTGAATAAGAAAATGAAGACACACACCCACACTCCTACAAGTGCACAGCAAATGACTTTGCACAGTTCAGCTCAATAACATTTTTTTTGTAGCTCAGTCTAATTGTGTCTCTGTGTCTGTTTCTTTGGTTCAACATTAAACCTGTGTCAGGAGAACAATATATATTAGGGTGAGTCTAGTTATAATGTAGGACTTTGTCTGTGTGTCTGTGTATGTGTGTGTGTGTCAGTGGGTTGTAGGTGGCTGTGAAGGCCGGGTGGTCCCTCCTGTCGCCCTAATAGGCTTACTGGCCCCTAATCCACACCACACCACTTCGTCACATGGCTGGTCTGCTGACTAACTACTACCACCATGAGTGTGTGTGTGTGTGTGTGTGTGTGTGTGTCTAACCAGTCTGTGCAGGTGTCTTGTCTGTGTTTGACCAAAACTGTGTCTGAATGTGTGTGTGACGTGCTGTCCAATTGGGACAACTTGAAGCTCCACATTTCTTCTCATTAGCATGTTTGTCTGCGCACATGTATTTGTAACTTGCATGAAATATTTTCTCAAATTGAATCAAAAATAAAACTTCAGCAACAAGATTACGATAGAGTAAATTGGTTGATAAAGCCGAAAACTCAACGAAGGACAGTTGAGTGTGAAGAGAAAGCAGGTAAGACTCTTTTGACAGAGAGCACTTCCTGGGTGAGCACAGGACAAGATCAGGTGAGAGAAAGGTGTATGGATTTCTCCACAGGTGGCTCTAAAATGTCCAAATAGAGTTACCTTGTATCTTCAATCAAAACCTTAATCATGACATTCTGTTGCTTTACTCTAAAAGGGATTTTACTTGTTGCTGTGCCACTTAAACAGCGAAGACCGAGTCATATTGTGTTACAAAGACCTCTTTGGGAAGTGCCTATAGTTTCAGCAAGACCCACAAACTGCCTGTTGAGTAATGGAGTCCAATGAGGACAGAGAATTTATTGACCAAAAAAATTACATTTATGCAGTACATATTCTACTGTAGTGTCTACAAATCTGTGTATTTTGCCAGGCAAATTAAAAAAAGCAAAAACATTGATTAAACTTAAGGAACTACTTTTTATGGCATTTTGTTTTTCTGCTTGTGTACTTTTATAAATGACTGATGAATTGGCTGTTACCTTAATCAGTACATCCATATACTTTGGATCTTCTGGCACAAATTCATAAAGCTGTGAACAGTGTGTGTTTCCACTAAAATGTGCACGTTTTTCCCTCAAACTGTTTAAATTTTCGCCTCTTACATTGTGATGTGATGATTCAGGATTTTATTAATTTGTGCAGTTTGTATTCAGCCTCTCTTCATATTGTTGGGTCTTTTTTTACTATTTTATCTTTGCCCTATTTAGTCTCTTGTCCTTGTGTTCTTGCCCCCCCCTACATGCTGTGTGTGTCTGTGATAGACATATGCTTAGCGTGTGTGTGCAAGTGCCATGTGTCCACAGTCCGTGTGTATGTCTTTAGGTTTGCATCTGTGACTTTGTTTTTGTGTGTTGTGTGAGTGAGTGTGTGTCTTGTCCCACTGGTCCGGGTTGTGACCTCGGCTTTCATCTCCTTAGTCTGAGGCTCCTGCAGCCTCCTGCAGCTTCGCTCCCAGCCAACAACGCAGCAGATGTCACCAGACACTGCTGCAAACACTCAAAAACACACACACACACACACACACACACACACACACACACACACACACACACACACACACACTCACACACACTCACATGTGCAGTTTCTTTCTGTAATAATTTCCACACACACATATTCTGGGAATGTGCTCACATACACCTGTCACAGTCATACAGATGCACATAGATATATTTCTGGTCTGTGCACACACTCGCACACACATGCGGAGTCCAAACCAGAGCAAACAGGTTTTTGTTTTGCCTCATACAGTGTGACGTTTGACCCCAAAATAAACATCAAAACACAAGTGTCACCTGGGAAACATCCGCTTCCCCACCTGTGTGGCTTTCACATGACAGACCTTGAAGCTTGAGTGAGTGTGTGTTTTGACTCATGATGTTGATGTTACAAACTACAGATTATACCATTTGTTCAATGTTTTGGAAAAACTTGATGTTGTTGAATCTCAGTACTGAGAGGAATACAGGAGTGAAGGGGTGTGTGACCATGGCAGGTCCAAACCAGGTGAGACAATGTGATTGGTTCATCAATATTTAGGGTGTGTTATACCAAAGGGGGCAGACCTTTTGGGTGACGAATTAATGCTACACAGATCTGTTTCTGTCACAGCACCGCTGCCTTTGTAATAAAATTGGTGTATTGCAACTGCAACCAAATTTAGAAAGTACTTGAAGTTACAGTAACTTCAAGGAAAAAACAAAACAAAACTTCATTTGATAAAGAAGCAGCCTCCATCTTTCTTTGTTGCAACGTTTCCATTCTTTATGGTACAAGTGTCCCAGTTTTCCACTAAAAGCATATTTTTTTCTTGGCTGCAGTTTTAAAATCTCATTGGAGGTTTTCAGTCTTATGTTATTGGTTGCCACACCCTCTGTTATCAGTCATCTCTGAGATCGCCCTCTATCATTTCATGGCATCACTTACGCTCCCCCCTCTAACCACAGTTTCTCTTAGCGTCTTCGTCCTCATCTCACCTTGTTTTTCGTAAAGATGGGTGGTCAGACAGTTCTGGTGTGATGACAGCGGAACAGCTATTATCTCCATCTCTCGGTTATTTATTTTTCCTGTGTGCGACTTTAGATGGCTGCCTGCGATGGAGACAGGCCTGTGTGGCCCGCAAAACACTGCCCTCCTCAAATCCTCCTGTTTATCCACAAGCCTGACCTGCTGGGCCTACGTGGGCGGGTGGTTTGCTCAGAAGAAATGTGTGTGTGTGTGTGTGTGTGTGTGTGTGTGTGTGGGTGGTGGTGAAAGAATATGAATGCACACACGCAGAGATTTTTGATGAACTTAGGTTAAACTTGTGTCTGAAATGATGCATTTGACATTATCACCTCAAGATCCACTCCCAAGTTGTGTGTGCAAGTGTCTGACTGTGTGTGAACATTTTACACACATAGACAGACACTCAACCTGCAAACCGAGGCAACAGTTCTGCTAAGTGGCAATGAATAGGGTCTTGCGATGTGCTCCGATGCCAGTGCTAAGCCGGCCACTGACAGTTAGACTGATCCCTAAACATGTCTGTTTGGGATATAAATCAGTACTTTGAACACCACACCCTGAGAGGATAGGGTCAAGACCTTGAGGAGGCTTGCAGTAAAGGAGTACACCTATGGGAGTTGAGAGGATGTGGTAAAGGACATGTCTCATACCATGAAGAGGGTGGTGATGTAGTGATTGTAGTGACTGACATAGACATGGATTTCACAGAGAATATGTCATTGATTGGAGACAAAACAGTCAACACAGTGTATTCTCAACCTGACCAGCAAATATTCATATCCTCTGTTGATTCTGCAACATAAGTTCCTATTTACAGTTGTCCTCTTTGTCCTCATTCGTTTCGCCATTCCAAAACGTTTGAAGACTCAGTGGCTCATCTATGGTGTATAGATCTAGATATGAGTGAGAGCTGCATCTTTGTCTTTTTTCACCGTGTCTCAAATGTAAATGCACATTCAACAACTTGGGAACCCTATTGTTCCTTCGTGGAAAAGGAATTTCAAAGAACAAGCGCTCACCCATGCACATACACACACACATGCACACACACCAAGGCACACCAGCTCCTTATCCAATCCCTCCACTAATTCCCCCTTGGTAGAAGGTGTTCATTGTTTCTCTTTCATTCTAATCTCTCCCTCTCCTCTTTTTAAAATCCATATTAGATTCTCTTTGAGTTGGCCACAATCAGAGGCACTGAAGCAGAGCATCACCCTGCTAATGCTCTTTGTCTCCCCAGATTTGTCACTTAGCATGGAGAGTACACCTTTGTCATGGAGCAGGGTGGGAGAGAGGCAGACTCTCACTTGGGGCAATTGTTTCTTGTCACAGGCCATCTTAACCCCCCTCCCACCCCCTTTACGCAAATCAGCTTTGCTCTGGATTAAAGCCCTATCATAGCCCTGTCAGATCTCTGCAGCCTGCTTAAAACTGTTAAAACAAACAGATCCTCAGAGTGAGAATTGAGTGGATATGGAGATTCTGATTCAAACACTAGCGTATTGTTTCGCTGGAAATCAAGAATTGATTTTTTGATTTGAGTCTTTTGAAAGGAAGAAGTTTCAGTCCAGGATCCTGGTGGGATTTTCTCACTGGTCTGATTTGGATCATCGACCTGCGTTTTTATGTCCCCCCTGTGGAAAAACACACAAACAACGGGCCGCAGGAACCATGTAGAACTTGGGAATGTTTTAATAGAGACCAAAAATTTCCTGAATCTTCTGGTTGAAAAGCACCATAAGCTCTTGTATTTACACATCATGGTGTAGAATAGGAATTATTTGAGGAATCATTTTTGTCACATGGCTGTTCAAAGGAAACATCCGCTGAGCACAAAGGGAAATTTCTAGCACTGTGCCAATAACTTTTAGAACAGGAAGTCAGTGTTACAGTGATTTTTTTAGCCACCATTGATCATTGACTAATCCTCACTGACAAAGTTGGACACAGTTTGCAGCGTTTTCATCAACTTCGCTTCAGTAGTTTAACATTTTCTGCCATCACTTTTGTGTGAAAGTGAAGAATGAGGTGAAAGTGCACAGGAACTGGTTGATCAACCAACATTGTGCTGCTGTTACGCAAACACATATCACCAAATCAGGCTTTCATGCACTTAAATTGCTTCGACTCCATATATTTAACCATGAGGATACAGACTGTCACTGTTGTGAATCTGTAGTCCTGATATCTGAACTGCTGCCTCATACAGGAAAAGTAATCAACCTCAGATTGTGGGGAATTGGCTCTATGGCCGTTTGTGTGTGTGGTGATGTTATTGTCCATTTAGGCCTGTGTGATGGCCAGACATGGTGAAATGGTGGGAAAAGTGATGAGCAGGCACTTCATAGACCAGAAATGAACTCCTGCTATAATCCTGACGACCTATCTCACCCTCTCTTCCTTCAACCCCCCCCCTTTTTTATAGAAGCATCTTACTCCACCCATCACCCTCTATTCCTAATTTTCCTCATCTTTTCTCTTTTTTCGACAATTATCTCTCACAGTCTCCTCACTCATCTACCTCTGTATTTCATTTTTCTCTTTTTTTTACCCTTCTCTCTTTCCATTTCTTGACCAACACCCCCTTCATATCCCTTTCTTTCTCTCTCTCTCCCTTACTGACTCTCTCTCTCCAGCAGAAGTGCAGAGCCAGGGCTTTTGCCTGCTGGTAATTTATTTTCCCATTAGCCCCCTGTCTGAAGTGCATGCTCTGGGTCTGAGTGTGTGGTGGTGGGGGGGCACTGAGGGCCACCCAAAAGAGAGACCCAGGGAGTTGAAGAAAGGAGGGCACCCTGGACACACTGATAAGAAGAGAGAAAGAGGGAGGAGGAGGAGGGAGCAAAAAATGAAGGGAGACAGAGAGGGTTTGAGATACTGACTGGGTGTCCATGGGGGTATTGTCACAGGTTAAGAATTCAGTGCAGAATCATTTTAAAATAGTCAAATTTAGATCAACAATTTCTTATCGATGTGTCAACTGGTAGCTTTATCAATAATTCTTCGTATTAATATTGAAGACACATATTGGTTCATGAGTGGCACATTAAACTTTTTTTTTTTGTTTGTTTGTTTTGTCTTTTCAGTATTGAGGAATGGCTCAGTTAAGTCTGTTTACTTTATTAACAAAAGTTGATCTAAAATAAAACTGAAGGAGAAGTTATGGCAAAATTAGATGTTGCATTTCTTAAGAGCTTCTGCATCAGTTGATTTTACATGATTGGTTAACCATTTTGCTGATATTTTAACCAAAGATCTAAAACATCTGTTCAAGACCGAATAAATCAGATTAGAAGGTAAATTTCATCTGATCTAAAATAGGTTTATGTGCAGTCAGTTTGTTTCATGAGCATGCTGAAAAGTGTGGTGAGTTTTCAGACTTGGATGCTTTTGCATACTGCTTGATGTATTTGATGTTGGCGTGCACAGTGTAGCTGTAACAAAGCAGCTAGTGTGAAGTGTGTGTCACAACCTGTCAGAAATATTTGCTCAAACAGAGCATATAGTGAACTGAAGACATGAACACAAGTCAAAGGTTGAAGAAGTTCCATGAATCAGTCGACGGAGCAGCTTTCCTGATGTCTGCTGACTTTGGCTACTGGCTGTTTAAGAATAAAGATGCTAGCTTGTATATCTGGAAGTTTGATAAATGTTATTGAACCTCTGGAGTAGCGCTCCTCTTGAGTCTGTGTCTGTGTGTGTGTGCTCAATTTAGTGTTGCAAGCTAGCAGGAGATTAGTCCCCAGTAATCAGTCTTCTCTCCCAGTCAGGATTAGACCTTTTAAGGGCCCTTTGGTTTGTGACTCTCCTCCTTTCATCTGTGCCATCAGAGGCAACCCTGCATTAAAGGAATTCCTCTCTTCTCTTTCTCTCTCTCTCTCTCTCCCCCTCCCTCTCTCTCTGTTTACTCCCGCCCCAATCTCCTATATTGTTTTTATGCAGAAACACATCTAGTGTTTTTTTTCTTAAATTATTTTTGTCCATTTTTTTAATTAAAGGAACAATGGATGGTCGACAGGATATGGGAACATAGAGAGGAGTATGGTTCCGTACCACAGTGTTTCCCTTGAAAATGCAAAATACAGTGAGAAAAATCTGCATTAACACAGAAATGCTGAGGGACTGAAAACACTGTTATATGCATGCCTATATTACCGATATACCTGTAGGAGCTGTATATGTAACATCAGTTGAGAGGCTGAAGCTGAGGTGGGCTGATCATCTGTGCCTATACTGAATGCTTCTGATCTGATTGTAGAAATAGTGCAATGGATGCACACTTGGTGAAAGACAGTCATTAGATTCAGCAGCACAAGCACAAAATGGTGGTGTGCTATTGTTACTGTTCTTGTTATCATCTGGTTCGCGCATTGCAATGCCACAATTATAGTGAAATGTACACTGGAAAAGTGGAGCATGATGTCACCATTTCCACTGAAAACTCCAGCTTACAGTAAAGGGTAAACAGCATTGCAGAAAAATTCCATTCCATTTTCAAAAGTTTGCATTTTAAGTTGACTAAAATGCAGTATATGTGTACGAGAAGCTGAAATGCAATAATACTCATGTGTTTCATCCTAAAGCCATTATCATGTAAAGAGGGCAGAGGATCGTAGCCTCTGTTCATGCAGCGTGTGCTCAAACCCCTGGGTTGACTTCACCCCATAAATTGGCCTTTTAATGAAAGTTTTCTCAACCTTTTTCAAAAGGTCTTTTATCTCTGCAATAAGGTTGGAGGTCAGCTCAGCTCCAAAACAGCTGCACTTGACTTGGTTTACTGGATGTTGATGCTGTGCCTCTTTCTCCAGAGAATCATTAAAAAAATTGAGAGATTTGGTGCCTTTTTTCCACGGTTGTTGGTCTGAAGTGAAGTCTGCTTCTCTCCCCTCATGGTTTTCATGCTGTACTCATCCTGCCTTTACCTGGCAATAGGCACACAGTTAACTTTTTTTTTCCTTTTTTGGTGCATGTGTTGTACAAAAAATGTCTGGAGCTTATTGTCATTTTAAACCATATTCAGCCAAAACTAGCAGCTCACACTGTGCTGTAATCTGCGGCCCTTTCCTGTGAAACAAGCCTAATCCTTCTCTTCATGTGACTGATCACTCTTCTCTTGCTCTCTTCACTTACTTCTATGTCTCACTTTGCTTCAGCTGCTTGTCGACAGTGTTTTTTAATTCATCTGTGAGCTGTGAATCGCACCTTTGAGGCTGGAGGTTGTGATCATTTGTTTACAAATCAGGAGTTTTGTGTTCAGTCTGATCCACAAGCTGTTCTTGGTGGAGAGGAATTTGTTCGATAGTCGTTCCTCTTCTTGAGTGTGTGAGACACTGTGTGTGTGTGTGTGTGTGTGTGTGCATGCAGCAATACACATGGAAGCCATTTTCACAGTTCATCCCATTATTAAGACTATTGTTATTGTAATTCACATAACCACTGTGATAGTATTGCCTGCCTTTTATGTCCATTGTTGCCTTAAAGAATACACGCACATATTGGTTGGGGGGGGAAATAAATCCTCACATATAATTGTAGCAGATGAATAAATTGGTCTTAATCTGAGTGAGTGTGTGCGTGTGCTTGTGTGTGCCTGTGTGTGTGTGTGTGTGTGTGTGTAACACCTATATTGTGGTATGTAAAAAGGCCTGCCTTATCACTTATCAGGGGAGGCCAAATTGACACAGAGGAATCACTCCATTGTGCGAGGATTCAAAGAGAGATGTGAACACATTGGATGTCTCCATTTCCAATAACTGTGACCTTGAGGCGAGAGGAATAGCTGTGTATGCCACACACTCCCCCCTAACCTTCAATACGCTGACTGCTGAATTCAGAGCTTGCTGATTTTTGGATTGGAGGGCTAATTGGTACCACCTCAGGGTTTTTCTGTCAGATAAATTGAGAAAGGCTTTTATTTTTATAAAACCTTACAAATGACAAAGATCTGTCTACAGATTTCTATGAAGTCCAGTATTTGTAGCCCCTGTTTTCATTAGCAAGATATAAAATGAACATATTTCGCAGCAGAACAGAAATAGAAGTACAGAGATTTTCATTGGTCATTTCTTTGGAACAACTTAATATCTGATCCATAGCTCACGTGAGACAAAAAGAAGAAACATCAATGGTGGAACTTTTGAAGAAAAACGTTGCCCCACCAAGAGGGTCATTAGCAATACCTCCTTAACAGTTGTCATGTTTGTTTTTGCTTTTGTTGGTTTCATAAACTTTTGACTCTGAGCGCTGCAGTGATGGCAACATTGTTTGAAAAGGACGTATACATTTTTGTACGAGAGGTTATAAATGGGCCTTACCCCAACCATTCTATCAGAAGATGTAACAATTACTTTCACATCTCTTCAAAAGATAGATTGAATGTGTGGAAGTGTGTATTAGCGAATGATGAAACCAAGAAATTTCTTTTATTAAAACTGCAAATTAAACACTTGTTGGAGTGGTTTAATAAAAGTGGTATTATGACACTAAAGAAATTAAAGTTCCTCTTCAGGGTTAATGTAATCTGTTGTCTTTGTGTAACTGACCTCGGGTTATCCATGTCCTGCAGTTTGGGCTTGTTTTGTTTTGTGGCAGCAGGCTTAAGTTTGATAGTCATCAGTTTGATGTAGAACCATGTGTGATTCATCAGTGATTCTTCTTGTTGCGATACTAGAGACTCATTTCTTATCTTATGTCTCCCCAAACAATGTACTAAACATCCCCATTTTTACTTCACTTGCTGATAAACCTGGAGTGTGATACACATCTCTGACAGTAGCGCAGTATCATAGAAAGAGAAAGTATTAAAGTGGTGGTGTTTTATGAATCAATTTGACCAATCAAGCACATTGAAATTGGAAACAAATTGACTGCTGACCTGTGTTGAAAAACCATTAGCTTATTGGTGTGTGTGTGTGTCTGTGTGTGTCTGTGTGTGCTTTTTCCATGTCTTTATGAGGAACTAACACTTCCAAACGGTTAGTGCCCATGTGTGTGTGTGTGTGTGTGTGTGTGTGTGTGTGTGAAACCAGGTCTGTACAAAGAAGCCTGTTTCTTTTTATCACTCAGCCTAATTAATCCATCTCTCAGTGACAAAAGGATCCCCAACCCCTCAGAGCCTGTCCCATTGGCATTTTGGGGCAGAGGGATTCAGCAGGACCCCCGGGCACCCCTCCTGCTCTGACCCCTGCCCCCCCACCAGGGGAGCATCTGTGGATCGATCCAGGGCCAGCTGGCACCAGGCGAGAGGGGCAGGATTGGTACTCTAACAGGAAAACACTCAGCCCTCTGATCTTGTTCTAAAATTATAATTAGTCAGTCACAGTGTAACTGTTTGAAGGTTACAGGTTTGTTTGCAGTTGCCTTTTAGCTATTTGTGTGTGTGTGTTGTGACATGAAGCTAATTTTTCTGTAAGCTAGGTACAGTAGTAGCTAACAGTTGGTTTGGCATGATGCAAAGCAACTGAACAAAGATACAGCTAGGGGGCAGCATACAGCCATTACCCCTTCCTTCCTTCTTTCTTAATACCCTATGTCTTTCTTTTCCTGCACTTTCCCCTCTGTCCTCCCATAGACACATACAGACACACTATCAGGTATTTAGTCTATGGGTCACAAAAAGAGAGCATATTGATAGTCCTATTCTCACTGTAATAAATTTAACTCCTGTATTGTCCCTTCCTTTCATTTTACATATTGTTAAAATGTCCCAGTCATCCTAATCCTAGCTACATCCTCCTCATTTTCTCTTTTACCCACACACACACACACACACACACACACACACAGGCGCACACACACACACTGTGCATACACACATTGATTGACAAGCAGCATCTGGGGAAATGGAGCAGATTTCCATTGTTTGATGTCCCTCCTCGAATCTTTTGAGACGGTTATTCCATTATTGTACTGGGGTATTTGCATGTCCTTAAGTATTTCCTATTTTCCAAGACCCCTCTCCCCTTTTTTCTTCTCCATCCTTTTTTTTTTTTTTGCTAAATCCCCTCTTCTGAAGTGTTTGGTGCATTTGGCAAATTCATTCATAATGTGTCTACATGCGCTATTAGCTTAGTATAATAGCCAGAGTGTAATCTCCAGAGAGATAAGAAGTAGACAGGGAGACTTCTCTTCCCCATCTCCCCCTTCACCTGATGGGCTGTTCTTTGGACAACTTGCGGATGAGGCTGCTGAGGTGATGGCACGTCATTTTGTTTTTCCAACCAATGCGAAAAGGCTCAAATGTCAGCACCAAATGTCAAGTGGCCTCGCCGGTCAGACAGAGTTGGTCTCTTCTGTAGTTTTTCTAAATTTAATTGTTGATGTGAAAAAAGAGGCGAGGATGGAGTGATGGAGAGAGATGGGAGGATTGGAGGGTTTGGTGAACTTTGCAGTGTTATGGCACCAGGAGACGAAAGCATGGCAAGGTGAGATAGACATGGAAGATGACATGTTCGACCAAAAACTTGAACATCAAAAGGGAAAACGTTGAATTGGTTATGAATTAGAACTCAAATGGTTTAGTTATCCGTATCAACATGAAATCAGAGCAGTGCTCACCTCTGATGTGAAGACAAATTTAATCAGAGGTGTTGTCCTAGAGTTGAAAATGGAATTTGTGGAGTAAAGTAAACAGGTGGATTTTTCATAAATTAGAGTTGATAATAAATCAGTTAAATACTTTCTATTGTTTTTATTTGGCTTGGAGGATAAGCCTGCCAGTGCCGCGAGTACCTACACGAACCAGGATTCCTTGCACTTGAGCAGCTAAGGGTGAAAACTGGCCTGAATGCACTGGTTCAAACTTGCATCGATGGATCGTGGAGTTGACCTACACTCTTTTAGAGGGATGCTCTCAACTGGTCTAACGTCAGGACCAGTCATCACTTCCTCATCAATCATAACTCATATTACTGAGATTTGTCATTGAGTGATGGCCAACAACAAGTGTAAAGGTCCTGCAAAGCCTCATTGTTTTTTAGGCACACAGCACACAGATAATAGCTCTGCATCACACTTTTAGATCCTGAACTATTAGGTGAGATGCCAAATACAACACTGAAATGTTTTCTCTTTCACAAAACCCTCATGAGTGCAGATAGAAATCAAGCAAAAGCATGAAAGACATATTGAGCTGTTGGCTTTTCTAGGACACCATCAACATCAAATAATGCAGCATTAGAACCTGAAGACCAACAGATCCTGTAGTTTTACCCCAGAGACACAGAACATCTACAACAGCAGCAGGTTTTCTTACATTACAAACCTTACTCATATAGAAGAGATGAGGTCGAACCAGCAGGTAAAACTCACTCAGATATCTAAATTGGCTACTTTGGCAGGGGTTTATCGTGTCTCTTGAAAATTTTTAATTTCAAGCATGTAGGTTTATTCAAAGCCAAACTTAGCACATGTGGACCTGATACCAAACAATCACAGAAACAAGAATTCAAGTCACAACAGTCATTTAAATATTTTTTCTGCTAGCCTGCGGAGTTGATGTGTCTTTTTGGAGACTGCATATTTCCTCAGTAATATCACCTCACCCATAGCTGTTTCAGTGAACTGATACAAACTCTGTGTGTGTCCGTCTACATGTGTGTAAGTGTGTATGTGTGTTTGAATGAATACCCTGCAGTTCTCGGCGATAAGGCTGAGATTGAGTTTTCCCCACTGAGCCAAAGCCTCTGAGATGTGTGTGTGTGTGTGTGTGTGTGTGTGTGTGTGTGTGTGTGTGTGTGTGTTTGTGTGTGTGTGTGTGTGAGTGTGAAGACATCAAGGAAACAGGGCAATGTAAAGAGCTTGTATCGTTTCATCTACCGGACACGCCAGAGTGTATGTGTATATGTGTATATGTATATGTGCTCTCAAAGTGGTGTTGTGTGAAAGAGAGCGAGCTGCTCCGCTTTGTTCGGCATTGTGCGCATGAGAGGATGAATCCTCAGGGCTCGATACACAGCTGAGAAAAGAAGGTATTTTCTGTGGTATAATAAAAAAGTGCGTTTTTGTGTGTGCAAATTTTTGTGTATGTGTGCTTCAAGTGAGAAAATACATCTCTTTACCACTGCTAGCTGCTCTCACTCCACTTGGCATGGGAAGCGTCACATGCACCAATGTCTGATGCTTTATGTTAGAGTCAGGTCTAACATTATGTCATGCAAATAAATACATATTGCCCACTTGTAAAAATTACACTCTCTCCATCAAAAGAACAAAACTGGCATGAACAAACAAAAGGCTGGACAAAAAAGAGGGGCATGTACATCAGTGGTATCAAGACAGCAAGCAGGTGAACCAATCTGCTGTTCCCTGACAGTGTGAAGCTTTTGTAGCCAGACATGCAGCAGACTAAAACCCATCACTTTTTGTTGTTAAGAGAGGGGAGGGGCAGACAAAGGGCTGGAACGTCCCCAACTGTTTAGTTTCCATATCTAACAGTCGATGACATGGCTTTCTGACAGTTCTCATTTTGCACACACTGTCCTCTGGTGAGAGCTGTGCATGCATACACACATAGAGAGGCCCCTGTCACTGAATCCATAACTCTTATCACCTGGTCTGTGGCATATTCCCAAATTCCAATCTGACTGCTAGCCCCTGGCCCAGAGCACATCTCTGAGTACAGCGAAAATGGCTTAAGCATGGACTTTGATAGGAAATACCAGGAAGGATTTTCGCAGCTGACTCCACAATGAGGAATGCAGGAGGGCACAAATTTTAGCACTCTCTGAAATTTTCAGTCATCAGTGGCCAAATACACAGCTCCTGTTTTGGATGTTGCAATCACGAGTCAGTTGGATAAAGTGACACTAGTTACTAAAAGAAAAAAATGTCAGACCATTTGTAAAGATCTTCCCATCTCTTTTTATTGCCAGTTAAAGAAAATAATACTGCATTTACTTTAACATGGCTCATCATTCTTTTCTCCTCTAGGAATCTCCATCAGGGCGGAGGAAGGCCTTGGCCACCAGCAGTATCAACATGAAACAGTACGCCAGTCCAATGCCTACACAAACAGATGTCAAACTCAAGTTCAAGCCCTTGTCCAAGAAGGTGGTGTCAGCCACGCTGCAGTTCTCCCTCTCCTGTATCTTCCTCCGCGAGGGAAAGGCCACGTGAGTGTTTTATCACGAACAATTTGCAGTTGAAAATCGGATATGTTTCTGTACATATGATATTAAGTTGATAAGAGAAGACTTGCAGTGGTACATTTCAACCACAGCTGTGCTTTTAATCTCTGTGCCTTTGCTTAGCATGTTATTGTCTACATGTAGTTGATTCTGTGGTCAATAGGTTGTTCCTGGAGATCCTCAGAGGGCCTGGGAATCTCTAGAAATGTATTTTTGCTTTAAGTCCAACAAAATCTTTTACAAAACATATACAACATGATTTCAAAACATCTTACTTATCCATACAAATCCAAAAGTCAAGTGCAGATCAGTCAGCCAAAGGTTCTGCTTGTTTGGCTCATGAAACCCCTGACCTAGCTCTTGGATGATATATAGACCATGATGACTGTACATATTTCATTTTTTTAACAGCCAATTCAACAAAATTCACTGCAACCTCTCAAACATGCTTGGGGTTCTTATAAATTTGGCCACCAGTGTAGTCTTACAGACTCTCACATATCATTTGCAGCTTTAATTTGTTCTTTAATCTTTTATAACGACCAGCAGCCTTCATTTGCAGACACACAAACTAAACCACGGTGTTTGTTTTTTATTCATTCTGATTTGAACACACCAACTTTCATTTAAAAGCTTGCACACAAAAACCCGCCCACACTCACTTACTGGGTGAGAGCAGAGCAACAAGGCTTTTGTTGTGGCACAGGCGGCAGGTCGATGGCGCGTAACCCTTGTTAACCCTTTGGGGAATGATGTCAACCACACAAACAAACTCAATCACACCAGTTCAAATGAGCCGCCGGGTTGGGGAAACACCAAACACAAAGAACAGAGAGGAGAATACATTGATTATGATGAAGCCGTGGTATCGAGGGATCGGGGGGGTACACAAGACTACATTAAATGTAAGGAGTACTGTAGACGTTGATGCATCTATGAATAAGGTTGTGCAGGGAGAAAATACCAGACAACAAAAGATGAATTGGAGGGAATGACAGAAGAGAGGGTGAATAGGATTAAGAGAAGTTTAAATGTGAGATTTGAAGAGATAGTTGTGGGCAAATATGGCAGTAAGGTGCAGAGATGGAGGTGTCAAGTAAAATCATAGAAGAGGGTGAAAAAAATAGTGTGTGCAAAAAGAAAGGGGCCTTAAAAAAAATCCTAATTTGTATCTGTTGGTTTAATAGTGTTTTCCCTCACATCAGTATGACACATTACATTGGTTTATTAACCCATTCATTTGTCTTTTTTACTTTTTTATTTTTAATTTATTGAGGTTATGTAAAAATCCAATTTATGTGTCTCAGTGATGTAAGAAGTATGCTACTTTTCAAATTGCTACATGTCCTTAAAAAATGAACAAGTGTGTTGTCATGAGGTGTTTTTGAACCCTGTATGCTACATTTTGATACCCAGTGATGAGGACATGCAGAGCCTAGCCAGCCTGATGAGCATGAAACAGGCTGACATCGGCAACCTGGACGACTTTGAGGAGGAGAACGAGGAGGATGAGGAGAACAGGGTGAACCAGGAGGAGAAGGCTGCAAAGATCACAGGTGAAAACTGTCTCAAAGCTCTTTTTATTTCATTGAACAGGTGTACGGTTTTGAAATGCTAGCTGAGCTGTAACTGATTGTACATTAATATGCCCCCCCCCCCCCATGCTGTAAGCCAAAACTCCATCTCCCCTCATAATCAACCAGAGTAACCCAGGCTAAGGCCTCTGTGGGGCATCAACTTTGCATCCTTCTTGATTTTTTCTGTCTGTCTAAGTTTTGGCTTCTTTGACTTGTGTGTGTGTTCTTGCATTAATAGAAGAGGTGAGAATTTATAAATTCATGAGATTCATTTTTAACATTTTTTCAGCTTCAGATTTTCTTCTGTTATTCGAACATTACTCTCCTGCTGCCTCGTTACCTCTTGTTCTTTGCTTTCCTCCTGTGTTGGTGGACTAGCCCTTCGTACATACATGTCGAGGATTCATTCTATAGTCTGTATGTATGGGCCCTGCTGCTGCCTGCTTTGCTTAATCCAACTTTTCAAAGCGCAATATCTTCATGTTAAGCTTCATGCTTTCCCTCCTTCCCTTTCCCTTCTCTGCTCTTTGTCTCATTTATATGTATATGCATCAAGCGCCTACAGCTATGCTTCACTAGTGTGCGTCTCTGAATCAAAGGCCTGGCCGAGCTGCCAAAACTCCCTGCTCTCATATTCCTCCCCTGCACACTACCTATCCAACAAGCCAATGAGCTACAGCTGCAGCTCTAATGCTAGGCTACTCATTGCAAACGCTGCAAAGCATATGTTCCCTTTTACCTTTTACACGCAGCAAGTAAAGAATGAAAGGAGAATATATTATACCATACATCTCCATGAATCTATAATTAGTTGGTGCATGTGGGTGTGTTTTTTTGTTTTGATGTTCATCTCTATATTTTCTACCATAGCTGGAAAACTCATCTGGAAAATCAGATAAAAGATAAACTTTTCATAGCCTGTCTCTGGTTTATTTACAAAGTTTGTACAGAGTTTCAAGACGGCAATGTTACCAAAAAGTAATCAAAGCTGACTCACTGCATACAGGACTTCTCTAAATAATTGGAGTTGTAGTGTTTAAGCCATCATAATCAAAGGTTTACGCTCTAAATATCTCTGTTATTGAACAGTGTTTGGGTGAGTCTTGAGGATACTTTGATTGGTTGTGTTATTTTGCCTTCTTCACTGCTATTCTTTCTTCCTCCCTTCCTGTATGGCCCTGTCGTTTACAGAGATTGTAAACCAGCTGAATGCCCTCAGCTGCTTACATGGCGATGATGATGATGATGATGGTGTCCTAAAGCGAGCAAGCAAAGCAACCGCTAAGCCTGCCGCTTCTTCGCAAGGTCTTTTTTCACCTTTCTTCCACCTCTCTCACCCTGTGCTCCTGACTTTTACTCCACCGTGTCGTGAACATTGTGTCCCCTTTACCATTCTCATTTACTCTCCATGAATCATTCTTTTAATCATTCCTTTCTCTGACATTCCCATTTCTTTATTTTTTTTGGTTCGACCTCTCCCATCCTCTGATCGTCTTGACATAAGTATCGTGATCGTGCTGTGCTCATATGGTCCTACGGTTCTTCTGGTCCATGTGGTGTTGTGCTGTACAAAGTGTTGTGAACACATCAATTGGTGTTTGTGTTTTGATCTCCACCCATTTTTCGAACAGTGTGGTGTTCCTCATTCTTTTACTGCAGTTGGTAGTGAACCAAACCAGGTAAACTTTGCTTAGACAAACCTCTCGAACACTGAAAGAAAATCGTTTCAAGAAAAATAATAAACATAATATTCTGTTTGGAATTCTATTATGTTTTCAATCGGGCTTAACATTAATTTGTGTAATTCTTAAGATGAACTCCAGTTAGGACCATAAGTGTAGCGTAATGCAGTGCCACCTGTCAGCAACACATCCCCACAAATCATGGAGCAGTTTGAGTTTCAGTCTTGAGTATTGCTCAGAGAGGCTTTGTCACTGAGGAGAAAGAGGAGCTGGAGAACAAACTGCCTGTCTTTCAGTTGCAGGGTGATCAACTGCACCTCTGAGCAAACATGCTTGTAGTGAATAAGAATAAGAAAGAAAATGTAGCAAGGATCCCCATCCCCAAGCTCCACTTTGGGGCTAATTTTGGCATTTTCTAATTGATCTGTGATTTGCATTTTAGCCATTTTTTTCAACCTATCATTCATGATACCAGTAAAGTTGCAAAAACTGCTACCAGATGCTAATGCATCAGTCTCAACGAAGCACTCTTAGTTCACTCAACCTCATAAAGTTGGTGATAGAACAATAAAATCTTTAATGTTTCCTCTCAGCCTAAATACTTGAGCCTTGAAATGTTTTGAATCTGTAAAACTATGATCTAGTTTTCAGGTTTCCTCATAGTTAGAGAAAAGAAATAATGTGGGTATGACTTAAATTTGGTTTATAAAATCCTCTTGGGTCTCCTGCAGAGTACAGACTGCACAATCAGTTAATGTGTGAATTTGGAGGCGATCGTGACCTGCAAAAATAGTTGTTGCAACTCTGTTACACCTATTTCTAAGAACCTGTTTTGTTTCCCTTATATATTTTTTCCCTCAGTTTTCATTTGTTCTGGATAAATGAATTAAAATTTATTTAGTTGCCTTAAAAATGTGCAGAAATGATGGTGGTGAGCTCAGTGACTATCATCACATTTTGTTGGTGTTCTGATTTGGCACTCTCATCACAGTTCTACACATACACCTCTGTACATGTGCACTCGTAGCTGTTAAAAATAGGTCATGAATGTTGTCAACAAGTGACAAAAAGAAGGACCTCTTAGCAGGCACCAACACTTTATTTAGGCTAAAAGTCTGTACGCCACACTCACATACACAAGGCTTTTGTTCTGTTTGCCTCAGGTTCTCACATGCAGCCCAGCAGCACATCTTGGCACCCACATTGCATCACATCTATACTCTTTTCAGACTAACCCACACCCTGGCAGCATGCAGTGAGGCTACAGTGAGGATGATGAAGATGAAGTGGACAATTCTCCGCCTTGCCAGCAATTTTCTCCATGGCAACTCCAAACTGCTTTTTTTTTTTATCTCCCAGGGTAGCCCCCATGCCATGACTTTCCCATGATGCTACTGCTGTGCATTTGTTGAAGTGGACTGAGGTGGCAGAGGTGCAGAGAAGTTTAGGCAGCGCTCTCACTCTTGAGGGATTATTTAACCGACTCTAAGCGGTCATAATGCTTATGGTTCACTCCAAAGTGCAGATACTGGTATCTTTGAGTTTGCAAGTGTTTGTGTTCATTTTATTTTCAGAAACGTTTGACCTGAAGCTGCTGTTTTGAACTCTTACTCCACTTCTCCATTCATCAGTGTGACTTTATTTTGGTTTGAATGGAAACAGAGTTGATCAGCAAGCTGAACTTCCTGGAAGATGAGGATCGAGAAGCATCTCCTGCCATGGGCAACAATCCCTTTGATGATCCAGATGATGATCTTCATCCAAACCACCTCAACCCATTTGGTGATCCTGATGAGGAAGGTACGTCGAATTCACACATGATACAATCACTATTTTATTGTGTATGTCATTTTATTTGCGCATGCATGAAAAAGTTACGGCCAGGAGTTTAGCCAGTGACTGCTGAGACAAGGAATAAAACTTCTGAATATGAGGTTTAAACTGCCCAAAACTCTTAATTCTGGTGTACTTTTAAGTTGCTAAATATCTTTTCTTAATCTAAAAGTTTTTCATTTGTTTCTCTCGTTTCAGGAGAGTTTGGTTCGTGTGTAGATTGGAGAAATGGCTGCTAGTTCTAGTCGTATGACAAAATTGTAGAGCTAGACAGGAGAACTAGAGACCTGGACAAAAATACGTTGCCAAATATTTGGATAGATCCTCATCTGTGTCAAAAATTTACTGGTCAGAGCATTGTAAATGCAAAAATTTGTAGACCTGCGCAAAACTAAGGGAACGAATTGGACTCTGTTATTTAGTCAGTTAAGAATTATGATGCTGCTCTTATCTAGAAGTGGGAGTATAAATGTAAATTGTTCTGTGAGAGTGGAGAGAGGTGCTGGTTATAATGCTGCATTCGATGGTTACATGGATGATAGTCACACAAGTGCAGCCTACTTTGGGTGGTGAACTAAAAAATCTTGTCAGATAAAAATATTTTCAGTAATCTTGCCAAGTCTTGCTTTAAGTGTGTTGTGCTGTCACTCAGAGCTCTCTCTCCTTGTGTCAAACAGAGCCCCCTGCCCAGCTGGTCTCAAGGCAGCGAGTTGACGATGATCCATTCTACGACCACGACTCCTCGAATCCATTCAATGAGCCAGATGAACCGGAGACACAAACAACCCCAGGGAACCCTTTTGATGACCCCGACCAGGACATGGACCTCCAACCAGACCCTGAACCCCCCAAACCCCGGCAGAGGAAAGGAGTACGGCCTGTCGACATGAGCAAGTACTTGTACGCTGACACTGCACCCAATGAGGATGAGGAACTCGATGAGTAAGTTTTATATTAAATCTACCAAGATCACTGTTTGGCTGAAATGCTGAAAAAGTTTGGGGTCCTTGGTTAGTGATGGGTTATCTGCTGGGAGGTACAATATGAAAAGGTGACAATGTCAGGGTTTAAAAAGAAAAAAAAGCTGAATGAAATGTGAAAGGTCTAAGGTCATATTTTGTAAAACTTCTCACACACTTTCCTCAACTCTTGCACTGAGTTGCACACTGACATGCTTTCTGTGTCTGTGAGTGGTTGCTCGTATGGAAGCCCAGGCTGCACAGCTTGGTTGCTGCTTGCAAGCCAAGTTGTATAAGGCTCTCCTTATAGGGGCACTTGGTGCCCCCCAATCAAGACAGAGTGATGAGGTCGCTCTTTCAGCAAGAACAAGAGCTCTGTTGTTTCACTGCATTTTTTTAACCTTGTCCTCCTCCTCTTTTGTTCATTCTGCCTCTCCTGCTTTTTTTTTTACCCCATATCAACTTTTTTCATCAATCCTTATCTGCTTTACACCCTCTGAAACCTCAAACTAATGCATTATTAAAATTAGAAAGCTTGTTTGAATAACTTTTTAGGCAGTGACACAAATTTTGCCCTCTATAAAGTTCTATATATACAAGTCCTATACATCAAATAACTGCTAATCAAACTTGATTTTGATGTCTGAGTTGAATAATGGTATTTCTTGTGTGTCTAATTAAAAGTGAGTGATCTCTGTAGATAAGTACCCAAATTGTAAGTGTAAACTTGTAGATTTAGTTGATGAGAGAAGCTGTCACACTCATAGTCATAAGTGTCAGCCTTTTGGATGACTAAAAACAAAGGTTATTAACTGCCTTGTTCTCCTGCTCTGTCTCTGACAAATAGAAAGTTCAAGAGGGCAGCTCTGTGTTTTGACTGGAGTCTTTTCACTTGTCTTTTAGCCAGTACTGGTCTGTTGAAGCTGCTCTAAAGGCCTGCCTGCTTTTCTTACTTCACTACCTTTCTTTTACCTCTCGCTGAATCGCTCTGCGGTCAAAGGGACACAGAGTGGCTCTAACCTTCTCTTTCAGACAAATAGCTGGTCCGTCAGCTTTTCTCTTTTTCACCCTCACTCCCACCCCCAAACTCTCTGTCTAGTTTTCTTTCTTGTTTGTTTAGGAATGGTTGCTATATGTTGAGTGAATGTTTCAAGGCCATTCTTTCAGGGCCACAAGCGTGCCTATGTACTCATAACACTATGGTATGTGTGTTAGAGGGCCTGAGTTTGTGTGTTTCATTGCCTTCGTGCTTCTGCCTGCCTGTCTGTCAGTAGTCCACCTTGGACAGCATGGATGTGAGGTCACCCAGACCTGACCTCAGTGCACCAGCATCTTCTATTACATAGCAATTTGTGTGTGAGTGTCATTGTATTACACCAAACTCTCATTACCACAAAGCAATTTCCTCATGTTTAACAAAGCAGATTGCAGATAGCATGGATCAAACTATGTACAATTCTTGATAAGACTGGGTTTTAATTATCACAACTATATTGTAAAATACAGAGAGTGGGACATTTATTATAGCTCAAAGCTACAAAAAGTAACTGTCACTGTCACAATTGCACAAAGCACCCCAAAATAAGAGGAGTTAATGCTCCAGTCCTGAACTTGTGGGTAAAAGGATCACTTGCTGCATTTAGAGATTACAAATTTTAATCCCAAAAAATCCAAGGTGCTTATTTGTGTTGATTCATTTCTACTATAATCCACTCATTTTCCTGGATGAGAGTACATACAATGACTGTATTACAGGAATGAACGGAATTCCTGTCAAGCCTGTGACTTTTTACATTTTGTGATTCGATAAATTTTGTTTGGACAAAACCTCAATTAACATCATTTAAAATAGATTTTACAGTTTGTATTTTATTTCGATTTACTGGTCTTTATTTGTAACGTACATCCAAATTAACTCAGGTGACCAAGTTTAGGGGTTAAATGCCACTAGAGGCCAGTGGTTAAAATGATCAGTACTTTTCCCTGATGGACCCTTATATTCTCTATCATAATACCTTGTTTTCTTGACTCTCACTCAATTGCCTGGTCTCTTTTTCAGGTCCAATCCATTCTATGAGCCAAGGTCATCGAGCCCCATGCGCCCCCCTGGCAGCCCCTCCCTGGATGTGGCAGGTAGCCAAAAGAGGAGGGCTCCTCCACCCCCAAGTTCCAGCGCGGGCCCTGGCCCCAGCCCCAGTCTGACAGCTCCCAAGCCCAGCTCAGGCCCTGACAGGGAGAGAACCCAGCCAGTCGGACCTAGTCCAGTCGCTGTAGTGATGGGGAGAGAGCTGGCTTCCTCCTCTCCAAAGGTAACAAAGCTTCACCTGTCTGGACACATAAAACCAGGAGTCTGTTCTGAAACAAAGCTCTGATGACAATACTCTCTGATGCTGTTGGTTATAATCAGAGGCTTTTAATGGAAGTGACACAGGATAGAATCATCAGGTGCATGAAACCTTTGGTTACTTAATTCAATCAAACCATCTTTTCTGAAAGAGATCCCCCAAAACAGGAGAATAACTTGAGCATCAAATCTTTTCCTATTGCCTTGACAAACATTTTTGTGTCTATGTTTCAAAGACTAACATTATTCACTTGTCTGAAGTTGACTTAAGTTTGAAACTGATTTTAACACCAAAATTAATAATTTGGTTTATTTTAGTGTAAATGCAGAGTACATATTTGACTTTAACAGTTTACTCCACAACTTTGTCTTTTTAAAGTGTTATTTTAAGGAAGGGGGTGAAAAACTGTGTGTGTTTGTGTGTGTATGTAAGTGTATTTATGCTTGTGTGTCCACATCCAGTGGTCCTTACATTAGCTTTTTTTCCGCCTGCACAATCCCATCTCCTGGCCCATTCTTTATGCTCATGAAACTCCACAGCTCCTCATTTGAATATAGGTATTTGTTTATTGGGGTGTTTTCGTATGTTTATTTATTTATTTAAATTAGGTAAATCATGGCTGGGTCTAATTAAATGGCTGATGGTCACACACACACTCGGCAGGAGTCAGACCACTGGTGGGGAATGATTGGCTGGGGGTGCAGGGTTGGGTGGGAGTTAAAAAATTTGTGTGTGTGTGTTTGTGTGGGGGCTCAATGAGCCTATGTGGAGCTTAAACACAGGGGGCTTAACTACAGCAGAGCGATCACAAGGGGTTTTGACCCCCTGTGTGCGCACACATACACACACACGCACACACACGCACACACACACATACACACACACACACACACACACACACAAACAGATGCACCCTATACAGTTACTTGCACACACGCACACACTCAGGTCCCTCCCCCCCATGCAGCCGGCCCGCTGACTGTTTTAGTGTAGCTGGGCGGTGATGCTGGCCGTCCATGTAATTATGGCACAGTGCCTTTATCACCCAGCTGCAGTTGCCTGTGACAGTGTGTGAGGGGGCCTAAACCACTTTAATTACCCAAAGCCAGTGGCCTGTGGTGGGCCACACTTTGCCAAGAGATGGCCCTGTCTCTGGAGTTTGGTATGGAGGTAAGGGGGTTCAAAGATTGAACAGTGGGTGAAGATTGAAGAGGAGGGGATGTGGGAAATAGGTGGAGGAAAGTGAAGGGCAGAGGAGAAGTAAGCAGTGAGGGGAGGAGAAGGATGATGGCAGGAGATAGGGGAGATAGGATGTTCACAGTGAACAGGGATAGGCCTACAGGGTTTTTTGACATATACAGCCAGTGTGAATAGGTTTCCCTTTCTTATTCACACCAAGCAGCATGACACACACTCACACACACCTCAGCCATGTGTAGGCTGTGAGATGACCTTTGCATGTATGAAGTCAGAGAGGATTAAGAGGAGACATTCCCACTATGAGAGGCCAAGAAGGAACCAACACATCTTCTCACTGTGCACGTGTTTAGAGTTTAGATGTGTGCTTGTGCTTACATACATATATATGTGGTTTGTTCTTCCACTTCTCTGTATGCCCTAGGTGCACAGGTGCAGTCATAACTGTACCTCAAAACCCAGCTTACTTCTACCTTTTGCATTAATAGAATTTAAGGTGTGTTTTCCCCATTTATGTTCATTTTTACTGACTATTCATGAGAGAAGCTGGTGTGTAGGGGCCAAGATAAACACACACATGCAGATAACTTGGTTTAATCTCAGAATGTGAATAGAAATTGATACATAGAAAGCAGCCATGCTCGGTTATTCATTTCCAGCCTGCCCTGGAGGAGCAGAGATGTAATATTTCCCTATGTAATGTCTGTTGTGTAAAGCGAAATTTAGTCCTTGCAAACTGAAAGAGATTAGCACATTTTTTCTGCTGTTTACATTTATACGATTCAGGGGCACCATTAGTTCAGCAGACCATATAGAAGAGGAGAAGATATATAAAAATGGATCATGAAGAAAAAACAATGTAAGCAATCACAGAACTTGCTGGAAATGAAAGGGTCACACAAGACCCTCTTGCATTTGATATCTTTGCATTCACTTTGTTGGTTTAGCATCAAACTTTGTGTCCTCTCAGTCATTACATTAAAATCTTCAATGGCTTTAATGACAGTCCGTGAAAAATCATTTACAGGACATATGGTGTGAATCCACTTAGTTCATGCACAGATATTACACACATGGATAGATTTACATTTAGCTTTCATCAGGGCTAAAAGTGCTGGATCTCAGCCAGGAAATCACATGTTTATTCATGGGTGATGTTATGGACAGGAAAAGTGGCAATACTGAACAGCAGAAATGCATATGATTAAATATGTCGAATACCTCATATACAACGTAGCTGTAAAAATGTGATTTGTAAATTTACATTCACTGTGAATGGTTTTCTGATATAGATGCAGATGTGCAGACACGAGGTCCCAAGCATTGGATTTCCACCCCTCTTTAAAGTAGATTTTTGTAAAACCTATACCACGCCTCTAGCCAGAAGGCATCAAAGAATAGATGCCATCCACCGATCCATTTTTACTGCATGAATTCTCTTCTTGTCAACCTCCATCTAACAAAGAGAGTAGATGGCTGCTCTGTGGGCTCTTGTCCTGATGCTTTAGGCTGCAGTTTGGTTTTCATGAAAATGTTTACGGTAAACATAGCTGTATCGTTTTTCAAATATTTCACATGTGTCTAAGCATCCTGGGATGGTGGACAATCTTCCCTCTGTCCACCCTGGCAAGCACAAGTCCAGTGTAATGAACATCTAATGTTTTAAACTAAAATGAAATGAAAGGTTAGTTACTTTCTATATGCATCAGAGGTCCTTGATTAGTTTTCAAAAAAAGTTGAACTGTATACACTATTCCCTTTATTTAGGAATTCATTCCACATAAACAGTCTCTAGCTGCATGTAAAAAGTGCAGTTGTGCAAATAAGGAATGAGCCTTGTCCTGATTGTCTTCAGGTTGTCCAGTTCACATGTAAAAACAGCTTGAGCCTCTCATTAGACACTTTGTGCATGCTATGCCCACGTGTCTGTCTATTGTCCTGTCTGGTAGATATAGATCCCCAAAGGCATCAAGTTTGAGTCTAGTTTCTGTGAAGGAGCTAGAAGGATGGAAATATCTGTGGGATTAATGTAAATGAACAGAGTTCCTGTTGGGCGGGTTGTGAGCTCTGTCTGGTCTGATTCAGTCCATCTCTTTTCCCCAGGGCTGATTTCACCCCTCCCAGTAATTCAGTGATCCCTTTCGCCTCCTTTCTGTTTCATCTCCATCTCTCTTCCACAGTCGGGACGCTCCGCACTTAGATTCTCTGATCTTTGGATTTTCATCAAGTTTCCGCTTCATGAATTATTTGCCTTATTTTCATATGAAGAAAAGTTGGGATCTTGTTCATGTCTTTGTTTCAAAGTTTGAACAAAAAACTTCAGTATTATCTTGATAGTTTTTGGATATCTTTAACAAAGTAGAGTAAGACATATCCAACTTTGAGACCTTAGCTCACCATGATACCAAAAGTATGTACATAAATAGTTGATTGCTTCATCTAAAATGTAGATAATTAGTAGTTTTTGGCACACATGATGCCCCATCTCTTCAATCTTTGTTAGCATCACCAGTTGATGTGTGTCAAATTTTACAACCTGCAATAAAAAAGTAAAAAATACAGTCCTTATCAAACATGAGGCCTTTACCTATTCTTATTAAACACACTCAGTCTTTCCAGAAGAGAGAAAGTGAACTGACATTAGAGGTATGTTTTCAATCTCCTCTTCACTTGAAGGGCTTGTGTGATTACTTATGTTAATCAAAGGGTTCAAATTAAATCGAGTTTTGTAGGTTGTGAGAGCTCCTGTGCCAGGGGGAGGCAGAGGCCAGAACTCTCCTACCTCTCCCAGACTTTGTTTTCACAGCCCCCTCCTTCAGTTCAGACTACCTCCAAATTGAAATTAGAATAAATTAACATTATTTAATTGAGTTCGCAGAAGGCTGCGATATTTCTTAATTAGCTTTCACCGGGGTTCACGGCAGGAGAGGACCACATCCACGCTGTGAGGTGTTATTGAGGACTTGCGGATGTTTTTGGAGGACAGAGGGGAGCCCAAGAGACAAGGACAGTCATCTCTGGTCTTCTGATCTTTGCCCACACCAAGGTCTCTCATCCAGTTATCATTATATATTTGGTGTAAAGTTGTTTTATCCTCTCTGATAACTTTGACATACCTTCTACAAAGACTCAAAGATGGAGAAATTAGAGACTGCTAGGCTTCAGTTCATGGGTCTTTGTTAAATACATTTCATTTGTAACGTTCTAAATACTTTTGATATGGCTGTCAAATGGATAATGACAGATTTTCAATAGTTTATTGCTATTGATTGCAGTTTTTATTGTATGGTCAAAATGGCTAAGGTTTAGTATATAATGTATTATTAGTAATTGTATTTTTGTATGAAACTTATCTGGGAGGGCTAAGAGAGAGACTCAAATTTGTTCACTTGTTTGTTTGTTTTTTCAGATTAGGAGTACACTGTTCTCATGTGTTCTCTGGACTGTGCTTGAAGTGTGTGAACAGTTTACTGCCAACTGTCATCACTTTGCTTGTGATATCTCTTTAAAAAAAATTCTTGACACAAGTTCCTTCACAATGTTCAACTTTTGTATGTTGAACGGTGTCAAAGATTGCAATGACCAACTATCAGTATGGCTAGAAGATATTCTTCGATTTTTTTGAAAAACGCAATGATGTCCATTAATCCCTGGTTTATTGGACAGTATTCACTGGTCAGAACATTCCAAGCTAAGGACCCCAAGTTACGAACCACAAAGTTGGCTAGCGATCAGTTGTAACTAGTTTAACCAGTTCTGTTGTTAACTTATTTAAATGAGTGTCATCACACAACTGTTGGGAAAGTCACTCTAACATAGTGCTCATTTGTAGCACAGTTGATAAGTCTAATAAGTTCAAAGTAAGTCAGGGATAGTTTAATCCATTTTGACATAAAGTGCATATTACTATTGATCTGTAAACTGAGAGACTGGAAGTCCTGGCAGTTGTAGGAAGTAGGTGAAGTATTTAAAACAGGAGTGTCCAAACTTTTTCCCAAAAGGGCCGTATTGGAAACTGTGAAAATAACCAAGGGCTGGCGGCTCTTATGGACATGTTTACTAACAGTGAAAATTAGAAATGAGCGCTCTATTGGAAAACTATTTCTTTTTCGTGGTTTCTGAAAAAAGCAAACAAACAAACAAAAAATGGTTAAGTCAAAAATGCTTGTGCTGTTATTGCAGACCTTTGAGATAAAACCAAACCTGGGAATAATATGTAGCAGTTATATGGCAGGATCAGGATCTGGAGTTAATCACGTTTGTTTATACGACAATTATAAAAACATTTCAAACCCCAAAAATCTCTGATCCTGCATTCTGAACCATTTTATGCTTCAACTTTTGTCTCTTTTTGACCATTTCATAATGGAAAATTTAGTTTTTTGGTCCTCTCATGTTTTTTTTTTTTTATTATTATTCCAAACAACTCATGGAACACATTTTGCACCATGCCACATGCAATTAAATGTCAGCTGTAAAAGTTGAGTTTTTTGCTGACTGTACAGAGCTTTAGCTTTATGAATTTGTCTATGCACAGTCCAAATCTTTGTGAAACATTACCAGATATATAAAGATTTATTTCAAGCACTTGACAGAAATTGTATATGTAAACACTTAGAATATGATTCATTTAAGAGACAAAACTGACACATGATAAGATGAGAGCTGGGGGCCGCTTGAAAATAGATGGCGGGCCACAATTGGCCCCCGGGCCGTAGTTTGGACATCTCTGATTTAGGAGATTTGTAGATTGCATTCAGTACCAGCCTTTCCACAATTATGTGAATGAGACAAATCAGACATTTTGTGTAAAAGCACTTCAGTGGTAAGAAAACTGAAAAAAGTGCAGTCCTTTTACCATCTTCCAAAGTAGTTCATTTCTGAGACTGAGATGTTGAAGACTATTGCTCCCTTTGGCCACATTGGCCTCTCCAAAAGCTGTGTAATATTAGGAGAATAATCCCTGAGAGGAGTTAGGCTAAGTCAGTACTTCTATATGGTCTTGCCTTTTCCCAGCGTAGACCCCTCCCCAACTCTTATTTTGTCACTGAGTGGTCTGTCATTGGATCTTGTGGGAGAGAGGAGACCCAGTTTCTCCTGACATGCAGTTTAGATCATTGGGCTTCCTGTTGTCGTTTCAGGCTGCAGGGCATCGCTGTCATCAGGTCTTGAAGGGAGTGTAGGAATTCTGAACAGAAAAGCATAAGGGGGCTGCTTAGGTAAATGAAAAAAATAAGACGTCTGGGGGTTAGTTCGAGAGTTATATTGTCCATGATCTACTGGTACCTAACTGTTTGAATTTATTTATACTTGGGCTTGGGAAAAACAGTCGGAGAATGTTGTACTATTTGGTCAGGTACTATTTTAAATTCATTTTTATGTACAGTCTCCATGAGTGGGCATGGGCGCTGTGTGTATCTTGTGTGTGTACACTTTGATCCAGTTACTGTAATACGGCTATCATTTTTCCACCTCTTCCTCTGTTGGGTGCATGTCGAGTTCACAAGTTAAGCACTGCGAAGGGCTTGCTCTCCTCAATACCCGCGCCGACTGGTGTAAAAGGGCCTTCCGCAAAGCGCCGCTTGTAATCTGCCTTTGGTAAGTCCTCCTTAGTTTTATCTGCCAAGGATTACCTCACAAGCTGTAAGCAGGAGAGAACGCGGGAGATACAGAGCAAGGGAGAGAGAAATGAAAAGCAAGTCAAACAGAAAACGATGAAGATGGAACAAAATGAAAACAAATCGCTGTGTAATCTCTTAAAGAGAGAGACCTGCTTTAGAGTTGAAGGGAAGTTTCCCTCGCCACTCATTTGGAGAGGGAATTGACTAATCCCTCCATGATTGATGTCTGCTATGAGAGGCTCTATAGCAGGCTAATAGGGCTTATGAGGATGACCAGAAAGTCCTTTGTGTGTGCGTGCCTGTGTGTGTATATATATGAATGAACCAAACCTTTTTGTCTTGTGTGTCCTCTATCCAGTGGTCAGAAAGGCCAGGGGTTTGAATGACATAGCGGCCGAAGAAGGGGTAACATTATCTTAATCTGGTCTTAATCTGCCCCACTCCTCCAGGTGTGTGTGGGCTTAAATCCAGAAGGATCCAGGGTTTTGGGATGAGGTTTAAGGGGGCTTTGGGTGAGGTGATAGATGCCCGTGCACTTGAAAACTCCTTCAAACCCCAAGACGTCTAAGACCGCCCGCACTTTCTTGAAAGCCACGCTCACTTAGTCATGCCATACCTTCCCTCTGTCATCCTTAAGTGGACCTTGCTACATTTTAATTGAATTAAACCAACCGTTCGCCATAATTTAAAAAAGGACCTTGGAAGTACCTTATGAATTAGTCTGAGTGATTTGTCTTTCAAAATGCGTATAGTGTATGATGTGTGTGCGTGTGTGTGTGTGCGTGTGTGTGTGTGTGTGTGTGTGTGTGTGCATCTGTGTGCGTGTGTGCATGCTTGTGTGTGTGTGTGTGAGCACGCACACGTGCACTTATGTCTGTGTTTGAAGAGAGGAGAGTGAGTATAGAAATGATAAGGCTTTAATTGCCTCTGTATAAAGCTCCCCAGCACCCCCTTCCTTTGGACTGTTATGTTATGCAGGTGCGTGCTCAAAGGTGCTATACGAAATACTAAGTGACATTTCCAGTGCTTAACTCGTAGATCACTGAGTGGGATCATTCCCTTGACTTTTTAACTAAGTGCTTCTTGAAGGAGTGTCCCAGAAAGGTGTGATAATGCAGTCATGTGTGGTTTAGAGTTTAAAAACTCAGATCACCATAATTTTTACATTTTTTTCATCCCATCGAGGATTAACTTAAAGACTGATGCCCATGTTCTTTAACTTTTCTTCAGCTCTCACTTCCTTCATCAATATCTTCCTACTCCATCTAGATGCTCTTTTCATTTTGTCTCTTCCTTCTTTTCCTTTGCTTGTGTGTAGCATTTCTGCCACCACACCACTCTTGCTGCAGTATGTGTATGTGTGTGTGTTGATGCATGCGTATTCTGATCAGGAGTCAAAGGGGTGACTTTGTAATTATGTTCATTTTAATTGGCTGTGCTATCACCCCTCTCATCACTTTGGAGCCCAAGCTGGGCTGGACAATGGCAGTCTGTAGTGGAGGGGGGGGTGATGCACAACTGCTGTGTCAAGACCCCCCTTACAGAGACACGTCTTCTAACCATACACTCACACAAAGTGAGCCTCTTTACCTGCAGAACATAATTCCTAAAGTGGCCTCCGTAATGAGTTTTCCCTGCCCAGGCTTAGATTAATTGATAAATGGCTGCCTTATCGGTCCTGCTGATCTCTGAATCCATTGCACCACTAATTTGTTTGTTGAACATGGCAGTTAAAGGAGATTAATACGTTATAGATTTATAAGAGCCTACCCCCCCCTCCTTCTCCTCCCTTCTCCCAAAGCTTATTTATCTTTCTGAGAAGATGAAGAGGTGAAGGAGGAGCAAAGAGGGGGATGGCTCTTGTATTTTGTTGAAGTATTCCACAGGTGCAGCTTAAAACATTTGAAATCTGAAAAATGAGCCCAACATGTTTCATCCTACTTTAAGAAATTAAAAGTATAACTACAAATCTTAGTTCATATGAACTAGAACTGGGTAGCTAATTGCATATTAGATTTTATTGCAATATACTAATCGCAGACAGCGCAGTATTTCTTTAACCTTAAATGTGTCAAAATACCAGATAAAAATTTTGCAGTACATGTTTGATGTGCTACAACCCTGAACTCAACCCTGCTCAACCAAAGAGCCAAATTGTTGGGAATCACCTTTGCAAGAGAAACATTCTATGTGGTGAAAAATGTCAAGAAATATCAATGAAAGTAAATTTAAGGTGGTAAAATGGTTGAAAAGCAGCAAAACTTGAGAGAGAACTTAGAAAAGGATCACAAAGTAGCATAACTTGTAAGAGACCTGACATTTCTGTTTCACAATGACTTGCAAAATCAATATAGGGAAAGTTTATCACAATTAGGTTATTTTTGAAAATCATTCAACCAATATGAAAGAAAATGTTTCAAGAACACTTCCATTCAATATTGATCATAATGGCCAACGGCTGTATCCCACTCTATGTTGATTTTTTATTTTGAGATGAATTTCCATTCAAACTGTATGCGACATATTTATAAGTATCTACTATTATGGAGAAGTCTTGAGGTTTGACAGAGGATCAGTTACACCAGGGATGTCCAAACTAAGGCCCGGGGGCCAATTGTGGCCCACCATCTATTTTCATGTGGCCCCCAGTTTAAAATGTTTTGTTTTTATAATTGTCTTATAAACAAACATGATGAAGTCCAGGTCCTGATCCTGCTTTAAAAAAGTATGACATATTTTTCCCAGGTTTGGTTTTATCTCATAGCTCTGCAACAATAGTATAAGAGTGTTTAACTAAACTTACAGATCCTTTTTTGTTTGCTTGTTTTTTCAGAAATCAAAAAAAGAAAAAGTTCATAAATAGACCACTCATTTGTTGCTTTCATTGTTAAGAAATTTGTCAGTAAGAGCTGCTGGACCTTGGTCAGTTTCACAGTATCCAATATGGCCCCTTCGGGAAACAGTTTGGAGATGCCTGATTAACACCCTCTTCACAGTCGTTCATAAAAGCTGAGCACCTTCATGGTTTATCAAAGTGTGATGGAAAAAAACGTATGCAAGTAACAAGGATCATGACAGCCTCGGTAGGAGTTTCAGGACGTGTGTTCAGGAACTTTGAAGAGTATTCATAACCATGCTCAGACCTCTCTATGACTGTATTTTAGTCTGCAGATTGTGAATGAAGGTTGGAGGGTATAGAAAGTGTCAATGAGGCAAAAAAGCAGAGGTTGGAGGTTATGGATTATTTTGGTGGTTGACATTTGAGATACAAGTAATATTCAAGAAGACGGTTGTGGATCTCAGTGTTTGTGTGTGTCAGTTGAATTCGTATCAACCCCATCGACA
Organism: Thalassoma bifasciatum; assembly: GCA_008086565.1. Classification (NCBI taxonomy): domain Eukaryota; kingdom Metazoa; phylum Chordata; class Actinopteri; order Labriformes; family Labridae; genus Thalassoma; species Thalassoma bifasciatum. Next base: position 113,304 of record RPOG01000029.1, read on the forward strand.
TAAGTATGGGAATACTCTCTCTGCCATAGACACAGACACAAACTGAAATCCAAAACCTACCCACCCTGCCCCCCCCCACCTCCCCACCCCCCATCCAAAGCTAATTTGCAGAGGCGTGAGTGTGGGTAATGCTACTGCTGTTTCCATGACAAGCTAAAGCCAGCGCTTACACCGCATGCCCCTGTGTTTCACGTTAGGAGAACAAGCAGGCGGGTGGGCACACTGCAAGCTGGCACAGTCACTCGTTTGTCTGCCTCCTCCTCCAAACTGTGTTATTTCATGATGTTTTCTGTTTTTCAGTGAATGGTTTTTATTTCAATTTCAAAGCCTTTTCTGTCCTCGCCTGTTTTATTTTGCTGCTTTGCATGGTTATGCCTTTGGAGCAGAATAGGCCTTGGAAGCAAAACGGTCCTGGAAAAGGAAACTGCTTTTCCCTGATTTTTGCATTTTACATCTCAGTAGCCAACTGCTGCAAGGCCCTCTGTCTTGGCCTGCCGGTTCACTGCTAGATGGGAAGCGTATCTGCTATGGTGCGAATCACTAGTAACCCCCCAACACAATCATAATGAATGTATTTACATATTTTCTTACTTTGTAATGCTACACCAAGCCTCTGCCTAAAGATTTGTTCAAGAAATGTTGGAACATACAGTCCCACTCTATCTGACTAGGTGGTAAAGCCATGGTAAATGGTGGTAAAGTAGCTGAGTACCCTGCACAGCGGTTGCTGCCTTAATATATTCGACCTCCCTGTGAGCTCTCAGGTATGACGGGTTGCTGTTCTCCACCTGTTCACACACATAAAACCCAGCCCGAAAAGCTGCACACACAAAAGCATACCCATACACACACTCCATCTTTTACGGCCCTCTTTAGAATGAGCTCCTTCTCTTTGTGATTTCAACAGTAATGTGATATTTCCTTTGTATGTTAATGTGTGTTATTTTTCACGCTACATTCACTCTCCCCTCCTGTTCCAGCCCCCCCCCTTCCATCTTTCCCATTGTTCCATCCACTCCACATCTTCATTTACATAATTGAACTTTTGATTGGACTTTGCTCTCTACCCTCCTCTCTCGTGCAGTTGACATGTGAAATAGAAGCGTAATTTCATGGTTTAGATTATGCCAGGTGATCATTCCTCTGTCTTTTCTGCTCAGTCTCCTCCTAATGTGAAGATGTTGGAAATGTTAGAAAGCTCAGATGAAGCAAATTGCTTGATTTGATTGAAGGTGCAATTAAATAATTGAGCATGTTGAAGTTGGAGCCCAGCCAATCAAATGAGGGCTTTTATTTGCAGGAGGGACAGGCCACTTAAGTATAATAACCTTTATCCTCTTAAACATGAACAGGTATTAGTGTTTGTCAAGTGTGTGCACATCTTGAACAACTGCTGGGGGTTTCTAAACTGTTTTTTGATTTTTTTTTACCAACTGAAGTCAGTACATTGTGTCCTGTTTGGAATTAGTACAAGAGAGTTTCAGGGTGTATGTAAAGTATTTTTTAACTTTTTACTGTTGAACCCTTTTGTCATTTCAACTGAGTTTGTGTGTTTGTGTGCTTCACAATGTGAGTGTGTGTGTGTGTGCGCGCGCACTTTTTTTTTTTTTTTTTTTTTTGCCGTAGGCTCCTTGAGCGGATTACAAGTTTTAAAGAGTATGAGATTCAACACCTCCTCAAATCTGACACTCTCTGACACTGCTTTGAAGCCATGAAAGTGAGATTGGAAAGACACGGAAGCTCTTTTCTTTCCATGCAGTTGTGGGTTTATGTCATTGGGTCGAGGCCAGTTAAGTCTCCATTGAAGCGTTTTGCCCCAGAGGGAGAGACAAAGCTGCCACTTAAGGCATTTCACTTGTATCTTTTTTATGACCCTGAAAGGTCTGTAGTTAGATCGCCTCTGTACTCGAGAGACATCTAATTGTTATTAACACTACATTAACTAGTTTACATACATATGTTCTTGACTAAGAGTGGAAGTGACCCAGTCATCTTCGTGTTTTCTTCATAACTTATGCCCCCTACTGTAATCTCACCACTTCTGAAGAGGTGTTTACTGTTAGTATGGCGCTGCTGAGCTTACTGTAAGGAAGTGAGTGTTGGCCAAGATGCTCTAGAAGTTGTTTTTTATTTTTATTTCTTTCCTCTTCCAGCACAGTAGATATGAAAGCATTGCCCAAATCTAAAAGCAACAGTTTCCAACCCTGCTACAGGATTGTTCCATGCTCAAGACTTAATATCACCCCATGACATTTTGCAATTTCCCCCATATCATGGTTCAGCCGTTTAACTCATGTTTCCACATCTCAAACCACATCCCACCATCCCCAAATCACATTACTGACACCAAAAAACCTCCTCCTGCCACAAACAGGAACCTGGATGCTTCCATTCCCAGGTTTCCTCCTATCTTGTCATTCAGTCATTGTGGTGAGCTTAAACCCCTTCTTTCTCTCTCACATCCTTGTTCCCTCTTCCATTTTTTTTTCCGACTTTCTTTGCCCCATCGGATGTATGTTGTTGACACCGAGACATCGGGAATAATGGAATCTCTTGTCGGTGGCTTGTATTTTTAGCCCAGGCTGTTAGGCCTGTGTATAATAGTAGGAGAGGAGGAGGAGGAGGAGAAAGAGGGGAGGTTATGTGCCACTGATAGTAATGAAGGTTGCCTTTTCATTTTTTAATATGGAATGTTTGTGGTCCGAGGCAATGCTCCCTGCTAATCCTCCCCTCGAGCCGAGCTAGCTACATGGCTGTGTCAGTGTTCCACACACACACACACACACACACACACACACACACACACACACACACACACACACACCCATCCAGTGACATTCACACGAACAGATAAAAGACCAACACACACACACACACGTACATGCTCACATACATGTGCACACCTTCCTTTGGGCAAGACAGCCGACTGTTTGATAAGTCAGGGTAAATTTCTGCTCCTCATGAAAATTTCACCCCCCCAACCCCCATGTTTGTGTCTTAAGGAAATGCAGCCTGTTTCTGTTTAGGCAGATATGCTATTTTATGGATGTGGAAGCTTGGGAGTGTAGACGCATTTATGAAGCTTTATCTGGAAATGAAACAATCCGGGCAGCTGATCGACAGAATGACACAGTTGTGGTCAATGTTGCTTTTAAAACTAGTTCATCAGGGATTAAAGACAAAAACAATGAACTGCAATGAGGGAGTTATGCACATTTTGTGTTTGACATACAGTTATAAACCACCTGAAATTGAGTAAAGTGACTCTTAACTGCTAAGTTCGTCACAAAACACACACACACACATACACATAGTCCTCAACTAATTAAAGCAGAAGTGTGTGTTTTGTGTTTGTATCCTTTTAGCACATACACATGTAAATCATTTGTATGCAGATCTGTGTGTGTATGAAATGAGCCCTCGACTTTGTGCACCCCACTGGCTACTTTTTTTATCTGGCTGTGTACAAAAGGTATGTATTTGTGTTTGTGTGCATCTATGTGTGTGTGTGTGTGTGTGTGTGTGTGTGTGTGTGTGTGTGTGTGTGTGTTTGTGTTCTCCGCCGGCAAGGGTGCAGGGTCTGCGGCACTGGAGTGTGCTGTGTGTCTAATTGCTTTAATAGCACCTGGTCTCTAATCCAAGGTAATTAGGGCGCTCAAATTAGACAGCTACTTTCAACCGTCACTTGAAAAAGCAGAAAGGGAAGGCCTGGAGGAAGACCACTCTACACCCCAAACATACACACACTCACTCACTCACTCACTCACTCACTCACTCACTCTACATTCATATACACTTTTACTGTCACATGCTAACAAAGAGAAAACTTGAGAAACAAGTTGAGTTTGGCGAAGAGGAATTTTTGCTTTGGTGGGAAAAATGTAGAAAACTGGTAGGACCTTTTTCTACAACTTCAGATTTGCCTGTAAATTAAACTCTAGTCATTAGATTGGGGCAGAAAAAAACACCCCTCTTCTCTACATTCACTTATAGCTTCAAGGGTCTAATTGTTTCTGGCTTCCCAACTTTTTATCTTTGTCTTTCGCTTCTTCTTTGTTTTCCTTCCATTTGTTTGAGTGTCACACAGGCATCATCGAGGCCGCCTAAAACGTGTCTGGAGAAGCTGTAGGGAAAGGTTAAGGCCCTCTTTAAAGCCGGAAATGTCAAGTGTTTGCCCCTCAGGCTCCTGCTACTGTCTCCCTGTACTCCCTGTACTGACACTGCCGATGGGGCCTGCGTTACACACACACACACCACACACACACAGATACGCAACCAGAGACACACACACACACACACACACACACACACAGACATCCTGGTACAAAGGTTAGGAGTTGCTATTAGAATTGGCCTCCAGTCTCTTTCATCTGATTTGGCCCTTGTGGCATCTCAGCAGGCTCCAGGCTCGCGGTCACAGGTTAAACCACAACAATAGGAGGGTGAGAGAAATCCAGGTGCTTATAAACTGCAGCTCACTTGGTAATATTGCTTAAAAGACACTTCCTTTTGTATGCATATTGACATTTAAAACTTTGTTTTTAAGTGTCTTGATATAAGTTGAACACAAGGACAAAGAAATGTCTAAAACAGTGGCATGTTTAATCTTGTTTAGCACTTTAAAGTATTTTATAATATTCAAGATATGTTGAAAATCATCTAAAAATGGTTTTGATAACAATTAACAATCCCTCTACACTTCAATCATTTGACACTACATAGTCCCAAGTTAAACCAAACATCTTGATTATTTCACATAACAATGGTCTTTTCTGTATCTTATGACATTTTATTTTGAAACATGTAAATGATTTTCTTATCTTTGCCTTTGAATAACTTTCTGCAAGTCCAGTCAGCTCACCACCTCCCTGTGCCCAGCTCCCTCAAATTTGTGATGACAAATTAGCCTTGGCTTTCATCAGATCTGTGGCTCTCCTGCTCCTGCAATAGCAGAGAGCCAACAACAGAGGGGGTCAGATTGCCACTTTAAATCTTGTTTTAATGCCTGACAGTCAGTCACATCAGTGAGCTGTGTTTTCTCCAGGCCTTCACTGTGTGTCTTTAAAAACTGGGTGAACTCCTTGTTTAAGTCAGTACCAGGTTGTGTAACTTCCTCCTCCAGTTTTTACTACCAAAGGTTAAGCAAAGGTTTGACTTGTCTGTCCATCGTCTGTGAGACACTAGGGCTGTGTGAAGAGTGTCATGTTGAATTTGCATATTTCTGTTGCAGACTATGCCAATATTGTTTTAGCGAGAACACAATAAAAGAGTGTAGACATGAAAGCTCATGACATGAAAGGGCATTCATTTATGATGTCAAACAAAATATATTTGACACGGGTCATAAAAGCAGTTCTTTTTGTCAACAAAATTTGCAAAAAATATTTCCTTTATTTCCCTAGACTGGCAAATGTACTGTAGTTTTGATGTCCTTATACTATTTGTACTGCTGCCAAAGGCCTTAAAAACCGTAAATGGCTGTGATGAAATCCATATTAAAGATATTGTGCCTGGTAAAGAGAGGAAATTCATCTCACTGGTTAGATGGTAATTTTGTTATATGCCATATCATTTTATTATTCTCTTGGATTTAAGTGTGTTTCATACTCTTTTTGATCACTGGCCTCTAATGAATTTAATCAAATCTCAATGACATTTCTGCCATTTCTCTCTGAGTGATCTGAGAGAATTAGCCCATATCTATTGCTCCATAACCAGATTAGTGAACAGCCAGCTGAATAATCAGAATAGCATTGGTTCTGCTGGCCGTCAAGAGGAAGACCACTGTCTCCACATCACCAAGGATTTGTGGGATTTTGAGTCTGGGAGAGGGAACGGCTCCTAATGGTGAAAGCTTTCAGCCCAGATAAGACTTCAAAGGCGGAGCTAATTAATAAGATGTTTACATTATCCATGGTCATACACTGCTTTGTACATGACCCTTCATTATGCTGTGTGTCTGAATACGTGTGAGTGTACATATATGTGTGGGCTCATTGTCTGTCAGTAAAGCAAGCTAATTGGATGGGTGACGGTTGCTAAGTGAAACGATTTGCTCTGAAAAAGTATGAAAGGAGCTCAGATTTGAAGGACAGGGTACAAATGTGTCCATCTCCAGAGTAACTTTCATAAAACTCTTCTTAAGCCCTTATGTAAGAACCAAGAGTTTAAAAATAGGTGCAATTCTTCTTGAAGTCAAGTGACCTCTCAGTGTGCATTGCTATAAACAGGCAATATTTTTTTTACTCAATTACTCTCTTCTTTTCTTACTTCTCTCACCCCAATATCTCCACCATGTCCATTTCCACACATCTCTCATTTTCACCCATCCGTCTTTCTTTAACCTCTTTACTCTTTCCTCTCGCTCTCCCTGCAGCCCAGTCCTGTTCCGAGTCCAGTTCTGGGAGGGAAGCCCAATGCCAGTCAGTCCCTGCTTGTCTGGTGCCGTGAAGTGACCAAGAACTACCGTGGGGTGAAGATCACCAACTTCACCACCTCCTGGAGGAACGGGCTCGCCTTCTGCGCCCTGCTGCACCACTTCAGACCAGACACAATGTATTAAACTCACTCCAATTTTTGTCCCCGTTACATTTTTACTGCTAGAATTAAGACAAGCCAGTTAAAGCTAGTGAGAAGGAAGAGTGTAGAGCATGTGAACCATTAAGTAAAGGTTCATCCAAGAACAAGCGAAAGTCTTTAACATTTTCACACAGCTTGGTCCTGAATTTGCAAAGTTCACCTGTCATCACTCTGTTCTTGTACCATCATTCCTGTTATTTTGTTTGATGACAGGTGACAGATGTGTACAATCTTCTGCACGCACACTTGTTCTGTCATTTTCTTATTTGAACTTGTTTCCCACCACCTGTTTCGTGGTTGTTAGTGTCTGTTTGGTTTAAGTTTTATTTGTGTGTTTGACATTCCTTTAATGTTTAGCATTTAACTCTCCTCTTTAACCCCCTACATATGGAAAACCTGCCTTCCTATCAACAGAGCCCATATGAAGATAATTTATCTGAACTGTGCTAAGCTGAGTGTGTGTGTGTGTGTGTGTACATGAATGTATGTGTGTGTGTGTTTATCCTTGTGTGCCTTTGCACACCGGTGTGTTATTTTTATATATTTTCCACTCTATTAGTTCTGTTGATTGCGCTGCTATGAAATTGCATGTTACAGTCCTAATGCCATTACATGTGATGCATATTTAAACACAAGTCTCCTTTCCCTCTCTCTCTCTCTCTCTCTCTCTCTCGCTCTCTCTCTCTCGCTCTCTTTTCCTGCCTCCCCTGCGACCCTCCCCACTGTTCTTGCAGAGACTACAAGTCACTCAATCCTCAGGATATTAAAGAAAACAACAAAAAGGTAAGAGGCAGCTACCGCTGGGTCCTCCACACCACTTAGTTCCCTCCCATCCAGCTCTCCATTTGGCCATATTTACAGATCTGCCATTAATCCTCGCACATAGTGTGTATGTGTGTTTGAAGGTGGGTGCTGGAAAAGACAGGAGAATGCAGACACTCACAATAATAACACCACAGCTAGGGTTTTTATAATGACAATGTTCCTGTCCCTCCCCTGTGATGTGTAGATGTGTCCAATTGTGCCCAAAGCTTCAGTTATTCACATGGCAGAGGTGAGGTGGTATCTCAGCTCAGCTACCTGCTAGGAGTCTGTTGATAGTGTGTATATAATTGGAGCACATTTGTCTTTTTTTGATAAGGTTTGTTTAATACCTGTAAAAAAGAGAGACTATGAGGTAATTCAGAAGGAAGTTTGCATGCAAAGCTATATTTTGGGGAGACAGTGACTCTTGTAACACAGAACAACTGTCTTGAATTTCTATGATTCGAAAATGACATAAAACCATGCAAAAATTCATATGACAGTTTGTTATGCCAAGACAACGTGGTGGAAATTTTCAGGGGGATTTGAAGGCAGACAAAAACTTTAAGAGATCTGCTGGAGTTAAGATGCACTCATCTTAGTGAGTTGTTATTGGATGCTCAAAGAACTGAGTACAAGAAGCCTTTAATCAACACTTAAATATAATGTACCTTCCTTCCCTGTGTCAACAGTCTTTGACATTTTTAAGATGTCACATGAATCCAATAATGGGTCCCGGTTTACTATCCTAAAAGTAGTATTTGTTTATTGAATATCACATACTTTTTGATTTTTCTCCTGTCTTACCAAATTACAGTGGGCATATATGCACTTTTTTAAAGCCCATAGTACCATTTATTTGCCCATTTCCATCATATCTGCACCATCACTGTTGGAGGTGCACACTTGCACACATCAGTTTTTTTTCCCTCTGGCTCTAAGCATGCACATTTACCTTTCCCTACACAAATGCACACTGCTGTTTGCCTTTCCCTTGTAGTCTGTTACTACACACTCACACACATACATACTGTGTGTACACACACTGTCGCCTGTCCCTTCTTTGGCCCCGAGGGCTACACAGAACGATATGCGTCGGGCTCCTGCAGCTTGATTTCCTCTTCTCATACACACTCTGGCTCAGCGATAACCTCTGGTGGCCCTGTTAGGCATGAATGCTACCCTGTTGACAATAACCACTGTGGAGGGAGAGAGAGAGACCCAATCCCATATCTGCTAACTGCCCCTCACCCCCCTCCAGGTGCTCAAGTAGCCCTGAAGAAATTGGTTAGATATAAGAAATATGGGAATATTCCGTAGAGGTGATACCTGGTGAATAGCTGCAGCACTGTATACAGCGCTGCCTGCTTCTCTGTTGAGATCTACTGTAGCTGCTGATGCACATTTGGCCATGTGAGCTGTGCCTTTGCAGAGCACAGAGGTGACACAGATGTATATCAGGTAACCGCTCATGTAACCTCCAAGAATCTATATATTAGAGGGACTTTGAGCATTTTCCAAACAGTGTCAGCTGCTGCATGAGTTATGAATGCTGCACTCTGTGGCAAGCAAACCAGAAAAAATACATTTGTTGTTCTTAAGTTTATACCTGTTTTGTAAACAATAGAGGCATCTCAAAGCTGAAGTCTTGTCAGAAATATATTTGCCAATCTAAAACTCTTTGTGACAACAAATAGCCTGAGAGGTTGTTAATAGATGACTTGTTAGACTATAAGTAATGAGATTGATCTTGTTTGAAACAGAGCATGAAATGTAAAATGTGATGTCAGTGGGAGCAGAATCTGTGCATGGATCACACTTGTGCTGAAAGTGAATGTGATTGTGAAAGCTAGTGTGTTCAGGTGAAAGGACAGAGAAGTAATTCATTGTGCAGTTTCGTGTTGCACCCTGAAGGTGTCAAACAAGAGGGGAGAGAGATCATGATATTACCTGTAAGAAAACAGAAGCCACTCACACTATGCACAAGCTTGGGCAGTGTGGTGCAGCAGGTTAAGGACCCCAAAGAGCAAACAAAGGAATGGAGAGAGAAACACTAGAGACAGAGCAGCAAAGAAAAGAAAGAAACTGATTAAAAGGAAAATCAAAATGTGTGAAGGGCAGAATTGAAGGTGATGAAAAGAGACTTATTCTCCATCCACAGTGCTGCAGCGAGTTGGTTCAAAAGGAGTTATCAGAATGTATAGAATTTATTGAATGGACTGCAGAATGTGAAATGTGTAGAAATGACAACTATCTCTGCTTTTCATGGCTAGTGATAGACATGCCCCCCTCCTTTCACAGTCTATCTGTGAGGAGTGATTGCAATGAGCTCAGACCATGCTGAATTATGACAGATAAGAGCAATCAATATTGAGGCGTGGGTTGAAAAAAGAGAGAAGTGAATATTTACAACATTAAAGCTTTGAAATGATTCGAAGGACTTGTACCTATGAAAGACTGAAGATGATCAAGTGTTCATCAGTCCATTTGAGGCACCTGAACCACGCTCCTCTGTCTTTACTGTTTCATAAGTGTGAACTGCTTTGTGCAAATACATGTGTGTGTGTGTGTGTGTGTGTGTGTGTGTGTGTGTGTGTGCGTGCGTGTGTGTGTGTAATGAGGCCAAGGAGAAGTCATTTGTCATGCCATCTGATAGTGAAGCACCAAGCACCGAGGCCAAAGCTCCCAGAGCACAACCTGGAAGGGTGGGACTGAGGGAAGGGGGTGTTGATGATTGACGGCGATAGATAGCTGTCAGTCACCAAGAGAAAATGGGGAGGGGGTGGGGGCAGCCCAGGGCAGGCCACGCTGACATTTAGTCCGCATCAAAAGCTTTGTGTCTCAGGTGGTGGAAAATGAGAAACTAGATAACATGGTTTCAGTATTGGCCAAAAATGTTGCCCTTATTTGATTTATCTAGAGACACAAAAAATCAATTACACTGCCAGAGGTGGGCGGGGTAGCCGAAAACTTTACTCAAGAAAGAGTACTGTTACTTAAGATTAATATAGTAAAAAGTAGTCCTCTAAATAGTTACTTGCTCAGGAGTTAATAAGTATTCAGTAAATAAAACTACTCTAGTACTGTGTAACTGGTGGGTACTTTCTGATCTGCTATTTCTTTTTAACCCTGTGGTGCATAGTGGTCACTACAGTGGACACCTATTTAAAACTTATTTACTCCTAAATTCAGTGGTTCATGTGGTGGAAATTCACATTAGTCTGTGTCAGGATATTTTTTTGTTCTTCTTAGGGCCTGAAAAAATGTTTTTAATTTTTTTCCAAACATATATTTATTTTTTAAAATGCTATAGACAAGCATTTGAGGGTGAAAAAGCTTTTAAACTATAAATTGTTCAGTGTTAAAATGGATGAAAGAGAGTTAAAAGTTTTTTGCAAAGCATTAAAAAAAGATTATTTGTGAAATGACCAAAAAAAAAAAAGAAGGCAAACAAAAAAAAGGTCATATTTACATTAAGTTTGCACTGTTTTATGTTGAATGCTCAGTTACAAATGACTGAAAAAAAAGGAAAAACGCTCAAGGGAAAAATCCTGACACTGACTTTCATACTCATGCATCAGAGGGTTAAAAAGAAACAGGAAAAAACAAGCCTCATTATGCACAAACCTGTTTCTTTTTGCAAGAGTGCCTATTATTACAGGCCATAAAGTAATTACGTTTTCTTGTGGTTATGTAAAAGTATAACACAGGGTTTGAATAAAAGTAAAAGAAAATTGACCAAGAAAGACTGAATGGAAATATTTAACAAAAGTCTTTGGAATTAGAGAATCACTTATAACACAGTCACAACTTCATGACTGTTATCCTGACAGGCCAGACACATCCTTTGAATATCACATTGCTAAAGAAACACTTGTCAACACTGTTTTGAAAGGCAAGGAGTTTCCTTATTTGATTTGCCAAATTAAAAATCTCAGGATCCCTTGCTTGTCAAATAATTCATCCTAGATACTCGATACGCAATTTCTGTCATGCAGGGTGAGCATGTATGTCCAGACCTGTCTCAAAAGCTGAAAGAAAAAAGCTGCAGAAGGATGAAAATGTTTGAGCCAACCTAAGTATAGATCAGTGTAGCCCAACTTCTCAGCATTTGCTGGTACTAAAAATGTAATGTTTACCATAGAAAAAAAGCTGCATTGCCTTTGTCTTGGTTATGTGTTTTTAATCTTCTCTGGTGTTTTATTTTAATTTTAATGTTCTAAACTGATTTTATTTCCTTTAACTCCTTTAAAGAACAGAAACAGACTGAAGCCCTTATCCTTTACCTGTAGTGGCTCATGCTGTGAGCTCTTTCACCTTTAAACAACAGGTCTTCCTTCATTGGTCATCGGTGTCTCTGTGTGACATGACCAACACTCATCCAGCTGTGAGAAAACACATAGACAGAATAAATCATGACACTGAGGTCAAAAAGACTGTAGCGCATGTCAAGACCAACAACAACCCTGAAACAAACCCAGCTCAAACCCCCTCCTTACTCCTCCACCTCCTCCTCATGCGGCTCTCACATTCTCCCACTCTCACTCTTTTCTCTCTCATTCTTTCAGTCTGTCCCTTTTGAGCAGCGAAGTTGTCGCTCTCTTTCACAACCTACCCTGGGCAAGAGGGGAACAATGTAAGCACACTTTGCTCCCCTGAATACTTGTTAGAAACCCAATCAGGCCCTCTTATTCCCCATATTCTTTTCTCACTTTCTCTTTTCTTTCACACTCCCTTTCTGCCAGGGGAAGGTGGGGAACTTAAACCGGCTCGCTGTAAAGGCAAGCTCTTCTCTGTTCTCTCTTTTCTTTTTTCCCGCCACTCTTTCTTTCTGTCTCATCTCTGCAAGCACAAACACCTACTTTCCATCAATAGAGAGGGACAAAAGAAGCGAAAGTGAATGAGACTCTTCCTAACAAAAGGCGTCATAATTGATTGTAAATTGAGAAACATCTCTCAGTTAAACCCCTGTCCTACTCCTCATTTTTGTCTTGACTGATCTGTTTCACCTGTTGTCTTTTTTTCATCACAGAAGCAAATACAGTAATATTATTAAAAGCATACCAGTTCAAAGAATGAATTTCTGATTTTTTTCTAAGTGATCCACAAATAAGTTTAATCTGACATGTGCCTTATAGCGATGTTAGATACCCCTGATTTCCTTACCGATCTGATACTGAGTAAAATTCAGGCTGGTATCGGCAATACCGATCCAAAATCGATACAAGTTGAACCAATTAGACTGGATAACTAATAATGGATTTATAGAGAATTTTTTTTTTTTTTTTCATTTTTCAGAATTTTTCTAAGTTTATCATGTTTTTTAATTTCAATTGCCCTTGATAATCTATCAAAAACTTCTCTATGTAATTCACTTAAAATAATCAATTCACTAGAAAGCCCATCTGAATAAATATAGGAGTTGAAACAGCTGCATACGACTCCATTTACGCTCAGTCATTGTGTTTTCAGACTGAGTGACAGACTTAGTTGTGTGTTGCTGTGATTACGTATCATGAACTCATCCAGGTGGAAGAAAAACTAGTTCCCAACCATGTATGATTCAAATGAGAGCTCAAAAGTTTTGTTTCTTTCCAATGTGTTCCTGTTCATGTTTTAACTTTATTTCAAGTAAAAAAACAGTATCAAAAGTATCGATATTTTGATTTGAGAATCGATACTAGAGTATAAGGATCTGGTATCGGTAGTACTGATATTTCAGTATCGATCTGCACATCACTTGTGCTTGAGGTCTGGTAGGGTAGAGTCTGCTACATGTCCAGCTCAACTAATGCAGGTATTTTAAGTTTTTCTACACACTTCCTGTGGATAATTTTCAGATATGCGCATAAGACACAGCACATACGGGTAGTATCTTTCATGCACCCTACTGTAGGGAGACCCTCAATTGAAGCACTTGGCGTTGTCTTTTCTAACCCTTTGGGGGCCATAAATGTTTGACAAATCCTCCAGATTCATGGGCTGATGTAAGCTGGACTCATACAGAGACATCTCCCAAGGATAAATAAAATGAAAGCATATGTGAAGAGAGCAGACAGAGAGGGTGCTGCATTGGAACAGGACAGGTCTGAAGAGGCAAAAGCAGACTCTTCAAAACAATCCATGGGGTAAATAAAGGTTAAAAAACAGGGAAAGAGGGTTTGGGAGTCAGAAAGGGAGATGGAGAGATTGATAGACCGGTGAGATCTGTGGAGGCAGTGAAACAATCGGCTGCCGCAACAGGTTGGAATTAGATCAACACTATCAAGCAGGCCAGATACAAGCTCTGATACCTGCATACGATGGATGGGGAGGTGATGTGTGTGCTCAGGAACGAAGTAGTATCTAGGTGTGTGCATGTGCTGTTAATCTATTTATTTACCTGTCATTGGCTGCGATAATGGTTTTCATCCCTTCCTTCTCTGTCTCTGACTCTCTGTCTCAGTCTATCTGGTGATGGGGGATTGGGTTTCGTGTGTCGCTTGATAATCAAACCTGCATTTTCTCATCAGACTCTAATCAGACCAATTACACGCGTGACGGAGAGCGTGGGCAGGTTGATGCAAGGGTGCGATAAGGACACACATACACACACATGCAGACACACTTTGGGATTAAGCGCTCTGTCTTGGGGTATCTGCGTCTCTTATCGGGGACAACCATTCCTGACATGACCTGTCAGCAGCCATGCCAAAGGTGTTTCTCAGGCACAAACACACAAGAGCACATACAAACATGGATCATGCATCCAGTACACTAAATATGAACTGTGTGTGGTTATGAACCAGACTTCCCTATAAAGCATTGTCAGCCTTCCATTCCTGTCTGTCCTTGTAGCAATGGGGCACATTTGTTCTTTTATTTACAGCATTTGAAACTGTTTTACCTCTCTGAGCAAAGACTCACTGTATAAACTAGCTCCTGTCATGTTTGGTTGTGTGATTAACGAAAGGGTTTTAGGCTTATTTGTTTCTCCTTCTTTATGATTTTTTTTTTGCAGGCATATGATGGCTTTGCAAGTTTGGGTATCTCCCGTCTCCTGGAACCATCAGACATGGTGCTGTTGGCTATTCCTGACAAGCTAACAGTGATGACCTACCTATACCAGATCCGTGCCCATTTCTCAGGAGAAGAGCTCAACGTGGTTCAAATAGAAGCCAACAGCAGTCGCAGCACCTACAAAGTGGGCGACTTTGAAACAGATACAAACTCTTCAATAGATCAGGACAAGTTTTACGCTGAACTCAATGACGTGCAGTCCCGCCAGGCTGACTCTCAGTCTGCTGCCATTGCCAGTGCTGAGTCCAACGGCACTAAAGCCACAGAGGATGAGGCAGTGGATTCAGGATGGAAGGCAGAAGTAGGAGCAGCGAGTTTGGCAGCAACAGGGCCTTTACAGTCCACCGCCCCTTTGCCATCACCACGCACAGCATCAGCAGCCACAGCAACAGACTTGACCCATAAGACACAATCAGGCTTCGAAGACAGGGGGAACCTGCTTAAAGCCAACACTTTGGATCTCAGTGAGTTACCACAGAGAGTAGAGAGGGAGATGGAAAAGGAGAGACAGCAAAAAGAGGAGGTTGGAGAAGAGAGACCGGAAAGTAGTGCTGAACCAGGGTCCCCCACCAGGAGAGGGGTCTCCCCTTCTTCCTTCTCCACCTCACCACCCCATCAGAAACTGGGCTTTTCCTACAACAGGGATGCTGACCTTATCAAGAAGAAGAGGGCCAGTCTGCGTCATTCAGAGTCTGAGCCAGCCTCTGACACCAGCTGTCCTTCAGTCAACCACACAAACACACCTCCCAAACAGGTAAACACCCAGTTCAGACACAGAATGCAGTGTTTCTCATTTACATTAGGGGAGGCATTCTACCCCTCCAATCACAACCCCTGCCAGGATCATTTTATTTCATTCCATAATTTCAGCAAAAGTCTTTTTATGTGACTTTTCTTAGCTTCCAGCTTTAAATCTATACATAGTCAAATCAGTCTATGTGGTTTACATTTACTTAAAACTTCATCCTAATCAGTCTGTGGAAACTGTAATGCTGATCAGTGCTGTGCCCTCACTGTGGATTCACTCGCACATATTAGGCACCAGCTCATTGTTCATCCTCCTCCCAGTAGCAGAAGTTTAAATTTGACTTCTTTATGCAGAAGAAGATGAATAGAGCTCTTTGAAAGTAGTGATTTCAGAGAATTCTGTGTGTGACTGCTAGTCTTTCCTTTCTTGCTGATTGTTCTAATGGCAAACCTGCCTCTGAAAATTTTCCTGTAATATTCAAACACAACTCTTTAAATCCTGAGGGTGTACACCTGACGACCCAAGACCGTGGATGGACTCATATGATGTCCACAAGTCTGCTGTGTCACTCAAGGCTGGGCTTGGATGATCTGAAGTGATCAGTCAGATTTTTAAAACTATTCAAAACTGTCATAAAGTTACTGAGGAGGAGTAAGGACAGGTGAGGTGTGATTTCTAACACCATTAAAAATCCTTTGCAACATGTGCTTTACGGAAATTCTCACATGAAAATGTCATATAGCTAGTTTTAAATCCCATACCTTAAATGACCTTTGGCTGCGTCTGTATAATGTAGATTAATTCCCGTTTTGCTGCTTAAGTCAGGCATTAAGATTCTGACAGCATTTACCTGCAGCTTCCTGCCTGTACCCTAAATGGATCGTTCAGGTTTTTATCCGTACACATTGGCTTTGATTAAAACTTTCACAGCTACATCAGTCATAAGACAGAGGATGCAGCGAACATTCATTCCTTGCTGGCACTCACTAAGCTATAAATCCTAACCTCATTGATGCCATTGCAGAGATGACCATACTGAAATTCTCCCGTTCTGCATTAGATGTTGGCATCTACCTGTCTTGCTGTCGAGACCCAGACACGTTGAGGCCGGGCCCTTAACATGTGGCGACTATAGAAGGCACCCAGGAGAACCCCTGCTTTGACATTTCATTATATTTTTCATTATATTTCTCATCCCCTCAGTTGATGGCAGTTGGCGCCGTGACTGCTCAGGCGTGGCAACGCTTTGCGCATAGCACACATCATCTCGTCTCACACACGCACTTGCTCTCACCTGAATGCGTGTGCGCACACAGCCACACAAACAGTCACACATTGAATACATTCCTGCCTGCGTGGGTTAACCCCAGATTACCGCTTCCTGTTTACAAGTCGAAAGGTCACGGGGCAGGCGGGGGTGGAGGTGGCAGGGGGGGTTTTGACAGCTATGACACTCCATTTTGAACTGCTGTTATCTAGTTGGGGGGTTGCATCCTCACTGGCACCCAGGCCAAATTTGGCTTTTTGAAAGGATAAATATATTTCAGTGTTATAAACAGCTTGGTTGTTATGTTATTCTGTTTAAGCCAAATGTAAAAGCTCTGTTTGCCCTGTTTGCACCCCCCCATAATACAGCCAGGATTACCTCGCTGATAAAACTCTAAGCCAGGTGTGTGTTTTGCTTTCTTGTCAAAGCCGTCATGCTCTCCACACCACTGGACCCAGACAGGGCTGTGAGCCCAGCTGTAGGCTGGCCCTTTAATGCCAAAGTGTAGATCCTGTATATCATGGAGGATATATCTGGGTTCTGCATGTTTTTATTTTTTTCCCCCTTTTTTCTGCACCACGACTTACAACACAACTGATGTGAGAAAGATTTCAGTTCTCACTTAAGATGTTAACAGTCATTTCTATGGAATGGGACTAAATAAGACATTATACTGGGCCCACATTCATAAGGCCGTTTGATTGAACAGTTTGTGATCACATATGAAGGCAATTAGTACAAGTGCAAAGTATAATATTATTTTAGTGTGTTTTACAATTAGTCTGAATTTTGAAGCTGTGACTGCACCCTTATTAAAGGTTTACTTTTGTTTTTAAAGGAGCCATCACCTGCCTCTGCATCAAGCCCTCCTGCTGAGAGGGTGAGTAGTAAATTTAAACCCCCACAGAACTAAAAGTGTTGCATGGAAAATATAAGTATTTGTACTTCTGGATGTTTATCCTCATGCACTATTTCTTATTCACACCCTCTGAGAAGTCATCACTCTTATTCTCATTTGTGGCACACAGAAGGTGCTTTCCCGTCAGGAGGAACTAAAAGAAAGAGCCAGGCTGCTCCTGGAGCAGGCCCGCAAAGATGCTGCAATGAAGGCCGGCAACAAGAACGTCCCCAACTCAGCAGTCGCCACGCCAAACAGGGCCGCAAATGTCAGCGATGTAAGTCAAAGTTGTGTCTGTCTGTGTCTCTGCACGCCTTCAAGACTGAAACAGTGGACGCTGCTCACTGTGGCACTGCCAAGAGGTCAAATCTATGCTCAGTGTAAGTCATGAGATGTGAGGGTTCAGTTTGTGTCAGCATTGGTCTGCAGGTTTTTTGAGGAGCGGGGCAGGTCTGTGTGACCTTCCCTGCACGTGTAGGTAGCAAGTTTGAGTTTCCTGTCCCTGCCTCTTCACTGCTCCATGCACTGCTGTTGTACAGCAATCACCTCAGTGTGCAGTAACCGCTAATAGAGTGACCAGCAGCCTCTTCAGCCCCTTCATGTCACTTCCACAGTCCTCTGCTCTCTACTCACTACACTTGCAATGTGCTGGAAAAGCCTGTCCAGACTGTCTCATCCTCTGGCAGTCCACTTTGTCGAACACCTTATTAAAAGGCCTCAAGAAGGAGAGGAGACTTCTCCTTATTAACTTCTGCCCAGACTCTCTTTTGGACTATGGAGTGTCACAACCCAAACATGTCAGGGAGGGAAAGTGGATGAGCTACCTTACTGTCTCTACTTCCACCACTCTCTTCCTGGTCATCTTAAAGCTGCACAATTTTTATGACACCCCAACCTAATTTGCTGCCCCCTCAATTTCCCCCGAACACTGAGTAAATGTTGTACACAAACACCTGTCAGCAAAAGTACATTCATGGTAAAAGAGGGTGAGAATCGCTGTACCGAAGCAAACTAGACTAGAGAAGACGTGAGTGAAATTGCCAGCTCTGAACCAAGCACGCTCCACTGAACATAATATAGTGGGAGGGAGGGGGCACACTGATGGACCAGGAGTTACCCAAGACTGCTCTGTGGTCAAATCCTCAGTGACGTTTCCAAGAAAGAAAAAGGGGGCGGGGGTACGAAAAAAAAAATGGTCTTATGAGAATCGGACAACAACGGATTTGAGGGTAAAATGAAATAAACACCCTTTGGTAATGAAATATCTAAAAGGCAGCAGCCGCATGCCCCTGCATTTTCTGCCTGAATCCTTAAAGAGATATATATGCCCTTGAATTAGATGGTTTTAAAGGGTATTTGTGTGTATTTGTGTGTATACAAATGTGTTGTTAGTGGCATGCAAATGTGTGTGTTTGTGTCTGTGTGCAGGCCACAGGAATAACCATTTCGGCATAAGCTTAAGAATTAAATGAGGAACTTCCAAGGACTGGTGGCGTTAAAAGTCTTCAGAGGAAGAAAGCAAATTAAAAGAGTTTTTTCAAAGCTGTTGCAGTGCCGATATATTTCCTGGGTGACAAAAAAAAGGTCCTCTTCTGTCCCTTGTTGTGCGGCAAGATGACTGACTTCACTAAGATTAGCGTCATAAAGAAGCCAGAGCGCTTTCTCTCTCGCTCGCCTTCTGATTTCCTTACTCATTTCCAAGGACAATCGGTAAATACAACCCCCCTCTTCAGACACACACACATAGACACACCGTAGGGGAAGGAAGGAAGGAAGGAGGGGCAAGAGGAGATATTGAATTGTTTACACTTTTTTTAATAGAAAACATTGATCAAAGGAATACGACTGGCCTTGAGGCCAATGTGCTGATAATTGTTAGTGATTCAGATTAGATTACTTGATGTCTTGTTTTGATTAGCATATATATGTGTGTGTGCGTGTGTTGCGTGAGTGTGTGTCCACGTTATCAGCTGAAGAGGCCCAAGCCTTTCCCATTTAACTCTCCATCTGTCTAAGTAGGTGCTTTGCGGTTAAGCATGCATAAGGTATAATTTAATTAAATTAAAGCTGCTTTCATTCTTCCAGGGAAGTGGCTAATGTGAGGAAACAATGCTTTGTGTGAGGGGAGTGGAGGGGGCTACGTTAGCTTTTTAGGTTGCAGAAATGTCTCCTATTTGGAATATCTGTTCGTTTAGACCACAGAGGAACAACTCTGCAGTTTTTGAAGTATATAAATCACTGCAGGACCAGAAATGCTGAATCAATCTGTAAATCATGAATTAAAAGATTAACTGATGATAAAAAATATTTGCAAGTGTTTATTGTGGTTTACTGTCAAAACATTTGAAAAAAAAAAAACCAAAAAACTCTTGCAACCCTCTTAACTTTCCAGAAAAGCTGCAAAGATGCTGTGAAATTGTACTGACAGAATTTTCTCCCACTGCAACAAACCTTTTCTTGTTTCTGTTTCTCCCTGGCATCCCCAGTTACAGACTCATTTCAGGTTTTAGCTATTTCTTTTGAGTTTCTCTCTTACAAGCATTTTATACATAGTATATTAACTTCACTCAAGTCAAATATCATCACATGCTTGACTATTACAGTGAAGCTAGTACTACTATACTGGTGGTGAAACTCTTAGGCCCTCCAATAAGAATAATAGAGCAGAAGAATGAAGAAGTTAATTTTTAGGACTGAAAGAACATATATTGAAGCTAAAACTTATTAGGCCTAGCTTTATATTTAAGTATAGAGTAAAGCATGAACATCACTTATAATTAATAAATAATAAATTGGCTATAATGTCAGAGAGTTTAAGATGCAGAAAAATTTGTGGTTAATTAGTAAAAGTTGTAAAATGTGACAATAAGTTATAATTCATTTAACTTTTAAGCCTCCATCAACAAATAGTACATAGTTTTTTTTCGTATTGTGTCAAAATAGCTGCTTTACGGCATTGTGACATTTTAAACAAGAAGTAGCATCTTATTATCTTACTATTCCTTCACTTATGCTGAAGAATCAAATCTTATGTCTCATTCTGACATTTTTTACACCCTAAATGTGATGAATCAGACTCAATACAATTAGATAGATGACTTGGAAAGCTGCACCATAGGTATTGACAACAGTTTTACGTCATTACAAGGTGACTGAATGTAGTTTTTTATGTTGGATATAATGTGTGTGTGTTGTTGTGTGAGTGTGTGTGTGTGTGTGTGCCCCCATGTGTGTAGCCCTGTTCTCTTGACCTATGCTCTCCCTCCTGCCATCCCTAATTGTAGCCCACAGTGACTGGTTCTTTCATCTAAGGTCACAGGTTCAGTTTTCTCTCTTTGTGTTTCTCTCTGTCTTTTTCCTCACTTTCTCTCTCTCTCTCTCTCTCTCTCTCTCTCTCTTTCTCTCTTTGTGTCCATCTTTTTTTTCTCATATTTGTCCACTTGCTGTCTTGTCTCTATAAATTTCCGTCTTCTTTTAATCTTTTTGTTTCTCTCACTTAACTTTTTCCTCCATCCTTAGTGCTGTCTCTCTCTGTTTTGTCTTTGATCAACAAGCTGTACTAATAATAGTTTTAAAGCCCACTTCCAGCCCCCCCCCCTCAATAGGTGGCCCTCACAACATGTAAGTAGGGATGGTCCCAAAGTCTTGTAGTACTATAAAGTCACCCAGGAGTAATAATGAAGCCTTCCAAAATTGTACGAAGTAAATGCTCCATATTTTTGCTCTAAATTGTGTCCCTTTTCTTTTAGTTTTGCTTACCATTATTATTATTTTAATGGCGAAGTGAGAGTGTGTCCTTGTATGTGTGTCTGTGTGTATTCGTTCCAAGTCTTGTCATCCATTAGCAGATGAGAACAGTAATTTCACACCGGCCTGGCCAGGCTAATTATCAGGATACACACTTCTTTTTGAAGAAGTCTTCGCATTTGTGTTTGTGTGCATGTGGACACACAGTTTATGCTCCAGTGTGTGTGAGTGTGTGTGAGTGTGTGTGTGTGTGTGTGTGTGTGTGTGTGTGTGTGTGTGTGTGTGTGTAAAATTGTGGCATGTGTTTGAAAGTGCACGCAAATGCCTTGGTGTTTTCCAGGTAAGAGAGTTCCCCCTGCTCACTGACTCGTTGTGATTCCTATAATTGGGTCCCGTTTGATTTTTGCCGACCAGCACCCCAACCTCCTCCTCCTCCTCCTCCATCCCTTCCTTCGTCGCTCTTTCTTCTCCTCTCAGGAGTGGAGGGGACTCCTCAGGGCCTCCACAGTTGTGACCTGTGGGTGTTGTCATCTACTCCCATCTGCTGTCTGAACTCTGATCCTGACTTGATTGCATTCATGTCCTCATTTTCTCCTTTTCATGCTTTTATTCTTTCCTCAGTGGGCAAAACAAAGCCCTCTGGCTGAACCTTGGCATTCCTAAATGTTTCAAAAATGAGAATCAAAAGTCTCCTAAGTATTCAATTTGAATTGTTTCTCATCCAGTGTGGTGGCACAATCAGCAATGTCTGACTTTCATTGGTTAATAAAAGGATATTTTAAAGGTACACTCATGTGCATTTTTAGGTGCTTCCAGGAAGCCAGTACATAAAAATAGGTGCAAGAGTTTGCGTCAGTGTCAGTGGTTGCTTTCATTATAAGAACTTGTTGTGATTATTGTAAACCAAAAGCTCATAGTATAAGCTTAAACTTGTAATGAGAGCACCTTGTCTACAACAAATACCAGATGATGACATGGACGACAGGCGGAGTATTATAGTATGTAATCCAACATAATCCTGTCATCATTTGGTAATCTCTAAGGGTACAAATACTCTAATTGAAGGATAATTGTTGGAAAGAAACTTGGGCAACAACTTTCTACTGGGGTTAAACAGTTTCAAGGCAACAAGTGAAGGGTTTTCTTTGTGTTTAATGTAAAAAGGAAAAAAATGCTGGTTTTGAAAATGCAAATTTAGCCTCCTGCTCTTTTCTTTTCGGTCAACATTTTGTCCTTTACTCCCGTTCTCCCATCTTCTCTCTTTTTCAACTTTCTGCCAGCAGTAATAGTTTTTCTCTAGGTCTCATTTTAATATGGTTGCCTTGCCTTTCTTCTCTCAGCTCAACTTATTTTCTTCTCTTTCCTTTCCCTTCAAGAACACCCCCCCTTACCCCTTGCTCCCTCTCTCGCGCTCTTCTTTTTGAAGAATCGGCCCTTAATGAAACTAAATAGTTTGGTGGGCAGTTTCTTGTGTGTGTGTGTGTGTGTGTGTGTGTGTTTGTGTGTGTGTATGTGTGTGTGCGTGCGTGCGTGCTCCAGTTCAAGTGTGAGGCTATGTGTCGTGGCTGAATTGGCTGGAATGGAGATCAAAGCGAGTCTCGAAATTGAGGGTGTGTGTGTGTCTGTGTGTGTGTCTGTGTGTGTGGCGGTGTGCATTAACAAGCAAGAGAAAGACAGCTCTCTCAATTGCATCACAAGAAATGATCAAGCCATCAGAGAGGAAAACTGCAGCACACACACATACACACACATATCTCTGAGAACATATACCTACCTTTTCCACATGCTTAATGTTCACATTAGTCCAGGCAGAAGCACTGAGCACTTTTTTACACTCCACCTTCAACCCTGTTCTCTTTTTTTTTCTTCTGTTTTAAAGCTTCTTTGCATGAATAAAATACAAAGGATGGAGACTATTTAATGTTAATTGCATATGAAATAAGAGTAATCCCACCACTTTACCAAGTGCTGGAAAAATTAGTTTTACCCCAAATGGAAAGCTAGAATTACCCAATTCATGTTTTTGACAAGAGGTTTAGCATACATAAATCTCTCTTATTTTATTTAATGGCTACTAACTTGACTCAGGAAGTCACACAATAAATCCTGGAGTTGCATTTGCATTTCTGCTGTCTCTGAAGAAACTGGAACAATTAAAAATTAAACTCAACTGAACAATGTCAAAAGTCTAGTTCTAACACTGCAGCATATTGATGAGAGTTTTTTTCATTGTGATATTTATGCCTAAAGTTTTCTATTATTATCATTATAATTTTTTGTTTATTTTTTTTTAAGTAAACTGAGTCTTTGATCATTGAATTTATGTTTAGTCTCGCTGTTGGATTGTTACATCCTTTACATTGTTGTAATAAGAGAATATTTAAGCTAGACTTTCCTTGTTCTTTGTCTCCTGTCTTTTAATACTCAAAAAGTAAACTTCTAAACTTCCATTTCAAAGTAAATATTTTACAGACCAAGCTCCCTTTGACACCTCTAACAACCAAACATTGCATGCTGTATGAATGGATACTGTTCACACATTGTTTCTTTTGTAAGGTTTGAGTTTGACCAGTCAAAACTTTTCAGAGCTACAAACTTCACCCTGACAGTTCCTATTGAGAAATTAAGTTTGAATATTTAGAAATACTTTTAGAAAACATCCCATGGACAAATTAGGAGCACAATGAGTGAACTATTTTAATCTTTATCATAGTTCATCATAATTGGTTTAACATGAAATAACATATATCACATAAATAGACATTTTGAAATGTGACCGATGTATTTCAGTTAAAAATAATGTATTACATCATCATCAAATCATCTTTTGAAACTAATTGGCTCCTATTTTGTACCCACTCACCACCAAGTCAGAGAGACCCTTGTCCACAACTTGCTCGGCGTGATCACCCCTGTTTGCTTGTAAAGGATACTGTGCTGGAAAAGATTACCTGTGTTTTTGTCACCCACCAAGTTCAACTTATGTTCTCCATCTCCTTCATTCACCCTCTCTTCACTTTTTGTTTGCCCCTCTTTCTTTCACCGGTAATTATCCTGTCTCTTTAAAAGGGCAAAACCTTCCCATCTTACCTGCCTGTCAAGTTGATGAGCTCCCCTCTCTTTTGTGTGTTGGTATTAAGTAGTCTTCATGCTCCACTCTACCTGTTCTACCTGTCCTACTGAACAAATGCCCCTGTTAAATATATATTAAAAAAAAACAAACCAAAACACAACACTCACACAGCACTGATGTCAAGCTGTCAGATACAGAATGAAAGCACAGTAAAACAGAACTTTAAAAATCAAACACATATGTAGTTACTTGAACCAAAGTTATTGACACAAAACAGTTATCTCCCATAACATTGTGAGCACTGAATGATGAAGATTGTGACATTAATTATCTCCTTACCATGACACCTGTTGATTAAAGGAGGGTATTTGGCAGCAAACAAACACTGTGTGCTTTAAGTTAGTGTTTTAAAATAGGAATAATAGGTGAGTGTAAGATCCAAGTGACTTATCCAGGATCAAATTGCGGTGGAAAGATAACTGGGTCAGAGCATCTCTAAACTGCAGATCTTTTGGGTCGAGGGTTAAGATGGTCTAATGGAGGAAAACTGGTTAGGTGGAGATAGAGTCATGGGTAGGTGAGGGCTACTGATGGGTATAGGGGCCTGTTTGGTTTAGTGTAACAAATTCAACATGAGATGTACTTAAAAGGTTAAAATAAGATGAACATAATAAGTTCAAAACATTATTCCATTAAAATATTATTTAACAAAGGTTAATCATTTACAACTGTGAGACATCCCCACACAACTGACACTGAGCAACATGCACACAGTCCAGCCATCAAGACACGCAACACACTGACAGTCAAGTACTCATACATGCACTGTATATGACACAATACACCAACACAGATTTATGTACATATAAAGCACACACGCATACAGACACACACAGACCCCTATCATGGGCACGCACCCGTCGAATCATAATTAGGCCGTGTCCTGGTTCTTTGATAGGCATGTACAGTGGCTCTTCTTTAATTCTTTATCAAATGCATTGATCGCTGTGGGCCTCGCATGCTCATTGATCCGTGCACTCTGTCTGGAGCCAGCCGATAAGCCCCCCCCCTCTCTCTCCCCCTGCTCTCTCTTTCTCCCCCTCTCTCCCTGTTTCTCTCTTTCTCAGTCTCAGTCTCTGTCTCTCTCTCCCAAAATATTTGCAATAAGACATTTTCACAGCTGTGAATTTGTTAACTTCCCTTTTTTTAATGGAGTATTATTTGAGTGAATTGATGTTGTTGGTAACTTGAGTTACATTCAAATACACTCCTGGTCAAAATCTTAAGACCAGTTAAAAAATTGAAATTATTTACATTTTACACTGTTGGATCTCAAGAAGGTTCTGCAAAGAGCTTCAAAATGTAAAAGAAAGAAATTGGAACAAGAGACCAAAAGTTGTGAGCAGGCATTTTATTGAAAACAACAACGTAACTGAAATAGGCTGTTCATCAGCTGATCAAAAGTTTGAGACCACAGCTCAAAAACCCAAAAACCTCCTAAAACAAGAATTAAAGTGTCAAAAACTGACTCAGAAATGAGTAGCTCCACCATTATTGTTGATCACTTCAAAAATTTGTCTTGGGTAGCTTGATGCAAGTGTTTCCAAAAGACCAGTGGGAATGTTGCTCCAAGTGGTAAAGACGGCTTCATGAAGGGCATCCACTGTCTGGAACCAACGTTTATTTTTGTAAACTTCTCTTGCCATCCACCCCCAAATGTTCTCAATTGGATTAAGACCAGGGGAACACTTTCTTTTACCTTAGAATGTCCCATGTTTGGTGCTCCCTTACAAAGTCCAAATGGGCAATTTTGTGGCATTGAGGAGACGTGGCCTTTGAAGACATGTCTTGTTTTTTAAGCCCTTCCTTTGCAGTTGCCGTCTGATGGTTGTTGGGCTGTAGTCAGCACCAGAAATGGCCTTAATTTGCATCGAGGATCAAACTGTCTTGATGAACAGCCATTCGGATCCTCTGGCTCAGCGCTAGTGAGATTTTTTGGGTGTACCATTTTATTTTTCCAAAACCCTGAGAATCTATTAAGAAATGCAAAATGACTGTCTTGCTTCGTCCAACCTCAGCAGCGATGGCATGTTGTGAGAGGCCTTTTTTATGGAGCTCAACAATCCTACCAAGTTCTTCCATCTCTTGATGGCAAAGACGGTGGGCTTTTTTTTGCCTTTGCCATCAAGAGATCTTCACAGTGTGATTACTTGACTGGAAATTACATGGAATCCAAATTTTTGCACAGATTTGGTCTTTCAAAGGCTGTGGTCTTAAACTTTTGATCAGCTGATGAACAGCCTATTTCAGTTAAATTGTTGTTTTCAGTAACTTACCTGCTCACAACTCTAGGTCTCTTGTTCCCATTTCTTCTTTTTGCGTTTGTACTAAGAATCATCCCAAGATCCAACAGTACAAAGTGCAAATTCATGCAATTTTTGAACTGGTCTTAAGATTTTGATCAGGAGTGTACATTTTCATTTCTTCAGTTTTTTGTACAGCCATTTGTAAAGACTGCATTACAGAGATGCCTCTTTTTGCTACTAACTAATTTGTCACAGCTGCTCTTGCAGAATTGTACCTAATATTTGACAGTTTTAATTAATGAAAAAATGGCACAGCTCCTTCTAACATCAGTTAATCGTGAATGTTGTATTATTGAGTTATAAGTGTTGACTTTTATTCACTTAACACAAAAATTGCAGAATATACAGTATGTCACACCTATTAGATGGGAGTATATTTTGGGGATACTCCAAGAGGGAAAAGGGCTCAAGTTGTATTCCTGCAATCCTTCCTATTTGTTTCTGATGTGTGATTCCTGTACAGATGTGTAGCTCTTTCCAGTACCATCTGTTATCACCATCCTGCCAACTACTCATACAGTGTTTGAGCTCAGCTGAATTTGGCATTTTCTATTATGCATTTTCTGAACAGACATTGTTTATCCCCCTTCTTGTACAACAACACTTAAACTGAATATGGAAAATATAAGAATGTATTTGTTTAAGTCATATTCATCTGTTTAGTGTGTTCTGAACCTACTATACAGTGAAAGCATTGTAGCTAATGGCCTTTTATTCTGTGTTGTAAGTTGTATACTGATGGCTCTAAATGAAGTAGCACCACTAAAACCACTAACTGAATTCAGCTACCATTCAAATCATGACCAGGTTATCATTCTGGCATCTAAACAAAAGTTTTGAACTCTGTAAATGATTTTGTATGTGTGTGTGTGTGTGTGTGTGTACTGTAGCATTTTAGTGTGTGTGTGTGTGTGTGTGTGTGTGTGTGTGTGTGTGTGTTTGTGTGTTACTTTGTGTGTGTGTGCCTGGACAAGATAGAGACCTAAAGCACCTCTTGACTGTGAATTAGCCTGTCATGACAAATGTCTGGAGCTGCATGACTGCCTGCCAGACTGGCTGGCTATCTGGGAGGTTGGCAAACCCTTTTAGATAGTGATTTTGTGTGTATCCCTCTGTGTGTGCGCATATGTTTGTGTGGCATCATTTGGTGCCCACGCCAGGTCTCTGTACATGACCAGTGGTGCGTGGCCTCCCTCCCTCTTTCTCCTTGCCCAGAAAAGAGCAACCAAGCCGACAACCTGCTCAAAAAGAGCTTCCAGAGCGAAGAGGGGTCCTCACCCCAACGCCAAGCCCACAGAGGAGCCTTCTGTCTCAGCCTTGCACTCAACCGTTTAGCCTCTCTTCCCCTGGATGTTCCCAGCAGTCAGTGGAGGACACAGTGCGGGATTGTTCTCGCTGCCGCCATTGACAAAGAAAAGTCTCTTCTCCTCCTGAGGTTTCATTCTTAAAGCTGTGCTTCCCTCTGACCACCAGCTGACACGCTTTCTCTTTTTCTTTTTTCAACTTCTTTTTTCCAACTTGCTTTGATCATATAACAACATGGCTGGTTGAGTTTGTGTTCCAGCCTAATTACTTTGGTTCTTCGTTGTCCTGGATTGTCAAAAAAGGATTGATTTTATCATTATGGGTAAAATCCACCACCACTTTGCCAGTTTGAAAAATGGATATGAACATCACTTTGTTTCTTTTGTTCTCAAGACACAGAAATACAAATTGCAAGGGCAGTTGTGGCTTAGAGTCAGTTGTTTCTCAATCAGGAAGTCCGCAGTTTGATTTCAGTGCACATGCTGAAGTGTCCTTGGGCAAGATGTTTAGCTCCAAAGTTGCTCTGAATGACTGTGCCAGCTGTATATGAAAGGGATGAGTTCATGTTGGGTGTTGCACATACCAGCCTGTAAAGTTACAGTTCAATATAATGACTGCATTTCATCACTACGCAAGGGTAGTCGCAAAGGAAAGAAAAAGATTCTGCAGTTACCAAGATAAAACAGGGATGTTGGTGTTGTTATGAAGGGCCAAAAGTTGAACAAGGACCCTGAATTTTAGGAACCCTAAAAGAATATTTATGTAAGAGGGCTTAACATTACATGGACACCATCTTTGCTTTGTATCGAGCTCCTTTCATTAAAAAAATGTGTAACTCCCTAAATTTTCCTTCTGTTCACACTTTATATGACAGGGCATATATTTCCACAATTTAAAATGTATTTTAAAGTACTTTTCTGTGTAAAGATTTGATCCCTGATCATGTTAGATGTCTGAGACCCCCCCCCTCTTTTCCTCATTTCACCTTCTAATCAGCAACTCTAGCTGACTGAGCTAGGCAACAGTCAGATCCATTTTTTCTGTAGAGTTAATCCTAGCCTCTGGATAGGTAAAGTCAATTTTCCATTTCCTGTCCCCAAAATGGCCAACAACAATAAGACCACAGGGCTACTTTGTCAGTGTTGGGGCTCTAACAGAGTATGCATGTATGTATGTATATATATATATGCCTGCATTGTTAGTTGTAACCATATCTGTAGAGGAGAGATTGGCTATGAAACCAGTCTTTAGCCTGAGGACCATTAGTGACATTACAGGTTATCGTATTACATTAAAAAAGGAAAGAGGCCTGCATAAACATGCTGAAAAATAGGAAGTGAAGATGCAAAGGTAGAAATTTTTTGACAAAAGCAAACTTTCTTGTTATAACATATTTTCACAGTCCACTGATGACTATTGCCTTGAAGAAAAGCAGCTCATTTTTTACAGTTTTACATTGAAGTCCCTGGAAACTTTTATATTTAAAAAAAAAGTTAATCATAATGTATTTCTTATCCATTCATTCAGCCACTCACTCATTCATTTATGCATGTGGACATGCATACAATTGACCCAGAGGCTGTTGATACATTCTTCACCTTCGAAGAAGAAAGTGCTTAAGATGCTCACACTGATCCTCATTTTTCCGTCGGTTCCTGACTTAGTCCAAGCTTTCATTTACAGTTCATACCTCATGAGGTCACATCAATACTCATACAGAGACTTCAAAAATAATCAGTTACATTAACAAAGTATAGCAATTGTTGAATTTTCTCCCAAACCATGTTGCCAACCATAAAAAGTTGTGAGTCTTCATTTCATCTTCAAGTGCCAGTGATGTTTGTGAGAGTTTACAAAAGAATACTTTAGAAAGTAAAAAAGGTGGCACTAATTGTTTCTGCTAGCAATATCAGCAACCTTTTCTCATCCCCTCTTTACCTCTCTCTCTCTCTCTCTCTGTGGTCCCCTCTGCCACTGTTCTCCCTGTCTTAATCTGTATCTCTCTAAGGTGTGTTTCCTTCTCCCTGTGGGCATCCCCTTGGGCTCTGCATTGCACACACACACACACACACACACACAGACACACACACACACACACATACAAAGTGCACTGGGGTTGCTGTCATTTACAATACAGCCCCATTGTCTGTGCCTAACAATGGATACAAACAAACAATTGACATGGAAATGGAGAGATGTAGCTCATTAGCGGGCGCTGCTTGTTTTGTTAATGGATAAATGGGCATCTTCAATGGGCCAGCCCTGAAACCCCTGCATCAATATGGAGAAGCCTGATTAACAGGAAACCACAGGGAGGGAGAACAGTGACAGAGAAATGCAGCCTCACTCTCCCTCAGGTCACATGTGGATGTTTGGGGATAAGGGTTCGCTAGGTGTGAGCTTCTGGTTGTATCCAGACTGAGTTGTGCAAGAGAAGTTTGTCACTGAAAGATTCACCAAAGTGTCACTCCAACAGGAAGCCTCCAACACCAGTAACAGCGTAAAGTACTGTCTACATTTGCACATGTACATAGATTTATCCTCATACAGTTAGTGAACACAGATAATCCAGGTATTTGCAGCTGCTCCTGTTAATTGTTACCAAATTTTTTGTGTGGATTGCCACTGGATTTTTCATTGAACTACATGTAGAAATCTGGAAAAGACGGGGAACAAGCCATGGAACGACTCGGGACTCCAAAAGATTCAGACTTCCATATCATCTATTCTCTGCTTGTTACTAGACAGACACTTGCAGTTGACTTATAGAGTTACGCAGCTCATCCATGATCATTTTGCGCATTGACAAGACATCAGATTGGATAGCGTCAATAAGTCCTGTCATGTAAGACTGGATGACCACATCTGGGTTGAACCTGGCCCGGGAGCTAACATCACTTTTGCTACTGATTTTCAATTTAGCATTTCTTGACAATTTGCTGGCCATCTTTCACAGCTGCTGATGTACATACTCGATTGCCTAATATCCCAAATGCTTTGTAAGGCTATTTTGACCGTGTTGCCTCTAACTGAAATGTTATAAATGTTGAGTAACAATAGGAGCACGTAACGAGACATCCTCACTCCACCATGTCCTGAACATTTCTACCTGTTTCTGTGTTTACTGCCAGCTTTTGTATTGAGTGTAAGCTTGGTTGAGTTGTAATCAGGAAAGTTGATATCATCGAGGTTTCCTGTTTTGCTCCGTACATGTGTGTGTGGGTGTGTGTGTGTGTGTGTGTGCATGTGCGGGTAGTGACCTGTGCTATCGGAGAGAATCAGATTGGATCAAACTGAAAATGGCATTTCTGCCATTTCTCTGATGGTGACAGCTCAATACTGCATGTCCAGTGCCAAGATAATGATGATGATGTGTGTGTTTGTTTACTCTTCAAATTCCATAATGTATGTGAACATCTATTTTAAAGCTCACAGTTCTTATAACCTCAATCCCAATAAAGTTGGGACGTTGTGTAAACGTAAATAAAAGCAGAATACAATGAGTTGCAATTTTTTAACCTTTAATTAATTGAATACACTACAAGGACAAGATATTTACTATTCAAACTGTCAAACTTTATTGCTTTTTGCAACTGTTCACTCATTTTGAGAAGCATTGTACTTGAACCGTTGGGCTATTTGCTCACGCGGTTTTTCACATAGTGGTGAACCAGTGGGATGCTCCTTTTATACCCAAAAATGACACTCACCTGTTTCCAACTAACCTGTTCACATGTGTAATGTTCCAAACAGGTGTTTTTGAGCATTCCTCAACTTTTATATATGTGTATCAATTTGAACAATAAATATCTTTTCTTTGTTGTGTATTCATTTGGATAAAGGTTAAACAGGATTTTCAAATCATTGTATTCTGTATTCATGTAATTTGAAGTTGTTGGCCTGCAAAAGTTTTTATCGTACTATAAGATGATTGCACAACACGTCTATAAATAGAAATTATTCTAATGTTCTCTTCTTTTTTCTTGATCTGAGGTCTTAGAAGATGTTTCAGGACTTGCACAAGTCACTGAACTTCTTTGTTTTGTTTTTGTGTTTTTATATTTATGTTTGCACAGGAGCGGGATGCAGAACGAAGGAGACAACTGAGAGAGCGGGCCCGGCAACTGATCGCAGAAGCTCGATCAGGAGTCAAGATGTCTGACATGAGCATGCTAGATGCTTCCAGCTTAGACAGAAGCAAGGGCAGCAAGGCTGGACTTTCTGGAGGTCAGCACACGCCTAAACACCATCTCACACGCACAGACATACACCTTTTGTGGACTTAGAGCTTTTTTCAAAACCTACATTCTAAGTTTGATGGAGAAACCTTATGTTAACACACACACACACACTCATCTGTTCCCCTCAATGCTCATTAACTATGACACAAAAGTCACACTCGCATGCTTATTGCTCTG
Source organism: Thalassoma bifasciatum (assembly GCA_008086565.1). Taxonomy (NCBI): domain Eukaryota; kingdom Metazoa; phylum Chordata; class Actinopteri; order Labriformes; family Labridae; genus Thalassoma; species Thalassoma bifasciatum. The sequence goes on from RPOG01000029.1 coordinate 145,568, forward strand.
CACTCACTTTCTTCTCCCAGACATGCCTTGACTCACACACTTCCATTATGCTCTCTAAAGGGGTTCTGTCTAATCCTCAGAGAAAAACAAATTGCCATTTGACAACGGCCGCTGGTCTAAAATGCACCACCCTCATATTTGGAACAGCAATTTACCCTGAGACTCCTCCCTGGTCTTGTTCGCTCAGTAATTGTTAATCAACACAACACATTGTGTGGCCAAATTATGCTCAAAATACCAAACACTTCTAATGATGGCCTGTGGGGGAAGCAAATGCTGTATGCTCCTTTCCCACTGCTTTCCATTTCCTTGAAATTGGGGTAGTTTTCATAATGACCATTATTAGGCCACTCTAGTCATTTGTTTCACTTTTAAACCCCTATTTTGGGTGTACTGTCCTCGTAGGCTGCACTGCATGTAAATGAAGGCACAAGTACAGACGGGTGAAAAGTATGAGAAGTTGAGAACTGAGAATGGAAAAAGCCTCTTGTAATCAAGTAAAATCTGAATTAAAATCAGAGATGAGGCAAAAATAGCTGGTAGTGGCCCCCTGAGGAGTAAGAACAAGAGACAAAAGAGAGGATGGAGGGAGGGATGTCTTGTTGATTCAAGAGGGGTGGGAATGGCTTCAACCAACTATGAACTTTTCTATTAGTTGCTCTCTAACAAATAAAAAAGTATCAGAAAAGTGAAAAATTCTGCAAGAGACATCGTATGGTTCATTTTGGCATAGAGTTCTCGCTTCAAGACGCAGGCTGCAACCCAGGGTTATCTTATTTTTGACAATAGTGTGTAATGTTGGGTCGAAAACAGCTTGAACATGTAAAATCATCAGTTTCCCAAAGCAACCAAACTCTGAGTCGCTGTGACTGAATGATGGGCTGAAACTCAGTATTATATCGAACAGTTGTTTTGTACTAATTCACGTGGTTGTTAAAACATATTGAGTGTTGTAGTTCTTAAAAAAAGAAGCAAAGGATGATGTTTTAGGAGCTGAAATCAAGAGAGTGTTTCACATTTTTGGCCATAAAATGAGTACGAATTGTAATTGATTATCAAAATAAGTGCTTTTGATTTAACTCACATTATATTCATTGACAAACTGTTCGTTAAAGTTTAAGTGACATTACTTGTATACAGAAGGACAAGAAAAGGATACTCGTAATGTTATAAGAAAAGATATCCTGAGAGCGATGAGAAAATGGATGAGCACTTGAATCAAAAACTTACCAACCGGAAACCCAAAGCAGTGAGATCAGTGACTTGTTAGGTGAAACACCAGAAGAAAGACAGTGAGACGGGGGGGTGGGAGCACTTGATTTATTTGCTCCTTCAGCTTTTCTGAATTGAACTAATTGTTGGTCTCATTAAAAACTGAGTTTCAGAAAAAGAAGGGAAGAAAAGAGGAGGAGGGCGAAGCGAGGAGAAGAGAGAAATGCTGTTGGCTGTGATACACAAGGCCTGCCGAGCAGAACGGCTAATCCTAGCCCCCTCACTCTCTTTCTCTCCCTCTCTCTGTCTTTCTCTCCCTTTCTTTCTGTCTCTCTCTCTCTCCCTCCCCTCAACACCATTCACGGTCCTTTAATGCAGCCTGGGCAGACCCCTCCAAGTGTCTACCCGCAAAGAAACTTTCCAAACTCCATCACCGTGGCCTCCCATTAATTAGGCCCCAGCCAGCCACGCAGGAACAGCGCTTGCGAGCACGCTCCGCATCGTAGCTAGCAAATTAGAAAAAAAAAAAAAAAAAAACAGGAAATGCTGTTATTTTGACTCTCCCTCTTTCTCTCTTTGTTCTCTGTCTCCCTGCCCACCAAGTAGTAAATAGCAGAGAAGGGAGCCTGCGATGTCAGACGCTTTTTACTGATTGTTTTGTTTTAATCCATGGTGGGTTATCCATGCAGCTAGAGCTGCTCAGGTCTCCATTTGAGTTTCTCTTAACATGTTTTCCTCTTTTGTTCCTAATACAGGGACACTGTTGTTTCTATTGAGCCCCTCAGGAGACTTAATGGAATATGCGCTTTCATGTTTTTGTGGTTTTGGTTCGCCTCCACTCCTTATCCAAAGCAAGAAAGGCAGCAGATCTTTGAATGAAGGGAATTAAACAGAGGTCTCAGTTTCACTTTGTGTGCCAGATATTTGTGCGCTGATGCACATGGACACCAATCAGTCAGTTGCTCTTTGTGTCTCAGATGAATTTTGCTGCCTTTTTACAACAACAAGAAGAATTGAAGAATTACATGTCAGTTTATTAACGATTTCAAACATCAAACATTCAAGTTTCCTAAATTACGATGTTTAGAAACTCATAGACCTCAATTGTAGGTTTTGATGAGCGTAGTACCATGATTAAACATGATTTTTCCAACAGCTTTTAAAACTATAGCAGTCAGAAGAAGATATAATTTCATTCATTTTGAGATACAGGGCAAGGGTTTATCAAAACTGAATGACACTAAACAAACTAACCAAGATTGTTTTCTCTACTCTTTCTTTTACACATATTCATTTCTTCATCTTCTATTTCCCCTTTCATCATTATAACTTCACGTCTGTTTGACTCTCTCCCTATCACGCTTCCCTTCTACTGTCCCACTTCCACCCACAGATGTTTTGGATGGAGTGAGAGGTCATCATGAGGATGATGCAGTTGATGGTGGAAGGGGTGAGAATGAGGGAGAGGAGAGAGCTGAAGAGGAACAGCTCCAGTTTGGTGGTGGTGGAGATGATGACTCTGGTGATGATGATAATGATGATGATGATACTGTTGCTGCCACATCTGCATCTGCTCTGGTTACTAACCCACTGCCACTGGAGGCCCTCCTTCCAACTACCTCCAGCACCCAGGGGCCCCTGGAGCTTACTAACCCCAGCTCTGAGCTCACTTCTCTGGGTAAAATTCACTGCTTGAGGCTGTGTGGTGCTTCATGGTTCTCTGTCTTCTGTACCTTTTTCCTACTAATTCACTCACCTTCCTGGAATTTTAACTCACTTATGACATAGTCAGCAAAATATTTAAAAATAATAAAAAATAATGCGTTAGGGTCATCTCAGCTTAACTTCAAACCTTTTCCTTATTTGGTCATTCAAACACACTTACCCCTGCTTCCTAGAGGCTCAGCACTTATTGCTGCATCACACAGAGAGCAGACTTTCAGTATACATTAGCTGAGTGCTGCCATGTTGCTGTTTGTGTTTTTCATGTTTTCTTTCGCAAACTTCTTTAAGTGGTAATTAATAAACCCTGAAAAGTGCGCCCCAGACTAAAATACAATCATATCTTCAGGAAAGCATTTGCTCAAATCTTTAGAGGTAAACTAATTGTTTTGTTTTGTATTTCATTTCACTTTATTTGCCTTCCAAATTCACTGTCGATGTGAGATAGGCAGAAGTACAGTGAGGTGCAAGAAGAAACTAACAGTAAACTGTAAAATGCTGCTGTCAGCTTTGAAGTGCTGTATCTTTTTTGGTTCTTTTTTCAACATTACTGAGTTTCTTCTTCCTTTTGTTCTTTTTGTGCCTTGTTATTTCTCCCTTTTATGTTGTCCTTAATAGAAATGGATGGTGGTGATATTACAGCAATAGGAGCTTTTGCTACACTGTTGGTGTTTTCCCCCCCATAAATGTTCATTTACCAGAGGTCATTTTAATCATCTCACCTACTCTGTGAATAGTGTCGTCTCATTTTAGTGTGTGTGTGTGTGTGTGTGTGTGTGTGTGTGTGTGTGTGTGTGTCTGCGAGTGTCCTTGTGATTAAGTTTAAGAGTGTGTCTATGCTTCACGTCTGTTTTCTTGCATCATGTACTGTGAGTGTGTGCGTATTGGCTGTGTGTGTGTGTGTGTGTGTGTGTGTGTGTGTCACAGAGGGGGATGACACATGAAACGGTTGCCCTCCTGTTCTTTCATCTTCTTCAGTGCAGTGGTCTGTCCTGGCAGGGGAGCTTTGGTTACCAGTCCCTGCAAAATAAAGCTGTACACAGCTACTGAGAGGTGGAGAAAGAGGGGGAACTGAGGGACATGGTGAAAGGGTCAAGAACGACTATGACCAAGAGTTTGGAGATGTATAGACGTGAAGTCATAGGAAAGGTCAGATTTGAAAGTGAACAAGGAAAAAGGAGTGAGGGATGGTAGATATTTTGGAAGTATTTAAACAAATGTGGAAGATGAGATAAGCAGTGTTTTAGCGGCCTGAAAAAGCGCATGGTTGGTCTGTTAGGCTAATTTCCCTTATGTTTGTATGTTAATTAAACCCTTTCAAGCATGTCAAGTTTTGTTTAACAAACCGCAGTGTCTCAGACCAGTTTCTAGAGTCCACAACAGAAAATCTTTGATGGCTTCATAACTTCCTTATGAATATGAACATAGTCCAACCTCCAGAGTGAAAAATCAGGTGGTGCAGCTAAGATGATTGATGCTCAAGTCAACATGCAAGTATTAAAGGTACTTAACCGTCATACCTTTTAATAATACTGGAGCCTTTTTTTGGACAGTGAATTTTCAAAAAGGCTACTGCTGACATGCATATAAAAAAAGAGCAGGAGAGCCATTGAATGAAGTGTAAGAGGAAAATTTGCATTATTTTAAACTTTCCAAAGGGTGTAAACAATTACTTAAAAACTGATATTCGCCATTGAATGAAGTGTAAGAGGAAAATTTGCATTATTTTAAACTTTCCAAAGGGTGTAAACAATTACTTAAAAACTGATATTCGCTGCTGCTGACTTTCCCCTTTATTTTGACCACATAGTTCCCATGGTGATAGTGTACACTCAGTTCCCAAGCGGCTCTTAAGCAGGACTTCAGGCTACCAAGTCTGTCTAGATCTTTATCGTCTCTCACGTCATATATATGTGTCTACAGTATGGTGTGTATCTCTCCCCGCTCATATGTGTGTGATGTTTGCGCCTTATCATTGGCTTTGCCCGAGAGTGAGTACATGAATGCAAAGTGAGGGGTCTCCCCTTCATCATCTCGTCCTTCTATTCCTGTGACTTTGTTTGTTAGTCTCGTGTTTGACCCACTTTTGTTTTACTGTTGTGTGTTTATTTTGTTGTATTTTCTTGCATACACATACACCCTTGTCATTATCCTCCTTTTCTTATTATTCTCTCCATCTCTTCTAGGTACAAACAGTAAACATGTGGATTTGAAGCTGAAGAAGTTGGCAGAGGTCAGCCCAAGAAGAGCCACCTCCCCTTCATCCCTATCCTCCACCTCCTCCTCATCCTCACCCACATCCACCTCCACCTCCCCGCTCAGCCCTGCAGAAGGACAAGAGGTATGCACATGCTCATTGTACACCTTGTTTTTTACTCTGTCTCTCTTTCTCTCTCTCCCCTTCTGCTTTTCCCGCTCTCTCCTCACACCTTTAAAGGGTCACTCAATCAATCAGATCTGATTGACCCTTGTTGTCAGCCAGCTGACCCTGTGTACACATCAGTCAGCTGGACCACTTCATGTTAGTCCACACTTTATCCCTCTGTGTCCATATGAGTCTGTCTAAAGCCGTGAGACACACACTGGCTTCATAATGCTCTACATAATATGTAGCCGTCCTCGTCTATCGACTGTGACCTTTTCAGACAGGATGTGTGAGGAGGGGGGATTTGTTGCTGCTGCATGTGACTATATCTTTTGATGTGAATATTGAGTCAACAACAAGTAGTCGGCCATTCTTAACATCTGTTTAATTGATTTTGAATGTCAAGTGGAATAAGATGAGTGTTTGCCTACGTGGCTGTCAGTACAAGTGAAACCCTCTGTGCTTATGGCGACACAGGGTGTCTTTGATCATCGATTCACATAAACTCCCTCTTGTGTTCAAAGCCTAAAAGGCTTAGCCCTCTATGGCCAAAGGAGTTCATATGTGCGCGTTTGTCACAGCTTGACCCTCACAGAAGCAGAACAGCCTCAACCTGTACAAAACACCTCACCTCACAGTTTGTGTTTTTGGCCTCTCATTCCAGCTGATGTATGATTTAATTCCATTGAGTCATAATATGTTGAGGCTGTCAGGATATTAATGCCTGAGAGTATTTTGAGGTATGCTTTCTTAAAGGAGAATAACTTTTCTAAATAAATCACATTTTTCTGCTTGTGGCTGTTACCCTATGAGTCTATTTTTGATGGAGTACATTGCAGAAATGCATCAGTCTCTGAAGAGCAGATTGTACAGAACAGGAAAACAGACATGAAAAACAAACACTGTATCCAGTCATTTCAAAATAAAGCAACATGTTCTGGCTCCCTACCTTATCTTTGTATATCAGAACTACGTCACAGTCGGGGGCACAGGGCCAGACGTCATCAGCAGGTCAGACAGACTCAAAGATAATCCAACACTTTGTATGAGGAAAAGTTTAACTTAGGGGTGGACAACTTCGTAATACTGTTTAGACACAACACATGTTTTCTATAAAGACACCAACAGAAAGGGTGGCTTTGCTGAAATTTTGGGGTTGCCAATTTGATATAATTAATAATAATAATAATTCCCGTGGGAACATGTGGTTTTCCTGTGATCTTGTATCCAGCTGCTAAGGAGTGTGCTGCACTGTCTGCCCTGGAGACAGATCGAGTGTGAATGGGTACACACCAAAAACTGCTGCACACTTTTTGTGCATGGGGGCTATGAACGGCTTCTTCTTTTATGAACCAAGCTGTTTTCAATTACGATTAGCACAATTAAAACTTAAATAGAAGAAATTTACATGAATTACATTTTTTTACTAATCAACATTCACACATATATTAATTTTTTTCGTGTGTGCGGTATTTGAGTTTTCCTCTGTCCTTAAAACATAAAGTGACGGTTTTGTACCAAGAGGACCAAGCATCTCAAAAGTCCTTCAAGCAGTTGGAACGACCTGCAGCAACATCACACACACATGCTCTCTCTCTCTCTCTCTCTCTCTCTCTCTCTCTCTCTCTCTCTCTCTCTCTCTCTCTGTCATTAGTGATTGTGTATATGCACAGCCTTGGAAGCACATGATAAGGGCGTGCAACGCTCAGCAGACTGCGACGTTGGTCACAGACCCCTTCATGCACATTTACAGACTCACACACACCAGAAGCACTGACTCACCGCTGCTGCAACGATGATAGCTGTGATAACAGATGAAGAAAGAAAGAAAGAAAGAAAGAAAGAGAGCAAAAAAAGTGGGAGGGAGCTTTAATATCTGCCTTTCCCAGAGTGTGAAAGAGAGACACAGAAGTAGCCAAAAGGCCAGGTGTTTTGGGAGTATGACTGACTAAAGAATTTTACATTTTTTAGTTGCAAGAAGATTTGACGGTGGCAGAAATTGTTTCATTTAAATGATGTTTTTGTTTTTCTTTTAAAGTTGCAGCAACTTGAAGATGGTTTAACATCTGCTTTTTGCTCTGTGATACATCAGACTCTCAACAGTCAAACTATCACCAGTAATTGGACAGACAGCCTCAGTTTCCTAACCAGTATCTCTAAGGATTTGCCCTTTTTGTTATATCAGCAGTTCCATACAGATAATCGATGGCATGCAGTTTCACCAGCATACACAATAAAATATAATTTTCCTTTAAGATAAGGACAAGGACAGCTATGTTAATCCAATAAATCCTTTTGACATCCACTTATCAGTGTTTGTTGCACTTGCTCTACAAACAACTGAATGCCAAATTCACACAGTTGGACTTCTCTTTACTTAACTTGTGTAGCTGTGATTTCCATCCATGTGACCAATATTGAAAACAAACAGTCTTATCAGAGACTTTTTTTCGTTACCAATTTGACTTACAGCACACACAATATATAGTAAGTAATGTGGCAATATAGGATATTGGCAGCATAAACGCAGTAAACGTGGGATGATGCAACCATCAGAGTTCTGTGATGAAGGTCCATTAGTCCAAACACACCAAAATAAGAAAAAAAAAATCAAACTCAGGAATGAGCTCTTACATTTTTCCAGTCTATGTTATTTAGACATGAGCAATTCAACATATTTGCCAAGGCCAGATGGATTTTTTTTTGTTTTAACTGATTTTAAAATTATGAGGGAGCACATATAAAGACAGTTCAGAATGATTTGAAACATGAACATGCTGGTCAAGTTTTTAAGCCTAACATAAATGAATGGAGACTTATCAATGGAGTAGGAAGTGTGGGAACCCCTCAGTCTTGCAGCCTCAGTTGTTGTCAGTCATGCAGCTTTACAGACTGAACAAGAGTTGATGAACAGAGTCAACACGCAACAGAGTGAAGCTGGACCTCAGACACAACTGGTTCATTTCAGCCATTTTAGTTTGTTTAAGTTCTAAGTCACAAGATGCCTCCAAGAATAGACTTAAGAAAGGCCTTTATGTGCTAAAGTTTCTTTACCTCACTTTCCCCTGCAGTGGTTTGAATTCACTCTGAAATGCTGCCCTAAAAGTTTACATGCACACACACTCATAATAAGCTGCTGTATAACAAGGCTTTGGCCTTGTGTTTTAGAATGTTTAATTGGGTATTTGGGTACAAGATTTCATAAATAAATTTGCCTGACTTTCATGAGGTTTGATGAAGCTGCTGGAAGCTGACAGGCTAATAGACAAAACAAAGTGTGAACTGACTAATTGCTGCCATTGTTTTTGAGAGTCAATAATCTGAAGCTAAACTAACAACTCCACATCTACAGCTCGTTCCCCACCCGCACCGTCTCTATTAGCTCTCCACGCCCTGCTTGACTATCTCCCTCCGTCTCAAGCAGTGGAACATGTTTGCCCTAATTGTCGACTTTATTACACGTTTCGCCGTCCTATTAACGTTGCCACGTCAATCTTAGCCCGAGTCAGTTTCTTTTTCACTCTGCTTGGCTTATTTGGGGGCCTGGTAATAAAGCATTTCTGCACACTGGTTTTGATAGTGGGAGAAGCGAGCGTGTAGCTTTTTAACACATGTTCACTTTGAAAACAATAGCGTTTTTTGCATTTTGCATAATTTGAATATATTTTCTGGCTCAGGGTTTTGTTGAAAGTCAAGTTAATTGCCTCCTTTTTGTCTCTCTCATGAGTGAGGCAGAGAATGAGAGAAACTATATATGTGTGTGTGTGCGTGTGTGTGTGTGTGTATGTGTTTGCATGGATGTGTGTGTGTGTGTGTGTGTGTGTGTGTGTGTGTGTGTGTGTGTGTATACGTGTGTTTTACACAAACAAGAAAATGACAATGTAGGGAACAAATCAACTACCTGATTTATCTCATGGCCTGTCAGAATGTGAAGCTTGTGTATTTGCAGGTTTGAATGTTCACTAGTGTGTGTGGGTGTGTGATTACAATAATCACAAAGCAGCTGTAAAATTCTCACACCTTTTCTATTTCACATATTGAAGCAAAGTTATAGAACATTTGTGTAAAAAGAAGCAGAACAAGTTTTAATGATCTGATGTGTGGGCTGTTCTGTTTTTCCAAGGGAGGGCCATTATACCATTTCCAAAAATACCATTTCCTTTAGATGTATCCTTCTGCAACATATTTGCGGAGAAAGCATATTTTTCAGATCCAACATTAGCTGTAAATGTCAGCTCTCTAAGCTGAATGCACACTTTCTCTGTGTTTTACAGAATAATGCTGAGGAGTTGCGAGCGGAGCGCCTGCGCAGAGCAACAGAGAGGTTGCGCAGCCCGGTTGTCTTCAACAAGGATTCTGCTGTCAGGAAAACACAACTGAAGTCCTTCAGCCAGTATGTGGAGAGCCGACCAGGTGAGGAGCAAGACCACACTCACACACACACAGAGAAGTGCATACATTATTTACCCAGTGAGGTATGTTTGCACAACTTGACAGCTGTGACTTGAAATTTACAGCTGATAGAAGGTTACATGACAAACATTTTGACAAGTTATAATCAAGAATATCATCACAATTTAGCTCTCCGCTGTTTAAACCAGCTGTGTGAGGATCTTTCTTTATGTCCTCTATTATCTGATACTTCAAACCACAGCCAACAACTCAAACATACAGAACATACATAAAACATACATAAAAGTCCTTCATGCTTAATTTATATTCAGCATCAATGCCAATTAAACAGCTAACGATAACTGTTTTGATAATAACTCTTCTCAAATTTAATTGGTATACAAGGGAACTCAAGCTTCACCAACCACATCTTTCCCCCCTCCCTTAAAGTTCAGCAGTTTCTTGTTCAGCAAGTTACTTGGATCTAACTTTGACTTCACTTATTCAATTCCACTCTCCTTCTGTTTTCTGTTCCAGAGGTGAAGAGACAGAAGTCTGTCCCCGAGGATCTGCGGAAAGCAGAGAAAGATGATGGTTCACCAACAGAGCTCGATATTAGACGGCCGTTTGAAGAGGAGGTTTGTAGTTTTCTGCCCAGTATATTTCACAATTTATACTATCGTGTTTGCAGGGAGCTCTAAGACATAGAGCTTTTATTGTCATTGTGCAACTCTTAACAGCATTACAACAAAATTGGGTTGGTACTTCCAGATATCAAGTCAAAAGGTAAAATATATAAATATCAGTGCTAGGAGGAAGAATAACAACGATACAAACAAAGAAATAAATTGAAAATTAAGAAAGAAAAAAGGCAACAACTAGCTAATTGGTGTGGATGAGACGGGGGGTGTGGGAAGATGTCAGTGACTTTATAGTCTATTTAGAAGTTTGACACCTGTGAGCCAGAAGGAAGGAGCCTGAAGAGATGGTGAGCAGTGTGGGTGGGGTCTTGGGTGATGTTCCTGGCTGTGCTCTGACATCTGGTCTCAAAGAGTTGGCTGACAGCAGGTAGATCAGACTCAATGATCCTTCATGCTGCTCTGATGACCCTCTGCAGTGCCTTTTGCTACCTTCTTTTGTCAGCCCGTGTATCACGCCATGACGCAGTACATTTGGAATTGTAGTGACATGCAGTGGCTCCTCTCTTGCTCCTGCCACCATTTTCCTCTGAGGGGTTACACACCACAACGATCCATCTCCAGTGGTATCCTCTTGTTAAATGGGAGGTGTTAAAACTAAGTGCCGATTCTTAGGAGATTGTGGCAACAATAAAGTTTGTGTTCCCAAGCAGGTAGAAAGGTGATAGACTGGGAGCACCGAGCTGCTGCGTCTGTGCGCCATCATCTTGGTTACATCACAACTTTACTCATCATTTTATACTGAAACTACACGTGATGATTGAGAAGAAAACTGTTAAAATACCATAATTGACTTTGTGGTAAACTTGGGTTACTTTAGGTCTACTTTTTGTTTACTGTCAGCTTCTTGTCCATCTCTTCTGTCTTATCTTAGATCATTCCATCACTGAGCTCTCCTCTCCATCATCTATTCTTGAACCCCCCCCCCCCACACACACACACACACAGACACACACACACACACATGCACACACTTTCCCCTCACTACTGTCTTTTCCACTCCACATAGACATCAATTGTTGATCTAACATTCTTCTGTTTTAATTATAACAATTGAAGATATCAGCTGCTCTGCCATCAAGAGGTATGTGCCTGCAAAGAAGTTGTGTGCCTACGTGTCCTTCAAGTGTCTATACACACACTTCCTATCCTGTTTGAACTTGTGCACACAAAGAGTGTTTCTATTAGTACACTGTTATTTTAGTGAGTGTGTATTTGAGTTTGTGTGCCTCTGGAGACCACAGGGTGAATCTCTCTTCCCAAACAAACGTCTCCTACCCTCGACCCTGCACCCTCCACCCCAGTGCCATGCACGCAAACACACACACAGCCTCTCACGCAAACACACACCCTCTTCCTCCCAGTGCCGGGGCCCCAGGGTTAATGGGTGTTCAACCTTTCCATTATCCCGATCAGCCAAGAATTACCTGCTGAATGATGTTTGCATTAATATAATATATATGGTAATTTCCCTCCTCTTAATTACGGCTGGGCCGAACGGAGCAAGGGGAGTGGGCTGATCATGTGTAAAATTGATTTGCCAAGGAAAAATATGGTGATAGAGCGAGAGCGCGCAGAGAAGAAGAGGAGGGAGGGCTGCTGGGAATCATTACACACACGCATACACACACACACACACACACACACACACACACACACACACACACAAGCATATTTGCACAAATCACACGTGCACTGAGCCACACACTCAAACACTGGAGAGAGGACATGAAAAAGTGCTGGCCTCGGTGGAATGAAAAAAAAAAACTTTCTCTCTCTCTCTCTCTCTCTCTGCTCACTAGTTCTCCTTCCCATTAAGAAAAATGAAGTGCATCAGCAGTAAAATGGAGATATTTTTTTCGGATGCATCCTCAGTAGTGATTTCGAATAAACATTTCCCTCTCTTAGAGAAAGCTCTCTTGAGAATAGCAAACAGCTAGGAGACAGAGGTGAAGAGGGGTCAGAAAAGAAGAGTTAAACTGCCGCATTTGGTTAGAAAGTTGTGTGTTTGTGTAGGCCATGAAGAGATTGCTGTTGTGTATTACACTTATCTGAAATTGCACATTGTGTGTGTGTATTTGGTAAAAAGAGCTGAGTACAAGGGTGGGTTTGAAAGAATATTGAGACATTTAACCAGCAGGTGGGTGAAAACTTAGCCCCAAAATTGAGAACAAGCTATTAAACAAACTTACTATATAACATGCGGTTGTTCAGTTTGACTTTTCTTTATATCATTTTTCATTTCTACATCTGAAAACCTTTTACATCTGTCAGACCTTCAAAGGAGTGAAGGTAGAAAATGACTTAGTTACACTTTTCCCCATCATTAAGTTAGCTGTTCAGGAAAAGCTCATTGAGTGTTAACCATTGGTTTAAGTCACCGTGAACATCATGCATGCATAGAGGAGTTTTCTGGATATGATTTACAGGTACAGAAACTCTGCGGTTACATATCAAATCAGTGATTACTGGTCCACCCATTTTCTACAGAATGAGCAAACCGTGTTAATTTGGACGTATGCTGTCCATTCCAAGAGCCGCACTGTATCATTCTTTTGTAGAAGGTGATTTTGTTGGTTAGCTCTGGCTATTACATAACTCTTTCATTACTTTCTTGGACAGTGGCTTTAAAAGATTTCACAGCTTTGAGGCTTCATATCCATTTTTATTTTGTTGTCTTACGCAGTGTATAAAGCTTTTTTCTCCTTTTCTGTGCATTAGTTTTTAAGGTGTAAGAGAGACACTTAGCAACCATTCATCATATGTTGTACACAATCTCTCAATGTGGAGTATTCTTGTTCTTTTTAGACACTAAAAAAATCTGTTTTTATATCTTCTCTTGTCTTTCTTTTTTTTTCCCTACTACATTTTACTTTCATTCGGACTCATTTTTTTTCTTACTTCCCTCAATCTGTCTCACGTCTTCATCACATTTTTCTGTCTCTGTTAAATGCTATATTGCACCACTTTTCCTTTTCCTGTTTAACCATTCTCTCTTTCTTTTTCTCCCTCCCTCTCCCTCTCTCTCTCTCTCTCTCTCTCTCTCTCTCTCTCTCTCTGGTTGACAGAAGGCGTTCAAAGACACCAGTCAGTATGTGGTTGGGGAGCTGTCTGCACTGGAGAGCGAGCAGAGGCACATAGACGCCCGAGCAGCTCGCGTGGAGAAGAGGCTGCGCTATCTCATGGACACAGGTATCCCAAGCCCAATTACACTGGAAAAACTGTTTTGGCAAATTGAGCGTATGCACGTACATACACACTCATTTACACTTACGGAGTTGGTGTGTGTTTGTGTGTGTTTGTGTGAGAGAGAATCTTTGAAGCCCCCCCTCTCCCTCCCTCATGGTTGAATGTTGCACCACGGAGCGCTGGGTGGATATGAAAGGAGAGGATGGGGGGGGGGGGGGGGGGTGAAGAAGGAGGAGGAGAAAGGGAGGGAGAGGGTGGGTGGGGAGGGAGCGTGTCTCGGGGATGGGAGAAGAAGGGAGACCTCTCTGGGCTGGGGTGATAAGGGAGCCCTTCATGGGGGAAACGATAACTGGGTGCGATAGCGGAGCACCAGCCGAAGTCTCTGCTGCAGCCGTATGCCAGCCGCGGCCCCAGCCAGCCAGCCAGCCTGCACACTATTGAACAGTGCGCTCAGCCATGCACAGCTACACACACACACCCTCCTTTCCCTAGTACATATCTGGCCTTCATTGATATGCTGTATAAGGGAAGACGAGGGTGAGTCAAAGGGAGAAGAGAGGGAGAGGCAAAGAAATGTTTCTTTTTTTTTTTTTTTAAAGAGAAAAAAAAGCAACACAACATGAGCACTGACACAGTTCACAAATCCACCACAGACACACAAATGCTTACACACCCGAGCATATAAAGTGCAATCTGTTTAGGCGTATGGAGCCAGATTCTGAAGGTTTTTATTTAAGATTTGGCCGAGGGTAAAGCCTTGTTAAGACATGAGACAGTGTGCCGAGCCAAAAGAGCGGCCTTGGCTCCAATAAGTCCCTAAGTGAAATTGGAGAAAAGCATCTCATTTGTGATACTAAACCGTCCCATTCCTCACCCAAGAATGCTGTAAGAAAAAAATATGATTTCAGTGAGCGTAAAATCTGTTTGCTTGTAAATGTCCCATAAGTGAAACTCTCATATTCCCTGTTTTAATGTTGTAGCAGCTCTTATGTGTTATTGTAATAAATCAGTATCCACCTTGGTGGACCTGCTCCCCAAAATCCTAAAAAGCAACCCAGGAAGGATAGAAAAAGAGGTTTGTAGAAAGCATGTGGCAGTAGGATTTAAGCTCACCATCCCCATCCCATTTGAGCCCTTATATCAAAACTATCTCTTCTTCGTTTGTAGTGTTTTGCTTCTTTCTTTTTCCCATCTCCCTCCCTACCTCTGTGCCCTCTTTCCCTGTCAGGGTGCGGGCCATTGTGTCAATCTGAAGGGCGTTTTTTCCCTCCTTCTTCACCCACTGATAAACCAGCTGCTAGCCAGCAAGACGCTCAGTTATTTACTTCCAAACACCTTCAGCCATAAAGGTTTCTCTTATAAAGTTACCCTTATATACACCTACTGCCGTCTCCTGTAAAATGTGATTCGGTGGAAAAAGGAAGAGGGTGACAACAGGGAAGGTGAGGACAAAAGGATATCAGGTGGGGATATCAGGAAGAGAAATTCATCTTGCTTTTTGCCCCTTTACAACATGAGCGGAGAATGAAATCAAGAAAATGTGGTTTCCACAAGTTAAAAAAAAAAAAGGAATGTGTTGTACAATAGTTTGTGGTGTAATGTATCATTAACTGTGATTTTTATACTTTTTAATTGCCAAATCTGGTAAATTGATCTTATAACATCATTAATTCAGGAACACGTCATGTATATCAATGTGGTATCAGCCATGTGAGGCTAATTGCAATAATAAATAACAAGAAATCCCCCGAGTTTTAGCACTGATCCCACAGTTTCATTGTACAGAGCCATGGGAAGAAAAAGTAGCCACACAAACCTTTCTCACTTTCTGAAAGTGCATTTCTGTTTCCATATCTCATTTTGCAGCACTTATCCCAGAGACTCATCCAATAGGTTATGGATTGTGCCTTTAGGCTGAGGTCTGGAGGCATCAGAGCGAGATGCGCCAGTGACAGGTGGTAACTAAAGTAACCTTTATCACCTCAGCAACCGAGGTCACCTTTCTATAGGCTGTCATAGATGATAGATATTTTTCTCTAGACCCAGAATGTCTGATTGAAGCTGAGGCTGATTGGCTGTAAGCAAAACATCCGGTATTGATCCATTACATCTGACTGGTGCATGCACATTACTGGAGGACATTGCAAGAAATTACTGCTGGGTACCATTAAACGTTGATATATTTTATTCTGTCGACTAATGTCCAGAGGAGCTTTTCATGTGTCTAATATATGAAAAATATACCTTATGCATTGGTTTAAAGCTTGGGACTGTAAATCGTGTTTTTCGGCCCAAAAAAAAAAGAGTTTTAAAATCATAATAAGTTAAAAAATATATACAAATGGACATGCAAGACCATTTTGCTAGAATAAGAGTTGTTAGCTCCTTTTTGGTAAGGCTTGCAGACTTATCCACTTTGCTCTTTAAGTGCACACAAATGGACATTAGTTTGCATGTTGGACAAAACATGTTTGATTTTCTCTTGTAGTCATGTGGGTCAACCCAGAGTTACCAAAATCAAAATGTCACAATTCTCTGTCCTCTAAATAATGCTTGAATGCATATACATCAACCTGTAAGTGTTAGTTAGTCCGTCACCATTGCATTTAACAGTGAACAAAACTCACTGCAAAATGACCAACTTCTATCTGCATAAGCATGTCATTTATCCCACTAAAGCTCCCAGAGAACTTTTGAGAATCTAGATAAAAGTTATCAGCTCTTTTGAGATATTTAAATAGAGCTGCAGTTATGAAATAAGGACAAAAAGACAATGAGAAACTAAGTCAAAGGTGTGACAATTTAAAAGAGCAGATCAGCAGAAGTAAAGGTGATACAAGTTTTAAAGACAGTTATTCGTGTTTTGAAAGACACACTCACAAAGTAAGTGGGTGTGAGTATTTTATTCGGTTTATTCCTCAAGGACTCCTTATATAAGCATGTAGCCATTTGCTCAATAAATTGAATGTGTAATTATATCAAGAACTTAGTGCAGTTTGCTCATACACAGAGAGAAGACATCGTAAGCAGGGTAGATGTCACAGCAGTGAATATGATCATATGATTCAGACCTCTTAGGGTAGATTTGAGTAAGCTCAGTGTGCAGTGGTGCTGTGGCAGCTCACACCGCTACAGGACTGATGGGCAGATGTGAACAGACAGACCGAGTGACCCATGACTGATTGTTCATCTCTCTGCTCCAGCAGCAGAAAGCCTGGGAAGATCCACTGTGCTCTGGTGCTCCTCAATATTTCCCTCCTTTGATATCACATGCTTCTGCTTTGTCATTCCTCCCCCTTTCTTACCTTTTATTCCCAAAGTAAAGAGTTTGTCATTCTGCTAACAGATGCCTTTTTTAATGTCTGGCATAGAGAACAGAGTCTTTTTGTAGCTTAATTTCCAATTCTCCTTCTTTGAAGTAACTTATCCTGTCACTTTTTGTTCGCTTTATTTATCTGTTCTTTTTTTTTTTCTTCTTTTTCATCCTCTCTGTCTGCTTCTGTAGTTCTTTCTTCCTCAGTCCTCTCTGCATCACTTTGTGCTCCCTTTGTTTCTTTTTATCCTTGTGAATCTTTATTTCTGTCTCCTTTTGCTCACCCCAGCTCTCCTTACTCTGGTTTGGGCACAATGCAGCATTTTCTATTACGCAGCGGCCCTCCCCAGATGAATCCCAAGTAATTGGGGTGGTTAATTTATTTACTCAGAGGCAGTTCACAGCACATTAAATAATAGAGATAATTGAACAAGAATTGTCAAGTGTCTTCTGATATCAGACACATTACAGGAGGGAGTGTGCATAAAACTCCATTTCTATGCCCCCATTGTTTATGGTAATTAAGTACACAGATTTATTCCTTGGTTGCCTTCCAAGCTTATGGCAAGCGCCATTGTTGTCTTCTATTAATATGTAATCAGTAAATAGTTTAATTTTCTAATCTGCGGTTGGAGAATTCACTTTCTAACAACTCTTAATTACTGCTGGGCTCTAATGAGTCTCGCCATGCCGAAGCAGCCAGCCAATCAGAGGCCAGGCACAGGGCCGGGGGGGAATTTGAATTCCTGTGGCACCCCCCCTCGACTAATGAACTTGTTATTCTTGCACCACTGGGAGCACTGTCCTTCACACATGCAACATTTGGAGAACGTTCAACCGACTGAATATATTTATTGAGCTGATTGATTATATACAAAGAAGCTGTTTATGAATCGCAGGTTATTCTGATTTCCAAAACATTATCACATGGCATCTTTCCTATAAATGATATACTGGTGATCAAACTTTTTTTTAAGTGTCTTAATCCAAATTTTCCAACAGCTTCAACAACAGCTTTCATGATTGGGAATAGCTGGATTTTTATATGGCATCATTAAAACCTGTTTGTGCTAATCTCCATCCAGAATTAATGTCTTATTTACCCTTTGTGTATTTCTGCTTATTCATTTAACACCTCTGACCTTGACATAGTTGGTTTTCTAAAGGTGTTGTCACATGGAAAAGAAATATCAGACAGCACTTATTGAAAATTCGGCCTGAGTTGTGAAGAAGCATTCAAATGCGTCATGTAGCCTTTCCAGAAAATCCCCTGGCCCCTGTTTGAATATATCTCAACCACCCCCTACCTAGCCCCTGCACCTATTTACACACACCTACCATTTCAAATAGCTGTATAACCTGCCACAATGGACGCAATTATCCAAATAATGGCACTTAGCTGCACCGCAAAGCTGCCTCTCACCTACTGTGCATTTGATAAGAGATAAACAAGCAGAGAGAGGAGAATGAGTTTTGGCTCTCTCAGATTAACATATGTTTAAAAATTGCACTTGACGCCGATAAGATTGACACTAGCTTTTTATGGCGTGTGCTCCTTTAATCTGCCTTTGTGTTTGCGAGTCAGCGAGAGGAGAATGGCACAAGGTATGATCCAGCAAGAGCTTAATGTACTTTACACATGCAGCGTATCCCCCTCGACATCTGAGAAAAGAGGCAGACCAGACTGTCAATGCCTCCACATTAGAAAGAACTGCTGGTCTGGATTGTGCAGAGGATTGTAAAACATCAGTCTGTGGCTTTCAATCATTGCAATGCAAACTGAGGCCTGTGGGTGCATTTTGAGTCAATGATATCTTTTATTCCTTAATCAAATATTTATTATGGCATTATGAGGGATTATGTGATTTAGGATTATAATTTCTGTAAATTTACAACTACCCAAAATCGCAGGAAATTCAGCCAACCTGACATTTCTGTTTACCCACAGATGTTTCAGGAATATTAATGTCACATTTGAAATCAATTTCTCCTTATTGAACTGCAAGTCATAGACTGTTAAAGTAATCATGGTTCCCTCCCATTCCTCTATCTTTTTCTATGTGTGTGCATTGCATTTATATTTCCTTGACATCAAGTGAGCAGGCCTCTCACTCCTTTTCTCATGTCTGTCGTCCTAATCCAGCATTGTGGCAGCATCAGCTTATAGTTTGACTAAAGATTTAAGCTGAGCTACGTGAGTGGCATAGGGACTTTCACACACATACGCATGCACATCAAGCCCTGCCTTGTCTTGTTGCGGCAACACAAACAGCGCGTGCAGCTTTAAGTATATTATCAGGGCCAGTCCTTTCACAAACGTATTGCTGAAGAAGCTTAACATTAATTATTGTAACTTTGGGCAGATTACATCCGTGCCCGTCTTGTAAGCGCAGGCAGGCTCATCTTGACCTCCTATACGAGAGCTTAAAGACACAAGAATGGCATTTTACCAACTTTAATGGGATAACCAGTCTAATCTTTCAGCACTGACAGAAGAAAAAGTGTTTAGTCTATAATACCCTCCCCAGTTCAGAGGCTAAAATATGGAGGGAAAGAGGTTTTGGCTGGAGCTTAAACCACTGTTTGCTTAATTCTTGTTGGTCCTAGATTTAAGTACAGCTTGCGCTATGTGGCATTGTTTGTTTGAAATTATTAGGATTGAATCAAGCAACTTTAAGCTTCAAACACAGCTGCCTCTGAATCTTTCATTACAGGTAGACTTGAGTATAAACAGGCTACGCCAAAGGCTTGTCCGCTGTGTGAATTTAGATTGTTGAACACAGAGATTGCGACTTTTGTTTACCCATAATCACAGCCGATTCGTAAGCTAAGCTCATGGCGACTGAGATAGACACAGCATAGAAAAGATGCACTGCTTTTCAAAGCCTTTGGTCATTTTCTTGTTGTTGTTGTCAGGGATACAAAAAGAGCACTCACTTTCAATCGAATGGTTTTGTATCAGGGCACAGAGGAATGTGTTTGTGGTCATCTGGAATTCACTTCAGGAGCAAATGCACCACTCTTTCCCTATGGGGTAGAAAAGAAATCTTGGGATCACTCCTTTAAAACCTATTGCCTTTTTCTTGCCTTTGAGGGGAAAAAAACAAAGGATTGGAGCTTTTTTTGTGTGTGACTCCAAGGTTCAGCTGGGTCAGAACACAGATTAACAACCCCCTAACACACACACACACACACACACACACAAGACTCTCGTTCCTGTTCATGCCCTTAATCTCCTCGGCCATTTGAATGTTTGAGCAGCAAAACAATTTAATTAGTCAACTTGCAAGGACTCTGCACAAACAACCAATGCTGAGCTCCTGCCTACCCTGCGCTCTCTGCCTCCCCCCCAGCTGAGCTCAGTGACACCACCCTTACTTCCAGATGTGCACCACTTCTCCCCCCTCTTGCTCCTCTTCTTCTCCAGCTTGGTGTCAGCCTTTCATACATTCTTTAACAGTGGGGATGAAAGAGGGATTTTTAGGAAGATTAGGGAACGAGATCCTCCAGGCATTGTCTGAGAATCTTCAGATAAAACAAACTGGGTGGATGGGAGGGATGGGTGAGGAGAGTGAGGGTTTTTTTTGGTGGGGAATGAGGTGTAGCAGTCTGTGAAGTAGAGGAGGAATCATTCAAGTCAACCATACTGTCCCTCTTCAATGTTTTGAACACTGATATTTTTCTGTAACTCAGTATCATTCTATATTTCCTCAAGTTGCGCAGACTGATCCTGTCGCTTCTGTTGCTAGCATAGAAGACTGAGTGAGTGGAGATGGTGGCAGTGAAAGGGGTGTTGGTTGGAGAGAACTGGGAGATGGACAATAGCCGCTTATGATAATCTGCTCTTCATTGAAGCGTCCCGCCAGTGCTTTCATCAACCGCCCCCTCTGCCTGAGACCCAATGAAGCAACCAGACCAACAAGCCATGCTGCTGGCTGCTAAACACAGTCACTACACACATACACAAGCACCGAATACGCAAGTCACACATTAACAAATGCACCAAATATATTCACATATAGAGACAGCACACTTTGCTTCTAATTTCAAAAATGCTGAAAACAGTTAAGAGACAGAAACAGTGAGTTTGCTGTTTAGTTTTGAGCTTGTTTTATTGGTTTTGTGAGTTGATTTAAAGAGTTACTGTATAATTTCAAGGTGGAACTAATTGTTTTGTTTTTATATTCTTCTCGTTTTTTTTATGTGCATGTTAATTATTTAGTCAACAAATTGCAGCCCAATGACATAATTGAATTTCAACCTTGCAGTCAATTGATCAAGTCTTTCTTATGGTAACGACTGTGGTGGCACTCCACAATACAGGTTAATGGCAGAGGTTTGACCAGTAATTACACCATTCACTTGCTAACACAGCTGCTGCCGTTGTCCTCACCCCCCATACACATTCCTCCCCATTTCCCATTGTAATGAGCACTCCAGGCTACAAACACCAACAGCTGTCTTTCCCAATACATTTTCATTTAAATATCTATTTAAACACAGCAATTTAGCATTTGTGTATTGAATCAAGGCTTGAGCCAGTGACAGTATCAGCATGGTGTTGGTGTAATGTCATGCTATTTCAAACTAAAAAGTATGTTGGGGGTGTAATTGAAACATTTACAAACCCATTAGGGGTTATGTAAATTGGTGACTATCTTAAACAAACCAAGGATTAGTTCTTTTTTCACTTCACTTCACTGTTAAATATTTGTTATTTGCCATCAATTTCCCTCAAATTAATATTTCATTGATATAAAAGGACCAATGACTTAGCTTTTGCCCTCAATCAAATTTTTGGGAGGAAGGAGAGACCCACATTTAGTCAGACGAAGAAGCAAAGGTAGAAAGGACGCAGCGATTGTAAAACAGGGTCGAGTGGAATAACTGGTGAATCACAGAGATGCAACAAGGATGACTAATGTGGTTGGCAGAGCCATTACTGGTCCACGGATTAATTCATCAAGCAAATTCATCATCATTCACCTCCCTCTGCCTCTTGTCATGAGGCGTGTAATATGACACCCTTCAAATTTGTTCTAACATCCACCCCAGGGGGGGGTCCAGCTCTCTACCCCTCCTCCTCAAACACACACACACACACAGACACACACAGACACCCCCCTTCCTTCCTCTCTGTCCTAATGGAGCAGGCGGAGCTACTTATGCTAAGATGATTGCAGCTGTCTGTCTGCACGTTAGGAGAAGATCCTCCGCTCTGGGTTATCACAGCTTGCGCTCAAGTATTTCTTTTAGATCAGAATTTCAAACCATACTTATTTTTAAATCAATAAACTTACACTGTCTTTCTTGACTTTTGTGTGGAATCACTGTAAAAAAGATTTTTTTTTAGTGACTTTTAAAAATGAAATTAATAAACCATCACAAACAACAATGCTCTTACAAACACTACCAGAAACTTTTACTTTGTTTTTAATTTTAATTTGTTTTGATATTGAGTTGCATGTTGCATCTGAGTCCTGGCCCCTGTCAGAAACCTACAGATGTCTTCTAATGTTGGTTTTAATCTGTCCTAATTAACACCATCAACAGGTAGTGAGGTTTACACTTGTGCTAAATCAACTCGTGTTTCTCCGCCCCTCTAAGCTCCCCTAATGGTTCACACCTCAGTGTGTGTGTAAACACATACACAGGGAGCTAAACTACCTGGCTTAGCCATAGTTTAGCCCCACCGAGCCCCGGCTTATCTGCGCGTTTCAACAGTGATGCCACAACAGTGCTTTTAGCTCTGTAGCTGCATGTGGCACAGAAGAAGGCCTCAATGTTTGAACTGATGGAAGAAATAAAACAAACTCTGGAGATACAAATATGATTAAAAAATATCATAAAGTGCCATGTTTATTACCTGATGTATGATACTTTACTTTACTTTATACTTAACTTTACTTTATACCTAATTCCAGACCCACAGGTCCATATCACAACATACAAAAACAATGGATAAAATCACAACACATAGATTTTCATTATTAAGACACAAAAAGACATTTGTACCAGTGTTTGCACCTACAGGACGAGAACCTTGTGTCGCTCATTGTGAGCTGAGAAAGTGACATCATTATTTTATTATCGAAATTAATTTATCAACCCATAAATTTGTACGTAAAATTTCGAAGTACAGCTTGACATGTGGACCCATCATTGGTGACAAACATGGCTAACACTCGTCCATCTTGGCCATTTCAGAAATATTCTTAAAGCATCATTGTAGGAGTTCTGTAACTTTTTCATTTTTACTTTACCAAATTTGCTCCAAAGATGAGCGATGCGAAGCGAAGTACAGTAGGATCTAAAAAGCTTAATTTTAAAATTATCTATAAAAAGCTCTCTTTTTTATGCATTGACTTTCTTTTTAACATTTACCCTTTCTGAGTTCAATATATTTTATTCTCACAAATGCTTCAGATGAACCTATTCTCTAATAGTTAGACTGACTTTTTAATTTTGTGTAGCATGGTGCATGAAAATGTCAATTTCTTTTTTTTACTGTATTTCTACATTTGACTGAATATACATTTTGCGACCATAGAGGAACAAAATCAAACTTCAAGGCACTTTCTTAGAGCAATCCAGCTAGGTGGCATGTTTCTGGTGGCCGCACTGATTATGTAAAAGAAAAAAAAGAACCGACAGTCTCCCAGCCTGGCCACACTCAAGCAGAGCAGTCAGGGGAGAAAACGAACTCAGGGCCTAACAAATACATGAAGGTTTGGTTTAACTAAATCCCACAGATAATGGCCACTGTGTCAAAGACTAAAGATAGCGGGAGGGGTGGAGGTGGTGGCGGGAGTGGATGGAGGGGGGGATTACTCCAACGTTTTGCATCAGTTGCTTTCTGCTGGGTGGCCCTGCTTCTCAAAAAAAAAAAGAAAAAGAAGGGAGAGACAGAGGGAAAGAGAGGGAGAGAAAAGCATTTAACATGGCACATTGAGAAGAAGAGGGCTCTTAATGCCATCAAAGCAAGGGGAGAAATCAGCCATTAATTTATTCTGGCCCTTACACACACATCTACACGCACGCACACACACACACACCTACACGCACGCACACACACACACAGAGGCGAGTATGCAGGCTGACACATATACACACACACACACACACACACACACACACACAAACGTAAAACATGTACACCCCTTCTGTTGTTTCCTCAATTGTTGGTTAATTTCAGTAACATCTGGTCCACGCCAGTCTTGGACGCCCACCAGAACCGACGCTGACAAAATGTTCCCACTGATCCCTGTGAGTGTGTGTGTGTGTATGTGTGTGTGTGGAAGCACTGCACACCTTAAATGATTTGTGTGTGGATTGAATTATAGCCCTGACGTGAAGAGAAATTTTTCCTCCCTTAGATTCAGGGGGAGGGGCAGATGACTGGGCTATTCATTGGCTGATAAGAACTGGTGGGGAGGTTAATAAGCTACACACCCAGGTCATCACAGGCTTTTTACTGGGCTATACAGAGGAGAGCTAAGGACGATGATGATGATGATGAGAGGAGGTGTGAGTGTGTGTGTGTGTGTGTGTGTGTGTGTGAATGGAGCAGGTTGTAAAGTAGTGCATCTCCTGCTATCTTTACTCTGACGTGCTTTCAAAAGTCCCTCAAAGTTTTCTCCATCAAAATAAATTAGACTTTCTCTTTTTCATGCAGATGAGTTTGTGCTTTTGATCAGGGGTTAGAAACACATCACATCAGTGTTTGATTTAAATCCTAAGAGGTGCTTAATCTCAGGTGCTGTACCACGTTTATGAGAAACACTGTACCTTTAACTTCCAAGCTTACAAAAGTGTTAATTAAAAACATAAAGTTTGAACAAATGCTCTTATAGTAATGGCAGGTTTTGTATGTTTCTGTTTGGTGGCTTTATTCTTGTTCCAAAAAGGATACCAGTTTTAAATCTTTATTTTTTGTCTTATGCTTGTACTAAGGACAATCAAAGAAAAAAAGTATGTACAACAAATGCAAAATATATCAGAGTACGGCCTTCATGCATACTGTGACTATTTATGTGCACAGCTGTACAGATCTTTCCTTTAGGAACTTTATATGTATGAAGCCATTATGGTGTCCTTTTTGTGCACTGTATAGAAACCTAGTCCTATGTTTAATCTATAAATGTTTCATAGACACATTACACCATTTCTTTAGTCTTCTCAGTATGCCTTCCTTGACATTCTGTCAGAATCACTGGTAAAAGGAAAAATGTACAAAAAGATTTACTTCATAATGCTTATATTGTAAATCTGATAAAAAGATAGTGATGATGGCACAATCAAAAGAATTGTTCCCTTTTTTAATTTCCAGCATCATCCGTATTTTAAATTCTGTGTTCCAATCGTTGCATTACAAGAAGTCATTATTTCACCACCTTCTCCTTTTCTTCTCCTTTACCACAAAGTGAGACATGACTAAAGCTACTTTTTTACCCACACTACTCCTGTGTAACCAGAGGCTTGAGGCAAGAAACCCCACAGAGAAGAAGACAAAACACTCAAAAAGAAAAACAGACTTATCTCTCTTGCTCTCACCAGTCCAACCTCTCCATCCCCCACTCCAAACGCTCTCTCTCTTGTTCATGTACAAACCAGTTAAGAATACCTTTTTTTTGGTTACCTAGGTTAATGAAAAAATGCTTTACCTTTCAGAAAACACTTCAGTTTAGGAGATTTTATAGTAACTTAAAAAATACAGCAGTGCAGCGTTGGTACTTGGAGCACTTTATTGAGTTTTGATTAGATCAAACAGAAATGTGGCCTCATTTACTTAAAGGGCATTTTTATGTTTTTGTATAGTTGAGCTGGAATATTCATTATTCAATCCCATTAATAATTGTTTATAAGCCTTTAAGAGTGTTTCTCAACTATCTTGGATAACAAATGCAAACACAAAGGTGAGGCAGGTATTGCCACAGCTCTCACAGTGATCAAAGGAGGCGTCTGCTCCCTAAGATGTTAACAGCTGTAGCAGTGCAAGTAAATGAATTGTGTCAGTAATGGTAATATGAATTGGCTTCAGAGGTGTAGTTGAAGATGTTTTCCCATAGAGCATCACTGCCGGTGTTGGGGTGGTTGATTGAACCTCTCTCACTTTGTGTTGTATCACTGAAGCTAAATGGAAGTCAGCCCCCAAAGGTCCAAGCAGAGGCCCGGGTTATGAAGAATAGAAAGAGGCGCCAAGCAAGACCCTAGCATGGGGTCTCTCCTTTCCCCGCATCTCTTCTCTCTCCCCCTCCACCCTTGTGTTGTCCCAGGGCTAATAAGAAGACACAAGGCTTCTCTACTGCTCCCTATCACCCACTCACCTTAATAATAATAGAGAGCCCCCTGTGGAAAGGAGCTAGCATGAGCTGGTGAAGATCACGCTGTTAATAGGATGATGCCTTTTTGCCTTTTGTCATGAGATTATGAACGGGATAGCCTCTCCTCGCCTCTCCTCTCTGCTCCTCCACTCTTCTTTGCTCTTCCCACACACGGCTACAGGCCTCCTGGAGGGCCCTGTCGACTTGGAGTGGAGACAGGCGTAACCGAGGCTTTGTTCCTCTGCTTGTATAGTAAAAGGCTTGCTAATGAAATACCTTTTAGGGGGTATCGGCAGGTGAGCTCCCCAATCAGGCATTTCAGCAAAAACACATACACACACAGGCGCACATACACTCACATATTCTCTGTCTCCTCTCATCTGCCCCCTCTTGCTATATTAATTACCTGAAGTGCTTTGGCCTTGCAAAAAGCTCTCGATACCACCGCTCTCCTCCTTTTCTTCATCCAACACGATAGACACAGCGGCATAAGCTAGCCTAAAGTGTGGGGGTGCAACAGAAAAGAGAGGATGATAATAGAAGTAATGAACAAGGATGACAATAATGAGAATGGTAATTGAGAAAGGGTTGTATGGCAGGCCCCCCTGACTTTTCTTTTGCAGCCCCAAGCTAAGTGGGGACAGGTTGAAAATCATCTTATTTAGAGCTCAGTTAAATGGTTTTGAGAGAGCAGGGACTTTGTGAAGCTAAAGCTAAAGGGAGCAGACAAGAATAAAGTAATGATACAACGGGTAATGGGGAGTGTTTGGAGATTGATATTTCCTTTAATTTCTTATTGACAGTGAGTGTACATTTAATTTAACCTGTTGCATGTATTTTTGTGTCTGTTTGTGGACTTCTCTGTCTTTCTTGTGTGTCTCCATCTTCTTCCTCGAGCAGGCTGTGATAGAGACAGGGGGGTCTGGGCTTTAACAGACAGAGGCTGCCTCCACCAGCCCATAGTCTGCCACTCTCTGATAATGTTTATTGATTTGTGGCAAAAACACAATTTGATGGAGTGGTGTGGGGGGTGGGGGTGGAAGAGGAGAAGGATTGTATTTGTGTGATTGTCACAGCTTGGCTGGTTGTGTGAGACAGAGAAAAACTCCAAAATATTGTTTGTTTACTCCTAATCTGACTCCATCTTTATTTCCCCTTATTTAAGGATCTATTGCAGCATCAATTTTTTTATTTTTTCCTCATCAATACCAATACAAACACCAAGGACTAGTTGGTAGAGAGAGTTGGAAGAGGAAAAGAGCTAATTTAGAAGAATAAAGAGGAGAGCAGCATTGCTGATCCCTTTAACAGGAACACACTCTTAACAAAAGAAGAGAGTGAGTGCAGTCTACAATGTGAACTCTGTTTGCCTGAGTCCCCGCCTTGACTAACTCTCTTAGACAGAGGAATGAGTAGTGTCCAGAGGTTGGTTTGCTGCTGGTTAGCTTTGAGGACAAATGTGGCCCAAGTGTGATTATATGTGTTTCTGTATACAAAGCTGGAAAAGAAGAGCCAAGAAGTGTGTGTGTTTTAAGAGAAGAATGAAAAGGGGGGACACTAACAGGACAAACCACTACTTTCTGTGTCTTGTACCTTCTGTGTCTCTACACACTTAAGTTCAAATAGTGACGCGATATGTGTTGAATGTGTGGACTGCTGCTTTTCGAGCTGCACTCACTGCCTACCAACTTCTACGACTAGTTTTTTTTTAGTTTATTTGACAGGGGCCATGCAAAGCAAAACAATGTCAAGCCAGAGTCAGCTATAAAGCTAATTTTCATCTGTTGTCCCTGGTAGGGGTGCACGGTATTGGGTTTTTAGCCACTTTGTGATATGCCAAAATTTTTCAACTCATTTAGCCGGTTACCAGTATCGACATTTTTTTCCGGGACATGTTATTGCAATTATTGAGATGATCAACTGCTATATTGGAATTAGCATGTAGTAATATGGTACATTCTCTTCCCACATTTCTTATCTATTATTCATTTCCTTACCCACAACTCACAACCAGGGCAAATTTGGCCAATTTTACATGACAGAGTGAGGAAACAAAACCTCTGTTCATAGGAAACACGTTGCACCATGCACGTCGTCACTTGGGACATAGCACCAAAGTCGAAGATTTGATTTAACAAGCAGCAACCCATTGTATTGGCAGAAATCAGCATGTTGTCAGCTGATAATCGATAGTTTATCTTTTAGTCAATATTGGCCGAAATATGTATTGTGAATCCCTAGCCCCTGAACAGGAAGATGTAAAAGAATATGAAATGCAAATGATAAAAAAACAAACTGAAATTAATAACAAACTAACACTTACTAAACTACTACTTATAATAATCATCATCATCATCATAAATAAAAATAATAATAATTTGATAAAAATAGCAAAACACTAATTAATCATAAAAAATTAAGATATCAGAGGTTTTTGAAGAATTGTTGAATGCCACACTTGTCCTCAGGCATGGCTGAAGTTTGCCTGGAAATTAACACCGTATATTCTTTCTAATTGGATACAAATAATAATATATTCCACAAGGGTAATGAAAGATCCAATTGATCCCACTAAACACCCCCTCCTGCTTCAGCTCTCTACCCTACATCCACCTCTTTCATAAGTTGCAAAGCAAGCAGTGGTTGACAATTGACACTGGTGGAAAAGGCAGTCATTGTGCCTCATTGTGAGTGGAGGTCTTTTTCTGTCTTTCTCTATTTCACTTTTTTCTTCTTGTACTTTTTTTCCTTTCTCTATCCGGGGGAGGAAGTGGAAGAGGAGAGTGTGAATCGGTTAATGTGGTTCATTCAGCAGACATTATACACAGGTTCAATAAAGCAGGAATCTGCTCTATACGCTGGGACTATTGTGCCATTAGGGGCGACTAAAAAGGCCTCGTACAAGCCTGCCTGGAAAAAATAGCCCTCAGCACCACTCCACTGGAGAGCAAAAAAGAATAGCAGAGAGCAAGAGGACTCACATGTGCAATGTAGAGAAGATTGGGGTTAGGGTTTTGGGGGTGGCTGGGGGAGTGGGAGGTGACTTTCACCTTGAAATGTTACTGATTGAGGAATTGCCTCAAACGTTGCTTTACAAAAGGCTCCAATGTGACTTTTAGAAATGCACGTCTCCTTTACAGAGCTCAAGGAGGACACAAGCTTTGAAACCTGAAGATTAGTTTCGCAAAAACTCAATCTCCTGCATGAAACAAACATCACAAATGAAGGATAAATGCTGAATCTGTGGGCACCTGAACCTGTCTCCCTCTGTCTCTCCTTCCTTTACTCCTGCTAATTAAATCAAGTCTTCCTTAGGCTACTTACGCCCCCCCTCCCCTCCCTCTTGTGGTCCTCACAGCAGACCTCTCTGATTAGGCCAGCCCCTGTCATGCATATTCACATCTCTGCAGTGACAGCCTTTTAACGAGCTCTCACCTAATCACAGGAAACAATGTTCATCCTGTTCTTTTTAGTCCGTCCTTCCTCATTTCCTTTCATGAAACTTTGGTTTTCATCCTCCCAGATCCCTGCTAATATCAGACGGGCTCCATCGTTCTCTGATGGAGAGAACGATTGTGGAGGCACAACCGTGGCTCGTCCTCAAATAAAACACATTTCAGAAAGTGACTTGGGAACAGAAGAGAAGTTCAGCTCTATCTCCTCCCTTTCACTCCTCCTCTTCCTTTCACTCCTCCTCCTGCTCGCCTTTTTACATGTCCAATAGACAAATTGGATTAGCAGCTATTGGATTGAATGGCAAAATAGTGGGATAAGAAATGAGATGGACGTGCTGTGATCACAGCTTTTTAATGTTTTTCTCTTTCTGTCTCATTCATGTTCCCCTTGTAATCTGAGCTTCCTCCTTAAAGGCACACAAGTTTCTCCAGAGAGGATCAGTGTTGTATGTCCTGCTCTAAAAGCAAGTATTTTTCATATCATCTCTACAGATGCGTGCGGTTCTTAAGTGGCCAGGTGTTCAAGGGTCAAAAGGTTGTCTCATGAGTTGAAGGTCAATGAATTAACCCCTGCAAAGTTGCACAGAAAGAATTGTGGTTTAGTTAAATTAGAGAAGATTAATTGATGGCCCTTATTATAGATATTTATCAGAAATAACAAGCCCATTATTTCTTTCTTAAGCTTATGAAATGTCAGGATTTTCTGCTTTTCCTTTTTTGATATATCTGTAAATGAGAGCAGCTGTAGGTTCACTGCAAAAACTGAACTCTAAGCAAGTCATTGTCTCATTTTTAGTAAAAGAAATTGCCTAATTTTTCTTAGTATGAGTAGCATTCCACTGAAATGTTTAGACCAATGTCCTATTTTATTTATCTGTTTCATTATTTATGTTTTATTTTCCAATGTAGTAAGAAAAAGTTTCTTGGATAAAGACAAAAAGTATCACTAGAAAAACTACAAACATTTACTGAAACCTCGCGTAGTAACATCATGCATTTAATTAAAAACCATCACAGGCCACCAGCAGCAGTTTGACTACCTCAGGGTGGGTTTCATTATTCCTATCTACGCTGAATGGAACCGTGGCCAAGATTGCTATCTTAATCTTATTTGGCTATAGAGGTCCTTCCACCCCGCCTTTCCTCCTCCGTTTCTTTCTCGCTCTCTGTCTATCAAATAGACGCATACAAACACACACTGACCCTTCCTCATCAGTCTTTTTTATTTCTCACCTAAAGGAAACCCGTCTCCCATCATGCACAGCAGCTTGTGTCACCGTGTCCTGATCGTGTCTGTGTATGTGACAGAGAGAGTGAAACAAGAGCAGGGGGAGACGGGCAATCAGATAGAGGGGTTGTCGGGATATGTGTATCACTTGTATCTTGACTGTGTGTGTGTAAGTGTGTGTTGGTTGATTGTATCTTGTCTTTCTTTTTCATTGATAGCTGAGGTAACAGCAGCGATGATATTAATGGTGATAAGTTTACAGTAGGAAGGAAAGCCCTGTGTATCTCCGTCAGACATATTTCTCTAACCCTTTGATGTCGTGATCAAACGTTGAACCCGTGCCAAACTTGCTGCCTCAGTCTTGGTAGATTTTGGCCTGTTTTTGCTCTGCCCTGCTCTGTGCTGAGCACTGAGAAATGGCGTGTAAGGCAAGCAACAAGACCCAGAATGCAACCTGCCAAACTGCCAGATGCTTTGATCCAAGATGGCCCCCAGAGAGCCAGCATGTATCCACAGCTTCTCAGAGCCAAGGCTGGATTCACAGACACAGTGTCAGTGGTGCCTGCCAGGGATATTTACACCATTTGTCTTCATACAACACAACATTCAGCAGTGCTTTCCTTGTTGTTGTCACTCTTAACATATGCCATTCTGTGGGCACGCTCAAAACACACGCTGTAGGCGCAGAGTGCAGCTCCATAAACATCTTCTGTATTGATGTAACTGAGTATTTTTAAACAAACGTCTTTTTGTTCACATCAATACAGCTCATTGTCAGTACTTTTACATCAACAAATGAGCTGATTTCAACTTAGCTTCAACAGCAAATCAGTAAGTAAGTTATAAAAGGAGAAGGTAGCTCTAATAATCAAAGGAATCTTCCCAGTATTTAACTATTTTTTTTTTTAAAGATATTTTTTGGGCTTTTCTGCCTTTAATTTGATAGAGGAGGACAGTGGATAGAGTATGAAAGGGGGTAGAGAGAGTGGGGAATGACATGCGGGAAACAGGCCACAGGCGGGAATCGAACCCGGGCCACCCGCTCGAGGGCGACCCGCTCGAGGGCAAGCCTCATGGTGCGCGGCCATATCCACTAGGCCATCTGCGCCCCCCAGTATCTATCTATTTAACAATACAATGTGTAACTAAAAGCAACCAAGAAAATGCAATTTTACACCAAAATTCCTTAAATACTTAAAGCAGATGTGCAAAGCTGCAATAAAGGTAAAGGCCGTGTTTCATTTCAGATAAATTTGTGTCCACACTGTAAAAAATCGACTGTTGTTTTTACGAAAAAAAATACTGGCAGCTGTGGTTACCAGAGTAATTTTGTAAAATATACAGTAAAGCTGTAAACAAATTTACAGATCAACCTGACAATTTTACGAATTATTAACAAGAAATTACATTTTTAACCTGGTCTCGTCAACACCTACTTTTTGCTGAATAAGCATGATTACCGTGCTATTTGTACTATTTATTTTGGTTTCACTCCAGAAAGTATTACTGCTTTTTACTTCATTTAATTGGTGAAAGATTCCTACACATCAAAAACATTGAGCAACCACAGCCATCAGTGTTTATCCGTGGAAATAACAGGAGTGTACTGTTGATAGTTTTACAGTGGACCATATCTTTAACAGCCTGCTTCTGTAAAAGTAAGATTCATGTTATATGACGATCAACAGATTTATACTGAAAATTTTGACGTGCTCAAACTTAATGACTGCAGTTTTGACCAAATAATACTGTAAAATTTAAGATTTTGAGACATTTTTAATTGTGCAATATTCCTTTCTAAAATGTATTTATTTGTATTCATGGTAGACTATTATCATTTTAACTCCTTTTTTACCGTAAAAATCAAAGTTTTGTCTCGTGTCACAATTAGCTGTAGTTCGATGTATTTAGTACAGTAAAAAATATGTTTGGTTTTATGTTTTGTTTTTCGCTTTTTTGTTGTATGTTTGTTTGTTTGTTTTTGTTTTGGTTTGGTTTGGTTTTTTTGCTGTATTTTTGCTGCCTTTTTTGTAGGGAAATCTCAGTGGCACTTCTGTTTTGACATTTTAGGCAGTTTTTTTTTAAATTAAATTAAATGGTTGATTTGAAAATGTATCACAGATACCATTTCCAAAAACAAGCACAATTGAATAAAATCAAGTTCCTGAAAAACTTGTTTGAAAGCTCCTCAGAATAAAGTTGGACTCACTTTATGTTGCATGATTTATTGGCGGGATCAAACTCCCATCTCTTTTAGAGTCAAGTAGGATCTGGAGGTCAAAGTTCAGCACTTGAGAGGTTAAATGAAAGGAAGAATATGCTGAGCATCTGTCAAATGTTCCCAGCCTCATCCCTCTCCCCTCCTTTCTTTTTCTGCTTTGAAATCACTCACCTGCTCTCCCTTATCACCATTTTCCTCCCTTCTCATGTCATGACTTCCACATTCACCATTTTCCCCTCCTTCTCTCCCTTTCTCTGTCCTTTCACCCTTTCTCCCTCCTCTCCTTCATCCTGCCTCCTTTACCTTTCCTCTGACCTCCCTGCCTTTCCCTCCTTGCTTCTCCTCCTTCCCTTTCACTCCCTCCCTCTGCCTCCCCTCCTTCCTTTCATAAAATGCGGCTGGTGGTTGGCTGGTAGCTGCTGGCTGGGTAGCGGTGGGGGATATAGCTTTATAATCCCTCCTCGTCTTCCAGCCCGCCTCGCCACAATGTCACAGGAGCTTAATATTTGCCATTATTATTTGCTTGTTTTATTTGACTTCGAGGCAGCACAATGACCTGTCAGCACAGGCTTTATCCCTCCTCCGAGTGTCGTCCGTTTCAAAGTTGACTACAGTAATCCACGAGCCCCCGATTCCGCTAAATCCTGAAGCTTTCTTTCATTCGCTCATTCTTTTTTTCTTTCCCTCAATCCCCCTCCTCGCTCCACCCTCCTAAATGAAATTACATACATCTGCTGGCTCAGAGTATAACAAATGTCCACACGCTCACTGCTGTCCCCACACACATCCACGTGCGTGCCTTTTGTTGTCACTTCTTCTACGAGTATTTGTGTGTGTTTGAATGAAATTGAAATATTTCTCTGATTTTTTTTTCTGCCTTTCTCTCAAGCTGGAGATAGTTATCAAATTAAAAGAGTTCATATTTTACAGCATAATGGACTTAAACTCAGTCGACATCATGGATGGAAAGTGTAATAACCTGACAAAAAATGGAAGAAAGCATCAAATCATACAATTTCTGGATAAGAAGAACTATAAGATAAAATGACTTGGATCAGCTATATTATGTAGGGCTTGTCAATGCTTTAATTATCATTCAGAGGACTCCCAATTAATAAATAAGAGGTATAAAATGCCTTCTTAGTGTTAAATCTGTTGTGATGCCGGCTGTAGCGTCCCAGCTATTAACTCTCCCTCTTGAGAAGGAAGGAAAAAAACAGCGAGAGATAATAACATAAGCTCTAAGACGATCTTTCATCTGGCATCCTCTGTTTTCCTCCATTTCTTCTCCTCACAGACACACTGAGTGTCAGATTAATGCTGCTGTCGCTGTTTAAATGGCCTCTCGTGCAACAAAGCTCTCGTCCTATTCTAGACATTAAACGGTGCTGAGTGAAATGACCTCAGCAGTTTATTGACACAATTTTAGAGAAATGTTTAGAGCAAATGTAATGAATTCTAAAGTATTTCCGAACACTCGGTATAACTTGTAAATATGATAAGCCAAAACTACAACTTTAGACTCTAATTCTTTGTAAAGGAATAATTTATTCAAGAAAAAAAATGATTATAACTGCATTATATTTGTAGGCCTAAGTCACCTGTGAAAAACTGAAACTTTTGATCATGACTAAGGGTAAATGTTGGTGATATAAATCAGGATTACACAATTTCAAATGTTGTTCAGCACAACAAATTTTTAAAAAATGCAGTAACTCATTTGGTAAAAAGCTGCAAAATAATTCCATTACAGTCTTGCTTGCTTTAAACATATTGAGTCCTGTGACACCTCCAACAGGTTTATAGGTTCTGACACTGAGAAGCTGCTGTTAACCTACATTACAGTAAAAAATGGAAAACAGACCAAAAATATTTATGATGACTACATTATTGCAATTAGGTTGTAGAAGATTAAGAGAAAAGTACTTCACTGGCAGTAAGAGTTTGAAATGTCTTTGGAAATAAAATTGTCCCCTTTACTCATACTGGTCATGAACAACCATGAGAGTGTTTTTTTAAAAAATATTTGCCGTCTACCAGCACAAAATCAATGTTACTTTTTAAAGGGATAGCTGTTTTCAGTAGAAGTATAGTGCAAACAGCTTCGTCTGTTCAGTAACAACTCACATTTCTTTCTTTCTTTTTTTTTTTTTTTTTTTTTTTTTTTTTTTTTTTTTTTTTTTTTACAAGATATGGGTGTGATTGTGGAATAAATGTGTGGCACGGACTAAAAGCTAAACTACATCTTTTTTAAAAAATGCAGATAGAAGATCTTGTTGTTGATTACTCAAATTGTTTGTCTTATGTCTGTTCTGAAAAATGTTTTGGAGTAGCTCAGCAGTTACAGGGGTGGACATCTTTGCTTGTTTAATGACTGAATTTATGGGTAGTTTCCAAATAAGTGAGATACAACTTAAAAGTTATTTAAAATCAGCTGTTATGTGTCCAGCTATATGAGGTATTCATTGAGCTGGACCCGATAAGAAAGTTAAAGCACTGGATTTTGGCCCTGGGTCTCTGTGAAGTTGACATTAGCCATGTATCTGAGTCTTGTTAGCTCTCTGTGTATGAGGAGCAGGTATTACACTCAGCGTCACACTGTACCAGAGACGTGCTTTTACTTATGTATTTATTTTTTTCTGACGGCCTGCTGAGTGATTGGTGGGATATGTATTGCCCTACAGTGAGAGAGGCTCCACTCTGTAAAGGCACACGCCGGTAATCGCTGAGTTAATCCCACCCTGGTTGAAGCTGTATTGACGTTGTGAAGACATGGTGTGAAGTATGTGAATTTTACACAGGGAACATAAGCGAGAAGTGTATTTACACACTCATATAAATATCCAGTGGACTCTGCAGCTGAGACATTTATCAACATCATCTCTTTTATGCTTGTTCACCTTGTTTAAACTGTCCGTTCTAATTCTGCAGTTTTACAAACGCAGCCGATGGTGGAAAATTACCTTTTATCTCAGCCTCTCTCTGATGTCTGAACACCTGTCGGTTTTGTAGCTTTTTAAGACTGCAAGAAAAACAACTGTGGAGCAAACATTAGCAGCAGGAGGAATTATGGATGCTGTGCTCTGTGATATTTGTAACTCTGCTTGATTTGTCTCGTCTGGTTGTGTTTTGTAGGAAACAACAAAGAGGAAGAGGAGGCCATGATGCAAGAATGGTTCATGTTGGTGAACAAGAAGAATGCACTCATCAGGAGACAGAACCAGCTCTCTCTACTGTACGTTTAAAACCATTTTACACTTGCCTGTCCTGTATAGACACTAACCTCCACATACATATACTCATTTTGCCATAACATCTCTGTTTTCAAGGATTTATGCTGTTTTTTTTTCCACAAAGCTGAGTCAAGTAAAAGTCTTCACCACCTGTACTTCTCCTGATAATCTTTTGTTACATTTAGCTGCTTGAAAAACCTAATACTGAGAGACTTTTATTCAACATTAGCTCAAACTTGTTGAAGCCACAGAGAGCGGGAGTGTGTCTTCCCCTCCATTCACCCCCCTCTGTTCATCCACCCATTGATTTACATGTAGGCAGGATATGAAATCAATAGAAATGTAGCGATCATCACTCCATTGCTAGTCTCTTTGTATGTGGTCAGCTGTGACAGGTGGAAACACACACACACACATACACACACACACACACACTGCCTTTTTCCCCTCATTTGCGGCTGTTGGGATTTCAAAGTGTGCTCATGAAGGGGAGATTGAAGTATTCATAATCACATTATATCGTGGGAAAGGGGAGGCTTTTAAAGTGGCCAATTGACAGAAGGGCTGATTATTAGCCCTTTCTGTTCTCTCTTTGTGGAGGCAAAGAGGAGAAGGCGCCTGTGAAGGACAAATTCTATTAGGGACCGAATAAGCTCATTTTTTAATATGGCTGAAAGAGGAAAGAATTCAATTTGTGCTGCACACACACTCTCACACACTCTACATGTACTCATATGCACACATGTAGACCACAAACAGTAAAGCTATGAGAATGTACATTTGATCTTTTTGTTTTCAGATAACCATTCTTTTTACAAGCTTTCTGCTCTCTCCTCTTTCCTCACACACCCATATACCCAGGGCTAAGTCAGTGTAGTATGTGTATCAGTTATGTGCAGTAGATTAATGTGAAGCCGGAGAAGGTTCAGGCAAGTCGCGGAATCGATGTTTATTGCAGGTTTCTTTAAGTGCTTAATGATTTAGTCATTAACATATTGATGAACTTTGTTGTGTGTGTGTTTTTCCTTTCTCTCTCTCTCTTTCTCTCTCTCACTTTCTAACTTGCCACAGGGAGAAAGAGCATGATCTGGAGAGACGCTTCGAACTGCTGAACAGAGAGCTGAGAGCTATGCTGGCCATCGAAGGTGAGATACACTGACACGTGGGCACACATTTGAGTGGTTTGTGTGCACCATTTATTGTCTTCAGGTATCAGGCTGCAGAAATTTCACTCCTGTATCATCTCAAAATTTCATTTGTAAATTTCTAACTCCTTGTGTTGGACAACAGGGTCAATCAAGAGTCACTTCAGACTTGATTTTTATTGCAAATATGAGGCATAACAGCAAAAACAATCAACCTATGGGTCTCTTGTTATCAGAAAGTTGAACTCTGACCTCTCTGAGGCTATAAGACTCCTATATGACCTCGAATACCATCCATAATATAAGGGACAGTTTAAGTATGAAAAATGTCAGATTCATTTTTCCTGACATCAATAGATGACAAACAGCACCGGTGGTTGTGTTTACTTTTTTCCTGGTGATCAAAGGTGAGTGACTGTCAAAAAGGCTGAAAGTGCTTCATCTTCTTCCATGTCTTGTTTCCATGAGTCCTTTTCTGTTGCTGTGCTTTGTCCAGCCTTCATAAAGAGCCTAAAGCAGGACAATTTGAATTCTGCGTCTGCTTCTTGATGAGGATTAAGATGCGAGCGTGCGAGGGATTTCACTCCCTGATACTTGATCAATGCTATCTGTTTCCTAGCCAGACCCTGACTAGCTGATGTCTGATTTTAAATCTAACTGCAGCCACACTGAGAGACGGTTTGTGAGGATAAAAAAATAGTTATATTATTGAAAGCTTGTTAACTATACTGCAGCCAGAGAAGCAGCCATTGTGTCGTATCAAAGTTGTCAGGGGGCCACGGAAGTTTAATCCCCTTCGACTGCGTCCTTTTTGGCAAAATGAACCTTTTGCCAATCAATGCTAATTGATTTTGCCATTCGACATTGACCACCCCTACCTCCCCTTACCCCTCTCTTTCTCTTGACAGCCTTTGGACAGCCATTGTAATTTCACCGACCACCTGATAAGCTACCTGGTCCATAATAAATCAATTGTAATTAGCAGGAATGGAGGTGGGACAGCAGGAGGGGGTTTGGGGGGGGACACGCGTAGCGGAGCAGACAGCGCCATGCTGCCTGCATTTGGGTTGATGTTTTTCTGTCTTCAGCAGGCTGTGTTATTTCTTTATATTTATTGAGCTGCTCCTCGAAATTTTCCCTTTTCTTCTTTATGAAACAACCTCTGTTTGCTTCACTTTGTGGCCCTGATTTTGTTTGTTTTCACGTTGCTTTCTGTCGCTTTTTTACATGACGGTGTTAATGTTACCGTGTGTGTGTGTGTGTGTGTGTGTGTGTGTGTGTGTGTCATGAGCTTTCTGTTTGCACATATTTCTTTTTACATCAAATGTGTATCAGGTGTCTGCCTGCTGGTCTGTGTGTGTGCGCGTGTGTCTGTGTCTGTCTCAATGTGTGTGAATGTGTATGAAAGTTTGTGAATGTGTGTGTGGAGGTGAGAGAGCAGAGATAGTGTGTGAGGTGAGGTGGAGAGGTGGTGTGTGTCGTGTCACTGCGCTCCCCTCTACCTTCATGTGGACTTGTTGGATTTGCAGCTGACTAACTTATCAGCCGGCCTTATTTTCCTCCCTAAGGGAGGCACTTAACATTCACAGGCGCTACCTTTCTGTAGCTGCCACAGATAGTTCTGAGCTGCTGGGAGAGAGCTGAGTTTGTGTATATGTCTGTGTGTGTATATGTGTGTGTGTGTGTGCGTGTGTGTGTGTGTGTGCGTGCGTGTGTGTGTATATGTGTGTGTGAGTGTGTATGTGGAAGGGACAGAAAGCAGAAGGATCAGATGGTTTGTTTGTCTACACCTGCATGTTTACATCTTACAGGTGTGTTTGTGTGTCCACTTGTGTGCTCGTCTTTTTTGTCTTTATATGTGTGTGTGTGTGTGTGTGTCAGTGTGTGTATGTGTGTCTGTGTAGGGCACCCATCTCTCCAGCTCTTATTTGGTGCTTGGGCAGGTCCATTGAGCGATGGTCGGGCGCGCGAGTAATTGCTGATTTGGTCGGCCAGTCGATGACAGAGAGAGAGATGCACTTTGAGTCTGAGCGGAGAGAAAAACACACACACACACAAACACACACGCACACTACTGAGTAAATATATACCTGTAATGATCTCCCTGTCTCTTCCTCTTTGTAGATCGTTGTAGTGAAACACTGCAGATTCACTCATTCTGTTAACTCCCTATTGAGGCTAAAAACACTGACTGTAACTTTTAATATGTGAGAATGTGATTGTTGGTAGAAGAGCTGTCAAGTTTTAGCAAACATGGATGATACTCAGAAATATTTTCCTCTAATGCATATCAACCAGCTGTTGCTGATGCTGTGAAGCAGGTCAGAGAATGAAATACATCTCATGATATTGAATTCTACCTCCTTTTTGCTGACCGAGCTGCACGCACATACTTGAGAGGAAGAAAGACGGAGATCATTTGATCATTTGATCATTTGAGGTGGAGAGATGAGTCACCAAAAATCTGCCCTGAAGCTGAAATTTTGCTGAAGAATATATTCTTCTAAACTTTTTAGTTTTGTCTTCTGTTTATTGGGTGGGGGGTGGTTGTATAGTTATCTAAAGCCCAAGAAGTCACAGAGAATAAAAGGACTTCTCTCCCTTGCAGTTTTGAAACCAACAGAAGAACTAAAGAAAGAATTATTAAAAGTTTTTAAATTTTGGAGGGGGAGAAAACAGGCCCTATTTTCACTCCAAATATCAGCATAAAAAAAAAATCAAAATTTGGCATTAAAACATTAAAAGTGTTATTTAAAAGCAACATTTAGCTTAGAATCAGATATGTGTTTTTACAGTTTTACAGTATAAAGGTAAAAGTTATTCTGGAAGATTTCCACATCAGCCGAGATCAAGATTTTCTCCGTACAGATGGTTCTGCTGCTGAACGATGTTTAAAGTTTCCAGGGTTCAATGAAACATGCAGCTGCCTCGGGAGAAAACAGTCGATTAAATGCAGGGTGGAGACCGTCATACATTGCAGCATTGATGTTGTTTCTGAGCATGCTCAGTGATAACCACCTCCTCTACCTTCTTGGTGTGATGCCAGGTTTGGAAAATGCCATCTGTATGCCACACTCTCATCTCCCTGCCACAAAATTGATCCACTATGCCCTCTTTATCTGCTTACCGATTCACACCTATGTATGCGCACACACAAAACTATGTCTTGGCTCCCTTTTGAGCAGCCTGAGTGTATGCGTTTGTGAGTGTATGCGTTTGTGTGTGTATATGTGTGTGTGTTTTAAAGTGGACGCCCTCCTGCCATCTAAAAAGGATTTATGCATAGCCGGGTCCCAGAGTTTTTCCTGTTACGGTTTGATATGATAAGCTTTTTTATATGTTTAAAATCAATATGTAATCCTATGCAGGAGCTTATCCCGCTCCACACCCCCGACACACACAAACACACACCACACACACACACTTCCCATTTGTAAATCTATTTGGGCTTTGTAACACATCGGGGCAGCACGCCACAGACCCTGATTGATTAGGTGCACTGTGGAATCCTATCACATGGGCGACTTTTGATGATGTCGCCAACTCTTTCAGGGTTGCTAGTTGACTGGAACCGCCGATAACAAGTAGCTTCGTTCCACAAGTTCTCAGACTTGAGTTTGGGGGAATTTAGGAAAATAATTTATTTGCAGCGATCTTTCGTTCCCTGATTTCTGGTTGTTTATTTTATTCAGGTTACATAGAAAGCAGAGATAAAGTGTGTCCTCACTTTAAATGTGTGTCCCCAGAGGATATTGGAACAAGTGGCCCCTGTGGTGTAGCTAACATCATCTTGTATGCTGCTTATTGTAACATCTGCTGGAACAGCTTCTGTTTAGATTTACGCAGCCGTTTTTGGATCCCTGGATGTTGTTTGATCGCCAGTTTTATTTTTCTGCCTCATGACTGACTTTTGTCTCACTTCATTGATGTCATGTTTGAATCAGTTAACTCTTCAGGAGCGTAAATAACAAAGGTTTCCACATCTGCTGTGACTTTTTTCCTGCACACCTGAGCTGATACTTTACATTAAAGCCCTCATGAGAAAACAAAATACTAAAAGAATAACCAATAACATTTTATACATCAATTAGTTCATTAGATCACATTTTCTCCTCATGATATGTCTTCATAGTTTACAGACTCCTGTAAACATTAATTATAGCCTTGGATTGCTGATTACATCACAGTCTCAAATGTAGTCATATTTTTATAAATGATTTCAAACTAAAGGAGCCAAGAGTTGAATTTCATCTGGGATCCAGTTAAATGCTGATGAGTCATATTTTGGTTCGAATGAAGGAAACTGCAGCTTCCTGTTAAGATTCAAAACACCAAACCTTGACTCCAGTTTTTAAGTTTGCATTAGACACGACAGATCTTTGTTCTATACTGTTTAGAGTTAAAAGAGTTTCTGCCTGTTCTGTATCAGCCATTTTCCCCCTCGCCTTTCAACATTTTTTCTTCTCTGGTGACACTTTTTGTCTCTTGACTCCACTTGGACCACGGCCAAAACCAGCTTCTGGAGGCCTTTTACACCAGAACAAGAGGTAGAGAGAGCAAAGCAGGCAGAAGGAGAGGGAAAACAATGCAATGACAAAGGAAGGAAAGGAAGTTTCTCAATCCTGCTATCAGCGTTTTTCCTGACGTCACAAAGTTGTGTGTGCGAGACTGAAAGCTAAAGACACACAGGTTTGCGTGAGACTATCTCTCCTCACTTTGAAAGAACGGAGCTTTTGGACTCGTTTTGCTCTCTTGAATAAATTTAGCATCGAGGAGAGAGTGAAGCGGGGAGGGGTTCATGGGGATTTGAACCAGCGCATTCTTGTGTGCCTTGTGCAGACTCACATGGTTACCATGCACGGTGAGGGTTATCTGAATACACCATGTGAGCTGTACACACTTCTTCAAAGTCTTCGGCCTCCCTCTTTCTCTCTCTCTCTCTCTCTCTCTCTCTCTCTCCCTCTCTCTCTCTCTCTCTTTCACTGATGGGGGAGGCGGGGTTAACGTGAAGGGGGGGTCTGAGTGGCTGCAGGGTGTTTTGTTTGTTCCCGGGTGTCTGGTTACCCAGCCTGCCCTGCTCTGGTGTTGCCTGGTCACGTCTCTCATCGACTTTCTTTATTGTTTACCTTCCTAATGAGGGGGGCGGGACTCTATGACATGTGATTGACAGCGGTGAGCTCAAACCCCCCCCCCCTGCCCGGGTCGAGCAGGATTTTGGCTTTTTGGCTCTGGAGAAGGAGGAGGGCAGGCTCAAGATGAAGGATATTTTTACATACCTCTCTGTGTTTGAGTAGGGAGTCTTGTTTTTTTTTTTTTCTTCCTCTTCCTCCTGAACCCTCCTCCTGTAGGCCAGCCAGATTTTTGGGAGATATTTTTTTTTGCAGATGCACATATTCCTGTCTCAACAGTTATCCAAAAACGATGACTAATATGATGACTCATCTGCTTGACATAGTTTCTCCCTGTCTCTTGGGTCTCCTGGCTGCCGTCGTGTCAAAAGCAGGAAACGAGCGCTCTTCAGAAACACGTTTGGACACATGTGGGAGTTATGGAGTGTTTGTTGACCCCCACACAAGCCCAGAGGAGAGTAAATTTGCTTCCTTAGGAGAGAAGAAATAAGAAGGAAGGAGGGGAAAGAAAGGAAGAGAAGAACATAGAGAGCCAAATATTGGGACTGTGTTCATTTCGCTCTTTGGTTGACTTCAAAGGGACGAGCAGGGCCAATGAGGAGAGTGCAGACCTTTCAGGGCGAACACACTGGGCCCAGCGTGACACACACACACACACACACACACACACAAGCAGCCTGACTGCTGCAATTTGACTCAGTACAGGAGGGGGGAATATTTATTTTTAATAAAGACACACTTATTTTGGGACTGACATTTTACAACATGCCTTTTATTCTGAAATCAATAGCTGGTTAAATATTGATAGAGGCCTGAAGTTGCCTACACGCCACTGATGTTACATCCAGCTGTGTTTGAGTTAGCATGGAGCAGATTTTTTTCTGTTTATGAAAGTGCGAAGAGTTTTTTGGGTGAATGTTTTGGGGGGGGGGGGTCTGCAGAGAGATGATTCTCAGCTTTAGTAAAATGATGACAAACTCAGTGATGGTGTATTGAAGTTTAGTCTAACTTGCTGGATGGTTGTTTGGATTACAGAAAGCAGAAGTTAAATAAATAATAAATTGAGGGAAAGAAAGAACACTTATTGACATGCTCTGAATTTTGGATGGGTGGGAGTACTGCCCCATCGCTGGGTGGAGCCAAGGGTGCAGAGCGGATATCTGAACCCCAGGGGGGAGTGAGTGCTCTCCTGTGGGTATCCCCCTCCCCTCCAGGGAGAGGCTGAGGGGATTTGTATCAGGGACCCACCTGGACCCTGTGGGGCCCTGTGGGGCCCCTTCCTGCAAAGACCCTGGAGAACTGAGAGGCCAGAGTTGGGGGCTCACCTGTTTGTTTGTTAATGAGAGTAAACTGAGTGTCAAAGCACAAAAATGATTTAATTCAAAACAAATTAAAGAGACGTTTTGCCCTAAAAAGTGACATTTACGTTTATTCATTAATATTTTTACCATAAGCTTCAAGTGTTTAAAGATTATGACAGAATGTGCTGCTCTAGAAAACATGCAGAAGATTAAAACTAAACTGTAAACTGATACAAAATCATTGCAATAAACAAACACTTGTTGCTCACAGATTTCCTTTCAAACAGACCCAATCATTCTGATTTTTAGTGTCAGGAGCTTTAACACAGAGAGGTTGTCACATATCTGTGTGTTCATCATAAAGCTGCAGATGAACATGATAATATCACTTAAGTGTGTTT
The DNA here is from genome assembly GCA_008086565.1 of Thalassoma bifasciatum. Classification (NCBI taxonomy): domain Eukaryota; kingdom Metazoa; phylum Chordata; class Actinopteri; order Labriformes; family Labridae; genus Thalassoma; species Thalassoma bifasciatum. The sequence continues at coordinate 189,895 of RPOG01000029.1, forward strand.
GCACAGGTCATCAGACCATCCCTGCTCACACACACACACACACACACACACACGCACACAGCCTGATAGAGCGTGTTATATTTGCACAGCAGTCCATATATGAAGCAGGTCAGGAGCATGTTTCTACACAGTCCAGCAGGGCAAAGAGAAGGTGAACAGACAGCATGTCTGATGTGAGTCAGGCTCATTGGTCCAAAAATGTTTAAAGATCACTTCTCGTGAAAATGTCCACCAGAAATGTTCGTTTCTATTCCAGAGGGAGCCAAGTGAACAAAGGTGGTCCATAAGTCCCAAGTTTCTGTCAGAGCAAGAAAGAACAACTTTTTATCCAGGGGGAAGGTGTTTGTCAGGATAAAACAAGTCCTCCAGTGTTTCCTGCTCTGAAGCTGTTTGTGTCTCTGCTGTGGTTGCAGACTGGCAGAAGACTGAGGCCCAGAAAAGACGCGAGCAGCTGCTACTGGATGAACTGGTCATCCTGGTCAACAAGCGAGATGCACTGGTCAGGGACCTGGACGCTCAGGAGAAACAGTAAGTTACCCACAGACAGGTCAAATTCACATTGGAATTAAAACAGAAAAGCACTCAGCTCCACAGAAATGAGCTGGCATGTTTTCTGTTGGTGTGGGAATGTCTATCTGGTGAGATTTTCTGGGGTATCTTATAATTTCTGGTAGTCCCACAGAAACCTTAGTATGGTTAGACATCCTGCATGCACAGCAGCAGCACACCTGCATGGGCAGGACTTCTCCCAGATTGGCAAGACAGTCCATCAACCGGGTGCTACACTGCTGAAAGGTTGCAGCTTGGCTCCTGGCACAAGGCCACAGTAACAGTGACCAAGCCTGTGTTACCTGTGTGTGTGTGTGTGAGTGTGTGTGTGTGTGTGTGTGTGTACCCATACCCTGCTTCCCTTGACACACCTGACCTTTTGACCTTTGCCCTCCGCAGGGCCGAGGAGGAGGATGAGCACCTGGAGAGGACGCTGGAGCAGAACAAAGGAAAAATGGCCAAGAAAGAGGAGAAATGCGTGCTTCAATGATTGTCATTTTAGAGAAAACACAAGAAAAAAATGTAGCCGATAAAAAAATGTATCATTAATATGATGAATTCTCTGAGCATTATTTGACGGTGGACTTCCTTAACATTTCTATCAGTTATCAGAATCCTGACGTGGTTGGGTTTTTTGTTTTATTGTTTTGTTTTGTTTTTGTCAAATGAAGCGCAGTGACTGAGCTCTGCGCCACCTTTGCACCGACTTTTTATGGACTCAAAGTGTCCCTCTTGTATGAAATATTTTTTATTTTTACCTTCTTTGCTTTTACCATGAATGGTACTTTTATGTAATATAAAAATGTATAAAGGAGAGCAGTGTAATCAGGATCAGAGGGTGTGATAGGTGCATGATGTGACGCTGCAGCAGCCTCTCTCTCTCTGAATGTGGAGACCAGTAAGTTTGAGGTACAGCACAAATGGGTTTACTGGGGGATTATTTTTCTTTTTTTTGTCATCATTTTGAGGAGATGATGAAGGGGCTGGCATTTTCAAAGGTAAAAAAATAGTTATAATATCAGTCTTTTCAAACTACTTCATTACTTGACTGTGTATCTTTTAATTATTTCACTTTAAAGTTTTTCTTGTAAAATATCTTAAAAGGGGAACGCATTACTGTTCATAAATCTTAACTTTCCTATTGCTTTTTTATTGTCTTGGCTTGAAAGCAGTTTACCAAAAGAAAGTTAATGTTAAAGAGAAAAAAAAAAAACTTGTGTTGTATATTTTCATCACTGCTCTGACCTGCCGCTTCCAAAACCCCTTTGTTTCTTTGTCAGGATACATGCAGTCAAAACAAAAATATATCTATTATTTATTGTCCTTTTTAAGCTGCTTGTAAGTGAAAATACCATCACAGTTCATGTGCATTTTTGCTCAACTTTTTTGGTTTCTATTTATTGTAATCTGAAGAAGAGAGTTATGCTTCCACGTGCATCACTTAGAGCTCCACATCCGGTGCAGGTTGTCCTTCAATGTGTTGAACATTTATCTTGTTTATTTATTCCAGTGTCATAACCCAAGTCTTCAATAATAAAGTCTTTATGATTTCATACTCCATAGAGATAACGGGTGGTGTGTTTGTTCATTTCAAAATGGTTAATTCTGCACACAAGTGTAAAAATGTAATCTATAAATGGATTTTAATACATATGTGGCTTCAAAGTCTGCATGTGTTTTTATGCTTTATTTGTAATTGGGCGCAGACTTTTAAATCTTAATCCTGTAACACGTTCCTTCTTAAATCCGTCTATTTCTCCGTTTTGATCCTATCCCGTCTGATCCAGATCAACTCACTGATTTTCTTCTTTAGGTGAAAAGAAGTTATTGAAATGCATGCTCGCCTTTGGCTGCAGCGCTGCACACAAGTGGCCCCCATCACTGCGCATTCACCAGCGCGCTCTGCGTTTAGCCAACGCTTTATTATTCTGCTCTCTGTTCAATTCCCCTGCGACCTGCGCGTGTTTATAAATTAAAATTGGCGTTGGGCTGTTTTTTGTTTGAGGTCGGTGCAGAGCAGGTTCCTCTGAGGAAGATTAGAGAAATCACTTTGTTCCGCGCAGATGTTTTTTTTTTTTTCCTCTCCCTCTTTCGGCTCCTCTTTGGGCCGCTAATGTACGCGCTGGAGACGGGGAGGCAGAGATGGAGATGCTCGGCCACATGGAGCCAGAGTTAGACAAGAAGGGAAAATATGGGGATCAGTTATCAGATTAAAAGAAAACAATTCACAACCATGGACTGTCTTTTTTATTAACTCGCGCGTAATTTTAAACAGGATGGTATCAAAGTATAATAAATGTTGAAACATGTCAGTGTAATAAAGGTGAGGATGAACGGTGTAACCCTCCGCACAGCCCCGCAGGCTGCCTCACATCCCCGATTAAAGCAGGAAAATCGGTTGTGACAGCAGACGTCCTCCCCGGCCTTTCTAATACTTTCAAATTAATTTGCTGATTCGTTTCTTCTCTGCTTGGGACCGACTGTATGTGCACATTACGCACTCTGCGTCCCCCGAGGCGCTTTGTTTTACTTTGTGTTATAGCGCGTTTTATCGCGGGGGTCTCTAATCTGGAGAATAAAGCAAGGAGCCGGAGCGGGGAAAGGACGCTCTGCTCGGTGCATGTGGCAGTGTGTGTGTGTATGTGTGTGTGAGAGAGGGAGAGACAGAGAGGGAGAGACTCTGTGTGTGTGTGTCTGTGTGTGTGTGTGTGTGTGTGTGTGTGTGTGTGTGTGTGTGTGTGTGTGTGTGTGTGTGTGTGTGGGCATAGAATTATTCACAGCACCTGCAACCTCTGCGGAACTTAAACTGCTGCGCCAATAATGGTAAAATTATTCTGGGGTATCATGAAAGCGGACAGAAAATTAGTGCGAAAAGTTTAACTCTTACCTGTGAATTCAACTTGAAGTTTTTTGTTTCATTTGAAATTAATTTAAATTAAATCTAAATTTATTGTTTTATCCAAAATGTATCCAGATTTAGTTAAAATCTCTCACGATATTTTTAAGGCTGTGAGTACATAATATCATTGGGTTTTTCTCGCACATTATTTTAGAGCAAAGACGGGACTAAAAGTCAGAATTAGTGCGGTCTTACCTCTGAAGCATCAGCCGGATGTGAGGCTCCTGTTGAGGCAGAAAAACATTTGGAGTCAGTTTCCTATTTTTCAGAGAATAAGAGCTCGGCACTGCGTAAAAGGCGGCGGTGACTGTGTGCTGCTGTGCAGCAGAGGATCCTCCAGCTGAATGGATTATCTCCTGAGCTTTGATGTCTTCTGGCCTCACCTCACAGGTGCTGCGCGCCGCTCGGCCCTCTGCATAACTTCCTTGCCGAACTACAAAGCCTGCACCTGAGGGAGCCTGGGTCTCCGCGTGCGGTGCCGGGGTTCCGACAGCAGCTCTGTGTTTTATGCATCATCGTTTTAATAAGCACCGACAACATCCCCGCAGATCCCCGCTTCCAATCCTGCCGGCTGAAGGGACAAAACTTTTCCCCCTCCTCTCCTCGCCGCCTAATCCCAGGCTTTACCAGCTCAGCATTAAGAAAATTCAACTGCAATTTGGGATTAGACAAAATACTCTTATTACAAAAGGTCGGTGCAACTTGATAACTTGATACTTGTTCAGGGGTTTATCTCGGGGTCTTACTCACATCGAGAGAGCGAAGAGAAAAAACAAGAAATGTAGGGGAAATGTCAGAATCACCCCGTCTCTTTTGTGTTGTGAGGGCCATATTTGTTGAATGGCCTTTTTGCATAATTTATCTGAGCCCGTGTGTGTGTGTGTGTGTGTGTGTGTGTGTGTGTGTGTGTGTGTGTGTGTGTGTGTGTGTGTGTGTGTGTGTGTGTGTGTGTGGAGTGAAGGAGGGGTGATGGTATTTCAGACTGTCAGAGCTTCCCCTGGCCCTCTGACCGCTCGGACTTCAGATGTGGTGGAAATAAAAAGGTGCGTAATAGTGCTTGACCTCCAGCCAGGAACCCACCTAAACAAATGTCAGGGGAGCGTCCCCCTATTTTGATGCATACTCTTTTTACACTGCTTCTTTTCATTCATATATTTATCCTCTAGCACCAACAGCATGCTGTTTTGAGCCGTTCAGATTGAACTATGTGCGTAAACACATGGATAGTTGTTATCCTCTGGTATTACGCAGTGTTTTGGTGCGTTCAGGTGCCATTCTCCACTGTGCAATAAGCAGCGTCACTGCAGGCCTCCAAACGCAACCTGCAGCATTTCTCTTTTCTCTTTCTGTTGATGTCTAAGTTTCTCTGTCCAAGTGCTCTGGAGGATGACTTTAAAGTCTCATCGGCCTCTACTTTGATACCCCTCCTCCTCACACACACGCGCGTAAAAAATGTAAAATCCATCCCTGCACCCCTACTCTCTCTTTTCCCCCCTCTCTCTCTCCCTCTCTGTGAACATTAGCTCTCTTTCAGCAGGCCTTATTTACAGAAGTTTAGGTTTTTTGTGCAGATCCACAAAGGATACCCACAACCCAACACCCAGCTCAAGGCCAGGGAAAACACACGAAAAAATGCAGTTTGTTTAGTGTGTGATGGGTTAAAAAACATTAAACACATCCTACATAAAGTGCAGGATTTGATTCAGTGACCGCAGCTTTTGCTTCTGCTTTTTCCTCCTTCTTCTCTTCTCCTCCACAGCGAGTTTGAGGTCTATCCCTATTAAACTTTACGTCAACCATCCTCAAATGTAATTCTAAATGGGGATTAGACCTCATTAATATTCATGAGGCTTGTGGTGTGAGTGTGTGTGTGTGTGTGTGTGTATGTGTTGTGTGTCTTTGCAAAGAGAGAGAGAGAGAGAGAGAGAGAGAGGAGAAAGAGAGGAGGGGTGAGTATCACAATAAAATCAAAATGGATGGATTTAACTTCCTCTTTTTAATTTCTCACGTTCACTTTTTGAGGCATAAAAAAAAGACTTGAACTGAAATGACGGCAGAGCTGACTGCAATGGAAAAAAAAGAACAGTGTTCATTAAAAGCCGCCGAGGTTTCCCGGCCTCTGAGCAACTGCGTTTCTCTGCTTAGTAATCTAACATGCAGCTTTCTGTCAAACAAATCACTATGACACTGTTAATTGCAGGGAAGTATGTCTTTACCGTTTCTTTTTTACATCTTCCTACATTTTTATGACCATCTATTAAAATTAATTGCTTTTGTGAAGAAGCGAGAGGTTATATTTTTTTGTTTTAGTTTTGTTGAACTCACATTTGAAAACAGTTAAATTACTTGTTTTACAGAAGCAGTTTTAAATGTTAAGTCCACAGATAACGGTTTGACGGGTCCAGCTCTCTTGGTGCTGCTGTACATAATATTTAATTAGTAACTAAATGAGAAACTTTCCATTAATTCTGTGCTTCAAAAGTACAAATTCTTCTTTTGCGCACGGCGGATCCTAACTCTTCTTCTTGCATGCCTTTGAAATATTTCCATCTTTTAAAAAACCTCTACCGGATCGTCCGAAACCGAGATGAGGAGGAGGACGACGAGAGAGGCGGGATTTAGTGGGAGTGGGCTCTCCACGGCAGCTCCCGCGCGCCCATAGGCCAGGCTCTCCGTCTGTCAGCGCTTTTCCGCGCCCTGATTGGCTGCGAGAGGCGGATCCGCAGGTGTCCTCCGCTCATAGAGGCGCAGGGCGGAGAGAAGGTGATCAATCTCCATTAGAACACTCTGACAGACAACGACAAGCCCCCTGAAAGCAAATGAGTTTGATTTATTTGGCTGTAAAAACACCAGGAACCGTACCGGGGACGCGGTGACGTCCGTGTGCTGTGAAGTGTGCGTTTATCCGTGATGCTGCTCGGTTTGCACGCGGTTGTTTGTTTTTGAGCGAGTCTGCTGCTGTTACTGTTCGAGTTTTGTGCCCTGCAGACTTCCTACTGCTGGATAATTTACCGCTGCTCGCTTCTTGTGGCCCGACAGCTCGGGAGAAGGAGGAAAAACAAGGTAAAGTTTCCACTGTTTTCTCTTTCACTCACGGTAGATTATCACCTGTACTGCAGGAGAGATAATTCATTTTACCAAAAACTGCAGCGACATACGAGTCTTTTTTCCCCCCTTGGACATTAAAGGGTCGAAATTCTAGGCTGAAATGTGACATGTGGTTTTGCATGTTTTCCACTTGCACCGCTTAACGTTTTAGGGTTTTTTTTTTTTACTTGACAAATCAATTAATCTCTTGAGGACTCCAAGCCCGAATTGGAGAAACAGATTCAACTTCCCTTGGAGTAGATAATGTTCATATTTCTTTTCCAATCCGCTCACTTTTTTGAAGAGCAGTTGGCCATTAAAATGTCTGAAGCACTCTGTCGATAATTGGAGAGGCGTGTTTTGCTTTTTTGTTAATTTATTTTGCAGATAAGAGCTCTCGTGAATCGCTCTCTCCCCGGAGGTCTAATCTAAATTCTAATTGAGTTCATTTGCACCGAGATCTCTGCCCCTTTCACTCCGGTCTGGCAGGGCTGCAGAGCGGCTGTAGAGCCGCTGAATACACGTTTGGTGGGTTCAGGTTGGGTTTGGTCAGTTAGGAGCTTATTGTTCAAATAATCTGCTACTAAAGAGCTGCTAATTTAATTCACACGCTTCAAACCCGGGGCTGTTTTCTTTGGTATCACTGAGAGGTCAAAACTAAACTTGAGGATCAGTTTACAAAAATACAGTTCCCACTTACAAACATCCATAAACTCAATTTGAGTTGTCCGTATAAGAAAACAGAATAAAGGTTGTTGTAATGATAGTATTTGTTAAATTCAATTCATTGATTTCAACGAAGGTTTTTTTTATTGACATTTACAGGAAATAGGCTGCGTGTTCAATTTATTGACTTTGAATTTAGTCTTCACAGACAACCAGCAACTAAAAAGTAAATGATATAAACTCTCTGTTAAATTAACACACCATATCGCGCTGTGACAGAACTTTTAATACTTTCAGCTCTTTGAATAGTTTTCAAAAAGCAGCTTTTATCAGTCAGAGAAATATGATCAGATGGTTGGCCTCTTTTCAGAAGCGTAAAATAAAAACAAGCAAAATCCTGCTAAATATTAGGAGTTAATTCCGACTACAAAGAAAACCACCACGGACACACTGGGAAAGTTCTCTTGTTAAATTATAATCATAATAAAAAATAGTTTAATGTCAGGCATTTTTATTCTGTGGTTAGAGCCGGGCACTGAGGATCCACAGCAGTCCTCCTGTGTTAAATACACACAAAAGTTTGATGACCCGAGACAAACAGAAAGAGTGAGACACAGAAAGAGCACAATCGGGATTTCTATAGATTATTAAACTTTGCGCGTAATCCTTTTTTACATTGCTGTCTGTACGTTTTGTGTACAGGCCTTTACATGCACACACTAAACACACGAAGACTGTTTCAGTCAGGAGAAGTCAAATTTAAATCTTTGCCTACCGTGAAAATAAAACAAACACACTGAAAAATGACCCAAAAAAAAAGCCCTGCCTGAAGCATTCCGAATATACAACATCCTTCGGTTTATTTTATTTTCAGGCACTAAAGAGTCCCAAGTTTTTGGAAATATTAGGTTACTTTAAACTCAAACTTGGCATTTGGATCTGGAAAATGATCGCTGACGTAACATTGTTTAACAATTACGGTGGTTGATTTTTAATAATTTTTTAGATGAATTTATTTTTTCAGGTGAAGAAAAAAATATCTAAATGTACTTGGGAAATAGTGAGGTCGGAAAATTAAATAAAACCTCATATGGAGAATATTTGCATGTAGGACGTGTTTGTATACAGTCAGGCAATATTAAGGGGGGAAAAAGATGATTAATTATTTAGACTGAACTGAAATTTTCGTCCTTTCATGGTGAAATTTTAGGCGCACTCAGAGGAACAATATGCCTGATGTCAGTCTTTGGGCTGTTTTTTTTTCTTCCTTTTTTCTATGAGCGGGTTTTAGCAGCCGTTTGACCCCAGTTATCCCCTGACCAAAAACCCAATACCCCTGAAGGGATTTAATGTTCGTGCTCTGCCTAGAAATAATGACTGTATTACGCGTTCATTTGGGATTGTAACCTGCTGTTACTCCTGAGCCACCAGATGATTTATTCCAGTTTGTTGTTTTTCTTTTTTTTTTTCAACTAATGTATTCACGAGTTATGATAAAATCTAACTATAGTTTGTTTTACGACAGCCTAAAAAAGTGAAAACAAGACATAAAGTTTATTTTTTTGGTTGTGATAAATATGCCATATTTTTGACTCTACTCTATTTTTATGGATGAAACAGGTTTATAGTTCATCTTGTGGGCCTGTTTCAGTGTCTTTGTGTTTCTCATAGTATGGTCCTTTGTATGTGTGTGTGTGTGTGTGCGTGTGTAGTATCTTGGATTGGTACCCTGTCCCGTCAAGCTGCAGCATCGGGGGAAATCGAACCACTGGCCTGAGCTGGGTGGAGCAGTGACCGCCTGTAGCATGATGTCCTACCTCAAACAGCCCCCCTACGGCGTCAACGGCCTGGGGCTGAGCGGCGCTGCCATGGACCTGCTGCACCCGTCAGTGGGCTACCCGGGTACGACCCGACACACACACACACACACACACACACACACACACACACACACACACACACACACACACACACACACACACACCTTCATAAACATGAATGCATCCGGCGTGGACCGGTTTACAGGAATAAAAGTCGCAGAAAAAAAAGTGTGAGAGCTCCAGCGATGAAAATAACCCCACATTTTCTAGCTGAAAAGATGCTTTCTTTTTTGACAGGCAAGAAATTATAATTTCAACTTTAAAAGAAAATGTTCATACGGAAGAAAGTATTAAATATTGAAAATTATATTATAAATGTTTACTGTTAAATGAAGGTATGGTAAAGCCCGTTTTTGGATCCAGGGGAAAGAAGCCTAAAATTTGGTTTTAGAAATAAGTGTAAATGTAAAACAACAAATTAAAAAATAAATAAATGAATGAATAAACAGCCATAGAGAATCATGGTAGGTAGCTTTTGATAAGTTTTTCTGCCTGTCTTTTGTTTCTGGTGTCTCCTTTTTTCCAAAGGTAACAAATACACCTGTTATAGTTCTGTAAGTCTCATCACTTTGCGTTGGTTTGTTTAACACTGTTCTGTCTGTAAATTAGATTTTTGTTTGCTTTTTTTTTCAAGTGACAAAAACACTAATTATTTAAAATACGCCTTATTCGTAAAGTGATGGCAGGGTAAAGATTATTATTTTAGATAAATATTAATGCCAATCAGCTGTTTTGTGCTGGTTGTCTGTGAATTGGAATTACACTTATACCACCTGTTCTCCAGGTCATGTTTACATACAGAATCAATACACGGAAACGTGGGTGCGTACTGAGGGATAATTAGTAAATTTGTGTTCTAACCGAGAATACAATAAGTTTTTAAGATGGTTTTTGTTTTTGTCTTTCTCCTGCAGCGACTCCCAGGAAGCAGCGGCGGGAAAGGACAACCTTCACGCGCTCTCAGCTCGACGTCCTCGAGGCTCTGTTCGCCAAAACCCGGTACCCGGATATTTTCATGCGCGAGGAGGTGGCACTGAAAATCAACCTGCCTGAGTCACGAGTTCAGGTGAAAAACGAAGCATTTCTTCCTCCACAGCTTCATGTGTTCAGTGAAAACGTCCCACATTATGAAGCTGTTTGAACAAACCATGAACCCCAGATAACAGAGAGGCCTTTCCTCAGATAAAGGGATTTAAATTAGCCTTTAGCTTAAGTTATCATTTATAAATACTCTTTTTCAAATTGGTTTGTTTTTTAAATTCTAATACAGTTGAAGCCTAACCCTAAATAAAACCTAAAGGCTTTGAGGTCATAGCCCAGAAGTTCAATTCAAATCACAGACCACACAGTTTTGTAGCTATAGCTCCTGTTAAGGTCCTTTATCTAATTCTCCATAATTATTGATTTATTGATTTATTGATTTATTTCCTGACTATATTAATTTGAATGGGTGTTTCTTTTACAGAGTTACAGCGTTTTTTTAGCATAAATGTCATTTTTGTCACCTAGTCTGATTGGAGTCATTTGTATTTTTAAAAGTTTGGGGTTATCCTCATGGTCAGCTGGGTACAACATGGCCTGATCTAGTCTTGTTTTGTCATTTGTGAATAATGCCCTTTGAATGCACTTGTGGCATGGATCTTTTTTCTGTCTTTAAAAAAAGAAATCAATTGGCACATACAAATACAAATTCCTGCCTCTGTTCTCGCTGAATCCATTCATTATTATTTGATGTAAACTAAACTGCAGGCTGTGTAATTTGACCTGAATTGTAGGATCAGTAATAAAGACCAGAGGAGTTTACCAGCAAATACCTCACAAACAACTCACTGGTGTACTATGATGTTTAACAAATTCTGCTCTTGAATAGCATTAGGGGAAAACCAAGGCCGGCCTGTCTCTCCCTCACACACAACTTGAGTTGGTCTCAGAATGTGTGTGTGAAACAAAACGCTCTACATGGTCCTATCCTCTCCAAGCTCTAGTTACCCTACTGTGTGGCGAAACCTTATAGCCTGTTATCTTTGAGCCGTCTACCTGCTATGAAATTAGACCCCTAGCTGGTCCAAGCCAAGAGGCCAGGGTGGAAATGAACCTCGATAGCTAATAACCCCCAATTTTCCTCCATAATGTACTGCCAGCATTGCCCGGGAGTATCTTTTTAGCATGAAAAGCTGAGGTTGCAGTGTGTGTACAGTTGCTAACTCCTGGCTGGTGATCTTGGTTGCAGGTGTGGTTCAAGAACCGGAGGGCCAAGTGTCGCCAGCAGCAGCAGAGCGGCAGCAGCACGAAAGCCAGGCCGCCAAAAAAGAAGTCATCTCCAGCCCGAGAGAGCACTGGCTCGGAGAGCAGCGGCCAGTTCACGCCTCCCGCCGTGTCCAGCACGGGCTCATCCTCATCTTCATCCTCCTCCACCAACCACACAGGCCCGGCAGCATTAAGCAGCACCTCTACCTCCATCAGCACAGTGTCCTCCATTTGGAGCCCTGCGATCTCCCCTGGAAATGCTCCCGCCCCCGCCGTGGCCCCGCTCCCCGAGCCTGGACCCCCTTCTAACGCTTCTTGTATGCAACGTTCAATGTCAGGCTCAGCCGCCGCAGCCACCTCCTACCCAATGTCCTACAACCAAACGCCAGGCTACGGCCAGGGCTATCCCGCTCCGTCCAGCTCGTACTTCAGTGGGGTGGACTGTGGCTCCTACCTGGCCCCCATGCACTCCCACCACCACCCCCACCAGCTCAGCCCCATGACGGCCTCCTCTATGTCAGGCCACCCTCACCACCACATCAGCCAGTCATCAGGCCACCATCATCACCACCACCATCAGGCGTATGGCGGCTCAAGCCTGGCCTTCAACTCGTCTGACTGCCTGGATTACAAAGAGCAGACTGCAGCCTCCTCGTGGAAGCTCAACTTTAACGCCACAGACTGCTTGGACTACAAAGACCAGGCCTCCTGGAGGTTCCAAGTCTTGTGATCTGGCATTTTCTTCCCCTTCTCTCCTCCCGGCTTGTCTGCTCCCTCTTCTTTTATTTTCCACATCAGCCCATTGCTTGTTTTAAAAAGACTAAAAGAGTTTATCAACCATAAGATTACAGAGATAGCAGCAGGGATGCTCAGAAATCGGACTTTGTTTTTCCTTTGTCTTGTCCTCCAGGTCTTTTAAAAATAGAAATTGTAGAAGAGAAACAGTTGAGCCCTGTGAAGAGGAAACATCAGGAGCAGGCTGCTGACAATGAAGGGTGGGTTTTCCAGACGCTGCTTCCAGGATGATTGAAAACTGTTTTTCCAAAAAAAGAAAAAAGAAAAAAGTCATTTCAACCAAACTCCTTTGACCACCAGCTCTCTGGCTCTTTGGATGGGAGGAATATTTTCCCCTCTGCTGCATCGACAAGAACTGCCTGCAGTGCCCCTCTTTACCTCCAACCCACCAAATCAACCCCTGTATAGTTTTTATTTCTGAAATTTGTTATTTTAGGATGACAGAGATTTTTTAGTCAGCTACATCAAGTAGCTGAAACATGTAAATATGTATTTGGGTCAGTTACAATGACCATATTTAGTTGGTGTTTTTTTCCGAATTTGAAATTGTTTATTACCACTTTGGAAGAAAAAAAAGAAAACTTGTATGTAAATCTTTCCAAATATTCCAAAGAGATCAAATTGGCCATAAAGTTCAGCTTTTATACGACTTGTTTCACTCAGAAAACAGTGTTTTGGCAATTCAAAAATAACTTGGAAAAACCTAAAACATAGATGCAGATGGGAGACTGTTTCCCAAATATTATTATTCTAGCCTTTTGGTTTTCAAAGCAGACCTCCTCCTTTGGGCATTGTCGTGATTTATTGGACATGTTTGAACACAGCACTTGGCTTGATATTGGAGTTGGAGCATTTTTTTTTAATTTTTGGAGAGGAAATGTCGAGTTATAGCTCCAAAAATGACAGTGAAATGTTGAATGTATCTTCAAGGCGACCACCCTAACATACATGTTCATCCAATAAAGATCCGTTAAGTCATATCTAATTTCCCTAAGTGTCTCAGTTTGATTCCCAACTGGGAGTCAACTTTTCATTTATTGTATTTTTTTTAAAGCATGTACACCAGCTAATTACAGAACCAACATCCCTGTTTTCTCTCATTTGAATTAGTTATACTTTTATTCAAAAGCTTGTTGAGTTAGTTTCTGCTAATTGTAAACAGGGTAAATGCAAATGAGTCCGTAATTAATACAAGCCGTGAACGCCGCATTTCCATTTTAGAGAGCAGCCGGTTTAATCCCCTCTGTCTCCGTCTTTAAATTGAAACTCTAACATCTCTCCCCTCGCTGAAGGGACACTGAGTGTCTCTCTTTTTTTTAAAACTGCAGCGTTAAAAAGCCCTAAATATCGAGCCGGGAGACATTTGATCGAGGCGTAATTGAATGCAGCGCTGTAATGGCGCGATAATTACTCCTGCGCCCTGAGTCGGTTTCTCCAAAATAACCTGCAGGAATTTCACCGCCTCTGATGCAGTAATTACGTAGGTGGGGCCAGGTTAGGAGGTCATATGTAAGTGTGTGTGTGTGTGTGTGTGTGTGTGTGTGTGTGTGTGTGTGTGTGTGTGTGTGTGTGTGTGTGTGAGAGAGAGAGAGAGAGAGAGAGACTCTGTGCGTGCGCAAGCATTAACGCTTATAAAACTGGCAGCTTTGAAAAAGAAACATCTTGTTAAGTTTTTCTGGCGAGGTTTTACTGAAGGAGCAGGATTTTTACCCGTGAAGGCTAAACTGAGAGGAGCAGAGGAGGCTTAAAAAAAAAACAGGTTTCATGCAAATGTTAATTAATTGCCTCGACAAAAATGTAAACCGTCCTTGAGCAAACAAATCGCCCCCCTTCAAAAAATGAATAAATAAATCATAGACGAACAGTATGTGCGCTTTTCTGTCTGTCCTGATTGGACTGAAATAGACATAAGAAAAGACAAATGATCAGGCTTGTACAGTTTTTTTTTTCTATAGAAGGCTATTGTACTTAAACTACTTGCTTCAGAGAAAAGCTGCATCTATTTTATTATTATCCCCCGATAATAATCACCCAGTATTTTGTTGCCTTTAGGTGTTTTAGTCAATCCGCCATAAAGATGAAGACGGGCAACAAACATTTTGCGTTACGCGCAACTGCTTCAAGGCTGCAGCTTCAGTCTGAACAGTTTCATTTTTTGCCCAGCAAATGATTTGAAAACCATGTAGAGGGAATTGAGCTACAGCAGCACTTTACATTTTTTAAATCTTTCGATATTTTGATTGTTTTGAAGTTTTATCTCTGTGTGTTTTCCTCTCGGAAAGGTGACATTGGGCTGGTAAAACTACTAACTTTGGATGACAAAATCAAAAGTACTGTGAACTATCAAGGACCATCAGTTTACACAAAGATAAATGTTATTTTCTACTATTTATTTATTTATTTGTTTCATTGCTGGTTTTTTGGGCACGTTTCCATCGTCAGGCCTTTGAAATTTGTCCAAATTGAAACATTTATGTGGGGAAATTTCCAGAGGTTGGATCAACTCCAAAAGGAACCAAAGATATTTTCTATCAAGCACAAAAAAACAACAACAAACAAAATGAAAAAAAAAAAAATATTCTGACGGATCCAGACTGTTCCACAGTCACAGCGACATTCTCCCTCTCTATTCCTCTCCGTCTCTTTCTCTTTCTCCCTCTCTGTTTCTCTCTCTCTCTCTCCCTCTCTGTGTAAATTCTGTTCGCAGCAGCTGAATAAATATCTGCAGACCAGGACATTAAACATGTTTGCGCCAAGACGCGCAAACAGCGCAGCGAGTGTTCACCAACAGCGGCGGATTTGCTCGGATTTGCATCAAACAAACATTTGCGAGCAATCTTGTGGGATTGTTTAAGGAGTGTGAGGGAGCCACAGGTCCCACATGAGACAGCTGCTTCTGTGGCTGCTCACCTTCAAACAGCCGCAGAAATGAAAAGGGAGAGCCGAGGTCTTGACAAAAGAAGAAGAGGAGAGATTCGATGTTTGATGTTTTTCTCTGCAGTAAACATGGTGCACACACAGGAGATGTGTGTCTGCGGGAAAAACAAACAAACTCGATCTTTAAACAACTTCAGCACAAAGCAACCAAATCATGAATCCAGTTGAAAATTTTAAAAAGATAAATCAATCTGAATAAAGAGAAGAGTTGGCCTTCAGGTGTGTGAAGCTGATGTGAGTGTGCGCGTGAAGTCTGTCAGATTAACATGGAAAATATCACCGTGATCTTTTATTGCTTTTAAAGAACAGTGTCAAGTCTTACCCATGATGTTGTTTCACAGATGTAAAAAGAGACGTCAAGTGAAACATCTGATTTTTAAGAGATATATTTGCCACATGAAGTTTAACCTGAAGTGATATTGTGTCAACATGTAAATGTATGTATGTTCTGGCTACGGTCACGAAACATCTTTCAACTTGTCTCAAGTTATATTCTTAAATTCTTTAGCATTTCTAACATGTTTTTCTGTTTTGGATGAAACGTGCAAGAAGCTGAATTTCTGTTTTATTTTCTTAGTTAAAGACGTTAGTTTAAAAAATGTGTTTAAAAATTCCCCCTTATACATGACAAAAAAAATGCATAAAAGTTGCATAACAGTGTAAAAAGTTTGAATGCAGCAATGAAATC
Organism: Thalassoma bifasciatum; assembly: GCA_008086565.1. Taxonomy (NCBI): domain Eukaryota; kingdom Metazoa; phylum Chordata; class Actinopteri; order Labriformes; family Labridae; genus Thalassoma; species Thalassoma bifasciatum. The sequence continues at coordinate 205,643 of RPOG01000029.1, forward strand.
CACACAACATGAGGAAAACAAGATTTAAGCAATGAAAGTCAACAACTTAGGGAGCAGACATTTAGTTTCGACTGATTGTTTCCTAGAAAAAACAGAAACTTTAACTGGATATAAAAGACATTTGATAAAAAAGCGATTTAATATGTAAATTCTCCATGTAGACCTTACATGAAGTGTCCTTTCATGGAAATTTTTCGACACATTTCAATGTGTGTAAACAAAAAGGACCTGAAATAATCAGGGGAGCTAAAGTGATTTCAGCTTCATAAACACACTCTAAAGAAAAAAATCAACCTCATGTGGACAAAAATATGTGAGAAGAAAGTGGACACACATCCGAACTGTCCTAAGACTCTTTTTGAAAAACTTTAAATTTATAAATGCACTTTTGTTAGGATCTGTTTTCACATCAGCTCCATTAAAAAGTTCAATGCGTGAAGTTTCTGAGCTATTCAAAAACAGATGCACCTAAAATCAGTCTGTGATTGAGCTGATGATGTAATCTGAAAGTCATATCTTGGTGTTTAACACACATTCCTGGAGTGTTTGGGAAGATTAAACCTTAATCTTTTAAGGATGCTTGCAAAGTAATGAAGTACTGAGTAACTATAAATGGTCTTTTATTTCAAAGCTTTTCTGTATTTTAAGGGTACTGAGACTTTTGATCGATTTGAGGGCCCTAAAATGGAAAGTCGGAGTAGAACAAAGTAATGTAACAGATATCACAACCATGTGACAAAAAATAAAGACCAGGGGAGTTCCTTACCTTTTTTTCATTCAGAGAAAGTTTGATGAATTATAGTGTTGCAAATTTAAGACCAGCATAAGTGCATGTGTGTGTCTACCCCCTGTGTGTGTGTGTGTGTTGCTTGAACCTGAGCTGAGGGTCTGACTCCTCTCTGCTCAGTTCAATGGGACGATCGATTGCACCACATTGCCTGTTGTCAACCGTCGACCTCCTGGCCTCTCGCCTGCTCCGCTCCAGCGTCTGAATGTGGCTGGACTGGAAACTGTTGACATTTTGTTCACACTTGTCCTGGAGATGAACTGGAACCAAGCAGGACTTTTTTTTTTCTTTTATTATTTTGCATGAGTGGTTAAGATTTATATCTGAGAGAGAGAGAAACAGAGACAGACAGATAGATAAAGTGACAGAAACTGGACTGTGTTTTTAAGTTGGTGTTAGAGAGAAGAGTGTGAGGGATGGAGATTCGGAGAAGAGGAGGAGATGTTCTGATAGCAGCCTGCATGCTGGGACGCTTTTCTTCCATTTCCATGCAGGAGAGCAACACAAACACAACTCTCACACTTGTCTTTCATTGGCTGTCGACTGTCGCCAGACCTTGTCATCCTGGTGTGTTCATAGGCCGGCATGAGGAGCAAGAGGTGATACAGAGGAGGATTAGGCTTACCTGTGAGGTAGATCTAGGGTCAACTATACAGCTACACAGGAGGAGCCTCTGGTGTCCCTGCTTTGTCCTTTCTTTTGTTAAACATTAGATCTAGCTAATGAAACAGGGAGATTTAATATGTTTTGTAAGTTTTAAGTGTTTCCTGGTACCACCTCTTGAATCAGTCCTGTCCAAACTCAAAGGAGTTGAGGACCAAGTTGGTCCTTGAGTGAAAGAAACTGCGTCACCCTTCAACACAAAGCATGGAGAGCATTCATAAAATTCCTCATGGGATTTACCTACTGTGACTTTAAGTTGAGTTGAGCAGAGGACACAGTCAGGGGAAGGCACCTTTCCCTCTCTTACGTCCAGTTAGATTTTCTTATTTCTCTGTGGAGGAGTGCTCACTAGCGCATGGCCTAACTTAGCCCGTTGCTCACCCACATTTGGTGGCTAACACTTCAGATGGCTTAATATGACTCAATATGGTTAACTCCTGCCATCTTTGAGAAGTGCTCGTGTGGTTGGCAAAACTGTTGTACGCCACTGCCTGGGATGTCTCTACAACATTATTTCGTAACCCAGTTGATAGTTGTTGAAACATTTAATGTACGAAATCTTCTCTGAGGTCACCTGGATAATAACTTCCTCGCCTTATTCCATCTGTCTTTCAGGTGGCCAATTGGAAATCAGACAAGAACAACTTCATTTTAGACTTTGGCTGACTTTCTCCATCGTCTTATGGACGACTTCCTCACTTCCCTGAGAACCAGCTGTGTCAGGGTTGTGAGGGAAGCAGTAGAGAGGTATTTTAAGATGGTTCGCATTATCTCATTTGGAAAGGATGCAGCAGACCCCCGTCCCCGAGTCACAACTTGTCTTTTCCTTAAAGCCCTGCAGACGAGGGAAAGCTTAACAGAGGCCTGCTCTTGGCCTGCAGGCTTTAGTGTTTCCCATTGAGGATGTCGTCGTTGGTGTGTTTGTGTCAACAGACAGCTGTCTGACATGTTCTCCACAGTGCCTCGTTTGTTTGTTTGGCTTGCTCTTCACTTAAAAGTTCTCTCCACATGCAGAGCCATGGGACAGCAATGCAGAGAAGACGCACTCAACGGTCGCCTGAGAAAGCTGACTGATGCACAGAAATCTGCATGTGACCTTTGACCTCATCATAATAAAATCATAGGTTATGACAACTTCCTCTGTTATAGTGTGTAAATATTTAGAGACTTCCTACACAGCAGAAAACATGCTTTGTGTTTGTTTGGGGCCTAACAAACAACAAAATTAAACCCAACAATGCAAATGTAAAGACTCCCACATGAAGTGATTCAGAAAAAGTAAGGCTGCAGACGTATGAGAATACTTCAAGTCTTAAAAGTTAAGAAACTTCACACCACATAATTCTTTGTCAGCAAAAATATTAATCTAAAAACAATGAAATGTTGTCATGTATCTGTTTTGCCTTAAATGATCAGTTCTTCAACCATACTATAGTTTAGTATTTACTCATGATCGCCTCCTTTTGCTCTCGATCCTTAGTTGAGCTGGCACAACCCTTTAATGGAAGCACAGCACAATCCAGTATAGATATCATGAAAATGATAATACAGCAAGAAAATGCGGACAGTTTAGAGATAAGAGAAGTTGAATAAAAATTTGACCACAAACACAGAGTAGAGAAGTAATCTGGCACAGGATTACAGGTTACACCAAATTTTGCAGTATCGCACACCACTACTCTGGACATTTGTTTGAAATAATTACGGTATCTATTTCAACTCAATTAAACTGTTAAGTTATTGAAACCTCCTCCTTTCATTCATTCAAATTATATCTATTAGTTAACTTAATTTCTTCAAGTAAATGTTTGAGATAACCAGTCGATTTCATCTTATTCTGACACTTCAATTTTGTAAACCATGGGTTCACATTTCACATCCTCCTCACTCATGGTGTAACTGTGAGGTTCCAATTCAAAGGCATTCTGGGTAGAGCTTGAAGCCCCTCCCAGCTTTACTAAACAGCTGGGAGGGGCTGAGGGGACTGTCATATCCAAATGCATTAAAATAAAATAAGACATAAAATTTTAAGTTGAAATATATTTTGTAGTTGAGATGATGCCAACTTATAATGAAGTGTTACCACAACAACTCCAGTCATCTTTTGTATAGTGACATCAAATAATACGTGATAGCAAATGTGCAAAATCACATTTTACAGTGTAGGCCTCGCTTCATCAGGTCTTTTTTTTCTAAAAGGATTCAGGAACAAAAAAGAAATGTCTTGTTACACAGCATTTGTCTCTCCCAAAGTTATTCTAATTCATGTACCAAGTAACTGATAATATTGAGAAACTTAACCCTTCCTTGTAAGTTTTTCCTGAGGTTAAGAGCCTTCGCACTAACCCCAGCTCTGGGTAATTTGATTGTATTTGATGTCTTTAATGGTGCTGACATATCTTCCTGTCATATTTTTGGTAATCTTGCTTGTGAAAATCACTGAAACAAACCTATCAAACATACAAAGTTGCCCTGAGGAGAAACAAATCAGTCCAATCAGAGCCTTCATTAGATGTGATAAGGCGAAAGAGGAGGAGAGAAATGAGAGAAAGAAAAAAAAACCCAAAACAAAACAGATAACCTGGATAATAGCAAGTGCTGCAGGCTTGACTCATTTCCAAATGTTAACAAGGCCGTTTCACCGCTCTGGTGTGCTGCACAGTATGTTAATACCACTAATAAGCCTATCTGTGCCAGTCATCTCGGATGGCAGTGATCTGAGCGTGAGGCGGTGTTTGACTAAAAAGCTGCTGGCCACATATTAAACGAGGCAGAACTATTTATGATTCTACAAAGCTGACATAATTGCTTAAAGGGTAACTGAGGAGAGCGTTACTTTGTTTTCTGTATTATGACAGAGGAGATTTCACTGTTCGCGTGTCAAAAAAAGGCTACTGTGTAGGCCATCAGAGAGATGGGAGGATCTCCTGCTCGCCTGTTAAGCAATTTTGCAGCTTTTTATTCGGGCTGTCAAGTCAAACAATCAGCAGATAATGCAGCCTTGGTTTGTAAATTATAAACGTGTCAAGAGATGCACTAAAGGCAACGACAGATGCCACTTATCGGCAGCAGCTTCTGCAGTGTGACTGTATCATCAGAGGGGAAATATAACATTTTGATGTTTACATAAGAGAAGTATTAGTATCAGTCAGAAATGTAATTCCTTTCACCCATCCCTCTCGCAGGGGATTGACTCCCCGAAAAAACATACAATATTTTTTTAAGAGCTAACAAAACAAAAAAAAAAGAAGCAGAAAAGCATCCTCGCTGATCTTCTGTCCATTTCCAACATCGCTTCTTGTATATTTTTTGGTGGAAATCCTCTTAGAATGCAAAGTAAATAGATTACGATACAGTGAGGGATTAGGGCTCGCGCGGCGCTGTCAGATTAGTCGCTGAGCGCAGCGCGTCGACAGCTCTGACACGGCCATGGCTGCTGTTCAGGAAAGGGGCTCCGTGCGTGCGTGCGTCGCTTTAAAGACGCTGGTTGGCTCCTATTCATGAATAAAACTGTGGCCCGTAATCACACACACACACACACACACACATACACACACGAAGCCTGGAACATTCAGTATCAGCAGGGATAGAGGTATAATACCAGTCTTTATTTTTCTGCCTGATTAATGAGAAGGTCTAAAATTAATTCCGTCATATTTTTAAAGGCAAAACCTGGTGTCACTCTTCTCTTGGTGTACACTAGAGATAGATCAACATGTCTTTTCCAGGGCTGATACTGATATCCACTACCACTCAAGGTGGCTGATAACCATGATTGTAGCCGATATTCATTTGCAGTCAAAGTGAAAATCATAATTTGTAATAATACAAACTCCAACTTTTACTTTGTGTAAGCATATATCTATTAAAGGGACTGTGAGGACTTTCCAAGTGATCTTGAAAAAGGTTCATATTTAGATACATGCCTGTCCATAATCTACAACTTCAAATGAGATTATTGTTGCAAAATAAGTTGTTTCTAAATGCTATTTCTCGGCTTCAAGCAGGATCAAAATAAGTTGGTACATTCAAGTCTCTATGTAAACACCAACCAAGAGCTTGAAAATGTGGTCTCAAGACCAAGACTGGTCTAGAATGTAACAACACTGGTGTACACTTAACTAAAACATGATATGAAACACTTAAATGCATAGAGCTTCTTTGTGGGTTTTTCACAAAAGTTGATAACAAAAAAGTAGTGTATTTACATGTTAAATCCACTTTTATTAGACATCTACATAGTCATATAATGTTCTGTATAATCAGTCCCTGTAGGTAAATTAATGCATTTCAAAATATAGACAAAGGAAATCCTGTTGTTGGCGGTGAGGTGTTGTGTTTTCTGGTAATTGTTCCACTGGGATTTTCTAAAGTGCTCCTGTTGTTTTTCAAACCATTCCTAAATGGACGACATGAAGCATCCCCGGGTCATCTTCCCCCTGCAGGAAAAACAAACACATTATTTTTGGAAAAAAGAAAAATGATTTTATGCATGAAAAGCATCTTTATTATAAACATCCTTTTGAAATTCATGTATTGGTTAACTGAAGTATTTATTGTAAAAGCTTTGTAACTGAAAGAATGAGCTGCTCAGCTGTTACACTTGTTACTTTTGGAGGAGTAAATTTTACACCGGGGTACTTTTTATGGAAGTATTAACTTTGAGAAATAGTTGGACCTGAATGTAATGGAAATAAATAAACAGCTATTGACAAATACTGGATGTTAATTAATATTAAATAATGTCTTTATTCATAGAAGTGGGAGTATTAAGTGATATCTATTTGGCAGATTCTGAACTGGAACACAGATGTTGGTGAAATGACGGTGGCTATTGAGAACAAGAAGCTCCTATGATTCATGATAAATGTGATCCTCTCTGTCAGTTTTCACTATCAAAAAACATTGATTGAAACAAATTCTTGTTGCCCATAACTACGGCATTTCGCTCATTAAATTTAAAATTGCTGAAAACTTGTTTATGTGAACAGTTTGTCTGCTATGTGCTACAGCAGAAACATGGCTGTGCGAGATTGGCGTCAGAGGAGGATGACCCACATGAATTTAGATATAAGGTTCACTCAAAGTCAACAATTTTCTATCACAAGTAATTTTATGTTTGTTTTTATGTTTATTGTATACAAATGAGAATAAATTCCTCCCAGATCTGCTCTGTGTATAAATGCCTTCAAGTACAGCACTGCAGCATTACATACTGCTCACAACTGTAGAGCTCTTCGATGGTTAATAATGTGACAAGGAAACAGACATACAATTTTTATAGGAGAAGCTTAATTTTTCAATTGTGTTTTACCAAAATATACAAATCTCTATCTACCACTACTACAGAACTTAAATGTAACATAGTTTAGCAACACTGGTCAGACATGTTTTTTTTTTTGCTTCCAGAAAACTTCTTCTGTCTGACCCACAGGAAGACGAGATGCAGCGCTTTAGATGAATCAAAATGAAGAGAAGACTTTTATCAGTCAACTCACATTTCTGCTGCCTTCGTCTCTTCTGTTTCCTGCTGAAAAAAATGAAAAGAAAAGAAAATGTTGGAGGATGTTTAACACTCTTGTAAACCAGCCATGACACTTTAAACAAGAACAACAAAACCAAACATTAGACATGCTTAATCACACATGGCAGCCCTACATACAGCAAACACACACATTCACACACACTCACATAAATTGAATGACATGCTAACTCAGATGGTTGGACGTGACGCCTTTTACTTGTTTCAACAAATGTGAACCGTTGTCACTCTCGGCAATCGCCCTGTTCTGAGCTGTGTGTTAATAACGTTATGATTGACATTAAAACCCCACTGTGCCTTAAACTGATATTTAAAAGGCTGATGCAAATTCCCCTCCATAGCCTACAGTCGGGATTACCAAATGACAGAGTGATTTGATAGCGAGACAATTGCTAATCACCCCAAAAATTAAATAATTAAAATGGAGAGGGGAGGAGGAGGAGGTGAAGATGTGGAGAGGTGATGTTTTGTTAATGGCTGTTTCTCCTAAATGACCAGTTAGTCATCTCAGACATCTGAGACCTGCAGAGAAGAGCACTCAGGCTACGTTTAGAGAGTAAAACAGGCTGAATGTCACGGGAGAATTGCTGCAAGGCTTAAAAACGTGACCTGAAACCGACATGTCGAACACAAGGAGATTTAATATAATGGGCCGACTCGCTCTGTCAGCTGGTACTAATGACAGGGGAACAGGTTTGTTGTAGGTTCAGGGGAAAAGGGAGAGAAACACTCAAAAGAAAACCATGCAGATTTAAAAATGTAGTTTCAAAATGGTCAAGTGAAACTGGCTGTGGTTGAAAAGCAGCATTTTGCCATTGGGTAGACATTGATAAAACAAGCAAATAACTGAATTTTCTCTGAAATAGTCTGAATAATAAATCATCCTGACAGCTGTATTTCAGGTTGCTGTTTATGCTACACATGACGTTTCACAATCAAACACCCAGGTTTTTCTTCATCTGTGTGGTGCCACTGCTAATAATCTTGTCGTTTGCACTCTTGTAAAGCTTTAACCAAGGTAAGCTGAGCACTGGCACAGAAGCAACAAACATAAATATGTGATAGACAGACAGACTCATGGATAGATGGACAAACCTGTTTGTCTCAGTGTCCTGAACACATCTGGGCTCACAGTCACACGTAAACTCTGTTCTTGAGGTCTCCTCTGATCTGTTCTTCCGTCAGAGCTGAGAAACAAAGAGAAAACTGGGTCAGTTGTGCGTTTGCTTGAGTAAACATGTTTCAAATACAGCACAGAATAAATGAGGTATGCATCTTTATCCCTCTTAAGTAAAAGGAGTTTAACCCCTCAGTGACATTTCCTGGTTTGCCAGAGATGCTTTGCATGGGCAAGTGGAGATCTAAGCATCAATGCCGAACACATTCAGTGATAACAAATAAAAATGTATTGTGTTCAGGGGCATTGCAAACTTGAAGCTCAACAGGAGATTTTATCTCCAGATATTTTGTATATGTCAATATGATGGAAGTAAGTCCTGCGGAGGTATATTCTCGCCCATGGACCTGAAGTGTGTGCCCTGCTTTCAAAAGTTTGGTCCGTCTGAATGTTTGAAATAACTAATGCCTCTGATTGCAGATGGCCTAGTTGTCTAAGTAATGCTCCATGAGGTTTGTCCTGCACAGGCAGCACAGGTTGAAGTCCGGCCTGTGGCCACTCTCACACGTCACCCCCACCACTGTTGTCTCTCCTGTCCAAATAAAGCCATAAAAAGCCCCAAAAATAACTTAAAAATGAGAAAGTGAAAGAATAAATGCTTCACAGATGTATTACTTTGGATTTTGACAGTGCCTTTTATATTTCGTATTAGTAACTGTACTTATGTGGAGATATTTATGATTTTTGTCATGATCAGTTCTTGTTGTAGCATGCTGTTCTGTAAGAACTGAGTAGCTCAGAAAGTCAGATGTTTTTTTTCAGGTAGTCAGATTGTAAGTGGTTTAATAAGAAGAAGTTATCTTTTCTAAGTCATCTGAGGCAGATTTATTGGGTTAACTTATGCTCTCCTTCATGATATGGTGGTGGATAACGTTGACGAAAGGACTCATGATTACAGTTATTTGTCATAACTGTGTGAAATTCAAATACTTTGGTTTTATCATTCACCAATAAGAGCAAAGTGACACTGAGACTTTTTCATGAGAATGCCAAATAAGTTGCGGAAAAATTCAAAGGCCATAAAATGTTTCGACCACTTTTGCCTCTTCCAAGCAACAACTAAAATCACCTCTTTTCTCCTCACTCCTCAGACAGAGGAGTGTGTGATGAATGAGAGGCCAACAGCCATCAAAGGAACGTTGGGATGCTTCCCAGATTCCCGTCTCTTTCTCTCTCCCTCTCCCTCTCACTTTGGAGTCGGATTTGGGGAATGCAGGAATCGGTGAGGAGCCCCCAAACTGCCATTGTGCTCGCCTCCCTCTCTTTCTCTGCTCTTTTCTCAGGAAGCCAAACGGGAGAACGCCCGCGCTACAATGCCTTCCCTACTCCATCTCGGCTAAGCTGTCATTGGCTCCACATGAGAAACAATGAAACTTCATCGGAGACCAGATTACAAAAAAAAAAAAAAAAAAAAAAAAGGAAAAAAGGGGGGTGTTCAGTGTAAAAATTGTTGTTAAGGAGGGGGAAATAGTGAAATAAAACGGCAGATGCCTTTTTCTCTTTCTCTCTGTGGCTATTATCTTTTGGGAGGTTTGAGGATCAGCTTTCTTAGCTTCTGTCAGCGGCGAAGGGGAAGACCTGGGGTTGTACGACTGGCTGTTTGTCTGCCAAATCACCCTAACACTGTTTAACACTCTTATTTTCCACCTCTTTCTCCTTTTACTGTTTTGAAAGAGAGCTCAGGACAGAGCATCCCTCACTATTTTATTCTCTCTCTCTCTCTCTTTCTCTCTCACTCTCTCTGGACCCAGCTTGTTTAAATTGGCTGATAGGAGGGGATTTAAGATGGATGGAGGGGGCTTAGAAAACAGAGTGGAGGGGTTGAAGGCAGAGAGTCATCAGTGTTACAGTCAAACAGCCATGAAAAGCCTATGAGGATGAAAAGAACAAGAGCGCCTTTTTATCTAATGCACACAAATCCCATATAAATACTCCAATATGTTAGTCGGGGTATGACAAGGAATGCCCCTCTATCACTTCCCTCCTCCTACAATAATAGAGACATGGAGGGATATATTTGGATGTATCTGTTTGTGTGTTTGTGTATGTGTGAAACAGGCAGGGACAAAGAGGGGTATGATTTCAGTGTGTCTTTAGTCACACTGTTTCAACATGTCATTCACAAAGACAAGTGTATTAAACAATCACTCTGAAACAGTGAGTTTAGTCTGCACTCCCGAGACAGAAACATGGTGGAAATGGACCCTTGGTGGAGTTTTAAGTGTGGCTCAGGGTTCAGCGTAAGACCCGGAACTGATGTGACTTTGACATTTGAAATGTCACTGGGAGTGAAGGCTTTTAGGCTGCAGCTGGGTCATTTGGCCTCAGATTCTCTCATGCAATTCACACACAGACAATGCTGAATCATCGAGGGAGAGGGGCAGATAGGAACGAAAATAAAACAGAAAATCATCTGCACACAAATTATGTCCACGGATTCATTCATAATAAGTCAAACTGAATAGTTTGCATTTTTGAAAGCAACTAGAATCAATATTTCGTGATAAATATGTAAAATAATGAGAAATGTGCAAACCTCATAAGATAAGATCTACAGGGTGGGCCATAAATTTCCATGCATAGGAAAAATAAGCATTTTATCTATGAAAACCGTTTTTATTTATCTAATGTGCTCTTTATGATTGCCAATGTTTCAAATAAATATTAATGCATGTTTTCTACTTTTGATGAACTTGCATTAGTACAGTTGAAGTCATGCTTGTAATGGCGTTGGTGATATGTTGCTTGGGTTGATTTATGTCATGAATCTTCACATGATACACCATGGCCTTCAAGTGCCCTAAAGATATAATCAAACACATATTCTATGGTATCTGAAACCTAAAATAATATACATTTTACATTTACCTATGTATGGAAACTTATTGGTCCGCTAGATTTGCTGCTTGCATCTGCTTTGCAGAGCTCTAAAATGACTTTCAGCTTGTCTTTGGTTTTCCGAGACAAAACATTATTTTTTGGGTGTGGGACTACAATAACAGAGCATCTGTCCTCTGACATCTATCTTTAAAAACTCAGAGTGTCTCTTAACAGATAAACTTGTGGGATCTGCTAAAATTGTGTGTTTCTGTGCTCGTTGTAGATCAAATGCAGAATTTAAAGGTATTTTCTTTGTTACAACCTCAAACCAAATTTGAGTTAAAAGTTCAGAGGATTATTTCACATCACCTTGCTGAAAACAAAGAAAACAAAGGGCCAAAATATGTAAATTCCCTGGGAGTAAAAGCACTCATGGGACTCACCGTGTTGTGGGAGTATCTTGTTGCATAAGTCTTGTTGAACTCTGGTTCCTGAGGCTGGACTCAGACGTCACACTGTTTCTGTTTCTTAGAGGAACTTCTAGGACACACACAAACACATAAACATAGACAGAAAGGAAGAGTAACTTTTATAGAAAACAGAAAACAAAAATGATGTGTCATGTTGGTTATTTCGCATACCTGTGCTATGGTATTGACACCTGCTCATCTCTCACCAAAACATTTAACATACGATTAAAGGAGCTCTTAATCTTTTGGCATCACTTTTTGGAAGCCATGACTACTGTCAATAACACGGTCGGACATGGTTTCCTTTACTGTCTATGTGAGACTCAAGAGGCCTTCAAATGACCTTGACACAAACTCGTTCAGAGTTATGAAGACACAACTTCCAGAAAAAAGACATTTTTCCTGTTAGGATTAATTGGGAGAGGACTCATACTTCAAAAAACGGAGAGGAAAAAAATCATTAATCATTAATAATCATTTAAAAAAAAACCCCAGAAGAGTCACTGTTGTGTTTATCCTCTATAAGATCAAGCTTCGACCTATTGCACAGTATCTTGGAAGTTGCATTTGCCTCAATAAAGGTTTTGCTAATTTGAATGTAACACTTCTCCGACCAAGATGTCATGTTAAGTTTCCGAATTGAGATGGGAAGTAACATAGTAATGGAGGTTGTGTGAACAGGGCGGCCAACAGAGCTGAGAGGGAAACACGAACAAAAAAGCTGCTTTCCATCAATACACCGGAGCTAACAGGCTTTCACCACAATGACCAAGAAATGAACAAGGAGCAGAGGGAGAGAGAAAGAGGAAGAGACGAGGAAAAGTGGATCTTCAGATAAAGCTCTTGTCTCTTTGCCCATTGAAAGGCCCTGCAGCCACATCAGCCTTTGTGAGGGGGAGACGGAATGATCAGGCAACCAACTTGGCTTCTCCTTCTGGCAAAACGCTTCTCCAAAGAAAAACGAGATAGAGAGGAAGAAAAAGGAGCCTTCCCTCGCACTTGTTCGCCACTCTGCCTCTCACAATGCTGTATCTTTCTGAATCAACACACTTGTCAGCCAGACAGCTATAAGCGATTTCCAACGCTGTTATAAAAAGGAACCATACCTAAGCACAAATGTGTGTCCTCTTTTGTGTACTCCTGTGTGTATGTGTGTGTGTGTACACAAGTGAAGGCAGAATCTCTGTTTACAAAAGATGCACATAAATATGACAGGAGATGCATAGAAATGTTCTGTCTCTGCCCAATCTGATTCTCGGTCCTGGTGCACACAAAAAGACTTCCACCTTGAGGAAACACAAGATATGCTATTGAGTCATTTTTTGGAAACAAGTAAATTCATCCAAACAATGGGACAAGATATGCCCTCATTTGAAATGTTTCTTATTTCCTGCTGTAAATTGTCTGTTTTCAATGATTTTCATGGGGTGAAATGAAATAATCAAGGGTTGTGAGGTCCCAGATCATCTGATTTTACTCCTGCTTCTCAAGGAAAGCAGAGATTGTTGATTTTCTGTGCTATGAGGCAGTTTATTACAGTTAATTTCAGGGATAAAACTGCATCAAATTCACTTCCCATGAATCAAAAACCAGATGAGAAGAGTGTGTTTACTTATGTGTATTTGCCTTCATACACAGGGTCAATGAGAAGCTGACCTGCTGCTTTCAAAATGTGTTAAGCATGTGATTACTACCAATGGTTGTTGGATACAGGATTCAAAGCCATCAACCTCCCTTGTCACACCCAAGTGCACACATACAGCACACATATTTACACAAACACATATGTCTCCGAGGGCCACTCTGAATGGGACGTGTAGTGTGTGAATATGACTGAGAACAAACACATTTCGACCTCCTGTGAGTGTTCAAACAGAAAGTGTCTGTAGCTGCACTGTGGGAACTTGTGTCAGAAAAGCATGTGACTATTGACACACGTCTGTGTTTTGTCAATTCAGAGGGATTTTGTGTGTTCAAACACACAACAGAATATCACTTCCAAAACACAGCAATTTTTTTTTTCATTTCTCGATGACTGTCCAACTCGTTTTCACTTATATCAATTTCTCCTAAGTAAGGAGGTTACTCATGTCAAAGTGAAGGAGAGGGAGAACAGACGTTTATGTGACAATATGATTTATTCTTTATGCATAAAGTGTATTTCCTCTCAAAATATATTGATCAATCTCTTCCCATGATATCACAGTGAAGATCAAATCACAATCAATGTTTGCAAATCACAATCACTTAATTTCTTTTATCCTATAATAGTGTCGTCACAAAGCCCTGATGCCACTTTTTTGTGTGCTTTCATATTGAATCTGTACTATTGTGACTGCTGTCCCAGGTAGTGATTTGTTACAGTGCTACAATGCTGAGATGCCACAAGAGGGGCAAGGTGTGAACATACAACTGTGGCCTCCCAGTCTCAGTCATATACACACATACACACTGTCTGTTGCTCATACTGTTGGCACTGATGTGTTACAGCTAGCCTGTCTCACCTCAGCTACTTCATGGGACCTCTGAGTGTAACCATTACGTTAAATTCATAATAAAAGTGATACAGTTTGAAGCTATCTTGCCTTGGATTGTCATGACTGAAAGGGACAAAGAGAACCAGTTCAGCATGTTGTAGGCAAACTCACACTAAAGTGTCTCCTGCTATGAATGTGTTGATGTCAGGTCACATGATCTTTTTTTTTTAAAGTGCGAATTCATATTTATTGGATTCAGACATGGCAGGCAGTGTATACCGATCAGGATTTTCTCAAAAGCTTGGGGAAAAAACAGAACTTAACTGAAAGTAAAATGAGCAGGCAACAAGTCAATGCTCAGCAAACTTCTTTTTTTTCCTCTTTGGATTCTAATTGTTTTGCCCTTTGATAATTCCTTTACTTATTCATTTCTTCTTCTTTTTTTACATTCTTCCCCTGAAAATCTTAACAATATCTATTTCTTCCTCCACTCTTCTTTCTTTCCCCCTTTATTTTCCATTTACTTCCTCTCCTCCTGTCATCCCTTCTTTTTCTTCTTTTCTTCTGTCCCTTCCTCTCTCTCTGCAATGCTGTTGTCCAAGGATAGGACATGCTGCAGGTGATGGAGGTAAATCATCGAGGACATAATTAAGAGGCTTATGAGGAGGAGTGTGCGTGTAACGCATCACATTAAGAGAAAAAAAAAAGAAAGAAAAAGGAAGCTGCATGCAAACAGGCCTCACAGTTACACAAACGCTCATTTTAATTCACCCACAAACACACAGACACTCAGCCTCAGGGGTTTGACCTTATACAGTGGAGTTAAATACCTTTCTCTCCTCATTTGGTTGTGTCTGAGTAGGCGCAAGCACACACACACACCAACACACACACACTAGCTGTAGCAGAGTGCCTTCTGGTGTGTTTTAAGCACCAATGAAGGACTCATCAGACATGTTCATCTAGTTCCCTCACAAAATTGAATGTTTTCTGCTCACCCATCGGCCCTTGAGCTTCTGCGAGCAAAAGCTTGTATGTGTGTGCGTGTGAATGCATACGAATGTGTGTGTAATCAGGGAAGTTGGCTTGATCCCCTCTGGTATGTGCTTTGGGGAGTGTTTGTCAAAGGGCAGCAGCACAGCCTCAAGTAACGATGAAAAAAAGGCCTTCACTGGTTTTCCTTCTTGCTGGTTTCTCCAAAACAAGAGCAGATGTAATTTATTCATCGTAGAGTAAACACTTTGTTTTTTTAACTGTTTAGGATGCAGCAAACTTTCTTTAACTAGGGGCAGAAATCTTTATCTTAAACTGTTTACATCCAAAACATAACCTTGACTCAAGTTCAGTGAACTTAAGAGACGGTTTGTGAAGACAAAGAAGGATTGCTTTTTTCAATCAAGAGGATTTTAAAAACTTAAAAACTTAAACTTTTGATCATGATTATGGATGATGTTCCTAGAAGGGGCAACAAGTTGTTTGATTTTTTACATACAATATTTACAATATTTCTATGTCAAATATGATTTAAACGTGTTCCTTTTTTACCATTAGATGAGGGTGAAAGCCGAAATAAAAATACCTTGTGTAAGATTTCAGGACTGGTGAGTGGGAGGGGGTGTGTTACTGAGGTTATCATGTCTCCACCTCACATTTCAGATGTGAATAGAAAGAAACGAGTCACATTTGGTGTCTTTTTGGTCAGACATTATGACTATTTCCTTACCATTGCTTGTGATGGCCTGGGCCTCGATTTCATAAGCTTTCCTCTTGGCCACATCTGCTAGAACCACCTCGCCCTTATCACTGGCAACATAATGGAGGTCCTTTGAAGGTAATGCAAGAAAGAAAGAAACGTGAACGTTAATCTAAAATGAATCTCGGCTTCGATGACAATAGGACAGTTTTTTTTAGGGGAGGGGGGATGTGGGGCGGTGTTTTGGCAGGAGAAGGAAGAAACAGATGAAATGACAGAAAAAATGAGCTGTTTGAAGCCCGACATCAGAAAGAGCACCGGTTGGATGAAATGCTGGTTCCTCCAAAAACTTTGAAATCAGCCCTCCGCCCCCTCCCAACACACACACTCCCTCGCACACACACAGACCCTCGTCTCTGCGTTTTGAACTGCGGAGGATATTATCTGTCACATTTCAAAAGTGGAAGAGGAGGCGAAGGACTGTTCACCTTTCAGAAACGTGGGTATTCTCTCTTTGTGGAGAAACATATCCAGCAGAGCCCATTACTATATCAGCCTGTGAAAATATTGGAAGCAGCATGTATCCTCTGTATCTCCCTGTTTGAGTCTTCTTGGTCATGAAGAGAGATAATATTGCTAAATGATGTCTAAGGGTGGCAGATTTTTGTATCATTAATATTCACACTCAGACTGTGTCTCCTATTTGAAGCTGCTCTGGGCTGTAATGAACGCTGATGTAAAAATATGAAGTTTAAAACCTTTAATGCAGAAATGTGGACATGATTTTATACCATTTACAGCATATTTGTATTTCTATAATACATTCTTAATCTCAGCTGGATTTAGGAATATTAAGTGAAAAATTGAAGTAAATAATATGGCATTTAGAAACAAAGGATGGTTAAGCTGCTTTTAAAAATACTAAGTGACAGGGGAGGAAAACATCTTTTTAAGTCTGTTCTTAACTGTTGGCTGAGTTAAGCATCATTTAACAGCATATTATTTTTCATTTATCAACTGTGAAAACAGTTACACACGCAGTGTACAGTTAGATGTGATGTCTATACTGTAGTATGCTTTTAGGTGTTTACTGGGCTAAAGCTCAGATTTATCGTGTTACTTTGAAGTGTTAAAACACATAAGCTGGAGTCAACAAATATGATTTACAACCGTGACTGAAGTTTGAATGCACAGCACAATGTGTATCCACGCAGACCAGAAAGAGAAAAACAAAGGCCTTAAAACAAAAACAAACCATAATTTATATCTGTGATGAGTCAGTAAAAGGTGTTTACTGGGTTTAAATGTCACAAAATTTGTCGACAGATGAACTAGAAGCTCTGAGAAATTAGAACTCTTGTCCAAAAAAAAGAAGACTAAAAGAAATGATGACAGCATATAAATATTTTTCTGAGTCTAAGACACAAATAGTGCAGGAGCACAATAGTATAACACTAGTGCAGAAAGGTCAGTGACTTAAAGCTCTCAGGATGGCTGTGAGGAAAATGAAAAGCAGAGCCTTAACAATGATCAACATGTTTCCTCAACCTCCCCAGTGGAGCCTGTCAATAACCAGCTTTAAGGACAAATAATGTAGTGGTCAGCTCCCAGTGGGAATGTGAAGCCATCAGTGGAAAACAGGACAGTGCCACACGAGAAAAGTCTACAACATGAAAGTCAATAAAAGTGGAAAATGTTAACCAACGAATAAAACCTGATTTTTTTATACACTTAACCTCTTGAATTGATCAGAGTGAATTAACATCCTCATCCTGGCACCCAAGGAGGGTCTCCTCAGAGTTGCAGGGTCTCCTCAGGGTGAGTGCAGGGTCTAAGGGCCCATCAAAGGGTACAGCGTGTTAAGGAAAGTCTTCCGCCTCAGCGACATCACAGGACATCAGTGCCGTGACTCAGGGCTCACTGTGGATAACCCTCAGCTGGCTAAAGCCTCCCCCCAGCTGAGCCTGCACCCGGCTCTAATACCCCCATATTGTCACCCTGCTTTTGTACCCCGAGAGGAAAGAAAGGAGAGGAGGGGAGTAGAGAGGGACTGAGGCAAGGGAAGAGAGGGGGAGTAAAGGAGTATGAGAGGGAGAGGGGGAAAGGTGCTGAAATTGAAGAGTATGAATGGGAACAGATTGGGTAATTATAGTGTGGTGCCTGCCCTCTGTAGCGATGAGTTACGAGGAAATGTGAAAATGGCCGACAACAAAATGGCCTCAAAAGGACCTAAATCGGCTTCCAGGACTGAGGTGGCTAATTCACAGGACACGGCCCCTCAATTAGATATGAGCGTGGCTTCCTAAATGATAACAAACAGAGGGGCAGAGGACAGAAACAGGCAATGAGGAGTGCAAGCATTGAAGTGAAATGGTTGAGAGGTGCATGAGAGCGAGAGAGAATTGAGGCATAGGAGATGTTGAGAGCGCAAAATTTACAACAAGGGTTTTCATGTAAGAGGGAGAGGAAGCGCACCGAGAGATTATATGACGGACACAACGGAACAATATGAACATTTGATGCCGGGTGCTTTATTCCAGCTTAGCTCCCCATAATCTGGAGAGAGGGACCTAAACGAATGAGCAAACGTGGAACAAGTGAGAGAGGGGCAAACTGAGAACTGAGAGAGAGAGAGAGAGAGAGAGAGGAGTATCAGCCCGACTAAGAAGGGATAACAATAATACTGCATATAAAACCATCAGATATTACACCTCTTATTCCCCGACGCTCAAACGCGACACTAATCTTATTTATATAAGAGCTTTAGGGGTTGCAGCGCCTGATAAAAAGGGCGTTTTAGTGGGCCATTTTAGGGGAGAAAGAGAGGGAGGAGGAAGGCAGGGGGGAGATATTGGTGTTGGTGGACGCCAAGAGCTCGATATTGACTGATATTTGGGTTACCTCCAAATAAATGAGGGATTAGGTTAACTGGCACATGGCAGTGCTTATGACATAAATAGACAGGCTCAGGTCTGCGTGTTCAAACAGGATCGATGGAAAGTACAAACGAGGATGAACTCCTAGTATTTGTACTGTTTAAAAGCATTAGGTGTTTGTGTGTCCTGAAGTGTCTTTTGATGAGTGACACAAAATAAAAGCTAAAATTGCAGCATCAGCAAAGTTAATCATTACTAAGTGTTACAAAGTAATATTCAATTTTCTTCAGAAACCTCTGCCTGTCAAACATTATGTAATGGGAAGAGTGAAGCTTAATAAATATGATTATCAGCTCATATATTTGAGCCTTTGGTCTTTTAACCTGGTTCTACGTTTATGCCTTTCAATATCTGAGGAACAAGGGAAAAACTTGTTGCATTTGATGAAGTGAGGTTTAAAGACAGTCAAATCACAGCAACAGGACAATGAGACTTTCTGACTTACGCACCATGATTGGTCAATATGAGGAATAATTTTGGGACTTGCAATCTGGTAAAATACAAAATTATGACCCCGATGTTATAGTCTTAAACTTTTTTCAAAAACTTTGGATGTATAATTTACTGTCTGTGCTCCCCTTGCTTGCTTTTCATTTATCTGTTACTAACAGTAAGTTTATTTTTATGGTTTTGTTTAAACTAATCTAGTAAAGTGTATGAACAATCCAAGATCTGTTTTGAACAACCAAAATTTTAAAAACCTTATGGGGAAATACAATTATTTTAGTCTTTTTTTCCTTGTTTTTCAGCAGCCAATATTTAGTTCACCTATCAGTCATTTTCTAAACCCTTTGTGTTCAATCAATAACTTATGAACTTCGAAAAAAATAATCCCAAAACTAAAATGTTTCAAAACTCTTCCAAAGCAATCATGCAAGAACAAAATATGCTAGAATATAGAAATGTCTGAAAAAGTGTGTAGTTAAAACTAGTGTTTTCTTCAAACTATTCAATAAGATTCAAAATATAAAAAAATGTGTGCATTTGGGCCACCTCAAAGTGTATAAATGTTTCATTCTTACATGAATGCTTAGGATAAATGAACAAATATTTCAAACATTTCTTAAAGGGGTTGATGTCCCTCTGATTTAATGTTAAAATGGGTTGGGGGATCTGTGCTAAAACTGTATCTATGAAGAATTACCCTGTGTTTATTTCAAGATGTACAACTGCCTACATGATAACATTTCAGCATCAAATAGTGACTCTGCTCTTTGACTTGGGGCGAAGGACATCAAATCATGATTGATTTTGAAATTTTCAAACTGCTCAGCAACTTCTGGAAATATCTCATGTGAATGTTAACGTACCAATGTACTCAATTTCTTTGAGAAATTGAGAAAGGGGACACACACTCTAAGGAAACGAGACAGATTTTAGAGCCAAAATTTCACATGGTGGGAATTTTCTTCCCAGCAGAGAGTGGACTAAAATGTAAAAACATACACAGATTATCTAAATGATCCCTGGGCATTAGAACCATAATCACACACAAGCACACACAAACACACACACACACAGAAACACTTGCTCTGCAGCACACCTGTTATCCAGCAGCCCTATGTTTGACTATCAGATATGAGTTAAGGACTTGATCATTTCAAAACGCTAATTACTCATCTAAGCAACAACAATAAGCTTATTGCCGAGGACACACATAACCACCTCCTCCTCCATTACGCGAAACTCTGCGTCAGATAGTGGATGAAGATTGAGAGTGAGCCCAGAAGACACAGCTCGCCTAACTGCTGCCATATCTAACAAGAAACAGTACAAGCTCTCATCTGGGAACAAAAGAGCTGGCATCTAATTTGACTATCACACAGTTTGATTAAATTAACAAGCTACATCAAGAGTAAAAGACCCAGAAAGGAGAAGAGGAGGGAGTAGGGTGAGAGGTGGAGAAAGGAATACTTGTCATCAGCTTGACTTGGCTGACGAATGACCTAATTGGTTACATTATCAACTCATTATCAAAGACTAATTAGGGGGCAACAGAACAGCGCCAATTATGAAAAATAATGCAAATGATTTAGTTAACCTCCTACTACCACCACAACCTCCACCTCCACAAAAAAACACCCCCTACCACCAGGTCCTCCACCCCCTCAATTTAGCCTGACACTCAAGTGTTTCATTTTAACAAAACCTTTCTTTTTGTGGGGAGAAAGGCTTGGAGGGCTTCTATTGTTTGCTGGGAAACAATGGGGCCCAAAGGGGGATGGGGTTCTGGTGATGGAGGAGGGTATATCATGCTGGGCATTTCCAGGAGAAGTAAGGGTTGTGTGTTTTATCTACGTGTGATCAAGAGGGTGCATTTTCTCCAGTCGGCGATGCGTTATCGATGATGAGTTCAGAGGGCAAGTTTAGAAGTCAGAAAGAGTTTGGTGAGGGTGGGGGTTGCCCTCATTAACCCCCTCATCTCAACTCAATCAGTCGACCAGCAGGTTAAAGCAACAACACAACCTAATTAGAGCCAAGGACAGAGTGAGGGGTGAAATGTCAACGTCCTCCTTTTCTTTCTCTTTCTGGCTGTCACTCTTTTCAAATGGAGGGTCGCTGCTCTCTTGGGCGCTGAGGCAAAGAAAGTACTTGAGAACACTTGTTGTACAACCTATTACATGCCTGCAGACAGTGTTTTCAGATCGAGTGCCCTCAGAGTAGCTCACATGTATTTAAATTTATTTGGTAACCTCATCTGAAATATACAGAAAAACATCAGAAGGTTTTTCACTTTTGGTTTTGTTTTACACTCTTATTATAGCTTTGGAGGTTGTGTCTTTGAATTTGAGCTGCAGTTCTATATTTGTATTCCTCCAAACACATTTTCTATTCATATTCAAAAGTTAAAGTTAAGGGATTTTCCATTTATGTGTTGGTGAACCTATTTTAACATGACAACAAAGAGGTTCATGAATGCTTTTCAAGCGTGTCTTAAATTCCCGAGCATTTGTCTGCTGCAATTATTTTTATTTCTTCTTGCTATTTACGATCAGTAAGACCTAATAAGAATAAAAACTAAATTTGGTCTTTATACAGGAAGCTAAGTTTTTAGTTAGTCACTAGTTTTTAGTTATAAGTGTTCTTGTTCATAACTACGCTTTTTCTCTCACTGAAACGGGTGCAAAGTTGTGACTTCACCAAAAGATGAGGCTGGAAGTGTCCTTTAATGTGGCTAATAGATTAAAGTTTTAAAAAATGAAGTTTAATGGGTCTGTTGGCCAGCACCCATCTTGTTTCCCCTCCTTATCTCAGCACCTCCTGACAACAAGACCTCATCTCTTTTCTCTCCCCTCTCTGATTTTTTGTTTTGCTGCTACATCTTCCATCTACACCACACAACCCTTCTTCTCTGCACCCCCTTCCTTCGCACCTTTTCAAGGTCCACAGGCTCCACTCCTCCTTTTCAATTCAGCTTCCCAGCAGCACTACTTAGTGGGGAGGTAATTGGAACCAGTGCTATCAGTGTGATTGAGGGAACAGGAGGAGTGTGCATGTGTGCATGTGTGCGTGTGTGCGTGTGTGTGTGTACAGTGTGTGTTGGGGTCTGTATTAATGTCTAAGGTGTTGGTGAAGTAGGGAGCAAAAGGGGGGCCCTATGAAAAAGGGGGTCAAACACATAGAAGAGCATTTCAGCGTGGAGTGGAAGAAAAAGCGAATTAGAGGGGAGATGAGAGAGGAAAGGAAAAGGCCGAGCTGAGGCCATGGAGGTTGTGAAAAGATAGGGGCCCATACTGAGATCACACCTGCCTCTCTCACACACAACCACACACACACACACACACACACACACACACACACACACACACACACACACACACACATACAAACGTAAATATGTGTTACAAGTCTTGTGCAAATGCCATTAGAAAGTACAATGTTAAGCGACGAACATCTAAAAAACTTTGTTTACATAATTTCTTGATACTTTGGTGAATTTTGATAGGTGTATTTCCTCTGCTTTACTTAATGACATAAAGCTCTTCCATGCATGATGAGTTCAATAAAGAAACATGTCATCACGAACACTGATGTGTTAGCGTGTCAGCTAAATGCACATCATTTTGACTCATTTAGTTTTCCTCTTGTTGCAGAAACCTTAACTGCATTAATATTCAGAAGACAGGGTTGAGTGCTCTAAATTATGAACTTTAAGTTTATTGTTTTGTTAGTATTCATAATGTAAGGCCCTGATCATTCTCTAGGTAGAGCTGGTATTTGTGGTCATCTACATACATGTTCATGTGCCATCTCGCACTGTGTACTGATTGTAATAATGACAACCTAATGACTCAGGTTAGTCTTAGGTGATTTGCACTCCATCCTTCAACCAGATTACTGAGAATGCAAAATTTGACTCAGACTGGTGTCTTTGTGACTTGACTACAAGTCACTGGCTAGTACATTGTCAGTATAAGCAAGTGCGGAATAAGATTTTTTCAAGAAGGAGCTTTACAGAAACTGTCTCTACTCACCATGAATAAATCTCTTGCTTCCAAATCTACAGCAAGGAGGAAGGCCTTCTCCAAGCGCTGATATCTGCAAAGAAATAAGAGACCACTTAAGAAAACACCACTCTTACAGGAGAGGAATAGAATCAACATCTAAATTAGCAGATTTTCTTAATAAAAATGCATTGACATATAGGTTGGTAGTACAAATTTCTCCCCCTGTTCAGTTTCAGCAGAAACACAACTCACTCATATTCATACTGAATACAAAACTGTCAAAAATTGAACTGAGAGTGGTGAGTCCTCCTCCTATTATCCAATATTAAAGCAGTGAGAGAGAGCTCTCTATCTCCCAGCACAAAACACCTCAACTTTCCCCTGACCAGAGCCAACATGCAACAAACAAACACGAGCAGAGAGGGAAGGGATGGAGGGGGGCTTCCTTCATTTGATGTTTGATTGAGAGAGAAAGAATGCAGGTAGGTGATAAGAGAGCAGAGGAGGAGGGATGCCAAACAGCGCTCCAGCTCTGCTACAGAGGAGGAGAAAGAAAGAGAGGAGAAAACGGGAGGTAATTGCATGATGGAGAGCGGTAAGCAGCGGTGTGTGGGAACAACAGGGTCTATTTCAGTCAAACAGGAATTTCAAAAGGCTCTCATGGCAGAAGGGAGAATGAAACAACAGTCTAAACAGGTGCATGCAAGGTGCTTTGCCTTTATAAATGACTCAAAGCTGCATCAGTGAGTGTGTGCAAGGATGTATAAATCCTTTTCAGGAAACTTAAAATAGCAATAGTGAGCTGCAAATAAGCTGCATTGAATTGTATCTTCAATGGATGTCATTTTGTGAAAGAAAATTTATCCTATTTTGATTATGCACCCTGCGCTGATAAAAATTAATTTATTGTTGCCAACGCCTTGAAAATGGTGAACATTGTTTGTGAAACATGTCAACTTCAATTTTTCGACTAATTGTCAATGTCAAGTGCAGATATACATGTGGGAG
This sequence comes from Thalassoma bifasciatum, assembly GCA_008086565.1. Lineage (NCBI taxonomy): Eukaryota > Metazoa > Chordata > Actinopteri > Labriformes > Labridae > Thalassoma > Thalassoma bifasciatum. Next base: position 229,664 of record RPOG01000029.1, read on the forward strand.
GGTGCACCATTCCTAATCCAAAAGGTAAGTTTTTACATTTTTATGATGAATAAAATTTTAAGAGAAAAACAACAGCAGAAATAAGGATGATAAAGGAAGCACAGTGTAAGAGAAGTTACCTGAGGAGATGGTGAAAAAAGCGACGAGCACACTTGCCGACTGGCTCCCTGTACCCAAGTATCACTACATCAGAAAGAGGGGCAGCAGGAGCATAAAACACTCCCAGAGCAGCTTCCAGGTAAGCTACAGGTACAAAGAGAAATACATATAAACTGTAAATGCATCTGTTAAAACCTGAGTGAGTTTGGTGATATGAATTTTGAACCAGGGTCTTCTCCTACCTTCTCTCTCTGCATTTAGCTCCAGCCTCAGCAGGTGGTTAGTGATCAAGCTCAGGCCTCTGTAGCACTCATCTCCCATGATGCTCCAGTCCATTGCCTTGAGGATGCCCAGTGCCTCTCTGACTTGACCACAACGCAGACGTTGCTGCAGCAGCTCAACAGGGCCCACCTGGCCTCCGGTCAGAGCCCCTGTCATAAGTTTATCAAAAGAAGAGAAAAAACGCTGAAAAGATACTTGAACAGTATCACAACTTCATTAGATTGCTGTCTATACTTGGCCAAAACTCAAAATGTAAAGCAACAAAATTATTTCAATTACAAGCAAACAAAGAGATTAAGATCAAAATAAAGAAATTAATGCAGCAGAGTCTTACTCATCTGTTGTCTCTTTATAAGTGTAGTTTAATGAAATTATAAATATCTAATGTTTTTATCAGCTGATGTTTGCAACCAAACAGTTACAACGTTACAGTCCTTTGTAGAGGACTGGACAAAATATTCTGTAAAACTTAAGTGAAGTACATGTTCAGTCCACTCTGAAGAAAAAGCTATGCTGGACTGGCTTTACTTTTATGGAAAATTAGTAGTTGTTGTTGCATGCCAACTGTGCTCATCTTTTGAGCAGACAACAGGACTCCCTTAAAGTGATTTGATCCTTTGACCTGAAGTGATTAATTATGCTGTTGTGTCTGTGCATTAAGACTGCTGAATAATGGAGGCAATGGTATAGAGTTATGTGCTCTTCCTGGTATCAGAGGTGTATTGTTGAACACATTAAGGACAATGGTGCAAAGGTGTTAGTGTCTTCATACGGGGAATGAAGGTGTTGAATGCCAGGGGTGTTAAATGTCCTGTGTCCATGATCACAATAGTGACTTGTTTTGAGGGATGGTGATAATCTACCATAATTCCAAAGCATATTGATACAATGTAAATGCATGAATGTACTACTACATAAAGTTTAGCTTGTATACACACAGTTAAGACTTAGCTTGTTGCATTGTTCTGGGCAGTGTAGGTGATCACTGACAGCGGCACTGTCAATGGGCCAGACTGCAGGCAGGCAAAGTCACCACTGACTCTTGTCTAATTAATTAAAGAAAATGTGTGTGTATGTCCGCGTGTGTGTGTGGGGGGGCGTTTGAGCAATTAAAATGACAAGCTGGCAATTAGCAAGCCCCCAAATCCCCTAAAGAGTGAGCTAATGTGGCTAATACATCAGCTGAGCGTACTCTGGTGCATGTGTGTGTGTATTTGACTATCTGTGTGTGTGCTTGAGTGTGTGTATGATCTTGAGTTGGCTGGTAGTGTCACCTCTGAGCTAACTTTGAACAGTATAAATAGATTGTTGTGGTAACATGGGAAAGTCTACAACTCCAACATCTATAAATATTGATGTAATGTGTAAAAGAACATCCAGGAGGCAGACAAAAACACATTTGTTTTGATTGATAAGAGCTTCTTAACTATTAAATTAAATTCAGGAAAGTTGGAACTCAAATATTTAGATGGACTGAACTTGATGAAGGGTGCTTTGTAAAAAAGGGACTCTGAAATTATGAACAGCATTTTGAGTAGTTCAAGACAGAAGCACCTTTGATATTATCTGAATGCTTGCAAAGTCAATTCTTTTTGCTTCTATCTAAACAAATATCTTTATAAGACACATCAACTTGGGCTCTTATGCTCTTTTATTACAAGTTATGTAACTCAATTAGAAACAAAAAAATAATTCATCAAAATCCCTCGAAAAAAAGGCCAATTTTCTTTGCGCGGCACATTCTCTGTTTGCCCTTCCACAGCCTGTACCGGTGCAGGCCCAGTCGCGGCCAATGTGTGCCCAGATGAGATAACTCAGTGCAGGCAGGAGGGTGGGGGTGGGGGGCACCAGGGAGGGCTGCCTCCTATGGAAAAAAGGGAACTTGGAGCGTGGCCAAGTCTTTCTTCTTCGGCGCCTCCCGACTCAGTCCTTCTGTCATGTAGCAGGCCTTATGAAACAAGTCAATACGGAGAAGGAGCGCAGGCAAACAAACAAGTGAGTTGGAGTGTATGTGTGTATACGTGTGCGCAAAAGCACAGAAATAGAAGAATACACATACGTATGTGTGTGTGTGGGGGGGAATTATCATGGAGAAAAGACGTGCAGTGACTTTCTTCATCAAAACCTTGGCCGACGATCAAAGCAGGGAAGCTATTGTTGGAAGACACCCTCCCCTTCTCCTGTGCACACAGGCAAACGCAGTTGAATAAACACACACCCTCATACACACAAACACAGATGCACACAATCATCTACCTTTCTCCCATCCGCCCCCACACTCCTGCTTTCAAACTTCAGCGGAAAGCTGTGTGCTGCTGCCACATCTTCTTTCCAAAGTCACAATTAAAGACGCTCAAAGAGTTTATGTGCAAGCGTGTATGAGACCATATGAGTGTGTGTTTGTGAATGTTTGTGTTAGAGTGTGAGGTGGCTGTTCTGAAAAAAAAATTTGATTGGCAAACTTTATCTGGGGGCCCCGAGGGACTGCGCAGCCACTGTAAACGATTTATCGGAAAAATGCATCCCAGAATGCACCTGGGGGGCTCTTGCCCCAGGGCGATTATTGAATGACCTCTGAGAGCGCGACTCCTACTAACCTTCCCGCCCAACAAATTAACTTCCCTGAGCAGTGAAGAGGTCGGCCCGTTCAGCAGCCATATTTACACAGAGGGTTCAGATACAGTGTCAGATCTCAAACAGAGGAGGAGGGCACCTTCACCAGGAGGAGATGACTGTGGCAGGTTTGGAATTTCATTTCTCACTATGTCCTATCACAGCAGCCTATCCCAGGATGCACCTGTTCATACTTTAGTACAACCAAAGACTGGTTTACTGAATGTGGTTCTACAGAGACCACCTGAGCTAACAGAGGTCTACAGACTAATGTGCAAATATACAAATACTCTTTTAAGCAAAGAAAAATGTCTGCCTTGTGTTATTGGACATTTGTTTTCACTTAGCACTGAAGTAAAACTCACGTTGAAGAATCTGAAAAATTTAATGACAGACAACTAGTCAAAGCTTAGCTTGAGTGCATTTCTCAGTTTTGTGTTAATTTGTAAATTAAACTAGCCTTCAATAAAGACTCTGCTTCCCAAAATCCTTTCCTACCCAGTGTTGCGATGAACCAAGGCATGTGCTAGTTACAGTTTCGTTGTGGAAAGCAGATCTTCTTTTAGACTGTACAAGAAAACTTTTCACAGAATACAAACGCGATTAAGTAATGTATCTAGCAACAGTTAAGTAGTGCTGTTGTTTGAAAATTGACAACAATAATTGAAACGTAGGGCTTTGTCAGGTTTCAGTAAAACCAAGAGCGAATGCTTTCTAAATTTTAGATGTTGGTTCGGTTTTAACTAACATTTAGATACACCATAGGCTATTGTCTTTTATACGTTCTGTGTTGCTTAGGAAGCAAAGTTAATGAATTCAGTTTGTAGTCCTTTAATAGCCTGATTTAGCACTTCTCACAGCTCGTTGCTGAGACATATTGTGTAATGTTAACAAATCAGTGCTCATCTGCCAAGCAAAGCACATGTAACCTGGCTCTTCATTTTATTGATAGACCCTCAGGTTTGAACAGATCCCTGCAGTATAAATGCTGCATGTGGGTTGGAATGGACATTAGCCCATGTTTTAGCCTCTAGCTTGTGTTTTAGCCTTCAGCCTGTACTCTATCACACTCTGATTTAGCTTTCTTCTGCTCTTCTGCTCTGTTACCGTCAGTCAAGTGCTTCCACTATAACCACTAAATAAATCACAGAATTTTTTTTCAGCACAGAAAAACAGATCTCTCTTCTCACTGCTTAACTTCATAAACCTTCGTGGCGTTGTCATAGAGATTTTGGCGTGCCATAAATCCATTCAGGTACGACCAACCCGACAGAGAAGCTCAGAAAAAGCATAACCTATTTTGGTGCTGATAGTCCCATTTTAAATTACATATTATGATTAGGCATATATACAAATGAGACTTTTTCATGATCACTCTGAAAGGGCTCACAGCCCCTTTGAATACCTTTCTGTTACAATCTGTTGATTGGACAACCAGACAATCCTCAGGATTAAGAAACTTTTAAAGGGCTCTTTTCAATGTTGTCTGACATCTTATAAGTTAACCAAAATAGTAAACAGATGGATAAATTTTTTTTTTAAAAGTCCTCTGATTTTTTCTTTTTTTGTTGCCATATATAATTCCTATAACTTAAGTCATTGTTCATAGATAACTATAAAATCTGTTTTACCCACCTAATTTGAATCTTAAGGTTGCTAGCGGTCCCCCATGAATGGCCAGCATCATAGTATCTGTCCCCTCCGGTGCTCCTTCCAGACCAGCCCCCCACCACAGTCCCTCCAGACCTCCACAGCCGCGCAGATGCTGAGTTAGCTTTAGTGAAGCCGCTGAAGTTACCTCCTCTTCCAACAGTGTCATGCCCAAAGGTGCCAAGCCCAAATCAAAGCACATCAGCTCCCCCTGGCTATCTCCTACCATGACCATAGCCCCAGCAGGGTGCCAAGCCAGGAGGGTGGGTGGCATAGGGCATGGTGACAGGAGGGAGACCCCTTGTCGCTGGTCGTACACGACCAAAGAGTCACTTAATCCCAGGAGAAGCATTGTCTCAGAGGGGTGACGAGAGCAGGAGACAGGACGGGATGCTAGTGGGATATGGGTGATGGATAGGTGGTGCAGACGCTCACGTGCACATTCATACACACAGGTGTTTGCCCCGGACCCCTCTTTGGATCTTTGAGGTCCTGCAGGTAGCTCTACTGTCAGCAGCTGGAAGGGCTGGAGACGGCTGAAGCGACAGTCCATGGGATGGCCTTGTGTCCGGACAGAACTGAGGACCTATGAGGAGGAATGTAGGAGAGGAAGAAGTTTGAAATATTTTGTTTTTTTTTATGTCACACTTAATCAAACTTAATGAGATGATATTATATTCTTTTATTTTTACCAATCAAACACAAAGAGAAACTGCTAATGCTTTCGTGGGCAAAGCTTCGAATTGTGATGTAAAGGTACTTGTGCTCTTGAAGAATTTCCTTAAGAGAGTGTGATAAAGGTAAAACTTCTATAACTCCAGATGTATGGTAGGTATTACAAGAGTCATAGGTAAAAGCCTCAGCTATGAAAAGCTAGGATCGATCAAGAAAGCCTGACGATTTCTGTACGAAGCTCTTTCTGGATGGATGGGAAAAAGTGCTTAAATTCACAGCAAAGACGATAACTTGAAAGTTGTATTCCAGATGAAACTGTAATATGAAATACGTCCTATATTTCATCCTTCTTTTAAGTTCTTTTCCAGGCTTTTTATGCCTTGAAAGTCATCAATGAAAAAAAGGAAAACACAGCTTTGAGATGCTTCAGCTCTGTGATTATTACTTTTGTTTTGGTCACGACTATCAAAGAAGCGAAAAAAGAGAGAATGTGAAGTTCTAAGGACAGAGCAGGAAACAGGACAAGAGTGAGGAGCAGGAAAGATGCCACAGGCCAGACCTGAACCTAGGCTGCTTTATGCAGGGTCTGCCCCATGGGGGCGCCCTATCAGTCTTCCTGCTGAAATATTTTGTATAACCTCGAGAAGCAAATATTATTGTTGATACTTGGATGTCAAGAAAGAGAATTGTGCTATTTTAACATGTTTCTTGTGTATGCATTGGAAGATATTGCATTTAAGCAGTAAAGTTAATCAGTTCATCTGTTTTTGAATAAAATGAGGGTAAGGAATGAGAAGGAGAACATTTGAGAGAAAGACAGACCTAGAAAAAGCGATACAATGGCAGCAGCTCCAAACCCCCCAGAGATGGAGGAAATGTAGCCTTCCTCTGTGCTCATAAACACACCTGTCAATCAACTCAGCTAATGATAAGAGCTCCATTTTAACTCAAGGTCAACAACATCTTCTCCCTGAGCATGCCACGGCTTGGCACCCAGTGATAAACAACATCCTCTGTTTACTTGTGTGAAGAGCCAAGAGCCCAACAGTGGTCCTGGTGAGTGACAAGAAAGGGAAACAGGGATTTTTAAAATAATAGGTGGATGAAACATGGAGACAGCATAGACATACTGGACCAGTGGTTGAGCCCAGAATTGAGATTATTCATCTCTTGTAGGAGTGGGCACAAAGACCTCCCAAAGCAAGCAAGCATTGACACTGAAGGAGATGTCACACTGGTGCTGTCGATAAAACACCCACAACGAAACCAGGAGTTGTAGGTGGCTGACAGAAGACAGCAGCCTGTACTACACAGCAGCCCAACACTTCCACAGTCACTAACAGAGCTTTTTAGGAGGGATTTCACCTTACCAAAGCTGCTATCAGAGCCCTGCATTGACCGTGGCAGCTTTGGCTAAATGAGCCCATTTCTTTTCGCTATGCAGACAGAAAGACGGATCTGCTGCCTGCCTGCCTTCCTTTCCTTTCACAAAGCTGCCCAGCCCAGTTTTTTGGCAGGCATTGCCAAAAAGGGACTTAGAGGGAGGCAGAGAGGAGTTTTTTGCCTGCCCATGGTCTACAGCAGAGGAGAAGCAGATGACTGTCCTCCTGAAAGCTTTTTCCTTCTCGATAATCCCCCAGAGCGAGCTCCTACTGCTCCCCAGGGGGTGGATGCTGTTTGTGTGTTTGCGCGTGTGTGTGTGTGTGTGTGTGTGTGTGTGTTTGTATATGTGTGTGTTTATTTGTGGCAGAGTGAAAAGGGGCTCCATTCATGTAAAAGGTGGGGTATCCTGGGAGGGGTTCTCTAGACAGGTACATTTCTGTCGGGACAAAGTGACACATGCATTAGATAAACTAGTACACAACCAAATAGCTAGCAAATCCATCCTGTATAATATTGTCACAGGATTCACAACACCTTAAACTTCAACTCCAAGAGCCCTGACAGCCCCCCCAAATTCACACACTCGCAAGTCTCATAAAACACACATCTCATCCTCTTTGCTTTTCATCTAGTGCCCGGCTTGTTGGTGCCCGACACCTGCTGTGCTAGCAAGCCACCATGGCACCATCAGGGCTGAGGTGAAGCTGATTCAGCTCTGCCTCCTCCTGATAGGTGATCCTCCAATGGAAGGAAAAGGGGGACAATGTCAGCTACAGCTCTGAAGAAACGAGTAAAGACTGCAAAAACCTGTTCCAAGCTACAGCAGCCAGTATTTTTTAACGATTTCAAGACCAATTCATGCTTGGCCTTGTATACATAATAAATACAAGAAATTGCAGATAAAATGACATTGGACACAGACCCAAAACTTCACTTCACTTCACTTTACGGCTATACCAAATCATAGTTGTGATTCTAATTGGCAACACTCTAAATTTTACAATACTTAATAACGGCACAATACTTAAAAAAATCATGCACTGAGAGTGGGGGAAGCAAGCAGCAAATCGTCAAGGTTGGGAGTCAAACCAGTGACTGCTACAAAGTGGAGTTTGTATATGGGTCTATGCTTAAACTCAGGAAAGCAGCACCTCAAGTATTGATATTATTAGCGTTAAATATAAAATAGATAAACCTGGTGCTATCTAACCACACTGATTCTACAGTGCTGTGATTTGTTGCCTGACTTTTCCAAGTGCCTCTACCTAAACAGGACCTTGACCTCAATGTGAAGTGAGTGTTGCAAAAAAAAACCCAATGTCATCAAGGAGGCAGTCCTCAAATCCCAGGAGTGCACAGCAAACGCAACAAAAACTGCATATGTACCGAATTCACTGTCACAACATTTTTAACAGTGAGCACAGCAGCATCCTGATTTAGGGTCACTTTTTAAGGGTACGGTGAGCCTCATTTTTCAGGGCCCTGAAGGCAACACAGCTGATTAGGAGATTAGAGCATGGCACCCACGACTCTCAGGGTGGCTGGGTGTCAGAATGTAAACTCTCAAAATCTTTCTAAAATGGAAACCTTTGAGGGGGAAAATTGACTGAAGACATTGACTTCACAAGACAGACAGATGCTTTCAGCCACCTTGTACTTTTTATTTCACCCACTTTGATGAACTACTCCATGCTAACAAACTTCTAAGAATGCATTTTTGCTCAAAAAAGGGTCTGTGTTACAAAAAAGTACAGAGAAAGAGGAAACAGTGGTTGATCAGGATAGAGTACTCCCTGGTTGTGGAGCATGAAATATAAAAAAGATGAAGAAGGTCAGGAAGGAGAGTGAACAAGTGTGCAAAGAGATGTGCATGAGAGAAAAAGTGAGATATACAGGCAGAAAAGAAAGAAATAAGATGATGAGACAGTGGGAATGGAAGTAAGTAAAGGAAATGAGGGGAGATAGAAATGGGTGGAGGCATGAAGAGAAAGATGCAAAGAGAGCAGAGAGAGGGAGAGAAAGAGAGAGAGAGGCCTCTAGTAAGTAGCTTTCTCCTGGTTATTGGTTTCAGTGACTGGTCAAAACTATTCTTCTCCATTCTTCTTGTCTCTCTCTCGCTAGCACCTTTTTTCCCCCCTCCGTGGTGCGAAAGATAAAGCGGACGGGCCCAACTGTGTGGCTGGCCCTTGTTCACAGCAGTGGCCTTTTGAAGCCAATTTTCCAGCTCACGGAGCAGAGAAAGACAGGGAGACGGGCAGAGGGAGACGGAGGGACTCGGAGGAGGAGAGTTGAGGGATGAAGGGATGTGGGATGTCGGGTGGGGGGGTGAGATTGGGGGTGAGAGGGGGTGGGTGGGAAGTTTTAGGTGTGTGAATTAGGGTTAGTGTTGAGGTACTGATGTGAGAAATGCACAGACACAGCAGGATTACCAATCAGAATATTCCTCATACCTTAACTGTCATAATTGGTACCACTGAGCATAATTGTAGCACAGAGTGAACATTATTCACCAGACCTGAAACTGTAGCAGCAGCATTTCCTGTGTGATTTTTACAAAGCAGTGAAGCTTGGGGGTAATTCTGCTCTCTGGATCATGGTCCAAATTATGACTGCAGCTCCTTTTTTCTACTCTATGCTTTAATTCTGCACATTAGGACTAAAGCGTTTTATTTTTTAAGGGGCAAATTGAGCCATTTTACACTGCTAATTTGGCCTCAAATGCACTGAATCACAGCATTTTTGCAGAAGATGAAGTAAATATTCAGCTCCCATACAATTACACATATATATGTACTCTTTTTAAAAATATATCACTTCCTTCAGGGTCCTTCTTTCTGGGACAATCTACGAAGCTTGTTTTGGAAAAGAGGAATGCATCGCAGCTCAGCGCTGAAGACAGTAATAATTAACAGACAACAGAAATCACACAAGCACAGATCAAACAACTGCAGAAAAACTGGTTGGTGACAGATAAAAGGATATTCATGCATTTTAAAATAAACACACAGACACTACCAAATAAGGAAAGAAAGAAATTATGTGGTGTTTTCTTTCTGATAAGATTAATACATTTCAGGTAATGGTTTGTGTTTTTGTGTGTTTTTGTGTATGTTTGCATGTTTGTCTAGGGAAGATGGGGTAAAGGGAGGGAAGCATGAAGGAGGGATAATTAAAAATGTTAACTGGCTGTATAAAAACTTACTATGAACATGTTTTCCTCTCCTTCCCACCCTCCACCTCCCTGTTCACTGTGGCTCCACTTATCAGCATGGGGGGGTATATGAATTAAGACCACATAGGGAAAAAAATCAGACTTTTTTTAAATGCCGAGAGACTGGCTAGAAAATTGGCTTAGTGCGGCAGATAGCAAACTGAACAAAAGGAACATATATATGAGCTTGAAGTGATTGAAGTAGCTGGCGTCTCTCGATGTGTGCCCGGCGTTTGATTCCCGCCACGGCTCTTACATAAACTGCTCGCTTAATTTCACACCGCGCATCTGAAAAATGACAACAAACGCTTTCATTAGAGCGCGATGCCGCAGCCCCACGAAGAGACTTTAATGTTCTTGAAGCGTGGGGAGGATGAGTGTCTGTGTGTGTGTGTTTGGTGGGGGGGGGGGGTTGAAGGAAACAGAGAGAATAAACTAGGTGAAGAAGTGAGATAAATACATAGAGCATTCCAAAAACAAGAAGCGGAAAAGCAAAGAACAACATCTGCTTTTCTTGTTTCAATATTCCAGGGCCCCCCAGCCGCCATCCCTCCTCATTCTCTTTCCTAGCATGCAATTGGTAACGCTCATGTTTCCTCCTTCTCAGACTCTCTCCCTTCTCTCTGGTGCAGTGAATATTTTGCATTTGTTTACTGAGGTACGCGGTACGAGGAATAGAGTTAAGCTCGGTTCGGTAATTTGGGATCTTTCATCTGCTTTCGGCATGAGGCCAAACCTATGTTGACATAGAATCACGCTGCGGTTAGGGTTTGCCAAGGGCCATGGAGATGTGTGCCTATCGTGTGTGTGCGTGCTTCTGTGGATGTGTAGGCGTTCTCCTTCACTCAGTACCACGGCTTAGAGCTTCTGCTTTTTCCATATGATGATGCATGGAGGTGCAACACAGAGGTGCCACCCTTGAGGTGACTAACATACCATCCCCAATCCCATCCACCACAACACAGGTCTACATAGTGTTGTGGTGGATTGACTGCTTTGTTGCCTTCCTCACTTTGTGTCCTGGCTGTGTACATGCTCTCTACAGTGTGTGTGTGAGAGAGTGACAGACAGTGCTGAGCTAAAAGTGACAAACTACGGCTGTGTGAGCTCGATCAACAAAGTTATAAAGCATTCTCACTCTTCACCACCAGAATTACTTGTCAGTTGAATATATGATTGCTATTCTGAGTCCCTAATAGTTTAGGTTTCCTTAAAACTAGAAAATGGAGATTAAGCTGTCTCTGATTCAACTGGTTTAAGACCACTTAAGCAATGTCTACTGTGCCATGATAAAAGTTGACTTCATATCAGTGCTGTGTGTTAATAGACAGATGTGCAGAGATGGTCTTGTTTTGAAATTATGTCCCTTCTGTCAACCTTTGATCTATTTTATTCACTCACATGGTCCAGATTCACAAGAGAAAAACATCATCGCCTACTCGTGATGAATTTTCCCACGTATTTCCGTCTGTGTTCTTCAGTATATTATCTCATTTGCGGTTTCTATTGAATTGAATGAGTATCTCCTTCACTTGGGAGCTAAATTAGTCTCTTTAGATCATTTTTAAACCTTAATTTTTTCCTCGGCTGCTCAGTGTTCTGTTGAAAAAGTTTCTCCAATTTGAAAGCCTTTGATTTGTGTTTGTGTGTACCTTGAGGCCTTCTGTAGGTGAGCAGCTGAGTAGAACCAGGTTGTTCCCGTGTGCGTTTGTGGGGATCCAGGGCCAATGTTCATCACCAGACTCATCCAGGTTCCACCAGCAGAGCGCCATATCCTGAAGATGGTTGAGACTGACACGTCTGTTAAGTCTGCAATCCTTTCCACTCACATCAACACACACCACCTGGAAGTGAAGACAGACACACATGTACTGAAAATACGCAGGGAAGGAAGTCAGATCTGGCAATGCAGCTAGAAGTGGAAGACATTTGGGGACAAATGCACAGAGTTAAAAGAAAATCTTGAGGAGAAAGGGAAGTTATGAGAGTATCTCAGTGATTTGGTTTCACCAGCCTCGCCTGCGTGAATACTTGAGGGCTGCAAATCTTACACATCTGCAACCCTAAATACACCTCCCCTGACCTTCCCCTTTTCTGTTTTTGTTGATATCTAAGGTTGTTTTTTATCCTCCATTATTAATGTGTGTGTGTGTTTTGGTCTGTCGGGCTTGTTGTTTTAGTGATGTGCATATTTTTGGGAAGGTCCGCCACGCTCTATGGGCCACAACAAAGAGACGCACAGTAATGAGCTCTCGTGGTGCTTGAGGGAGGGGGCACACGCTCCCACAGAAACACACACACACATGAATGCATGCATGTATGCACACAAATACACATGTCCATATATGTAGGAGCACTGGTGTAAAAAGTGTATTTGAACACATACAAAAAATGCAAACACACATTGTACAGACAGAAATAATTTCAGAAACACTTTTAGAGAGGGTAACATTAATGTGCAAAACTGTGACCATAACTCTGTACATTCTACACCAGTTACACTCCTTGACAAAAGCAAACAGATTTACTGGCCATCTCTCTCACACACACTCACGTATATACACAGCCATGGCCTCTGTGAGAAAAGGTAGAGATGAAAGGTTGTGACCTCACTATGTTGTTATTTGGGTATACAGGAATATGCTTTTATGAATTTATATTACAAACCAAATTGAAAAGAAATATTTCACCCCAGTCTTAGAAAAAATAGTTTTAAAGGCCAAAAATGCAGGAATTTATAAATTGACCAGCTGTACTCTATGAGTGGAGCAGATTCGAGGTTCAGTGGTCCATGTCTGCCCTGCTTGCCCCCTTAGGGGTAATATTTGCTTTGGAAACGAAATACAGAGTCAAATTAAAATGATGGAAGTACATCTGATGATAAAGGGAACAAAGAGTTAACCCAAACAGCTGAACAGGAGATCAGTGACAGATTAGAAATGGGAAAAGAAGAAAGGAAAAAAAATTCTGAAAATCACCAGGGTTAATAACACACTATATCTACCCCAGCATGCCCCCTCCATCCCTGCCCATCTCTTACCTCTTTTAGTCTTTTTTTTTTTTTTGCTGGGGTTTGCTGGTCAGCAATAATCAAAAACCACTTTCTGTGGGACGGATTAGTTTAGCCCCCCCCATCATCGTCCCCCACTCTCCTTCTCCAGCTTAGCCCACTGGACCAGGGCTATGTGTATGTAGTTGTGCATGTCTGTATGTGTGTATTTGTTCGTCATGGGGGATGGGCACTTGGATGTGAGTGTGCACGTGTGTATATTGCAGGTTGCACGCACATGCACCGACAGAGGTCTGTACTATATAGGGGGGCTGTGTGGGGTGGGTGGTGGGAACAGGGTTTCTTATCAGGGCCATGCTTCTGGAGACAGACACACGATTGCTTTTATACACTGACAACATGCACGCGCATTAACACCCACACACACCTTAACAAAACAGCCTGGCAGTAATGTGATAATGCCAGAGTTAGCGGTTAGCCTGCTAGTGATGGAGGACACAGTATAGTTTTGTTTTTGGGGAAGGGAGTGACAGGAAGGTACATAATCTGACCTGTTACCAACACCCACAGAAACACTTTCATATCAAACAGCCTCTCAGCACACACCTGTATGACAGGGAAAGGAATGGAAAAAAAGAACAGAGTTACAGGCTGTCTAGGACACATTCCCATGGTAGCGATGAATTTACTCAGCCAGTGTGCCACTATTCATAAGGATGAAAGCAAGAAGTCAACAAACATTATCTTCGTACTGTATGAAGCTAAATAACAGGATGCATAGGGGATGAACAGGAAATTAGCATTCAGGGCAGCTCTACTGGCTTCATTTGCTGAATTAGGCAAATTACATCCTTGTTAGTTTAATTCCAACTAGTTTTGTACTCTCCTACAACACTACCAGCAAATAAGATAATTATTAGGTAGGTGAGTGGGCCAAATTCCTTATCCAGATGGAACTTTTGTAACATTATCTGTCAAAACTCTGAGCACACTCTTTACATGTTTATGTTGTTATTACTGGCAACAGATTTGTACTTTGTTCTATGTACACCACTGTTCCTGGCTGTTTGAGACTGATTTTGCAAAAATACGTTTTTGTTTTGATTTATTTTCAATCTACATCTGCAGGAAAAAAGATTGTCAGAAAAAGACAAAACACAAGTCTTCTGGCTGAATGAAAAAAGAGTTTGGATAGTGATATGGGAACATTTTCCTTTTTTCCTCTTCATCCCTTCTTCTTTCCTCTTTCATACAAAAACTGATATATGTGCACACACACAGTAAAATATACACACAACAGATGCACATTCCTTCAATGCTTTCCACCGTACCTTGATTTCAGAGGGTGAGAGTTTGTCTATTCTTCTGCCAGTCTCAGGGGTGTCCTGGTTCCTTTGGTTCAGGTAGACTGCAGCCATTTGGCTCTGCTCCAGGAAGGACAGCAGAATGAGCCTGTCGCTCAGCACAGCTGGGGATGATATCACCGTACTTGTCATTCAATGTCATGACTCATAACAGAAAACAATATTGTTAAGGTGACACTTAAAGAGGGCACCCTCTCCTTCATAGCATGAAATCATGATAAAATAGCAGTGCACAGTTATTACCACAAAGTTAGATTGATATTTGTCTTACTTTTTTTAAGTCATTATAATGATCCCTTCAATGCATATACTCAACCAAAAAAATCTAAAATCTTGGTTAACTGCAGTGGAAACAGATATTGAAAATTAAGTGCCTGCTTTTTGCACTATACATTGTAAGCTGCATGGTTTCTGGTGCGTCTGCAGTCAGCCTCATGCAGATGCTTGATCAGCTGCAGGGAGTTCTTTGTTAGAGCAGGGTCAGAGCTCACCTGACTTTATTTACAAAAACTGAGATCTTTTAAAGATGGCCCTTAGATTTGAGCAATTCTATGTCTTTATTCATAGAATATGAAAAAGATTGATACTTCCTTTTGGTTTTTACAGGCTCACAGTTGGCCCTAAACCTCTTTGATTTCTCAGCTGGCACACTCAAAATGGTCAAAAAGTTGAGTGTGGAGTGTGGGATGCTTCTCATCCTCAGAGGTCGCCATATTGGCTACACAGAAGGAAGGGCAGGAACAGATGAATCCATGGTTGATGATGGCTAACAGTAGCACACCCGCAAATGGTTGTGAAAGAAGGTCTTAATTTACAGTAAGTGTGAAGCTGCAGTGTTTGATTTGGGATAACACCACCCAGGAAGATTTTTTGCACTGTTTAAGTAAGTGCAGAGTGGACAGTGCACTTCATATAAGTGTATTTACGAAAGTATGTGATTTGAGACACAGCCAGTGACTCTTCTCCTGGTATACTGTGTGAAAAAGTTGATTAACTTGAGTTTCAGTCTCTTTCAGTCTCTCCTCTTCCTCCTCTCTATTTCTTTTGACTTATTTACTCCCCTCTTCTCTCCCCTCTTTCCTGCATCCTCTCTTCTCTCCCTTGCCTCCTTCATTTGTTATATCTCCCCTCTCTCTTTGCCTGACAGTGTACAACAGGCTCTAAGGCTTTTTTGTGGCAGAAGAACACACTTGATCCTGTTCAACTCTTCAGGAGCTGCATGGAAACGCTGATTAGCAATTAAGCCCCCTCTCCTTCAAATTAATCTGTTTATGAAACCAATTAAATGGATAGGGAGGGGGGTTGTTACACATGTCTCTCAGATATCCTGCTTTGAGTTGAACGAGTGAGGCTGCACCCCGAGATTTAGAAATCTAACCACTAATTAAGCATTGCATGTGTGTATTTATAAACGTGAGGGTATAAAACATCCTGTTTTGTGGAAATTTCAAATTAATATGCAAATTTAGAAAGGAGAGAAGTGAAACATTGCTTAAAAAGACAGAAGAAAAACAGAATCTCAATCAGGTCATCTGAATCAGTCTATCCCTGTGCTTAAGTTGGATTATGGTGCAAAATAACCACTGGTCCAGGGCTTGAATTGTTATGAAATATAGCCATTAACAATGCCTTGACTTTCTGGAACAACATTTAATGCAATAGTAAGCGTCTTTGCGATAGATTAGAGATAAATCAAGATAAATGCAGTTTAGTATTGATCTCTATGGGTGTCTATAAATGGGATTAAATTTAATCCCATTCATTCCCAAAGAAGAAGCGGATACCAGTCTAGGCTGTGGCCCAATCTGGGACCAGGTGGTTGATTCTGCATTAAGGGCCAGACCTATATGACCCTGGCTGATGCAACCCCCTGTCACACACTCACTCAAACACACCAAACAGATAGATACGCACTCACACAGACTTTGATAACATTCATTGAAGCCTCTAAAACTTATGGATAGATAGATATAAATATAATTTTACATCCAAGCTAACAATGATAATTCATACATGCTCAGTTACACACACATTCACACCCACAGGCAACACACCGACCACATGTTTAAGCTCATGATTTTTTTCACATGCAAACACACACGGACGCACACACACAGTCCTCTAAATCCATTTAATGCCATCTTCTCAGCAGCATGTTGACATAAGAGGCCAATGGGCTTAACCAAAGCACATTTCAACATGGGTAAATGAAACCTGCTATGAAAAATCACTTAAGAATGCTTAATCGTGGAGCATATGTGCAGCTTGGCCCAGCCGTTGGCCAGAGGAAGCTGGTAATTCTTTGATAGTGTGAAATATATGTAATCTAACGCTCTGTATGACGCAATCGGAGCTCAGGGTTGAAACAGAAAGGTAACCTGCAATGAGGATACAAAGTTTACTAGAGGACAGTAAGCCTCCTGCTTTGTCACACCATGAAACAAAAACAGACCTGAATGATGTCTCTTCTTGTCTGAGAGGGGTAAATACATACAGCCATGCAAATCTGAAAAGGGATTTTCTTCAGCATTCAAACCGTTTTGTTTTGGAAAGTTGTCAAACCCCCTTTGAAATTTTAAAGAACAGAATACAGTCATGTGAGCGACCTCTTGTTCGCACAATACAACAAAGTAAAAGTTGTTGTGGCTTGTGTTTCTTTCATGTTTCTTTCATAGAAAACATAGCAGATACGTTTGAGATTTTTCTCAAAAGTTTAGATTTAAAGGCTGACCAGTGACAAGCTCAGGAGATGACACAAGAGGTGAGAAATAATGAAGAGTTTTACAGCACAAAAAGCTGAGTGAAAAAGACCTCAACCAAACTGAAGAGAACAGATATCTGCAACAACAAACTGCTTCAAGGTGTTGACTTTGAGGCTGTAGAAGTAAGAAGAAAATCCAGACAGTGGTGAGAACTTAATGCTAATGGAGAAGCACTAACGTTTGGACCTGAAATTGAATAAGGATGTGAAGTTAAATGTTCATTAAACATTCCCAATGAAGTGCTTCTAGCTGTTTCACTGAATGTGTATTTTTCTGTTAAGTTGAACAAATGATTCATTTTACAAAAGATGAAATAATTCTTAAAATCAGAATTTACCAATGTTTGTTGTTGGATATGGAAAATAGGGTCCCTGCAGTATGAGACAAAACCCTGATGTGAAAGCAGCTAAACAAACATTATCTCTAACTTAATGCTAGATAGTTTTACAGGTTTTTCGATTTATCATCATAGCACAAAGATACAAAGCTGCAACATTTGTGCCTATAAAACATTTGTCCCTTACAAACTATTAGATTTTGCAGTGAGTAGGAGGGGGGAACCACATCAGCGAATGCTCTGATTGGCTAAGCCCAGATCAACACACAAATTAATCTGGAATCAGATTTTGGTGAAAGCATTCTCCAAACACTTGCGCTAATCTGGATTCTGATAATGAGGGGGAATGAAGGGTAATTTTGGTAAGGGATGGATTGATGTTTCAGAGGCAGAAGCTAAATATTTTTCAAGCATATTTTTTCCAACTATGCCATGTTAGAACAGAGATTAAATATTGTGCAGATATCAAAAATTTAACAGAAGCACATCCCTTCTTCAAAATCAGTCTTTCATTACAGGATATGGATATAAACTTCCAGACAGGGACACCAAAAGTCACTTGTGCACAGCAAAAAACAAATCAAACACATACTTCAAACACACCTTGACTGTACCTGTAAACTGTTTCATAGTAGTTTGCTGTAAATGTGCTTGGGGGTGTGATCTGGTCAGGCTTACCTCTCTAATTGTCTCAGACTAATTTAACAAGTAACAGATGTGTGAACGGCCCTCTAGCCTACACACCCACAAGCACACACACACTAACAAGTTCACAATCCCCGGAAACCACCCTCTCACAACCATTACTCTAATAATTAGAGCCTCTGAGGCTTTGAATTGAGCTCAGTGGGAGGTGAGTGGGTGTGTGTGTACCTGAGTGTGTGTGTGCCTTAATGTGTGCATGTTCATGTATGTGTGTGTTCTTTTTAATGTGAGAGGACATACAGTAAGTCCTTGTCTTTATCAAAAAAGAGGGTGTGTGCCTATAATTACACATGTAAACATGTGAAAGCAGGTGTGTATGCTTGTGTTGTTGGATTGGAGCGACTCGGTGTGTTCATATGTGAGTGAACATTGTGTGTGTGTGCACTATGGGGGCTTTATCAGGTGTCTGGAGACTCCGGACGGAAGCAAGGAGGGCGGTGTTATGAACAAATAATTGATACAGAAAGAAAGAAATAATTAGCAGATTTGGGACGGTGTCCACGGGTCTCTTATTCTCTCCTGCCAGGTCTGAAGAGCGAGGGAGCGCAGTGAGGGGGCGGTGCTCCCCAGAGGGACACACGATGGAGGAAAAACACTGATGGATGCTCTTAAGGGAAGGCCCCTGGACACAAACAGCACAAAAGGATTTGCCCGCAATTAGCTAGCAGAGTCGCCTCACTCACCTGTGGCACCTGTTATGTGTTTATGTGAGACAGACAGTGCATGTGACAGAGTGATCGCATAGGGATTGTGTGTGTGTGTGTGTCTGTAAAGCTGTATGTGCAGTGAGCAGGTGTCAGACCACAGTGGGTGCTGTTGACATTGTGAGAGACGGCGCAGGGTACATGGTTTATGTGGTTTTAAAACACAAAAAGATTTGAATGCTAACACTGCTGTGTTTATTTCTGTATGTGTGACAATGTGGGCAGAGATAGGTGGCCCTACACTGTGGCTGGAACAAAGATGTTTGTGATCCTAAATCTGCTTAAACCACTGCAAACATCTATGTCACATATAAACTATGATTTCATGCAGCCAATGCGAAAATCACAACAATACAGCAGAAAGAATTCTTCACCTCCATAACAGGCGTGATGGTTACACAACCACCCTAATTAGCATCAGTAGCACCAGAGAAACCAAACCACCGTCAGAAATGTCTGAAGGCTTTATTATATTGGGCACCAAGGCTGGATTAAAGAGTAAAAAGCATTTCTAAAGAATTTAACTCCAATGGAGAACATTGCATACCGCAGGCAACAATACAAACCTCACAGAAGCTGAATGTTGAATAAACACAGAGGGTGAAAATGTCTCACACCAACTGAATGCTATATTGTAGTTGTTTTTTACTTTGTGTTTGAGTCTGTGTGTCTATGTTGGTGTATTACCCACCATCAGTCACGGTGCTGGCTGGTAGTCGGCCCACTAATGTGCGGTCTATAAACACCTGCTCAAGCTGAGGTCCATTCTGGATCAGGGTCACAAGAATCCCAGTGCTCAGCATCACCTGCAGGTACCACACACCAACACACAGGAGACAGAACTAAATGTACAAGATTAATAGTGACAGGGATTCAAAAGTTATAAAAGTTTTAGAGCTAAGACTTAAAGCAGCATGAGAAAGCATCCAAAACTGAGGCAAAAGTCTTTTAAGTAGCAAGAATATCAAGATTATAGTCAAAAGCATCATCAGGTTTTTTAATCTTAGTCTTCCATAACTTGGCTTACGCGTTCTGATCTTTTTTTGTTGACATGGCATCTTTTGCAAGTCAATCTAAGTTGAGGGTTGGGTTTCTTTCCAAAAGGGTTTGTGTGAGGATTATCTTATATCTTATCTTATCTAGATGTCTCAATGACTTTGTCTTAATCACAATATGTTTTCAGTGTTTAAACTGAATCTCATTTGTAGTGTAAATTGAATATGCTGTCATAGTCTCAAAGATGACGGTGAAAACAAGGCAGCAACCCAACAAAAAAGTTCCAGAAAGATAGGACAGTTGTTAGAGTTAAAATATGTGCACTCAAATACATTTTGTAATTATTTTGAGAAATATTTCACTTTGACATGTAAAGACATAATTCTCTGACATACTATTCAGTTGGTTCTACACTTGGTTGGTTTACAAGCCCTAAGGGAGAACAATGCAATTATGTAGATATTTCAAATGGAGGCTTGTTTTACTTTAGCAAGCTTAACAATAGTAAGCCTTTTAGTTTCCTCTAAAGCAAAATGACATCCTAACTGCCATTACAGCCTTATAATGGCAAGCTTTTTTTCCAAACTGGGCTGACCAAAGGTGGTTTGTTCAGCTTCTGCCACATCTTGAACATGAAAAAAGTGTGTGCATCTGTCTGTGTCCACCTCCGGCTGATGTGGGTGTATACCTGGCAGCAATGTTTGCTCCTCCATCTGGTCTGAATGCAGGTGTTGGTCTGCAACAGCTCCTGAATGAGCACGATAGATAAACAGAGGAAAAAACGGAACAAACAGAACAGCGTAAAAATTGCAGCACAAGCCCCTCATATGATTAATAAATGCAGCAACACAGGGGCCGATGCACATCTCTTCCAAGACTGTGACAGTGCACATTAAGGCACAAACTAAGTCTACCAATGCAGAATCTTTGGTATTGGTAGCTATAAAAAGAATGTGAGTGTTATTGTGTATCCCTAATATAATTTTTTCAAGGCAATTTTTTTATGCTTGGGTATATGTCTTTTTGATACCAGATTTCTAACTTTTGGATCACATTTTCTCAGTTTAATTGTCACACCATGGCTAAAGATAGCGTCATTCAGTTTTGCATTAGTTTTTGAGAGGGTAGGCTTTGCCCTCGCAGGTATCCGCTGCAGCAGTTCCTGCTCACAGAGGGGCATTGGGGTGGTAGCAGGTAAGGACTGCTTTGTGCATGTCAGCATGTGTGTGTTTGTGTGTGTGCCCGTGTGTGTGTTGGTAAGGTCAGTCATTCCTGCCACATTCCAAACCCAGCTGGAGTGATTGGATGGGAGGAGAAAGGGAGGGCAGGGGAGGAGGAGGGCGGGTGTGGAGGTGAGCTGGGGTGTCTCTCGTTTCAGACAATGGTTGCGGGCTAAAGGAAGGAGGTGGGTGAGTGAATGTGGATGTGTGTGTGTGTGTGTGTGTGTGTGTGTGTGTGTGTGTGTGCACATAACAGCCAAAGACAAGTTTGAGCAAACAAAGCTAGGTCTGTACAGCCACAAGTACAGGGGAGGCGAAAGGAGGGGAGAAAGAAGGGGATGAATGAGGGGAGAGGAAGGGAAGGAGGAGGAAGGGAAGGAGGAGGAAGAGAAGGAGGAAGGACGAGGAGGGATGAGGGGGCAGCCTGCAGCCCCCTGATCCCCTCAAATATCCCCCTTGATGACAGAGCTCGGTGGAAAGAGAGGTGATGACAGAGGAGAGGAGAGAGAGGAGAACAAACGAGAGCAACAGGGAGAGTGAGGGGAGAGAGAGAAAAGAGAAAGAATGCCCCTATTTGTTAATCAATCGGCCGTTTCGGAAAGGGAAAACTCTGAAAATCCCCCCAGGGAGGAAGACGACGGGGGGGAGGTGGTGGAAGGTTTAACAGAGGAGGCGGGTACCTCCAACTCTTTCAGCGAATCACGGAGTTTCTCTGGTCGGCGGTTCCTGGGGGTCCATGTGTAGCCTCGAGCTATGGAGGAAGCAATATAAGAAATGTGAAAGATAACGTGACTTGAAGTTTCATATGAAGCCAGAGAAGAAACCATATACTCTTTTAAAATACTCTCATGGCAGTTGAGAAGAATGTGGCACTAAATTCAGAAAGGGTCCAACTTTGTATATTGGTTATGATCCGAGTATGAAGGGGGTGACATGAGGAATAAAGGGTGGTGGCAGGATAGTCAGGTGAAAAAAAGAGATACAGGTATGAGTGTTTACAGTCTAACAATTTCACTTATGAACCCTTAAACCAGCTCCATTCTGACCACAGGAACAAATTCTAAGAGTACTCAAAATTTTCTTGGAACAAACAACTTTTTTGGTACCTGGTGATTTGTTTTAATATCATCAATACATACATCAATTAAAAGAGACACCTACCTACCCAGGGAATCAAACCAGGAACTTGTATGTTGTAAAGCAACAATATTAAACTTTGCATCACCAAGCAGCCCCCTTTAATATCATTGATAAGTACTTATTATTAGATCATTAATTACTTGGACATCAAACTTAAACCGTTTCAAGTTTCGTGGCAGCTCATGAAATCTTAGGGCCTGGGAAGGAGGACATGAAATAAACAAAATAGGTGATCAGTAGAGTGAACTCAGACCTCAAAAACAAACTGAGAGCCTGTTCTGACTGAGTACAAAGTTTAATGCACAGATTTGGAAGCCGCTGCCTTGAACCCAGACTGTTAAATAAAGCACCTTATGTGATATTAACTTTAAGCAAAGTTTCAGATTGTCCAAATTCCTGCTATGCTCCACTCACATTCACCGTTCATTCTTTCTTCATTACTCTACAGCTCACACTGGACGTCACTCTGCCTGACCATGACGACAGCAGGTGAAAAAACAGGGCACCAGGAAGGTGCTCTAACTGGGCAAGTTGTTGGTGTAGACAGGCTATATAAACTAAAGTGAGGGCTGAAATATATCCAATATATTATATACCATGGGATATAAATATCACATAGGGGCATATTGTGATGACAATACTAATATGATACATTGCGCAGCTCTAGTATGTGTTTGAGTATTTTTGAATATATTTATTTGTTTACTTTTGTTTTTAAAGAGGTAAAAATTAAGCACAAATCATTGCTCAACAGTTTTAGAAAATCAATGTTTGGCCTGTAAAATGGACGGAAACTATAGCAGCATATAGCAGCATAATATAGCCACAAAGTATATAGTCACATAGTAATGTAGTTAAGGTTTTTATTTTGACCACCTTGTCCCCACAGCACTAAGAGTCTTGAGTCTGCTGCTTACAGATTGATTTAGCAGCACTTAAAGGAGGGAAAATATTTTTCTGAAAGCAAATGTCCCTTCAAAAACACACACACTGGTCCTTGAGGAGAAGCAAATATTTAATTGTGAGGACTTTTGGCGCTCTTGAGTTGAGTTATCTCCCAAATGCAACCTCGCAGTTAGCAGCACATATCTCAGCACGTACCACACCAAGGCCCCTTCATTTTAATTTCCCAGCACTCCTTTTTACCCTCCATCTCTAGTGGTTAAACAGAGGGAGCGAAGGATATGAAAAAAAAACAGTTAATTGAATTTGTGCATCTGCTTCTGCCCACGCATATACATGAAGTTCAGTTGGAGGAAAAAAGGAGGAAAAGAGAGACTGTTGTTTTCAATATGCGGCAATCACTCTCCTATCTGTTTGTTTTCTACAGTGTCCCTTTTCATCTTTACTGGAACAAACCATTTAGGATGGGATTCTCTATTAAGAATGAGTGGGAAGAGGAGGTAAACAGATGCATGCAAATGAGGGTGTGGAGGGGTGAGGGAGGAGGGGGGTCAGGGGAGAGGAGAGGAAGGGGAGGGCAAGGGGATGAGTGTTCGTCTCCTGATAAGGGTGTTTGTATTCTACAACTGGGC
The DNA here is from genome assembly GCA_008086565.1 of Thalassoma bifasciatum. Lineage (NCBI taxonomy): Eukaryota > Metazoa > Chordata > Actinopteri > Labriformes > Labridae > Thalassoma > Thalassoma bifasciatum. Next base: position 253,350 of record RPOG01000029.1, read on the forward strand.
GAAAAGCAGAAAGAGTGAAGGGAGGAGAGGAAGTAGGAGAGTCAGCGATGAGGACAGCAGTTTCTGGAAGATGAATTTGTGAGATACTTATTGGACTGAACACAAACCAACTGAAAAATGAAAAACTTAATGGTTCTAATGACTCTTTTTGAGTCTCCCATGAGGAACTTACCCTCGCAGAAATGCAGTTTCTCATTAAAGTAGTGATGCTCCAATGTATTACCTGGAAATAAGAAAAAAAGGAGAAGGTAGGGTTGGATTTGCAATATGAACAGTGAATTAACCCAGTCAAGGAAAAAGATTTCAGTGTTTGAGTATGGTTTGATAATGAGGAACATGAAAATGAATGGGAGCTCAAACATCTCCCTGGAGACCCAAGAGACCTTGTTGGCATAGTGTTACCCATAACCATGCCTCATGGCCTGGTCGCCATGAGCAAGAAAGTGGCCAGTCTGATGGCCGGCCTCTCTGGCAGGCAGGAACACCTCCAGGATTAGTAGTATTAATCAGATAAGGGGGTGAGGGGCCAGACAGGCCCAGACATGGGCACCTGCTTTGGGGCTGGGTGGGGAGGGTTGGGGGATGTTTTTATTTTTTTAGATGGAATGCAGGGGACCCCCGGAGCTGCTCCAATGAGCCTGGGTCTACCTCTAGTGGGGGGATGTGGAAGTACACAAGCTCCCTTTAAATGATAAAAGTGATCAGTGATACAAGAGCAATACAACACTGGATCAATTAATTCTAAATGAGGAGAGTTTTCAGATCATGCAATGCTCATGTGAATGTCGCCAAACTGTTAGAATGAAAATAACATCCCAATAGGTGGCAGTTTATCAGGCGCACTAAGTAAAAGTCATTTACATAAACGCCCTGCAACCGTAGTACTATTTTGAAGGGTGGAACTAGGAGGCTGAACTTAAGAGGTGTTTTAGTTAGTTGGGCTTGCAATGCTGGTATGAAGTAATCAGTCAAAAAAAAGAGGAACACTTGGAAGTACAACCCAAGATTATTCCTAAGATTTGCAGAAGCTGCGGCTTCCACCATGATAATTCAGTGAAATCAACCCTCCTTTATAGCTTAACATAACCAGTACATTAAAATAGTCTTTAGGGTGAGTTTAAAGTAGGGCAGGGCATTAAAGTTAAAACAGTCTTAGCTGAATGAAATTTACACAGGTATTTTAGTCCTACACTGATACTGTGTTTTGTTCAAGCGAAAACGTGCTGTAACTCTACACGACAGACATCACATTACTTCTGTGCTTTCCAGACTAGTTTTATGGGCTCAGGCCTTAAATGGGAATATGTATGTTTGTGCCCCAATCACAGTCTTCCTCAAGTCAGAATGAGAGGAAAACAGTTCAGTTTTCAGATCTTTTATGATCAAGTTTAAGCATACTACACCCAAAGTCTTTAAGACTCTTAAACTACTCACAATCAGGATTTCTTTACTGAATTAAGTGCTCATCAGTGCAAAATTACTAAAATGTTATATCAGAAGGAGAAATGGCTTGCCAGAAATGGACATTTTGGGCAAGAGTTAAAGAGTGACAAAGGAGGGAGTTGAAAAAGAGCAAATTTGGGATTGGTCTCCTACTCTAGATGTGAGAGTAAATTACAGCTGAAAGGAGAGTTTTATGAAAAAGAGACAACTTGTTGTACGGTGTTGCTCTGGTCTTGTTCTATGAGAAATACTCAACTTCTTAAGCTAAAACTCCCATCACTCAAATACCTGATGAACAGTGTATCTGTGGTGTAGGGTCCAAAATACAGAGATAGTACATGTTTGTAATTGAGATACTGTTTTCATAGTTGCAAACCTTCTTCTAAATTTGCTCCAACTAGTGTCTGTATTAAGTAGCTAATAAAATATTTTTTATTTGATAAAACCTAATCTAGTGTACTTGCAACCTAGTATCATGACATGAGCAATTATTACACTGCTCTGCAAAATGCTGTGATACTTATGGATAGCTCCTCTGCTCCCTGCTCTCTCTCCCCACTGTCTCCTCCCCCTTTCTTCCCCCCACTCTGATATCAAGCCACACTTTAGTAATCCTCCAAATGAAAGGATTTGGAGCAAGAGCATCGTCTCTTCACTGAAGATTGGAATGAAAGAGAAGGCAGCTTCTCAGATGAGAGAGAAGGGAGGAAATCCCATGATGTGAGGGAGAGAGAAAGAGACAGGGACGCACTGTACACAAAGTGAGAACAAAATATATAGCTGTGAGTGAGACAAAAGACAGGGAAATATATGAAAGTGAAGCTGAGACACATGAGATGGGCCCTGTATGGATAACTTACAGATGGAGACAAAGAGAGTAAAGACGATCAAGACTTGTTAGAGCAGAAAGCAAGAAAATGAACAACAGAGCTTAACTGAATTTCTGTGACAAGAAATTAAGACATGACACATCTATAGCTTCTTTGAACAGCAAGTTCAATCAACACTGGATAAAAGGAACATTTTAAGGTGTAGGAAATGGCAAAATACAGATTCTGCTGCTCTCTTTAATTTTGAAGTTACAGATAAATTCACAACTTAATGGTCAAAATGTTTTTGAATCTTTTCTTTTCTATCCAACTGTTGTTTTAACTTAAACTTAGGACCTGGGAGAAAGTTATTTTTATTGGGTGACTTTTGGAAAAATCCAAATAAAATATTCTCTTTTCCAACATAAAACTATGTCTAAACATAGATTTGGGGATGGATGAATATAAACCAACAAAGTGTATGAGCCGGGCATAGGATGCTTAGTGTGGCAATATTTTTTAAAAAATGAAGCCAAGCAAAAGATATCTCCTGACCTCACTGCATTAGAGGATCTATTTGTGAGCACTTCCAGATGATAAGTCAAGGCTCATAGCCTGAAGAAATATGAGGCTGGACGACATAGGGCTTCAATGCTATGTGATCTAGCAAAAAGTCAACAGTTTAGTCTTTCTATCACTGTGTGTCAGGAACCCAGGTCAACAGGAACACAGGCAGTGTAAGAGATAGAACCACTAAGGCCTAATAACCTACGTGTTTGTGTGCGGTATGTGCAGAAGGTTTTAGGGGGTAAATCCCACACACTAATAGCCAATGGATGAGCATATGTGTGGCTAACGGATGTTAGACCCCAAAGCAGGCAGGGCTAATAATTTGTGTGTCAGTATGTGTGTGTTTAGGGCTTATGTGAGTGTGGGAAGCAGCAGAAGGCCTGTCCTCGTATATAGGGGAAGCACATAAATTCTGAAAACAAGACAAATACAACTTATCTTAAACATAAACAGACATCCAATATAAACACTATTTACCTGGCTCTCCTTTATCATAGTACTGATAGGTGCCAATATCTGTATCTGCAGGGCAAGAGAGAGAGAGGAGAGAGAAAGAGACAGAGTGAGGATGATGAACATCTTGCTGTCAGGGAAAAGCAGAAGACAGATCAGCAATTTCGCACCGTGGGATAAACAATCGCTATCAGCCAGTGGCCTGTCCCGTCTGCCAGCACCACGGTTTGAGCTGAGATAAGGGCCTGTGAGGGGGGGACAGGGGGAGGGCTGGGGTGTGGTGGGGTCCACGCCAGAATAGAGGAGGGGGAGCAATGGGGTATTAATAAAGATGGGAGTGTGCCTGAACCCATCCCACCTGAGGGGCCGAGTCTGATCTAAACACATGCATCATATACATTTAAAAGAAGAAGCACAGAATCAGCAGATAGCTGTAAAAACATATGACCAATATACACACAGCATGTGGCAAGCACTAACACACAAACTGATGGGCACACATGCACACACAAACTGCTGAGCTGAGCCTTTTTTTTGTCAGTGTTATTCCTGCAGGCCCAAAACTATAAGCAGCCAGACTTGGATTCGCACAACACATCGTTTCTTTATCGCTTCACGACTGTTGCTGCCTCTGCTGCTCCTGAGGCCAGGTCATACTAATACAACAGGAGAGCTGATGGCAGTCACACAGACACACAGACACAGCAGTTCACTCCGACTTGACTTTTAGTTTTGAATTCTCATAACCTTGTGTATTAAATAGACACTTTTTGATACTTAACAAAAACTACAATGTGACTTTTTGCAAGAACTTGAAATACTTTGGCTTGTATTAATCAATGTCTTGGGCATCAACAGTTATTGCTTACTCTGAGTAACTTAGAAGAAAAAAAGTAAATATTTCTGCAGATCTGTGAATCCGAGACAGTTTGAATACATTATTTTGGTTATAAGAAAAAAATATCTGCATCGGTAATCAGCTGAATGACTTGTAACATATCAGCATAGCGGCCAAAAATCCAAAATCTTGCATCCCAAAAATTTTGCTGTAGTTCTCAATTCCTGCAAGTTTAAATCTAGGCACGGCTGCAAAACTGCTGTTACTGGGACACAGGATCATGCACTGAAGCTTCATGTAAGAGCTTGTAGCTCCACCTTAATAAACAACCTGCACTAAAACTTTATGAACTTGCACATCCAGCTGACAAAGAACATCTTGAACTTTCTTGTAGTGTTTCTTTCCTGATGATAAATGCATAGCTGTTTTTGCAGCTTTGCAGGCCTGTTAGGCCTATTTTCTTGGCCTGTGAAGTCCATACTAAAAAAATGTAGTGGTTAAACTGTATGCATTTACCTTCAATATAGGTGAAGAGTTAAAACTGCACTTTTTCTGCTATTGTATAAAATCAAGTTGTCTCATTGTTAGAGGTAGCAAGAGTTCTGCTACTTTACTTACAAAAAGATTTGAAATTATAAACTGCAAACAGGTATAAGATGAATTTTAGTTTGTTCTTATACAAACTCACGCTAACACTTCAAATACTGAACTGACTACTCCCAACAAAATCAAGAGGGATGGATGAATAGCTCACAGGCTCATAACTAAATTGGCGTTTTTGATCTTTGTGCTGTAACTGAGTGACTCTTTTGCCACTGCAAAGACTTGTCCTTCAGCTGTTAACCAAAAAGGGTGTAGATGACACAAAGCTGTACAAATGTGATGGACTGATGTTAAATACTATAACGCAAAAAAAAGGCCCTAGTGTCATATGGGAGATGCTTTTGTGAACATACTGTATATTTTTTGTTTTTGAGGCTGATGTACATGATGTAAGAAAGGTGATAGGGAGCGTCACACCTCAGCAACCAGGCCTCTGTGCTCAGCTGTATCCATCCACATATTTCTCAGATAGCAGAAGACACACACGGCAGGAAAAAACAAACAAATAAGGATATGTCACCATCACCTAGGATATACACCCTGTTGTACCTTTGTGTATATACACATCAACACACACACATACACACTCATCCTTCCAGAGACACTATCTCTGTCTAAAGCTCAGCAGACTGTGAAAGGCAAGACAGAATGGAAGGGAGGAGAAAACAAGAAAATAGATGGAAATGCTCAGTTCTTCCAAAGGGGGAGATGGTCTGATAGTTGGAGAGCAGAAAAACACACCAAAAACTGCCAGAGAAGTCAGACCTTCACAAAAGCCTATAACCTCACAATGAAGCAGTGGTCACTGAGCGACGTTTGCAGACATTTGCATGATGGTGAGTTCACAGGTCTGATGTGCAGCTGACAGAATCCCAAAGTGCTTACTGAAAATATCCCATGTGGATAGTGTGACTATCACCAGCATTTCATTCAGTGACACCAAAAGAGCACATTGATGGTTAAGGTAAGAGAACTTAGACATCTTACATCGGGCTTTGTCGAATTAAGTTGTGAAACCTGGTAACCTGAAGTCTTGGTGCAAAGGTGGATAAGCTGCTGAGTAAAATATTACATCAATTGATTTCCTAACTTGTTCTGGACACGAAAGTATGTATTAATTCAAAACAGCTACATATGACCCTGACATCTTAAATATATAATCTCAAAGCTCAGGAGAGTCTAACTTTTTTAATACCATCAGCTATAATTTCCTACAGAATAACCTCCAACTGAGTAGGTTTTACTTAACTAAGAACTAGCTAAATGGCTCATCAAATGTTTCCTTTTACCTTGATATTACATTTGTAATTGTGAAATTGCTTGCTGAATTGTTTTACACTTGTGTGTTCCCTCGAAGCAGACATTTCACTAATCTCTAAAGTTTCATTTGGATCTAAAACCAATTAAAGCTTAAAACAATTCAGGAACAAAGTTAGTTCTGTTTTGTAAAAGTCACAAAGTTTAATGAAAAAAAGCTGATATTAATAGTCTTGCAAAATACAGAAATAAGCAAGAAAGTGAAAAGACACAGGGTGAACATTGGTGTTGACTGAGAGTCAGATTGTCTAAGTAGATATAGGTAGGGTGGGGAGAGAGGTGTGAAAACAAAGTGAGTGATGAAAGAGATGGCCAGAGCAAGACAGAGTGAGAGGAAAAGGAGAAGGGAGAGGGAGAGAGAATCACTGAGAGAGGGAGGGCGATTGAACATGGTGATAAGTGCTACCTTTGACTTGGAGCGAGCTCTTGGTGGACCACAAGTGCAGCTCAGCCAGGCAGAACGCCATCTGACGGAGGAGTGTAACCTGAATCAACAAGAGAGGGACAAGTGAGAGGAAGAACAAATGAGAGACAGAGAGAGAGAGACGGGGCAGAGCGAACACAACCGCAGATGCATATCTTGACAAGACGACATAACAGATTGACATAAACGGGCCTGAGGGTCAAACAAATCATACATGAAGGCACAAGGGTGTACCTACATACAAACTTGTATGAACACAAGATGCTGACTAAGTGTGTCCTAAAAGGCAAAATCCATGTGTATGGAAAAGTACCCCTGTTTTCCAAGTACTACACTGAAGAAAGCACATTAAAGAAGTGTACAAATGAATAATAATAATAAGTTTAATGTGGATACCAGGTACTTAAACAGCCATGGAGAGAGAATTTATGACCCTTTCAATGATGATCAAAGTATTGTGGTTTTGATATTTCATATGTCAAAGAATCCAACTCTCACCCTTTTGTTGTTACACCATTTTGGTGTGATGTGATGCATGCTGCTTAAGAGCTTGGTGACAGGGATTGGGATCCTTTACCAGAAAATATTTTTCAACATAAATTGCATTTGTGTCCTCTCTGTCTTCGGCTAAAATTAAATCAAAGGCCAGTCCTCTTCATATAGTCAGCCATACTCGCAATTATCTGGACACCAGAATTATTTAATGCACAATTTTATATGTTGGCTTGGAATACAGTTGTATTTAAAAATACAGTTGACAAATGTTTGTCTACTGAGGATTTGATTTTGCAAAAAAGACTAAACTTGAGTTGAGGATGGGACCTATGAGACTGGAGAGCAGAAACAATCAGAAAAACATTGTTTTTTTAAGGTTTTGAAAAATGCAGAGCCAGTTTTGTTCCTTACCCTGACTCACTATCCTGAATTATAGGTGTGGAGTTACATTTAATCCAATCTAACACATAAACAAATCGTTTGATGGAAGTGAATTTGTTCCAATGTTATTTAAATAGACAGAGATAAGTATTTAACAGTTAAACTCATACTTTTCCAATTGTATTGATTGTCATTTGTTATCCTTTTTTGAGATGTTGTAATTGCATGCAAAGAAATGCATGGTATAGAAAACTGTAAACACAGTGGTGCTTAATAAGTATAACAAAGGCAGATAAGAGCATTAGACTGTCACTGTAGCTACATGCTCTAAGAAACATTAATGACTGGCACAATTTAATGTGAAAGAGTAAAAGGAAAACAGATAAAGTAATGGTATTTGTAGTCACAGTAGTCAAGGGCGGTCCATGTGTGACAATGCTGCTGCAACATAATACTCTCCTTCAGCACCACTTTCTGTACCTGTTATTCCTGTCTTACCAGACAGTTGGAATTATAGTAGTTGGTTGTAAGTATGAAGGCACATTTTGACCACCAAACTGATTAAGAGACACCGACAGATGTGCACATGAACTCAGATTGACTGTAAAACAAAGTCGAGGCCGGTAACCTTCTTTGAGCAATGATGGACACGCACTTTGCTGCTGGCAGGTGAGACAAAGCAAACAGCATTCCTCACATCACAGACGGCACAGATCTCTGTGACAGGTACTGGCTTTCCCTCTGTCTTTATCACAGACTTTATGCTCCAGTCAGTTAACCTGTGTTCCTGGAGGGTTTGGCTGCTTCTCTCTGTGGAGTTTCAAAGCAAAAAAGTCAATTTCTTGCTCCCTATTTTTATACTAAGAAATGAACAAAATGTCAGATGCATTGTGTCTGTGTATTTAACTCTTACTGACTGAGGTGACTTACTGTCCAGTATGAAAATAAGTGGTTCACTAAGCAATTATGTTGCATAAAAGTCTGGACACACAAAATTTTATGCATTTGCTTATGTACGTAAGGAATTATATATGTATATATATATATATATATATATATATATATATATATATACACACACACACACACACACACACATACACGGCATGCTGCACTGGTCCTGGACAGCTGCCACCCTCACTCTGATTTCTGGCTAGGGTTACTGTGGTTACCTGTCCCCCTGCAGAGCTTCGTGGGGGTGCACGCCCAGTGTACAGAGAGCTGTGTGAGGGGTGTTGGGGTCTAGGTTATTGTACCCTGTCTTTATACTGGTAAAGAGGCTGCTTTAACATCAAAGGAGAGGAGGGAAAACATAGGACTCCTCTTTCAAAGACAGTCCACAGGAACTACGACCTTGTCTGCTCTCTGCATCTCTCTCTCCGCTCTTCTTTCACTTTCCCCTCCGGGTGGTTACTGTGTGTGGAAGGTATGTGTGTGCAAAGAGGAACAGGAGCAAAAGAAAGTGTCTTTGTGCGAGTGTGCCTGGTTATTCATGCGTGTGTGTGCACCAAAGGTAGAAGGGTAAGTAAAAGACAGAACTTTGGGTAAATATTTGTTTGTGACTCTAAGTAAAAGAGAGAAACAATGGGAGCCATTCTACGTTTTTGGTTTGCAGTCCTGTCCATCTCTCACTCTTTCATGTTCTCACAGCCACAATCCAAACAGACATTTATTCAAGCTAACAGACAGCTCACACAGAGCTTTTGTTGAACACATGCAATGTGTGTATTCTTGAACACAAAATGTCTGTACGGCTCAAATATTGTACTTGGTTTGATTCTTACCAGTGCCCTTTCTAACATGCCGTTTCACCACATCCTGTCCCTTGTAAATGAATGACATATCCTGACCTTTCTGATATACAATACACCTTATGACTGATAACACCAGAAAGCACACCTCAAATGCAAACCTCTGACAAGGTTGAACATCACACGAATTCAAGCTTATTGAAAGTTTTCAGTGTGACTACTTCAGCACCTTCATTGATGTTTTAAAAGCACATATTTCTTAATTTCTGATACAGAAAAAGATGAGACAAGACTGAACAGTGTATCCTGGGGGGGGGGGTATGGACAGTGCTCCATCCCAGAATCAAGAAACCAACACATAAAATGAAAGAAGTCTGTCAAGTGTATGTGCTGACTTGGCCTTCAGAGTCCCTTGATCTCTATCTAAGAAAATCTAATGGGGCTCAACCTGAAAACTTAAAGAACAGTTGTCTTGGTGCCAGACACCACTGCACATCTTCAGGACTGTTTTGGTGCTGACCTGACATGATACTGACAAGTGCCTACACAATATTAGTCAGCTGGTCATAATGATATAGCTGATGGGGAAATACACCTCAGTTTTTTTCCCTTACATTTGTGCAGTTGCATGATTGTATAACATCTGTTTTGAATCTAGCTGTCCTTAGAAATGAGTGGACTTCTACTTTTGCCATTACTTTTACATGGCTGTAACAACCCTGAAAAACATCAATGTTTAAATACAATTATAAGTGCACAATCCACAAGTCTTACATTTTTCCCATGTTTTTTTCATGTTTCAGATACCCTAGAAGACGCAATTAATTATCTTTGCTTATCTCTGGGGACACTTGAAGGCCATGGTGCATCAGGTGAAGATATGAGACATAAATCATCTCAAGAAACGTATCACCACTACAAGCATAACTTCAACTGTGCTAATGCAAGTTAATCAACAGTGGTAAACACATAATAATGTGTATTTTTGAAACAATGATAATAATTAAGAGCACATTACATAATATAATAATATATATAATAAAACAGTTGTTCAACATAAAATATTCATCAAACTCCCCCTAATATTTAATGTCAAGGTGAAGTGCATATTCAGTTCTGCAGTTCTATATTGAGGGATGTGCTTCATATTCTGTAACATTTGTGTTGTAAATTGTTTTGCATAACTTTTACACCTCCTTTCAGTGAATGAGACGTGTGATGACCTTGCAGAACAGCCCCCACAAAAATCTTAAAAGACAGGACAGAATATTTCAATATATAACTTCAAGACCCTGTGTGACTTTTGAGTGCTCCTCTCTTTATGGCCAGTTGGGGCATTAGTGCATTTAAGAGGATTTTATTGTTTTTGAGTCACTTGACTAAAAATATGCATTGGGATTCACTAACATACACATATGGGATGGAAAATGCATTAGGGGATGTGTGCACACTGAGTCCTAATTAATCAAATAAAAATGTGTCTACATCTTATTTTGGGATGAAGGCATAGTTAGAAAAGGCCTAAAAAAGGCACTTTCCATCTTTATACATAGCTGGAAAATATCACATATTGGGTTACTCACAGTAACTCTTGTTAGAGAAGATATGATGTCATATATGAATTCGATGAAGTTTTTAATGATCACTTATATGCAGAGTTCCACTGCAACAAGAGAGACAGGCCCTAAAAAGGATCCTTTTTTACAGGTATCACCCCCCCCCACACACACACACACACACGCACGCCAGAGGCAGTGCTGTCAGTTTGTGCAGTGGTCCCATCAGTGTGAGAGGAGTGATGTGGTAAGTTTACAGGGTTAAAGAGCTGCCATAGGGTGACTGACACAAGGCCATCACAGCCTTGTCTCAGACTCCCTCTCCCCAATACACACTCAAACAAGCACACACAAACATCCTCTGCCTTTCCTGGCGCTGTTTAACTTTGTCAGTTTTTCCGTTCATTTCCCCTCTTTCTTCCTCATGTACCTTGATTTATCATCCCTCTGCCTACTTGTCCGCTGCCTTTTATCTTTTTTCCCCTCTTCTCGTCTCCCATGTTTTTCTTACCTTTCTCCTATTAGAAATGCATTAAGTTTTCTGACCCTGTCTCCAAGCTTCCCCTCCCTCTCTCTGACAATTTTATTCCTTTCGTTCTTTGTCTCATCTCTCTCAAAGGGCAGAAATTCACTGTGTCTGATTTTCTTTTTTTCTTTCCAAGTTTGTACTTTTGCTCTTTATTGTCTCTTTTCTCTCAAAAGGACAGAGTTTGAAAAATATTCTGACTTTTTTTCCCTACAACATTTATCTCTTGCAGACGCTCTCTTTCTGCAACTGCCTGGTCTTGTTTTGGTTCTTAGAGAGTAACTTGGTGGACATGAAGAACATACAAAGAACAACCTGCAGAGAGAGTGTGTGTAATTGTGCGTGTGTGTGAGCCCATTTTCCAATTTGAGTTGCCTTGAAGTTCCTCCTTCGACTCAGCTACTGACTATGTGAATACATACACTCCTGTGTTAAGCAAACACTTAGGTACTCAAGTCAGCCCTACATCGCACACTTTCCAATCTCTCTGACTCCTGATATGTGAACTCCTACTGCACACAGGCACATAGGTATGCATGAAAAGGCATATACAGTACCCTGCATACTCTCATATCTTTTAACCTTGTGATACCTGAGGAAATGTACACAAGCACACATTTACATACATATGAAACCATGCACACTGACTCCAACAAGCCCTTATCTGTGGTATATTCTGGAGGGAGAAGTCCTCAAGCTTCCAGTGTCATATCAGAGCAAAGCAAGGTGGACCAAATCTGGAAGAATATGCAGCTAAAGAAAGAGTGAGATAATGACAGGTGTAAAACAAAGAGTCTGAGCCCTGCAAGGAGTCTAATGTTTATCATTAGAGGGTTGTGACCACTGAGACAACAGATAAAATGTGTGTTTTAGAAAAGAGGCTTGTGTAAATTATTGAGACTTGTGTCAATGGATTTAGTCATTATGATGATTCTGGGTGATAATCCTGCCCTGAATTTAATATTTCAGTTCCCATGATGCTCTGGGGAGGCAAATGGGATGATATAACATCACAATACATGAGCTGAGTTATATATTTCAAGTAGTTACTTGTTGCTTTCTTTTATTTAAGCAAACTGGCAAGATTGGAAAAATGCTAACCCACAAAATAGCAATTCCACTTCAAACCTCTAAGCCTTGGTAGAATAAAAACACAATATATCAGAACACTCAAAAATCACAACAAATCCTTGATTTTTAAGTGTCTCGTATCTTTTACGGACATTTACTGACATTTTATCTATTCATAGAAAAAGCTTATCAGTACGGATGCACCAACACCAATACCAGTTTTGGAGTAGGTGACATTACCACACTGAAGTACTTGTACAAGTACCACTATGAGCAAGTTGGCTTGTCATTGACACCCAGGTAGAGGACTGCTGACTGTAAGAATGCCAGCAACATGTGCAGGTGCATCGTGGTCTTCATTTCATTTGTTAAAATGAGAGAGTGAGGAAATGAAAGAAACTTTATGGTCGCACTAGAACTGCAGTGATGTTACAAAGTATTTGGATCAGTACTGGGTATCGAATACTCAATTGCAAGCACTTGTACTTGGTTTGATAAAAGATGGTAACGGCGCATCCCTACTTATAAGTATGACTGACATCATCTGTTCAATAGTACCTTTACCATTATGACAGTTACTTTCATAGTTTTGGGAGGAAAATAAAACTTTAGCTTTCAGGAACAAAGGACCAAGATATGTATGATATTTAATGTGTCATCTTTAGATTTTTAGCATCCAGAGTGTTTGTTCTCTGTCTCCTGCATATAACAGTAAAGCCTCAAGGGGTCACTAACCATACTTAGTAGTTCTAGTCCAGCTCTTCTGTCTCCCTCCCTCACTTCCTCCCTCACAGTCTGCCTGTCTATTCTTCACTGTACTTCACTGGTTTGGTTGAGCACCTAAGGCGTAACATAACTCGACCTGCTGAGGAGAGAAAAGAGGGGATGAACAGAAAACTATTTTCTTCAGACTTCAGAGTGAAAGTGCTGTGAGGCCTGCCGGCAGAGTATTCACTTACACACATGCACACACACTCTCACACAACCACAGGAGTACAGTGTACATTCTCAACTGTCCCATTACAAGACAGGGGGTCTGGTGGAGGAGAGTGTAGGGGTGGGCAAAGTGGCGCCAGGCAGCAAACCGAAAACCTTTCACACACACACAAACACACACAAACACACACACACACACACACACACGCACACACGAACACAGACATTTAACAAAGTCCCACAGGAGCCCATTCAGCTGTAGGCGGTAAGAGAATAGAAGTGATAGACAGGCAGAACAAAATGAGGTAAAGGTAAACTATTCAAGAGAGGTGACAGGTGCAGTCACTCTGAATGTGTGTGCATTTGTGTGTGTGTGTGTGCGTGTGTGTGTGTGTGTGTGTGTGTGTGTGTGTGTGTGTGCGCGCATTAAAACAGGACATGTCAATCAGTTTGAAAATGAAGGTGAGTGACATGACTGCCGGGCAAGCCTCTTCATTGAGTGATGTCTGCGAGTATGTGTGTGTGTTTCAGACGGTGTGTGCGTGCATGTTTGTACCTGTGTGCGAAAATGTGCATTTATGTAGATCACCTTAAGTTACATTCCTGCTTTGGGGGGCATCTGAAGGTGAAGAGTTGAAAAGTTCAGGAGTCCAAAGGGATAAAGCAAGAGTAACTCATTGTCCCAAAATTGAAAAGGAAAACCAACAACAAACAAACAAACAAACGCAAAAAAATCTGAGAGCTTTGTTGAGGAAAACCATATTAAGAACATAAAAAAAAGAAGCTGAAAAAAACATCAAGGAAAAAAAAGAGATAAAGATTGACTAGATTCACTAGACCTAAATGCTGTAACTTCTGACAATTTTCAATTGGATTTCTACTATTTATCATCATTTAATTCTTCTTTTTACATTATTGATATCAAGGAATTGTGCAGTAGGTGACTTATAACACTTCATGGGTTTAATGCGACATCCTCAGGATCATTCTACCGTCAGACTATCCATCAAAAATCTGAATTTACCATCATTAACTTAAAAAAAGCATATAATCCTAGAATTAAAGACACTAGTAAATATTCTAGTTACTCAAGTGTATTGGAAGGACTTTTCAAGCATATTTAAGTAGTTACTGATATCTAAAATATCTGATCCTGAAAACATAAAGATTTTCATGCTATGTAGGAAACAGTTCAAAAGTTATGAGCCACTTCAATAAATTCTAGGATATCAACTTTCTGGCAAAATAATCTGGGGTATAACATTTTGCTGTCTCAGCATGTCTGTGTGTGTGAGTGTGTGTGTGTGTGTGTGTGTGTGTGTGTGTGTGTGTGTGTGTGTGTGTGTGTGTGTGTGTGTGTGTGTGTGTATGTGTGTGTGTCAGTGCAACAAAAGAAGGGAGAGGAAGACTTAGAGTTACTGGGAGATTGGGTGATGAATCAAGGCTCTTCTAAGGTGTGTAAACATCATTAGAACAGGTAATGGAAGGAGGAAAGCAAAAAGTGGGGGAAAAATCTAAACCAATTGTCTTAATTACCCCACAAGTAGAAACAAAGTAATGAGTGAATGAGGAGCATAAAGACTGAGAAAGACAGGTTAGGGGATACTAGTTAAGGTCTAAAACCATTTGCACAAACCAAACCACTGGATCATTCATGCAGACATGAAGGTTCGAAGATCTAAACATGATGGTCTTCTCATGCTCAGCTGATCAGACTAATCCTGGCAAGTGTTTCACTAAAAGCAGTGTTCATCTGCCCTGCAGCAATACCCAAGGGCAGGAAAGACAATACTTCCAATTGCAACCTGACTTCAAAGAGACGGTGAGCCTCTCCGGTGTCTGTCCCCTGTCACAGCGAAGGTGACACGTGTCACACTGACCGGGGTTTTGTTTACTTTGTTGGATTTTCTTCCTTTAAAGCTGTTTGGTGTCCCGTTGTTTGTCCCTAACCTCTTGACCACAAACACACGTAAAAGCTGTGAACACACACATGGACTCCCAAACAAACACAAATGAAACACGGCTATTGGTGTGCAGACACATGCAATACAAACGACAACGGGAGTCCACACTAATGGGTGCCAACTCAGACACATGCACCACATAAATATGGGAAAATTGAAGGGAATCCATCGTTCAGCGAAGTTTTTATCTATATATTGTAGATTTAGCACCATTCTTTCAAGGTTACTTTTTAGGACGTTTTCACTTTTATTTGATAGTTGAAGAGAAACAGGAAATATGGGATCGAGATGTCCAGCATCCAACTTAAACCCTGCAGCTAAGCTGGCACCCCTGGGTTGCCAGACAACTGTGTCTTCTCAACAGTTTTACTGTTTTGCAGTTTTGAATCATTATAACACAATGACCTCAATGGTTTTCCACTGCACACACAAAGATTACCGGTTAAAAAGCAGCTAATGTGAATTCAAATAGTTAGATATTTGTCCAAGGAATCTGACATAGTGGACGGCAAAGTTATCCTGCAACAAATGGGAACTTGACTTTATAAACTTGGTATAAATTGTTAAAACTGAATAGGTTAGTATGTGACTCTTACTGAGTTAATCAGGATCCTGTTTTTCTGTACGTGTGATCCATAGAAACAAAGCAAGGTTACATTATGTGTCTGCATCTGTGTCCTGTGTGTATACAGCATGTTTGCAGCTCTGTACTATTGGGATACACAACACGCACTCCAAGGTGCCTGAACACACAAGCACACACAGACCTGTCAGCAGCTCAGGAAGATGAGGTCCTTTAAAGTTGTTGTCAGATGCACAGAGGGAGATGGACCCTGGCAAAAGGAAAGGTCACGCCGAGCGTCCCCTATACTTCTCAGCAGTCTTATTTCCCCGTCACACACCCACACACACGCTGTCTGTCACCTCCCAGACGAGGCCATGACATCTTGGACACCTCTCAACAGGCAGTGCCTCCCTCTACCTCTCTCCCTCTCTCTCTCTTTGACAGGTTGTCATGGCACAGAGTGGTTGGATGTCGATGGCACTTGGACGGAGAAGTTTGTTCTCTTTGCTGTGACCTCAGAGACGGACTAGTGTCAGATCTTTTCACTTCTTCTCCACTGCAGGACAGTCCTGCCCAGAAGCAAAAATAAGTGTCTACTCTCTGCCTCTCTGTACTTTACCTGGCAGTTGTCCATCACATTTCATCCCTGTGGTATAATCTTTGATACAGGGAGTCAGGTTTTCAATCTTGTTTCCTGTACTGCAGGGGCCTTAGACATATTACAAAATGTCTACTTAAGTTGCGAAAAGTCATTTTCAGTAGTGATAACCATAATCTAATGGCTACTAGGCCACTTATCTATAAGTTGCTTGATACATTTTTAAATTTGAAAATTAAAAGGACTGTGAGGACTTTATAAGTGATGTTGAAAAAGTCTCATATCTAGATATGTCTGATTATAATCCCCAACCAAAAACGAGATTAAGAACAATTTCTTGGACAGAAGGGCAGAAGAAAGCTAAACACAAAAGTGATAGCACATGGGCTAAAGACTAAAACACAAACTTGAGGCTAAAACACAGGTTAAGCTGTTTGTGATGATGTTCACTCCAACCCACATGCAGCAGTTATAATGCAGTATGTGTTGAGCCAGGTTACGTTAACTGTACCTGGTAGATAAACACTGGCAGGACAGAATGAGGCTTTGCTGATGTTACAATGTTACATGTATTGGCTACGGCAGAGCACCAGGCTGTGAGTAGCGCAAAATGTAATCAGCTGCTAAACTACGATACAAAGTTGTCACGTTTCAAACAACAGCGCTACCTGAGTGTTGATGATGATTGCATTACCTCATTGTGTTTTATCCGCTAAAAAGTTGTCTTTAAAAGGAAAATATAATATTTTTTTTCAAGAGAAGTACACAAGTCATGTTATCACAACATTTCGCATAAGTCCTCCGGCCAAAGGAGTCGCTGCAGTCCACTTCATACGAATTCTCCTCATTGCCACTTTAATTGGAAATTTTGCAGTTAAGTCTAATGAATGTGTCTAAATCCAGATGACATCTGAGAGGGCATCAAGGTAAAGTGGTTACTGGTTTGTTTGTGAATTCAAGCCAACGAGGGATGATGTAAGACACATAGGCTAGTGAGTCATGAAAGTACAATGAAGTTTTTCAATTTCTCACATTTTTCTACAATCCTAGGCCACTCAGGAATAGCTCTCCCTGGTGGATTCTGCTTATTTGTCGCCTGCAGTAAGGGGTCAGTCAAGCTGCTGTTGAGGTTTGAAATCAGTAGAATAGAAGCATGAAATGTGTACACACATCTGGCTTTTTCTCCATCTGTCAAAAAGCTTCAACAGCCAGCCATGCATGACAAGAGCCCAGTTCTCAAGAAATTCTCTCCCTTACAGTTCCTACAGTCATGGTGGAACTCGACACGGCATGCACTCCGTGACACTCACACCCACCCACACACCCACCCACACACAGCAGAAGGGATAGTTCAGCGACATTGATTTCTGCTGTTTAGTCAGAACAATAACAGGACTCTGTCTTGACTGCTGGGTCAAGTCATGTCTTGTCAGACCCCGTCTCCTCTTTCCATTATACCTGATGGTAAAGTCATGAGTAGTAAAGGGGGGCTCCATCGGGCCCCATGTTCAACACATCCACCCTGCAGTCAGACCTGTCTGACATAAAGAGAACGGCCTCGTCTTTCACATCAAACAAGCACTCAACCATACGCCACGCCTAATTCAAACACTGCTTTGGGTCAATGCTTACAGCTGACTACAGAAAATAGGAAGAAGTGAAAGACAGCTGTGTGAATTAAGTTTATTTGAAATTATGTGCAATTCTAACTTATCAAACCGTCCTTCTTTGCTTTTCCTAATCCATCACTGTATCTGTACCTACTACTAGCCTACACGTTAATCATCAACCCTGGGCTCAAATGTTTCTTCATCTCCCATGACCCAGATACTCTTCTCTAACTTTCTTTTGTTTTTCCCTTTGATTTATTTTCCAAATAGCAGCAGATCAGAAATTGTCAAAACATGGAATGAAATCCACAAAAAACTTGTTAAATGCTTGAAAGAACTTCCTCCGTCCAACTAAAAGTCAAAATACCAAAAAGAAACCTCATTGTCTACTTAACTGAATGAAAGAAAACACTTAAAAAAGGAGAAATAACCAAATATTTGACAATTTAGCTTGGAGGTTATAAAACCAACAAACAATTTTGGATTTTCACTTGTTTTTCAACTGAGTGTTCCACCATCTACTGCCGTCTTATAATCAACTTATTAAACACAGTATCCCCTGAGACTTGCACCATATAGGCAATGATTTATCTCTCAATCATAATGCAGTCTGTGCATTTAATCATCTTCATTAGAGGCTCTGTTTGACAAGCACTTGAGAGCTTAGCTGTTAAAACAACTCCCCACATTAAAACATCATCCGGGAGGGTCAGAGCTGTTGCTCACACAGGGAAGTGATCTTGACAGATGATATGAGATGAGTTGGTTTGAAAGCCTGCATTTGTTGCTGTTGTTGAACACACACGTGACAGACATCAGGAACCAGGCCAATCAAAAATATTATGACAAATTATGTCAGAAGACGTGTCCCTTACCCAAGCAGGCAAGAGGGGTTTGGACCTAACCATCCCTGGCCTGTCGCTTTTTAATGTAAAATATTGTTCAAACAGACCAAATGAGACCAGGGATGTGAAGCTCTTCATGTCTTTGTGTGATGATGATGATGATGATGATGCTGATGAGAATGACAGAAAATGTGGATGAATTAGTGTGTGGCCACTGTGACAAATTTCCCACCACTGTTCCTTTTAATGTGTGATAGATAGCCTCTTCACTGGCCCACAAAACCCCATTTCTCTCATACATGTACATAGGCTTAAAGTCGTCTGGGCTGGACGATCCCGCCGGCTCACTGTCGGCACGGCAACGAGCACTATCCTGGCTAACATCTGCTGCACGACCCGGGGCCACTTAGAATGGGCCTTAATCCCCACACAGCCATGTTGTGGGGGAAAACATTCTTTCCTTTTAGCGAGTGCAGACAAACAGGGACGAGCGGTGCTGCTGCTGGTAACCTGCAGGCAACCGGCCTCTTGGAGGGACCAGGAATGCTGCTGGTTACGTGGCCCCCCATTTGTGCAGCAGCCCATTATGGCTGTGCAGAGGGGTGTGACCGCCAGCGTCGGCAGCAAGTTGCCGTCACTGGTCCAGTTGGAAGGATTTGGGTTTTGAGGTTAATGAAAGGTGGTGCGAGCATGGGTCAGAGAGGGATGTCAGCCAGCCTTGTGTTAAAACAACAGTTGAATTGATTAAAAAAAAGGTGAATCAACCTTCCATCCTCTCTTATGTGCATTTGCTGCCACATCAACTGGCAGTATATCCATAAACCATGTTGCAGTCACATTTTTGGTCATCCTTCAGTGAGTTTTTAAAAAGTGTTGGATGCTGTCAACAGCAGAGGGACTGAGGGGTGATTGCTCTGTGAGGACATCAACATGTGGCAGTTTGGTGCCCCCTTGTGTCCATTTTCAAGACAAGCAGCTTCAAGAGAAGCGCACAAATACTCATACTTTTGCAAAAACACACCTTCAACGAGAATCATTCAAAGTCAGAACACGACAGGAGTACAACTTCTCTCCTCCCTAGAACAAGCCGAGCCATGATCCCTCATATTGCTGTTCTCTGATAAAGATCTTTGGCGCTGACGCACAGAGGAAATGAAGACACAGCCCCATCAATCAGTCCATCAACTGCTATGAAATGTGTATTTGTCTTAATATGGAGTTTGATTCCATCAAACAAATTTCACGGACCATTTCCTTATGCAAACACCTCGGGGAGGAAGCGAGAGTGAGAGAGTGGCAGAGTGTGGTTGGGGCTCGCATTGAGAGGAAACATCCCTCAGAGGGTGGTTGGATGTGTGTGTATATTCAAAGATTTAATTGAATAGTTCTGCATCAGTGCCAAGAAGTTAGCTGGTGTGTTTGCAGAGGTCTCTGTTCTCTCTGGCTGAGGGCCTGGTTGTTGGTTTTTTCCCACAGCAGGCAAATACTTGGCTGGAAACAAAGTCCTTCTAAGGTTTCAATCACAGACAATCACTGAGAGGGAAACTCTCCGATGTACATGGTACATCATGTAGACTGGAAACAAGAGTCAGGGGAATACAAAACAGCTTAAATGGATAGAAGAATTCTGGTAGCAAAAAAAATCATAAAATCTCATCTGCAAAGGGTTTTTCTGAAGATGTGTGCTGCAGGTGTTAATCTAAAAAGGCTATTTATGATTCCATTAATTTAAGTGCAAATATTAAAGGTATATCACATGAAATATGAAAGGACAAAGAGACAAACATAGGGGCTGTAAATGGAGTCAGATATTGATACAAAATTGTGCGTGAGGTCTAATTTTAGGTCAGGTTGTCTTATATTTTCTAAACAATACTTCCCAGTTAATTTCTTTGATTTTAACAACTCAAAGGTGAAATTTTCCAGAAATATTCTTCCCTCTAACATTTAATGAATGGATATTCTTTCATTTCAGGTGGAAAAAAAATAGCATTCAAGGATGCAAGGGTGGTCTCAGCTTGACTTTTACAGCCTTTTTGACATTGTACTAAGAAACTGGTCAATAAAAAAAATAATGATTAGTGACATCACTAAACTGTTTCCGTCTGTAAGGAAAAAGAGGCTTAGGGCTTTGACTGTTTATCAGAGAAAATAAATGGTAGCCCCCACGAGGCCACTCCTCTTAGAAAGATCGATTAGGTTCATTTCGTAAAATGGAATGAAGCACAGAGTTAAAAAGAAAAATCATAGTTTTTCACTGAAGTACAACAGCTCTATGTGGGAATTTAAGACAGAAACCTTTAATTGATAGAAAAGTTCTAAAAACAATTCCCGCAGCAAAGTTTTTTATTGAGTTTTTACAGCCAAGCCATCAACACCAGTCTCCAGAGATCTGTGTGAAGCTACAGCCCATTGTGTTAAACTGCAGCCATGTGCTGACCCTTAGTGTTTTTTTATGGTTACTACAAGTGATATCAAATGAAGGAACAGGCCTACGTGGCAAAAAAAGGCGCAAAAAATCATTTCAATCTGATCTATACTTCCATCAACTCAACTAAGACAGGAACGTGACAGTGCTCTGATGCAGATATGTTCTAAAAGTAAACATGGTGATGATACAGAGATACAAAAGTTGAACTTGATGGGTGATAGCAGTGACAATGATGTAATTGTCTGCCGTGTTTTTGATCGTTGTTTATGTATTTATGTGGGTGTGCAAGCTCATGTGAATGAAGCCTGCTATCTCACTCAGTCTGCTGGTACACTGTGAGGGCTATTTGGTCTAGCAAGGCAGATAAGAGGGCAATGATGAGGTCGGTGGATGTGCTGCCTATCTGCCTCCGAGCTGCCAACGTAACAGGGTCACTCAGGTGCACTCTGCGGGGACAAGTAGAGGAGCAGAGTAGGGAGAGATAAAGTGAAAGGACAGAGAGGGTGAGGATGAGGGAGGTGAAATGATGAGCGGACAAAAGAGGAGGAGGAGATGGAGTGGACAATGGAGTGAAAGAGGGGTCAGCAGAGGAGACAGACACTGAGCTGAGGGAGGAAGATGTGTAGAAAGTGCATGTGCTTCATATATGTTCACACTATAAATGAATATATGTGTATGTATATGTGTGGAACAAGTGTCACCCAGGATTTGTGCAGATGACAACTTTGTCGGCTCTTATGGCTTATGTGGAGCTCTAAGTTCAGCATTGTGGGTGGGGCAAAACACCCACAATGCTGAATGTTTTCACAGCGTATGCACACAGGATCAGGCCGGCATGGCAAACTGGCACCAGATATTATCATGTGTGCCGCTGCTGTTTTTGGTTCCCTTTTAATTTCCTTTTTTCAGAGTCAAAGTATGCCTAATCCCCTCATGACAACATGAATATGGAAACTGCCGAGAAGAAAACAAACATTGGTCCTACTTATCCTTTAACACAGCAACACCAGATCAAATGCACCACTTGTGTAAAAAGTCATTCAGATGTTTTCATTCCAAGTCAAGGGAATTTTTAGGTGATTCCCATGGATTTGCATGTTTATAGCTGCACTGAATATCAAATGCACTGACAGGATAATTAATACTCTCAAGCTTAAAGGGTTTTTCCTGAAAGCTTGTTAAACCCTCTGGCATGTATCATTCTGACCTGTCAATCGGGGCTTGGCCCAACTTGAAGGGGGCCTGATGGGCCAGCAGCTATAAACATTGTATTTAAACACTGTATGAACATGTATCATTTTCTTTAAAATGGCAGTGGCCTACAGACACATAAAGCAAACATGGCTCAACATTACCACACATTTGGATAAGTGGTTCTGGCTAACTGACCTAACTTACTCTTCCTCTGGAGAACACTTTGCATTGAATTTTCAAGATGCTTCAAGCTACGCTATGATGACCTTAGCTCCCTACCCTTGCGTGCTGTAAACAGAGCTTACAATCTGTTATTTTCATTTTTTAGAGTTTTCTTGCAAACTAACAACTCTCTGTTATTGCCAAAATATTGAAACGTGACCGAAGGTTTTGTTGAAAGCTTAAAAAAATACTTCAAGATTGAAAAGGGCTATCATGAAAATTAACACTGTAGTTACATGTTATATGAGACTTTACAGTTAAATACTAGTTATAAACAGACACTTTTAGGATGTTTGTAAGGGGGGGTGAGAATTGTTCCTCTAATCAGAGTATCACCTCAAACTAGATCAAAAACCTTATCATGGAGGTATATGTAGGATTAATCAAACACAGCAACAGTGTTATCATGCAATGTAATCACAAACCAACAGACTGCTGTATGCACCTGTTAATCAAGTGCTGACATCAATGACAGACACAAGCAGACACCACAGAGGGAATGTAAAATGTTTAAAAATGTAACTGGAGCTGAGAGGCTGTGGCAGCTGCACTCAAACCGACTTTCACACACAGACTTTAAAGAGGCCGAAGGGTCTGTGTCACATCCTGTTCTATTGCAGCATTTAAAAGTCCAGAAATGACAAAGTGCAGATGACCTCCAACCCTCCTATCCTCAAGAAAAAGTGAGGAAATTAAATGCTGATTTAGGGATATCAGAACATGTCAAGTCACAAAGGTACACAAGTTTTTTTCTCAAATAGTTAATGTAAAGTAATACACTGCCTGCCCAGAAAAAGAGTAATCACAAAAGAAGGTCACACACTCTGATATTTTGCCTTTAGCTTTGATTACAACATGCATTCACTGTAGCATTGTTTCCATAAGCTCCTGCAATGGCACAAGATTTATTGCCATCCAGTGTTGCATCAGCTCTTCACCAAGATCTTGTATTTCCGATGGGAGAGGAAAAAAACCATTGGTCATTCAGTGTATACACATAGTTCATTGACCTCATTCTTTGGGGACATAAAGTTGCTGAGACTAGACCTGACCAACTGCAGCAACCCCAGATTATAGCACTGCCCCCAAAAGCTTGTACAGACTCAAAACCATAAACTTCAACTGCTTCGAATTTCTGCAAACTTTGACTTACAGACTCCATTCACACATTTAACCGTTCACAAGACTTTACACCTTCCTCTCTGCTTTGCTTCTTCTTCGTTCATCCTTTTCCTCTGCTTTTCACTTCTTCTTTTGTGCTCTTTCACTCATTTTATACACATGAAGGTTCATCTGTCTCTGCTTCCTAACATGACTTCTACTTTTACTTACTCTGCAAAAAGTGCTATTGATACAATTCTTTATGCTACTTTAACTTTTAAACCTTCTCCTTCCTCTTCTGAATTATTCAAAGACATCAACTTTTTCTTCTAACTTCAACTTTTTCTTCTACTTCTTTAACTATTCATTCTGCTTTGACATTTGCTCCCTCCTTTTGTAACTTTAAATATTAGATTTCCAGCTTTGACTCACTGCTTTTAGCAATTTTATTTCAAATTTTCACATTTTAAGCTTTTTCGACAACTTCAGCTATTTTATTTCACATATTCAGCTTTATTTAGCAATTTTCATCTTCATATTTCACTTTTTCAGCTTCCTTTCACTTCCTTCAGCTTCAGCATTTCAACGCATTTGCTGTAAGGAAATGCAACTTTTCTAGTTGCTTAGTCAAATCCATGTGGCAACTTTTTTTTTTTGACAGACAGTGTATATACCTTCAGCTATGGACCCCCTGGCAAAGTCTAGCCCACCCTCTGGACACCCCTTGTATAAAAATCGGGCTTCGCCACTGTTCCAATGCTTTTTCAAAATCATGATGTCTGGACTTTTAACAGATCTGCAAACAAATTCATTGTAATGTACTGAAAGGGAACAATAAAGACGCATCTGAAATACACTGTCCTTTTGTAAAGGTTATAAAACCGAGAGATGCCAAAATGCATTCAGAAGAGAAGAGAAGAGATGAGTGAAGTCTCAACTTGCCTTAAAAAGTTCAGGAAGGAAAGGTGCAGTCTCCGTGGTGTCTTCTATGCTGTTTAGTTTTGTACTAACCGCCACCTAACGTTATGGCAGCTGAAGTATCAATAATCCATCATGGTTTCGTTTGTATGACACGGCTGTTGCTGTTCACCTGAAGGAGATAGCATTAACCAAAACTCAGCAATCCCCTTTAACGTTTATCTGGCTTCCTGACATGTGATAACTTCTGTTATCATTGCTCTTCGTAGTTCGACTAGTCTCTTTGCTTGTGTTGGCCGCTTGTTTTTCTTTCTGTGACTAAATAACAAGACAAGCCATGCTCTCGTTGCTAGCTCCCGTTTTCTGCTTCTGCAGGTCGCTTAGCAACGGTAAGCGAACTCCATCGGCTATGCTAAAGAGCTAGCTTGTGAGCGATGCTGTCGCAACCTCACCCTTTCTATGCTGTTAGACACAGTTTTTCAATACTACCCTATATATAAACGAGCGATAGAAACGTTGTAAAACTACTCAGCCCCTAACTTGTTGAGATTAACTGGTTTGTATGCTATACTTCACCACATTAACCATTAAAAACTACAAATACCTGGACCGTCAACCTGCCGTCAGGCCGTCGCAAGTGTCGTGACACACTGAGGATTTAAATAGGAGTGACCTCCGCGCTGATCGAGAAGTGGGAGAGCGAGCACTGCAAGCTGTCGTTTGAACATGGTGAGTGGACGCAATAAAGATTATCTAATTTTCAGAAATATATCTTATCACAGGGATAAAATCGTAGCTGCTTTGAAATATGCAACTCAAAAAAGTATTTTGAAGTTCCATAAAGTTGGCTGGCTGTACAAATTAATAGGTGTTCGAAGGTGTGATACAAGTTTCCAGCATTACATAACCCGTACCCTAATAACTTTAAGTGAATGTTACTTTAGGAATTACTTCTTTCTCATGTCATATCTATGTAACGCTCTCTTACTTTCCCTGTTTTCTGGGATTGAATGAAAGCAGTGAATGATGAAGATGGCGATGCACTTGATAACCCAAGATAGATGTTTCCTGGTTTTGTTATGCAACAGTGAGTGCTTTAATGAAGGGGGGCAGTCTATTTTTGAAGTGACCCCTTCCTCAGTAAATCCTGTTGACGGGAATAGACACGCTGCCCACGTGCAGTGGACAAGTAAAGTGTCACTGTCATACCTGCCCCCGTAGTGAAATCAATGCTAATAGTACTAACAGGTGTTTTTTTCCCTCGTGCCTTGCAGGCTGAGCCTATTAGAGTTCTGGTGACCGGCGCTGCTGGGCAGATTGCCTATTCCTTGTTGTTCAGCATTGCCAAGGGAGATGTCTTTGGCAAAGATCAGGTAAAGAAGGACTTGCTTGCGTAACACACTCAATTCCTTTATCTCATTAGGAAGTGATGTCAAGACATACTGTTTCTACAATCCTGACAGCCCCCACTGAGCAGCTTTGAGCGTCAGTAGTGATCCAGGTCATGTTTGGGAGTGACATTGAATAGACATTCCCCACTGTGGAAAACTATCAGATTGCAGTTGCTTGTGCATGTGCCTTTGGGGCATGATATGATCGACCTTGAGGTTACTGAAACAGATACTTTGCCAAGAGTCTTGGGTCAACTTTGAAACCACTTGATCCATTTGGCACAGGCAGGGAGAGACATGCTGCCAGACCTTACACTCCTCACAAGAGACAACTCCTTTCCCCACCTCCTGTTATTTTGCATGGGGATCACAATTGAAGGGCATATAAAATGAGTCCAGCATGTCTAAATCATGTCATACCATTCATGCCACTGTCTACTTTCTGCCCACCTCCATCCATTAGCCTGTCATCTTGCTACTCTTGGACATTACAGCCATGTTACCGGTTCTTGAGGGTGTCGTCATGGAGCTTCAGGACTGTGCCCTCCCACTTCTAAGAGGTAATACTGGTGGACAAAATAATGGACACTGTTAAAGTTTCTCCGTTGTCTGTTATTATGTTTGTTGGGTTTTTTTTACACTGTCACTTTGTCATTTTTTTTTTGTTTCATAATATTAAACCACTCTGACTAAAATATGATGCCTAGTATTGTATTCATAAAGAGTTGATAATACAACTTTAAGTCACCCTTCTTTACTCTTATCCTTCAAACACAGCTCTGCTTGTTGTGTGCTCCATCATCATGGTAGAGTCTCTATAGTTAAGACCCATTGTAGCTTCTGCCCTCTCTTGTGTAAAATACTATGTGATTTTAAACATGTTCAATTATAACCTTTTTTGCATGAGGAAAGAAACCTTCCACGATCTTCAGATGGGTTTGATAATCCCTTTACACAGGGTATCTTTGGTCTCAAAATGGTCTGTGTTGTATTTAGCTGCTTCACCTAGTTTCTATTAAGTTTTATATAGCATACATTTACATTTAAGGTCTTTTTAGCAGCACCAGTGATTTCTCCATGAAGTGTTAATGTCAGATAAGTAGAAGTGATGGATTATTTGTGTATTGCTGACTGTTTTATACAGAAAATACTTCAGTACTTTTTTTATATCGAATGTGAGCGCTGTTTTCCATCAGAGCTTTATGTTACCATCCCAGTAGCCCCTGTCATGACCTCAGTCGTGAAACACCATTATGTGCCACCTCCATTGTGACCTGGAATTTTTCCTCTGAATCAGTGCCGTCCTTTGCTTTGTTTGGACAGAGGCTGTGAGAGGCCCCTGTATTAACCAACAGTGCAGCAAAGACAACGCTTCATGCACTGAGATGGAACCAGCCATATAGTATCAACACTGGTCCCAGATGTTATCATCCAGAATAAATTCCTCAACATTTTGTGTGTATGGTTTAAGAAAGAATCAAATTCTTTAGAGTTTTTTTTTTTTTTAAATGATAAAGGAAAAGTTATCTAAGAACATATGGACAGACAAGACTTAAGCTTTTGTATTTGTAAACCATAACTACTGCAGGCAGCATACCAACAAGTTAATTGTTGGACCTAACTTCATCGGGAACTCATTTGTTTAGCATCAAAGTAGCATCAACCAAGAGACCTTTTGATTCACATTTCATTCCTATTTCTTTTTGGTTAAGCGCCTGTGACAACATGTCTAGGATTGACAAAGAACTCTTTGTTGATAGAGACAGTTATGAAATTCCTTCTGCGTTTGAAATTGTTAACAACGATCTACTCATATTCCCTTGCCATAGAAATTGTCCCCACTGACAAGGAGGAGGTAGGCTTTAAGGACCTGGATGTAGCCATCTTGGTGGGCTCAATGCCCAGGAGGGAAGGCATGGAGAGAAAAGACCTGCTCAAAGCCAATGTGGCCATCTTCAAGAGCCAAGGAGCTGCCCTCAATCAGTATGCCAAGAAGACTGTCAAGGTAATTACACAGGCACAAAGTTATGCAAATACACCATCATAGGCCACATCTACTGTACTGTCCAATTTACAAGACTGATTATTTCTAGGTTCATAATCTTGAGTGCTATACAAGTTTATTTATAAAGAACTGAACAGTAATAGTGTTTTAAGAATCAGGTTTGAAAACCTCAGCTTCTTTAGAAACTGACCTTTTGGTGCATTCTCTGATTTGTTCGTTTGTTTTTTGCAATAACTTATTGTACATTTAGTTGCATCAGATCGGTCATTCTGGTTATATTTCAAGGAGACCTTATTTGTGTTCCCAGGTCCTGGTTGTGGGAAACCCTGCCAACACTAACTGTCTGATTGCAGCTAAGTCTGCTCCCTCCATCCCCAAAGAGAACTTCTCCTGCCTCACCCGTCTGGACCACAATAGGGCTCGCTCTCAGGTGTGCTTAACAGTTTTATTCATGATGTCCATCCAATCCAAATTGCCTTTAGGTATTGTCTTCTAAGTTCTATTTTAGTGCTCATTGTGAAACTTGATTTTGTTGTTGGTCTTTTATACTCTGAAACTGCAGGTGGCAATGCGCTGTGGTGTCCCCGCAACACATGTAAAGAATGTGATCATCTGGGGAAACCACTCATCTACCCAGTACCCAGATGTGCACCACTGCTTGGTCAACATGTCTGGAAGCGAGCTTGCCTGCTTTGATGCTGTCAAAGATGATGCCTGGCTTAAAGGAGACTTCATTGCTGTGAGTTAAGAGAAATAAGAGTAATCTATGAGGCTGACCTCCTTTTGCATCCCAAAAGGTTTTGAAAATGTATACAATGCTGAAAATTGTACTTGTCTGCTTTACAAAAGCCTTGGCAAAATCATTTGTTTGATTTTGTTTTGACTGTATAAAAACGGTTGGCATATGAATTTTCTTAAATGGAAAAGGTACAGTATATGTTTGACAGTTGGGACAATTTGTAAAAGAAATCTGTCCTATTTAACAGTCTGTAAACAGTTGAGCAAGAGTTTTTCATTTAATACTAAATATTGAGCAGAGGATCAAGAGTACCTTTTTTTGTTTTAGTACAAATGAGATGGAGATGGCAGCTGCAAAATATTTTAGCCATTGTCTAAATTCCTCAACTAAAGAACCCACAAAACAGCTCAGATAAGTTCTACATTTGTGTTTTCACCATTGACTGCAATAGTCTTTTATTTCAGACAGTGCAGCAGAGAGGCGCAGCAGTCATCAAAGCCAGGAAGCTGTCCAGCGCCATGTCTGCAGCAAAGGCTATCTGTGACCACATGAGAGACATCTGGAACGGCACCGCTGAGGTAACCTACATATTTCTTGATACTGAGTTTATGGTGTCTTTTTGCTCCACAGTCTGTCAAGACTTGTAACTTATCTCATCATTTGTAAAACTCCTTTTGAGATTCATGAAAGGGCTCCACAGACTACACCTTGTTCTTTAAAATAGCTGTCAAATGAATAAAAGCCATTCAAACTATTTTCTTGGATTATCTATATTATTTCAGGGTGAGTTTGTCTCAATGGGCGTTTACTCTTCTGGAAATTGCTATGGAGTCCCAGATGATCTCATCTATTCCTTTCCTGTCCAGATTAAGGTATGACTGATCTACCTTGTGTTGGTTCCCCTGGTTATTAGTTTGAATTCAACTAATACCCAGCAATTATCTCACATCATCTTTGTCTTCATAATGAAAAACAATTGTGATTTTACAAAAGATGCATTTTCATCTGTGAACATTGATACTTTAAGATTTGCTACACAAAAAGCAAAGCTATGAAAATGTGCTGTGTCCTCAGGACAAGACCTGGAAGATTGTGGATGGCCTGGCCATCAACCCCTTTTCCCAGTCAAAGATGGAGGCAACAGCAGTAGAGCTGATAGAAGAGAGAGACACAGCCGTAGATTTCCTTGGAGTATGACTAGACCCTTCATGGCCAACCGACCAGCACTTAGACCACCCCAAAACTCCAGATGCACGCCTGTGAAAATGCACTCCTCCACCAACCCCTGCATTACTCTGTGTTTGTGTGAGAGACAGAGAGTGAGTCAGTGTTGAAGAGCGTTAAGATGGATTTGTACTTATGCGTTGGGAGGCCACAGCACAGAAATTCATCTCTGCACAAAACTGTGCAGAGCGCTACCAAGATACCGAACAGAGAGAGTGGTTGGCTTATTTGATTTGCTTGTACTTCTTTACTGTCATACTGACAATCTGTCAGTAAAATCAAAATTATGCAAGAAAACTACACATTCTGAAAGTGTAAACATATCAGTTTTATCACATACTGTAAGTTCTGTGACCTGTCAAAGCCATTTGCACTACAAACCTTGTACTTGCTCTGATTGACATCATCTTTGCAAGAAGTTTTAAAAAGTATGTCACTATGTTTACTTTGGCAACTACTACTGCACAACATTGTTCTCCTCTCAGCAGACAGAAGGGCTGCTGTTTACTGCATTGCACAGGTACAACTCACCGTACTCCTAAAAGTACTTTTCAAGTCCACCATTTCTGTTATCAGCTGTTTTTCAAATACTTTTGTCTGGGGGTAAGTGAAACATGGATGGTTGTTACATATAGTCAGTGGTGCATTGAGCTCTCAAATACTTAAATAAAAAGTCTTAATAGCATAAAAATAAAGACCGTAGTTGTGGTATTATT
Organism: Thalassoma bifasciatum; assembly: GCA_008086565.1. NCBI lineage: Eukaryota > Metazoa > Chordata > Actinopteri > Labriformes > Labridae > Thalassoma > Thalassoma bifasciatum. The sequence goes on from RPOG01000029.1 coordinate 284,046, forward strand.
TTGCGTTCATATTTTCTCAAAGTTTTATAAATGTCATATGTAAGAGTAACTTTGCACAGTACATTAAAAATAGTGTTTGGTGAGTATGTTACTTTTTTGTGCTATACATGTGTCATATCAAGACAATTAACTTTGTCACTGTTGTAAATTTTGTCTTGGACTGTGCAGTGTGACCTGCACCGACACGCTCTCAAGGTTTAAAGCTGTCATGTACAAGATTCTGTGCACGTTTTGTTGATGTTTTTCTTTTAAATTTATGTGGTTACTACAGTGGCGGAGAAGTGCAAACCAAACTTTCAAGGTTTGAAGCACTTTTAAAAACTTGAAATAAATTAACAATACATTTTTACGATTAGATAAACAAAATTAAATCAACAAAACAATTTTACCAAGGACGAAACAAATTTACAATTATGACGAAAAGGGAATGTCATAAATGCTGAACGTGACCTCAAGGTGGTACCTGGGGGATCTATTAGTTTGTATTGAAGGAAGGTGTTTGGCAAAGAGGGAGTTTATTCGAGTTTGTAAAAGTTTATAAGAGTGAATTATGCTTTGTTTGTGGAGCCCAATTGAGACAAACAACACGATTGGGCTTTTTCTGTGGAACTTTTAGCAGGTGACATTGGCATTTAAAAACTGTAATTGTGTTATTTGTCAATATGTTTCAGGACTTGTGAAAGTGTTCTGATGTTCATAAATTTGTCTCACTGCTTGTGAAAGTGTTTGCATGTTGTAACTTTGTTTCGTCCTTGGTAAAAGTGTCTTGTTGATTTGATTTCGTTTTTTAAGTGTGACAGTGTCTTCTAAAATGTAAATTTGTTACAATTTGTAAAAGGGTTTCAAAATTTGAATTTTTTGTTTGCACTTCCCAGCCACCGTAGATTACAGTACAGTCCTATCTTTAAAACAGTGCAGTGTCACTGATCTACCAGAGGAGAGCAGTGTAACCTAGTTTTTGCCCACTTCTCCGAAGCATAAGAAACGATTATGTAACATCTGTAACTAGTTAGACTGGCAGAGTGTTGTTGATTAGAAAAGGAAAATTAAACACAAGATGGATGAAAGTGACAAATTAGTAAACAAACAAACCAACAAACAAAAAAGCATTAGAACTCGAGAACATTCAACCCATAGCGGACAATAAAGTGCCCGGTACACCTCTTATATTGATTATGTATCAATTTAAAAGATAAAAAGGAAGACTCATGTTATACGATGTGGGCTTACTCTTTAGTATTTTTATTTTCCAAATGTTTGCCATTCCTTAACCCGGAACTGTCATAGACCTTATTGTACGTATCTTGAATCTATTGGTGGTAAAATCTACGTCACAAGAAAAAGTGCGTTTTGATTGGCTGTCATCCTCCTGCATCGTTCCCATTCGTTTTTCCCTGGAATGGCACCGTGGTGAAAAATATATTGAATTCACCTTTAGAGTACTTCAGTTTTTACCTAAATGTAAGTTTTATTCCGTGATGCCTAATGGAAACTCAATAACGACATATTTAAGTGAAAACCCTTTGAAATATTAAAGGATAGCGTGCGTGCCCAGTTTCTTCTGAGGGATTTCTATGGTCCTTCAGACCCTCAGGACCAGGCCGACCCCATCGACTTTTCTTCCGCTAGCATCCTACAGCCACACAGTAAGGAATTGCTTCAACTTTCACTACATTTTATTACTTCCACTCTTGAAATGTCCAGTTTTCTCAGCGGGTTATGTGATGGGTGTATCTTCAAGGTTTTTTTTGGTACATTGACCGAAAACGGTCTTTTACCTCATGAGGCGTTCATGCTACCTCCGTTACTTTATGTTCTCAGCTTTCAACGCTTCGCACAATGTAGGTAGCAAAGTAGATAAATAAACAACGTTCATCATTTCCTGCGTACATGCCGTGCATATCTCCCCATTCATCCATCAGTCATTCATTTCCGCAGTCTCAAGCCTCTGAACTTCACCGACAGACTGCTCCTGCTGCTGCTGCTCATGTGTACGGACTTAGTTGTGTTCATGCCATCTTCCAGGTTAATAATTGACGGGATGTTAGTTACCAGTGGATTCTGGCGCAGTGAATAACTGGGGTCGGAAATCGAGGACTCTGTTGCAATAAGGTAATAAAAATGAAAGCAAGGGGGCGAGGCAGAGAAAAGAAAAACATGACCATAGGTTGGGAGTAAGAGAAAGGAGGATTTGTGACGTGGTTTTCTGTATTGGGGTCGGGGAATAGAGGCAGAGGCAGCATGTAATAAAATATCCTATTACACCCGACCCAGCTTCATGTGCATGGACGACTTTAGGCAGCTGTCCAGAAAGATAAAGGTGATCTGATGTGAGGCTCTTTCATTTTGATCGGGGTTTTTTTTTTCATCTGGCACCAGAGCCTCACTGAATGGACACGTCTGAATGAATACCGCTTTGGTTACAGGACACATCAAGGAAACTTTATTTCTATGTAGATTTGAGGAGGTCTTGGACATGACATTTCAGTTTTCACTGTGAATCTTCTGTTGGAAGTCATAATTTAAAGCCTTCACGCGGGTTTGGATTGATCCTTTAATTTTTCCGTCTGTGTTGCTGAAGAAGTCATTACCTAGCAGCTGAAACATGGCACTTTTTATGAAGGGTGAGTTTGAGCTGTTCACATAGGATGGACAGGTATATTATTACCAGCTTAATGTTTCTTGATTGACTATGTCATCTTCATTTCTCATCATAATCTCAACTTGGGCTGAACGATTTGCAAAAAATAATCAAATTGCTATTATTTTCCCTTTAATGCCATTTATTGGATGTTTATTTTTAGGTTTCCCATCTCATGTGTTATTTTATAAGAAAAAAAAATTGGAAATGAACAGCATGACAACAACCCATTACATTTCTATTGCTACTCTTGCTGGTTTTTGCCAATTTAAGTTGCTTTTCACTCCCTTTTGCCACTTTTGAACCATTATTTGCTACATTCTAACTACTCAAGTTTTTCCCCCAATTTTCTTGTTTTTTTTTTTTTTTGCTTTTTGACAGTTTTTTACTTATTTTTATGGCTACTCTTTGCCATGTTTGCCACTTTTCACCACTTTGGTTGTTGCTCTGGTAAAGGTGGTTTACAATAATTTGTCTTTTTGGTTGAGCAGGGTTAAGTAACACTGGTGTAGTCCATAAAGCATTTACTGCATAAAGTTGTATCTTCTATTCTGATACGTTTGAGGAAAAGGAAATATTGCGCTATCTGTGATTGAATAATGCGATATAATCTAATTTGGAATCTATTGCCCACCCCAAATATTGACCTGTTATTGCAAGTATTTCCAGAATTATTTTGATTGTTTTTTTTGTGTAGTAGGCCATTTAAACAGCCTTGGTAAATGCCTCTCACACTGACTGATTCATCGCACCTTTTTCAAAGCGTAAAACACAGGTTGATGCCTTCACATATACACTATATTTAATATCCAAGACTTGTATTTGAATAACCACTTACGTATTCCCCTAGCCTATCATATTATGTTGTGGTAGGAGTGGCAAAACCCTCATTTGCACATGACCAGACGTAGTTGGACAAATAACAGCCAAATAATTTAGACTAATTCGAATAAGTCCCTAACTCAGCTATTTTGACCACCGGTCCTTTTCCTTCCCTCTTTTAGCTTCACTCCTACTTTATTATTCATTTCCTGTTACATGCCCTTTCTGTGCCGTCAAATAAGCCATCGGTCTTTACACTTACTTCACATCTCATGATATAGAGTCCAAAACATAGTCACTGTTTCTTTGAGACCTCAAGAGGAGAAAATGCCCCTTAGTGTTTGGTTTCCACTGTGAAGTTGACTCACTACCTACAGATTTGTGAAATCCAGGTGTGAAAAACAGGTTCCATCATTAAACCACTGTACTGATTCTTTAGACAATGGTACAGTGTTGTGTTTGTCCAAATCACATTTGATTCTAAGAAGCTTAGTTCTGTAGGAAGATTTTCATGTGACAACAGTTTTTCCTTTTAATACAATTAAAAAACTCACACTACAGAGAAGCAGACAGCCAACACCTTTGTTTTCAGTCATCACATGAGCTGTCTGTGTTAAACACGAAGTAGACTCTCAGGTAACAAATACTGTCTGTTTATTTTGTCAGCACTAACTGAAGTTAAATCTTTGATCTTACTGATTTAGGCACAGTCAGTCTACCAGTTTGATGGTCCTGCTGCATTGCTGCATTATTTAACACTGTAGCCTAAACTATACTTGGCTTTTGAGCAGGCATCAGCATCTGGTGTCCACAAGAATTGAAAATGAGGGGGTAAAAACTGCTCCTGCAAAGGTTTGTGAATCCGAGCCTAATTAAATTACAGTTTTTGCATATTGATCTTGCACTATAGGTGAAATTTTGAAAAACGTATTTGTTGAAATGATCTTGAGGAGTTGAATTGTTTGCATTGTCAGGGTTATAACTTAATTGGTAGGGCATGTTGTAGCCGATCAAAAGGTATGGTGACTCTGTGTTTTCAGTAAGGGTTTGCCCTAGTTGGGCATTAATACGGTCTATTCAGAAACCATAAAGACTGGATGCAGTGTCTGGGTTTCAAGGCTTATACTTGATCATACTATGTAAACAACGTAAGAACCATTGCAATGCAAAGAACACCTCATGTTGGCTTTTGTAAGGTGTGAGTATGACAAAAATTAACCTTGGGATAGACTCTGTGAATGTTGAGAGTCTCTAAACAACTCTAGAGGTATCTGTGCTATTTCTGTCATGTGGTGGCGGAATAGCCATACCTACCCTGTGACATTAAGAGGCTGTTTTCACAGAAATAAGAAACAATATAACCTCTCCAAATTCACATATACCTAAGTTACAAAACAAAAAGCTCTGGACATCTGCTTCTTAGGCAGAGAACAGGTTGTGAAATGATTCTGGATTTATTAAACAAACTTGTCACATCACCACAGCTTAATGGTTGACCGATATTTGTTTGCCAAAGTCACTAATTTGAGAACCTATCACGTTACTTGTGATATGAAACTGTATTGTTTTATAGTTCCTAATAAAATGCATAAACACCAGCTAGTAACTGTCTGAATTTCATATGCTGTCATTCAGGATGGGAAAGGGACAATGGTGACTGTGCCATGAACTAGTCTGATTAATCAGCTGACTAATTCTTTTGTTCGTCTCCACCATAGTTGTAGTGTAAAACTACCTCTCAGATGTCATTGCTTTATCCTGGTCAGTGTGGTAACAAATATAATGACAGAAGTACTACAGGTTTAAAAAAAGTACTGTGCCCTCAACACACAGTAAGAGGGGCCACCAGATGATTTGATGATGATTCAACCACAAATGCAAGGGCCTCTGTCTGTACTGGGTCAGACATTTCCATTACTATTCTAATAAATGATTAGGTGTTTACTTTCTCATTTTAACCAACTTTATATTTAACATAGAATATTATTGAACATTTTTTTGTCAAAAAACTGTCATACAACAGAGCCCAGAATCATAAAATCCTTTTTTTCAAATTTCCTTTTTGGATTTATGCGCTTGAGCACAAATTTATTGATCAAGACTAATATCCACCTAATTTTATTCTATTGGAGTGAAAAACATTGTCTCTTATCTTCCTCCATCTTTCCCGTCCAGGTCTTAGTAACGGAGAAACTGACAGAGGAATGGCTCAGTTCCAGGAAATGATGCGGCAGCAGCTGGAGAGCTCCATGCACGCGGAGCTGGAGAAACTGCTGGACACCACCACAGGCACAGAGAGAGAGGTAGCACTAAAACCCCCAATAACTCTCTCTCTCTCTCTCCCTCTCTCTCTGTTTTCCTCAGACCATCTGGTTGTGATTTAAAGGGTGGTCAGGTCGCACAAGAACACTGGGAAAACACAGAAGTGACACATACTACAACACAGTGCCAATAAGGGTCCCACCTACACACTACACACACACATGCTTACGTCAATTATACGTCATTGAAATTACGAAATTGAGGTCTGAAGCGAACAGCGATCTATTTCATTCATAACCTTAACCACCATCAGAGACCCCCGCCCAAATCAAGCCCTGTAGGTTTCGCCTGTTGGCCCACAATGGATACTCACCTTCAGAGGAATTACCAAACAGGCTAGAATAACTAAGTAATCACAACCTCAGAGAGAAGTGCGCAAACATAGGCGTGTTCATGAGTTCATTCATGCAATGAAGAGAAAGCTTTTGTATTTGCAGTATAACTCAACGTTGTATAAGTTGCTCCTGATCAAATGCACTGCTTTACAGGGACAACGTACAACTAAGTTCATTCATTAACAGATATTTAAATGTTGTGAATCCCAAGTAGAATTCAAAACTTAAGAAAACATTTCAAGCAAAAGCACTCGGACTACAGAGTGAGGTATAACTTAGAAGACAGCCTTCTTTAAAACTGACCAAGCATCTGTCGGTTATGCCTTTCATAGATGCCCATGAGCTCTTATGTATGCTAAATGATTTTTTGTAAACATTTCAAAACCATCTGAATGACTATCAAGGTTAGTATTGTACAGCATAAGAGAACAAATATCGAGAAGGGCTAATATTTGTGTACATCTTTATCCAGCTGCTACAGTGATGTTAAGTGTGTCATAAAACAATAAAAGCAGTGATTAGGTATGATTACTTTCTCAGGTAACCAGAGGTAGTTCTGTAATTACAGCTGGGTATCCTTATAATCAGACATGTAAGTAGAAGGGAAGCAGAGCTTGTTTGCAGTCTGTACATAATTGAATGTTAGAGGTGGCAATATTCAAGATACACATTTGAGACTTAAATCTTCACTGATTCTCCTCTATGACTCTCAATGAGCACAGCATTAAAAAGTACATTCCCATGAATCCATGGCCGACAATAACTAATTGTGGTTGTCATAATTCTTCAGATGTGACTTTGACATTGTGTACCCTTCTGATAGTTTTTGTAAAGCCAAATAAAAATAAATTATTTGTTCACCTTGGAAAGCAATTGGTATGTTTTTTGAGACTCTGGTTTGACAGTCACGTCAGGTCTACTGCCTTGAGATGAAGAACTTTAAAGCACAATTTTTGTTGTTTTTTAGGTGTCCAGGAAAGATTTTGAGGGCTTCAAGAATCTTTTCCACAGATTTCTGCAGGTGAAAGGGCCATCGGTGGAGTGGCCCAAAATACAGAGACCTCCAGAAGACTCGGTAAGTCTTCCTTGTTTTGAGTGTGTTTCTGTGGTTTTGTGTTTCAATCTAAAGAAATGAGATCATTACTGTGAGTGAGAAATCTCCCAGTTTATTCCATTCATATCCCATTTAAGAACTTTTCTTGCTTTCTACCAGTCCTTAGTATAAAAGTATCTTGCAACAAACAGTTTTGTTAATTTTACTTTGCATTAATATAGGCATTACGCCAAGCAAACACAATCTATTGCATCACCTAGTTCATAAAAGTCCCAAGCATACAAAAAAGGAATCTACTGCCGATGCACAGCAGAGTTGGGGCTGGTGTTTTGCATTGGGCTCAGGTGAGGTGATGAATGCAACTACTCTGATCTTAAAGTGACACAATCAGTACCTTGTCTGCTTAGAACTCTGATACAACTCGTTATTATTTTAAAAAATGTGTCTTTGTAATTGTCAAAGACATCACTATGGCTCTCACTCATCTTTGTTACGATTACATCCCTTTACGAGCAGCAGATTTGGCATAACTCATGCAACAGTACAACATCACAGTTAAAACTGATTGTGTGAACAATGTAGAGTCATATTTAACGTTTAAACACCTCATATTCTAAGTAACAGTGTCTTGTGTTTGGTTGTGTGATATGGTGTACAAAGTTAAAATCCCAGCATATTATTGGGCTTTATACCTGGGGTCACTGGAGTTTTAGTCTTGGGCTCATATGAGGCTGAGGAGTGACTATTTGATAACAGTCTCATTAATTTTTTTATACTGTTACATGTGGCTGCACCCACAACGATAAAAGTACCATGTAACTTCAAATGGTCTTGACACAACAATTGCTCTCAAGGAGCAGGTTTGAGTGAATTTGGCTAGCTTTACAATATTTACAACAGATGAGAGTTCTTTATATTTTAATGTTTTCAGAACCTGACATGTTTAGCCATCAGGAAATGCTACTATTTCACAGGAAGACATATTCACAAAAAGGGCAGGATCTGAACTTTACCCGGTGCACTGACCTGGAAAGTTAGATAACTGAACAGATCTGATCTGATATCAGTCTGTTGTCATACAACACATTGCCTCACCAACTTTTAACTGCACCTCTGTGGCATGAGCATACATATCAATAGGTTGATTGTGAAGTGGTAAGTTAGCGTAGATTTTCTAACTCTCAAACTACCACTGATGTAAGCATCAGTGTCTCTTTTCCCAAAGGATACAACTCTTCATTTTAAGGATTGTGGATGCCAGCGACTGCACTCCTGTTTCTGATTTGATGTGAACTTAGACATACAAAATTGTAGATTATTAATCTCTTTTATTGAAGTAAAATAAATCATTAATTTGGTTTCAGGTTAATTTGATTTTGAGATATTTATGGCTCATTATCAAAATTCTTCTTGGGACATTGTAAACCATACAGTTTGAAAAGATATCAGATGATTTATGGAAAAATAGGCTCCACTTTATCAGGTTAATGTTAAATTGTTAAAGGAGAAGAAATTTAAGACATTAATTTGGAACAGTGTTCCAAATGTGAGGTTAGAGGAGAACATTTTAAGTTATGTAAAACTTCTTTTGAAGTGAAGATGTGTGAACTGTGACTTGGAGGTTTCCTCATTTGGTTTCAAATCAAGGACAACCTTCTGCTCACCACAATCCCTGCTGTTTGTCACAGTGAAAGAAAGAAAGCAAATTCAGCTTGTTTGGGAATTTCTGTATCCTGCTCGCTAACAAGATGAGGTGAAATAGAAGTTACTTGGAAGTGGCTACACATGCATAAGTATGTGTGAGGCTCAATGTCACTGCATACCAAACTGAAAGAAGTAGAACAAACACTGAGAGAAGATACAGCCTGAACAGTTTCTATGCATCCACCCATGAATATAGGTTGAAGAGGATTTGCAAATCATTGTATTCTGTTTTTATTTACATTTTACACAACGTCCCAACTTCATTGAAATCAGGGTTGTATTTAGTCATTTCCTGGCAGGAAACTAGACAAACCACTGACAGCTTCCTTTTTCTAGGATAGTGCTATAGGTGAGTCACTCAGAGGCCAAACTTGGTGCCAAGTCTGCATTGCATCTCTCTGTTTCTCAGAGTAGGATTTCCTTGTCCACATTGAAAGACTTCTATGTTTATTTGCTCTCTTCCAGTTTTATGCTTTATGCAAACTTAAGAGTTCAAGACTGAGGCTTCAAAAGAGCATAAAGTGCAGACACATCTGATTAGATCTCAGGGGAGAAATGGATACAGCAATTTGCATCAGTCAATGTGTGAAGCGGAAAGAGGTGACACTACACAATTGTTTATGAGGAGTGGGTAAAAAATGACCACAGTCTGAATTTTTAAACCCTGAGAAAGTTCTCACTTTCTTTTATTGGCAACTTTGTGCTTAATTCAGTTAAGGGTGTCATGCGAAGAAAGTTTCATGAGTATTTATTTTGAAACAACTGTGAGGTAAAGCAGCTGTTAGCTTCTTTACTGCCTCACTATGGACTCGGTAGGGAAAGCCTGATTTGTCTTTGCTTTCTGTTTTGTTGTGATACATGGTAGAAAGTATGACTCACAAAGAACTGAAAGTCTGTAGCTGTGAACTTCAAAGCTGTACGATCAGTTTTCTGACATCCTGCAACAAAACTAACTCTCTCAGTACAGAAAACAAATAGTAATAGACCTTATATAGGTTTATATTGTGTAAAAGTGATTTTTAAGAGCCTGGGGTTAGAATCTTCTGGTTAACTGTTGATATCTTTGAATATGCACATCATCAAGCTGATAGCATATTTGATCACAGTTGGAAAAGACGGTGGCATGGTTAAAAGGGTTATTTGTAGGATTCCTTAGTGTCTGCAAGAACCATCCCAAAATCTCAAGATGTGTTGCCGTATGGACGAGATGTAGGCTCACATTGTTTTATTTTGTATTCTACCTCCAGCTTGCATGAATTAATCTCAGTGTCACATGATTTAACACCCTGACAGCCAAATATGCCACGTATGAAACCATTATCATATGTGACCATTTCAAAACTTGGTTTGTCATGAGAGTGTAGCTCAGCAATGAAATTTTTTGTCACAAGGCACATTTTTTGGATTCTCACGGCTGTTTTTTAATTCGGAAAGTTCATTGTCTAAGGTATTTTTTAATCTGTAGAAGTTTTTGAAGAATCACTGGATAGAGAAATGTCTTTATGTGACCCTGATTTGTTCAATGCTCTATCTGCAATGTTGGAAAATTACCAGAAATGACTGAGGAATACTTGTGGAAAGTTCTGACTCATAAAAAATTGAGGTAATGTCTACCTCCCGACCATCGTAGGTCATCTGTGAGGTCATGTAAGTAAGAGCAGTTCGACTACAGTGTGGGTTCAACGCCCATTTCTCAGGAAACACAAATTTTAGACAACAGATGCTGACATTGGCGCTCTGTCTTGAACGAATTATGTCAAACCATTGAGCTCATTTCACGGCAGAATATTAGCGTATCTTTGTTAAACCTCTTGAAACCAGCTCTGGCAGGTTTTGCTTCAACGTGAATGAATACTTTTTTCCATAGCAATTATATAGCAGTACTGGCAATTATAGTTGATTTGACACAATTAGTTCATGGTGTGATTGTACATCACTGTGACACGTGGTTCCTGAAAAGAATGACTTCAATAGTGTTGGGAGGACCGTGAAAATCCTGTTTCTAAACCTCGAAAGTGATTTGCAAGCAAACTGGTCATGCAAGTGTCTTAACTGCTCACTCAGGAATTCATCCATGCACATTAAAAGTGTTGGCTTTTGAAATCACCCTGGTATACTTTTGGTACAGTGACCTTAGCACACGGAAATGTGTCAAACTATCAAAATAGCTGAGCACCTCATACGTCTACAACCCCACCTGTGTTCTTGTGAAAAGGCGGCATGTGCACAGTCATAGCTTTGCAGCTTGTACATGTCAAGAGTAGGGTTTTTTTAATGCCTGTAAAAGCAAGAGTAGTGGCTTCTTGAGTTGTTGCACTTTGGTAACTTATCAGTTGCTGTGGAATATTTGCATACATATGATTTAAATGGTTACTCTGGAACCCACACATGCAACTTATTGTTACCATACTGGTTAAAGAAAATTATTGAGTAGAGACCAATGTTCAACATGTTTTCAATAATGAAGCTGTTTCATGTTTGTTTTCATAAGCTGTGCTTGCTTTCTTTTCTCTGTCTCTAGGTAACTAGACCTCAGCTGCTTTCTTTTTCAATTGCAGCAGCTTTGGGTAAAAAAAAAAGACCTTAGATTCATCTTATTCACATACTTTGATACATTCATGAACAATAGAGACTTTTTTATTCTTCTTCTTGATAGCACTTGGTTATCTTCTCTGCCAATTGTGTTATCTCAGAGGTTCAGACTGTTTCATGTCAGAATTGTTGTTGTTGTTTTTGGAATGATTAGGCAGGGTTTACTTATGTCTTGCTGCACATTGACAAAACTTCCTCAGTTGCTTGTTTTCCCAGCTCTAGACTCTTTAATCGCACACACATCCACATAAACAAAGCCTGATCTGTCTATTTCCTCTCCAGTCTGCAGCAACTGCATCATTCCCCAATTATGAGCCACCTCATTAATTTTTACAAACTCGGGTACTGAAGAGACAAAGAGTCAGAGACAGCAGATGGAGGAAAGCTCCAAGATGAATGGGGATGCAAAAACAAGCCTTACAGTGAATCTGAGAGTTGCAGAGAGAGAATGAGGAAAAGAGGAGAGTTGCAGGATGAGTATCGAAAAGAGGATGAGAGAGTGGCAGTGGTGGACGTGGTAATGAAAACACTCATGCTGGCTCAGAAAGAGCTGGAATATTTATTTTGAAACAACTGTGAGGTAAAGCAGCCATTAGCTTCTTTACTGCCTCACTATGGACTCGGTGGGGAAAGCCTGATTTGTCTTTGCTTTCTGTTTTGTTGTGATACATGATTGGAAGTATGACTCACAACAAAACAGAAAGTCTGTAGCTGTGAACTTCAGAACTGTACGATCAGTTTTCTGACATCCTGCAGCAAAACTAACTCCTCAGGATTCAGGACATGACAGTGAGAGAGTAAAAGAAAAAGTAGACTATTTTTGAAGAACTGGTGCTCGAGAAAAAGTGCAAACGAACTCTCCAACTAAATAAATTATTCAGCTTGATTTTGGGCTATAAAACAAGAAATATGGATGGACCTCTTCTCTCTGCAGTGAGTAAACTGGTATATATTTTAGCTCTGTAAACCTGAGTGAAGAAATCTTGTTTCCTTAGGCATAGAAGGTGTTCTTTAGACACGTCTTTCCCGTTATCAAAGTTATGCACGCATTAACAGTGTCATAAATAAATAAATTAAGCTCTTACTTGATTCATTTTTCTTTGTTGTTGTTTTTTTTAATCACTGTTTGGTCTGCTGTTTTGAAGCTACGTGTTTTATACTTTGGGCCTCCAGAGATTTTCGTTAATGTTTTTTTTTTTGTGTTAGAGGTGATCATGTTTGTTGAGATAAATAACTAATTTTATTTTTCTAAAGAACTCAAAACCATCTTCTGCTGCAAGGCTGTAAAGATGTTAAACCTTGCCGCTAAGACCTTCCCCTCACTTGCTGTTTAGACAAAATGAATAGCTGTGTAATGAGTAATATGATGTCAAGTGAGCAAGGTTGTCGTTGGATTCTTAGAAAGGAATCCTTTCAGGGTGAGACAGGACTTCCATGCTATGAATCAGAGTCCTGCTCGACCTGTAATGTAAACTGCAATAACAATGTGCTTGCTTGCCATACATTCCCCGACATAATGACATAACACGTGGTGTGAAATTTATTCAGGCAGCAGGTTGTCATACTTCTACGCTACAAAAAATTAGGTCTGAATTGCTTATAACAAGTCAAAAAAATCTGCCAAGGGGGTAGGAAAAAAAGTTTCTTGAATCTAGACATCTTTCTAATTATATGAAACTTGAGTAAAATTTTCTTGTCCCATCATTTTTGTTCTTTGTTTCTTTTGCAGAAGTATTAATGAGATTTACATGCTAACAAAGGCTTGAAGTTCAAATTAAATGATAACAAGAACTAGAATACATTTTATCATTAATTCCTTCTGAGAAATGTGTGAGAGGAATACAATTGTAGGAAAGAGGAAACATCGTACACAGGTAACCAAACTTAGAACCAATGAAGATGGATTCTCAGTCCCTTCACATGTTAATAAAGCTCATTTGTCATCAACGGGGGGACCTAATCATCCCAGTTCAGTGCAATAATCTGTTACCTACATTGAAAATTATCCCATTATTCAGTCTCCTGTGCGTACATGAGCATTTCCAGGCGGGTGGAGCACTCATAAGGTCTTTTTGAAAGGAACCCTGGCTACCAGGATGTCATTTTCCTAAATGATCAGTGTTTTTACCAGCTACATAAGAACGATAACAAAATCTCTCAAAATATCTTAGTTTGTATAAAATTTGAAAAAATATTTTCACCTGTAGGCCGCCATTGTTGTTTACGCCGCAATAACGTCTGGGTAGTGATGTAATATGGTTGCACCGGGCTCGATCTCATATAGGATCGTATAAGTCCTGGAGCAGACTTCAGTGGTTTCCCGAGGAAGTTTTGTGGGTTTGTGTTGGAAAATAGTCGGCACAGCATTTGGCTTTAGTCTCTGTTTATAATGACCCACACCTGTCAGCTCTTTCATCAGCATGGGCCGGCTAAATGCAGCAAATGCTTCTGGGGAGAAGTGGCGAGAACATAGCCGCGGGTTCATCGGAAGTTGTTTACGCCCTCAAGCGATTTCCCACAACTTCCTTCTTTTCTTGTCTTTTGGGAAGCTGTGCAGACTAACATCAGTCTCCTTGTTTCCTTTGGACTGAAAAGTGCACCCAAAAGCAGCCACATGAGGCATTATTATGTTTTTTTCCCTCCTGAAACCTCGTGACTTACGGCGACTAGTAGTGAGTAAACGGCAAAATCCAGATGCTCGGCACCAAGCAACCAATCTACGTCATCAACCCAGAATGCATTGCGGCAGTAAAACAATGGCTGCCCCTGAAGGATAGAAACTGTGTTTTAAACTTTTTTTTTTTTTTAAAGAAAAACCAATTTGTTATGTCTTTTAACAACAAATTCTAGTTTGAGACAAACATTTAAGCATATTCATGCCTATTAGTCCTTACAGTCGGGGTTCCTTTTAAGCTTTGGTGGTGATCACCTGTTTTTACTCCTCCTGTTGAGCATCCATTAACTGGATCGCATTTTTCTTGGTGTTCAAGCATGTGTATTATGTTTCGGTGTGTGTGTGAGTGTGCGAATCTGTGGTGCATGAGAGATGAGAAGAGGTAGAGACAATTTCCTTCATTGTAATGACGCTGTGACTTTACATGCCCAAGGAAGGGTTTGAGGTTTGTGGTTTGCCACAGCTTGGATAACCCAGACAGAGAAAACACTGTTGTGAATTTTTTTCTAAAAGAGAACGTGTGAGAGTGTGATGATGACTGGCTTGCAGTGTCGTGTACAGGCAACGATATTTTTACTTATAAAAAATGCATTAGTAGTCCCTCTCTATGTGGAACCAAAGTGCAAAGGTGTTCATTACAGTGTTAACAGAGACAAATGACACATCTACCATGAACTGCATAAAGATCAAGATCCTTTTTAAAAAACTGATATGAAACTGCCAACACACCAAAAATAAAATGTAGCGCCACATTTCTTCAGAAGGAAGACATTTTTTGGGTCAAAATCTTTTGAAGCTTATTTCATTTGAATGGTTTTTAGCATAGAAACTATCAAGAGTTTGAGAGTCTTGTGGAGTTCAGTACTGACTCATGGGGCATTGAGAGAGTTTCACTTCTAAAGTCCAGTTTTTAACGACAAGATTTGGTAAAAAAAAAATAAAAAAATGAAGTGCTGCAGGGAACAAGTATGAATAAAAATGACTGAATGCAGTTGCTTTTAGTTGTGAAGGACAAACCTACTTTTCTCAGATTCTCTGCCAGGGTTTGCTCGTGAGTGAAAAATATTACCTTTTTGTGGGACCATCAGTACGTAACACTTGTGGTTAAGGTTTAGATTGTCAGTGAATGATCTGCAAGTGTTTGATTTATAGTCCAATGGTTTTTTGTGATTGTGGTTTCACCTGTACATTTATTTTCACGTCACATAGTGGAAATGCCGTGGACTAAATAAGAGATTAAAGCGTTGAATCAGAGGCCTGTGCTACATCCTGGACTCATATTGTGAAAATCTCATTTAAGGTGTTGGTATCCATCCATTGTGTATTTTGATAGTCAAACAATTTCTCAGCTATGTTTCCTCAACTTAAATTATCTTTTGTTGCAGAGTTACATTATGTCTGGACTCTTCATGGTTGTCTCGTCTCCTGCAGAATTGAAATCAGAGAGAACTGCAAGCGTTTGTCTCAAATCAGGTCTCATCTCTTACATCTTCAGTGCGGGGTTTAATATCCACATCAAGGGCTTTACAGAAACACTTAATGACATAACAGAGGGACTCAGTGGACAAAGCAGATGATACAATCCTATAAGTGCATCACAAAGCAACACTTTATTAATGATGTTAAAACCATGTTAAACAACACCTGTTTCAGATTAGTGAGATACAGTGGAGAGTGAATACAACAATAACAATGATTCTTGGTGTTCAGTCACAATGCTACTGCACATATTTAGATAAGTTCTTTTGCCTGTGCTTGGCTTCGACTATTTGCTGTGGGTTCATTTTTTTCCATCTTAAAATTGAGACCTGTAACATTTGTCACCATTATGTTGTTTTTATGATCCACATTGAGGAAGCAAAATCATCATCAGCCCCAAATATTGGCCGAAGAAATCAACAGCCTGCTAAAGTCATCTGCTGAGGGTGATAGAAAAAAACAGTATTGGCCCTATATGTTTGAATCCATAGTATTTTAACAAAGTCAAGTTATCATACCTTTGAGAAACTTCAGACACTTTCACTCAAGTGTGCGCAGATGAAGCAGAATTTTTTCTCCAAGATCCACAGCACAGATTCTTAATGAATAACACATTTGAGCGCTGAAAGAAAGCTGAATAAAAGTTTGTTTAAACAAAAAAAAAGAAACTCTTTGATGTGTACAGGACAAAATCACAGATGAGGGTACTGCATGTTTTCCTCAGTAGCTTTTAAATACAAGAAGCACATTATTTCTTGTATTGTGCCAGTTTGAAGCTTGTTTTTCAGTGCACATATATTCAATCTGTTGAAAAGAGATCTGGAAAACAGTTTCACTTTGGGGTTACAGGGGTAGGATGGTGTTTGCAGCTGAAAGACATTTTGTTGTACATCACAACACATTGGCTACATCAGCAGTGACTCTATTTCCTCCTTTACAACTTTTTCAGTGAGTACTGTATTCTAGGTTTGCAGTGTGTGTTTTCCATTATTCTGCATTCCTGTCCTGAAACTCACATGTGAGAGCTTTTGACCATGAATCATGTTTGCTCTGAGCACTGATTTCATTTATGTAGAGGATAGAGAGTGAGCAGCAGCAATGTGCAAGTTGGCTTTTGTGAACGCTACATGTGGTGTTGGGTGATGAGGTGAGGGTTTTTGGGTAACAGGGGGAAAGGTAAGCAGCAGAGGAGAGGTCTCCATCACGAGGTCTGCTGTGTGTCTGCTGTCACGGATTGGTTACTTGGTGCTTTAGCAGGAAAAGAAACAGGATAAGTCCCAGCCTTTCTTTTCCTTGCACACTCATACACCAAACGCACTCACACTTTGTCGTTTTTAAAAAAATGCACACTCTCTCACACAGAGACAGATTTGAATAGTGACAAGCTCCAAACAACAGAATGCTGCTGTAACATCTGGTTGGTATTTTCTGTCCCTGGATGCCTCTGTTCACTGCTCACAGTTTTTAACCTGATTCCAGAAATTCCTCCTAGGAGAAGGGAATCCATTCAGGCTCAAGAATCCTTGATTAGGAGCTCAACACCAGCAGGGAAGCTGTGACTTTCTGCTTCTTCTCCTCTGCCTAACATTTGACATTACGGTTCAGCTGAATTTAAAGAAATTGCTGCTCTCTGCTTCGCACAAAGTTTATGCTACAATCACGTCCTCTATCATATCCCCCGTTCACTCCTTCCTACATGGTGAGAGATAATAAAAAAACGCCAATACATGATCTGTGAATACGCTGATGTGAGGGGTGTAGTATCGACCCAGAAATGTAGCTTCACAGACACACACACACAGACACACTACAGTCTAATGATTTTTGCTGCTTCGTCAACAGAAAAGCTGAAGGCCACATTGGAGGCAGGCTGTGTAGTGCTTTGAGTAATTGTAATGACTTGTATCTTGATGCAAAAAATTGCCACATAATGCAAATCACATCTACTCTGTATCTTTAATTTATGAATGCAACATTTCCTCCCTTTTTCTGAAAGAAAAAAAAACAATACCCCCTTAAAAAAAAAATCAACGAGGTGTGAGGTTTTTACTTTTACACCTCAGTTTGGTGCATGACTGTGCTCGCGTGGTGATTAATACCAAAACTTAACTGAGTAACAGTATACATCCAACAGTAAAAATAATAACCTTAATCAGCTAACATCAAGGTGCTTGCTTGCAGCAGTAGCTCAATTCCTGAAACACTTCAGATGGTGATTTTTGAAGAACTTTAGTGGTTACCTGCTGTGTTCCTGACCCTTAACCCGCTTCTCTCTTCTTCTCTTATCCTCCCTCCAGATTCAGCCATACGACAAGATTGCTGCTCGAGGCCTGCCAGACAATGTTGCTGACAGCTTGAACAAACTAGTGGTGGTGAAGCTAAATGGAGGCCTGGGAACCAGCATGGGATGTAAGGGCCCCAAAAGCCTGATCAGCGTCCGCAACGAGAACACCTTCCTGGATCTCACTGTGCAGCAGATAGAGGTAAAGAATAACCATCAAGGGTGGTGTAAAAACATCCATCGTACCATTCAGCTTTAAGTGCTCACTCTAACTGGTATCCTGGTATATGTTTCTTCATTTGGAAAGACACAGAATAAGGATGTGGTTTATTAGGGTGGGTACTGAAGAGTCACTCAGTGTGATGCTCAACAGATAACTCACTATTATGATGATACTGTATTTTACAATTTACTGATTCCTTGACAATGGAGAAACTGCAAGCCACTTATTCAAGGATAGATCATGTTTTTGAATTAATAGGGGAATAGATAATGCTCATAGAAGGTAAAGTAGCCTACAGGATTATTGTCATTAGCCGCATCACAAGAAGTCACAAATTAGGGACACTGTGAGTGAAATGTATTAAGAGAGCCAGTGGTACGACAATTCAATCAATCAATCAATCAATCAAACAGCTTTATTTAAAGTACCTTTCAAATAAAGGTACAAGCTGCTTGTCACCTTTCTGACCGGTCTGGAGTTCAGAACTTCTGTTGGAGGATCTCAGGCAACAATGAGTGATTAAATCAGTAATATGAGCAGGAGGCTGACCATCAAGAGCTTTAAAATCAAGCAGTAAAATCTTAATATCAGTTCTTAAACTCACAGGTAACCAGTGGAGGGCAGCAAGGACTGGAGTGATGTGCTCATATCTTGAAGCGTGGGATAAAAGCCTGGCAGCAGCGTGTTGAATCAGTTGCTTTTTGTGAATATTACGCTTTCTGATACCAGAATAGAGTGCATTACAATAATCAAGTCTGGGAGAGATGAAAGTTTGAATGACTTTTTCTGGGTCTGCACTGGAAAGGAAAAACTTGATTTTTGTGAGCAGCCTCAGTTGAAAAAAACACAACAGGATTACTTGAGTCATCAGAGGACATCTGATTGAAGAAAATGATCACACATAGGACCCCCTTTTTACAAACATTACTTGAAAGAGCATCAAGAGTAGAGGTGAGGTCATTTGTAATGTTTGTGCCTGAGCTAGAGGGGGTAATTATGAGCACTTCAGTTTTGGAGTCATTAAGTTGTAAAAGCTTTTCTGACATCCAGTTTTTAATGTCAGGAGAGTATGTTGGAGGCATCAGTTGGACCAGGAGAACATGCAGCCGGGTGTCATCAGCATAACAGCGAAAATCTATACCATAATTGCGTATGATTTGCAACTGAATCTCATGGGTCAGAATGATAGTATAGTACTGTGATATCAATATTTTGTACCACTTACAATGGTCAATACCTGCTTCTTGTCTTAGAAATAGCACGGCTATAATCATATCCTTTATCGCACTGCAGTGCAGTGAAGAACCTTTGGAAATCACATATAAATCTCACAGTATTATTAGAGCCCATTCCTGTTAAGAATCAATAAGATTTTCCACTTGAAGTTTTACCCAAGAAGCAGTAAAACTGAACACTCAAACAAATGTACATGACTCTTTCACAGAATATCTAAATTTCATATATTCAACATGTTATACATCTCCAAATGTACCACAGATAAAATAGAAAACAAGCGCTGGCTTGATGCCAACATATACAGGGAATTTCATTGATATGCTAGTGGTTAGCATGCATTGATGTTGATATTGAACAATACTTAAAACTCAAAAAACAAAAGTGATAAGTAAAAGTTTTCCGAACAGTAAGTGCAGGCTCATGGCTGACTTCAGCACAACTACTAAAAGTTTCACAAGCTGAATTCACTGGAGGAATTGACAAGGGAATTTATTAAGAATTGGATCATTTAGCTGAATTGAAGAGGGCATTGATATCAGTATAACCTTATTAATACCCATCTGGAGTAGTTATTGTTCTCAAACTGTCCTTCATTGGACCCAGTTCAGTAGCTGTGTTGATTGCTTGTCACTACTCCTACAGAACCTATAAAGCTCTCATCAGGGGCTTTGGATATTCAAAGCTGTGGTACACTCAAAAAGTTTATTAACTAAGTTTAAAAAGCTCACGGCAGCTATCACAACCAGTGAATTCAAAGAGTCTTTAACCATTTATTCTCTGGTTGCATGTATTTTTTATCCCTCACAAGTACAGTCAACATGGCTCCACTTGAAAACACAATGTGGTTAGAGTTGGCTGGATCAAAATGTACATGCTGCCTGACTCACAGACTTGGTGTACACAGGAAAAAAGGACAGTTAACATGTGACGATGATGTCATTACGGGAGGGACAGGAGAGCAGGAAGTGACTGTAGCTCTGAAGTTTTTTTCATGCCCTGATGATGCATTTTTGAATAATGTCTGGTTCTCATTGTGCTCTCAGACCAAGTTCTAGCTCTCTCAGGAGAGGAGTTTAGACTTCGATTCATAACAGCAGGATGAAAAAAGAACAGAAGATGTTTTTTAGCCCAGAACAATCCCACAGCCAGCTCTTGTTTTGTCAAAAGATAATTAAAAACATATGATGATGTTGCAAACAAATGATTCTACCACAGTACTCTGTGTATCTGGAAGCATGACGTGTTTCTTTTTTTCATCAGCTGAAGGTCTTTTGAAAGGCTTTCAGTGTGATATCTTGGGGGAGCTGGAGTGAAAGAGGATCTGTTGGTGTGCAGGCGGGCAGGTCTTTGGGGGTTGGCAGGGAAACAGAGGAGGCTGTGTGCTGGAGGAGAGGAGTGTGTCTTAACGTGTGTGTATGTGTGATTACCAGCGCCTGATCATGCAGCAAGACATGTATGTATAATATTGAAGAGCAGTCCCTGTGCATATCAACTACTTCACTTTTTTTTGCCAGCGTCACTTACAAGAACAAGTTTTCCACTGAATTTTCAAAGATGGATTCACAGAATGAAGTTTTTATGACGATGATGAAGCCAAATAATGTGTGTACAGCTCTGTGTAAGTCAGGGGAGGTGTGGCTACCTCGTATTTGTGTTTCATAACCTCCTCATGGGACGCTCCTCTCCCCCTGACACACTGCTCTCTGTGTGTCCAAGCTGCTGCTCCACATTTTCTGCTCAGGTCTGGTCAGATTACCTCCTGACTCAGTCTATTTAGAAAGACGTAAAATGGATCCTATGCATTCACACTCACACACACACACACTCCAGCTTCCAGCCTGCCTTCACGTATACTCAAACAAAACTGTTTCAGTATAGAGATCTGGACATGCTCACTCCGAACAGAGAAGTAGGATTTGACAGGCGAGTTGAACAAGCGCCACCTGGCTGCTGAAGAGTTTACTGCCCTCACTCACCCTCAGACACTGCCGGGTTACCACATCTGCCCATTTCAGCAAGTTCTACAGGATGTGGTTCAGTGGTGTTTCTTTGACATACCACACTTTTGTCAGGATGTCAGACAGATATTGAGTTTACAAACCTCAAGCACTGTTGGGAGTTAACATTAACATTAAAGCACCACCTTCTATCAAAAAAACATTTCAATTCACTGCTCCCTCTGTGTGGAATTCCCTGCAAGCGACATTGAAATTGTCAGACCTGATCCTGTTTGATGGATCTGTTAAAATTCTTAGAGCCAAGGAACTGGAAAGCATTGGTCTTTGCCACTGTTTTAACTCAGATGTTACACCTTTTTAATCCTGCTGATAGTCCTGCTTTTACTCTGTTTGTTGAATGAATGTTTGAGTGTTTTGTCTCTTGTAAACTTCTGCTGCCTCTTGGCCAGGTTGCTTTTGCAAAAGAGATTTTAAATCTCAATAAGCTTTTACCTGGTTTAATAAAGGTTAAAAAACAGCAGCAACTTTGTCTCCAGTTTTTAAGGGGCTGGAGGGCCTCTCAGTTTATTCATGGTAAGCAAATTGCAGGCTGTTGGCTTAGTTTTGAGTTCATATTTTATAACTGGTTTGTAACTTTTTTTAGGAAAATGGATTCAGAAAAAAATTTGTTTTGTTGTTTTTCTGGCTGTGCAGACAAAATGTTAGAACTGTTTCTCACAAAGGCAATGTGCATTCTCAAAAAAAATCAATATTAGAAAGAAGATTTGGATTGAGTAAGTACATAAATGTAACCCCAAACATCTAAATCTAGCAAACCCTTTGAGTCTTTGTAGACTTTGTTATACTCAGGATTTTTTCTCCTTCTCTTCATTTCTATTTCCTGCCTTTAAATTTGTGTTACACATAACTCTTCCATGGTAAAAGCCTGACGAATACCATCAACCTAGTTTTGGTCTATTTCATGTGCGCTTGTTCTGTTTGCTGAGTTATGTTTGTATCACATGTTAGTTTTAACAGCATAACTGTTGTCTACAATAGTCTGACCATTTTCGTCAACATGGATCATGTGAATAACTGAGCATTAGAGCTGATCAAATACTGATCTAGAATGAATTAACATTGTATTGTAATGTGTAAGCTCTCTTATTGATGTTATTTGTTTAAGAAAGGGTTGGATGTACCTTTTGTTAAATAAGCTTCAAGTCCATTTGTAGTGCTTATTTGTTTTACATATTTGAAAGGTGAATTATGAGTTTACAGAGCTCTTGTCCAAGTGAGTTCTTCAGAGAGGCGTGGTAAATGATAGATGAACTAACAATAGGGAAGTTAAACACAGTCACACAGTTTGGCAACTTTTGGAGCCTTGCACATGAGGTGTTAGTGTCATTTTACAGGAAGTAAATCAACCACACTCATCTCACTTAAGCAATTTATCTACATTATTTCACTTAAACTGAATCATCCCTCTTTTCCTCCCTATGAACTCCAGTTTTCAGTCATCTTGTTAAAACAAACACTTCACCTTCTTCCTGGCTATTACTTTGCCTCTTAATTCTTTGCAGGCAAATGCTACCCTCTCCTCAACTTTTGCTTGAGTTTGACTTGAAATTAGACACTAAAACACATCAACCAAAATAATCAAAAGCTAAATCATTCATCAGATCCGATTATCATTAATCCATTTTGAAATATGAACAATCTTCAAATTTATCCAAGAAAAACATTAATGAAAAAAAAAAAAGATCACATTTTTTCTGGTTTTTTTTGTTTATGTCGGCAGCACCTGAACAAGACGTACAACACAGACGTGCCCCTGGTCCTCATGAACTCTTTCAACACAGATGAAGACACAAAGAAGATCCTGCAGAAGTACACACACCACCGTGTCAAGATACACACCTTTAACCAGAGCAGGTGAGAAAACACAGTGAGGACATGTTTGCTCATCTGAAGTTAATACAAACAATCACACAAACTGAGCACTGTCTCTGAAAATGAACTGATCCGAACTCTGTATCTGAGCAGCCATTGAACTGCCAGTTTTGTGAAGCTAGCCAAGACAGAAAGTGTTCAGGTGATGTAAAGAGAAAGCCATTAATAAGAAATGTGTGTCTCCACTTTGTACGTCTGGAACCTGCTTTTTATGGTTTCTTTTGAATTATTCAGAGCTCCTGTAAGCTACATGTGCCATAAGAAGGACAGAACAAGCTAGTTTGGGACAGCAGCAGCAGCAGAGAAGAGGTGGTGCAGGGAGATTTATGTCTCCCCAGGACGTCGCACCAACAGAGAGACTGTGGTCAAACAGCTGAAATATCAATCAATAGAAATATAAAGAGTATTGTGGTCTGAGTTGTGGGGGTAATTCATGAAAGATTAACTCAATCCTCGTCTTTCTCATGATCTGATGATCTATTTTTGAGAGGGAGAGAAATATGCTGTATCTGCTTACCAGATCCCAAACAAGTCCAGCAACTTTTGTTCTCAATTGGTCAAATGGTTTATGTTGGTTACCTGCCAAACTTGTGAGCAGAATGGAGAGATAACATTACCATTCAAGGGTTTGAGACTGTGTAACTTCTGCACACATCTCCAGAAATGAGGTTAAATTCAGACGCATTCCTAGCTCGATATAGCACACAAAGCCAGCTTTATTTTTTATGACCCAACACAGTGCTAGTTCCAGTAGATCCTTGAAATGTTTCCAACCAGGTTTTAGAAATTTAGGGTGTAAGCGGTCTTAAAGAAACACTTTGACCCTGGCGTTTAGGTAAACTTTATATATGATGAAAGCTACACTAAACCATTAGTGGGTGAAAAAGAAACAGGGGGATGTGTTGCTAACTCAAATCTAACCCAACTTTTGTGTAATGTAATACCAAGAAGCACACACTTTGATTTTCCTCTCTTGGATCAAATACTTCTGAGGCTTTGGGTCAGAGACGATGTCAAACCTTTGAAGTCTGTGATAAAATATTAGAACCACTCATCTGAAATGTCTTCACAGAAGCCTTGGTTGGAATTAAACTTCAATTAAAATCCTCGACTTTGCAGCTCCCCCTCACCTGACCGGCTCATCTGCTCTCTGAAATATCCTCAAATTGCCAAAACCACAGCCAGCCCCCACCTTTTTTTGTTCTTGTTACTGAGGATGACGCAGATCCTTCTTAGAAAGGCTTTGATCAGTTTATTGCAGTAAGCAAAGATGACTTTGACTCTTTGGCTTGCTGCCTCACCTGCCTTCTTGGGAATGTTTGAAAATGTTGCACCTGACAGTTTTGTTTGAAGTCCTGAAGTGATTAGAAGAGAATGCATTTACAAGATACCTGGTGATCCGCTCTACCATCTAGTTTGTTTCTGTTTTCTCTCTGTGCTACTTACAGTTACAGTGCCAGATTCACAGTTTTTTGTTTTTTCTTTTTGTTGTGTTTACATACTTTCTGCTTTAGCCACTATTTTTTAGTACTTCATTTGAATTACTGTTTGATTTGGTGTCATCTGTTGCGTGATCAGAATCGAAATCAGAAACACTTTATTAATCCCAGGGGGAAATAAGTATTGTACTTGAATAGGTAACAGCAGTAGGCAGTGGAAGCCATTGAGGGAGAGTTGTTGTGGATAACGTTCTGAATCAGCCACGCTTCCATTAAGCACATATAGCTGCACTCCTGAAACTCCCTTTGACTCCTGGCCAAGCTGCAACCTCCGGTCTGACAATATGAGACGATGCAGAAGTGCTAAAAGCTGCTGTTCACCCAGTGTCCACTTGAGGCTGGTTATACAAGTACTGTGTGTGTGTTGTCACATACACACCAAGTAAAAAAAAAAGCTGTTTTCAGAGCAGAAATTGACAAGTGTATAGTCTGGTACAAACTTCTCCCGTCTGAGTCGTTAATTTTTCTAACCACATGCATTGTTTGTGAGGTGAATTTTTTCTAGCTCAGCAGTTCAGAAGATATTAAGATTGTGAGCTCACCCAATAAGAGGCACAACTCAGATCAAGTGACTGACAGGCTTTCAGTGGCTGTGAGTTTGGAGACTCGTCACCTGTCCCATTTCCAAAATGGCCGTAGCATCCGTTTTTCTTCAAAACTTTGCTTCATTAACAGAGGGGTGATGTCGTAGAGACTATGTCCATTTATTATACACTCTGTGCTCCTAGCTTATACTGTTAGTTGGTCAAGTTACTATGACGATAGTGGGAAGATGCACCTTAAAACTCCTCTCCGAACGTCTCCGTCATCTCAGTCCCACTCTCTTCACTCAGAGCTTCTTTCCTCCTTTGTATCCTGTGTGTCCGAATTTTCCACAACTCTAGGATGAAAACTATTGTGAAAGCTATGTCGGTCAACATCAGCGCAATCAACCGAAAAAAGTCCAAAAACTCTCCCCAAGGGCTGGGTCAAGAGGGCACAGCTTTGATGAGTTGCTTAGAACAGTAAAGTTAAAAAATGAAGTCATGGCAAATAAAAAGTTGGAAAACAAACAGGAGCAGTAAACTGAAAGTCTCTGAAGCATGATGGTTGGTTGTTTTGTCTAATGTTTTTGTTCTGCCCAGGTACCCTCGCATCAACAAAGAGTCCCTCCTCCCCGTGTCCACGAGCTTGAGTATGACGGGGCAGAGCGCGGAAGGCTGGTACCCTCCAGGTCACGGAGACATTTACGCCAGCTTCTACAACTCAGGCTTGTTGGACCAGCTGATCGCACAGGGCAAAGAGTACATCTTTGTGTCCAACATAGACAACCTGGGAGCCACAGTGGACCTCCACATCCTGCACCACTTAGTCAGCCAGCCCAATGGCAAACGCTGTGAGTTCATCATGGAGGTGACGGATAAGACACGGGCAGATGTCAAGGTATGATCCACATGGGTTGGTTTTGGATTTGACCGTCCTATTATATAGATCTTTAGAACCTCAATGTGGTGACTTTTTTTTTTCTTCAGAATTGGTCTTTCGCGTAATGTTTTTGTTGCAGTCCCAACGTGTTTTCTCATGTCTGTAATTCCAATTTCTGTATCCAAATGTATCCTCAAATAGTCAACTCTTGTTTCTAGGGTGGCACACTGATCCAGTATGAAGGAAAACTGCGTCTGCTGGAGATCGCACAGGTCCCCAAGGCCCACGTAGATGAATTCAAATCAGTTTCCAAGTTTAAGATCTTCAACACCAATAACCTGTGGCTCTCGCTGGCTGCAATCAAGAGGCTGCAAGAGCAGAAGGCAATGGACCTGGAGATTATAGTCAACCCCAAGGTGAGTGAAGAGGGGGTCCAAAAATACACTTGAAGGGTCCTGAGAACATGATGCTGATTGTACCACACTCACTAAGAATGGATTCATCAGCTCTCTGAACCCACACAGTGCTATGGCTGTGTTGTTGCATAGAAAGAATGATGAGCCAAGACAATCTTTCCGCTTCAGTTACCGAACAGTCCATCTATTTGTATTTTCACCATAGTGTATTATTATCTGTACACAGAAAAAATAAAACTTGGTTTGATTTGTTTTATGTTTGGAGGCCATTATAAAGCAAATCTAAAATGGTAGGGATTGTGTTTTTAAGTCTATAACAGTTCTTTTTTACACCTTGAATTTTTTTTGTTCCTAAAATCTAAGGACATGAAAGACAATTAGTGAATGTTGCAGCTCTGATTTGATGTGACCTGATGTTATTTTGGTTGTCCTCACTCTAAGGCATGCCACTCCGCCTCTGCTCCCTCCTGCAGTGGAGGAGCACAGCCTCGGGGTATACAAATCTGCCACCAGCATGATAAATTCACTCTCGAATCATGGCCCTGTGCCTGATTATTGCATTTCTTGGCTTATAGATGTAATTTACCAGCCTTGAGCTACAGAATTGCACACTGTGACATAGCAGGTTTTATATAACCTGTGATATCTGAGAGCTGTGTTCTTATACATAAGTGTTTGGTTCTATTTAATAGTGCACCAAACCTGCAGAGTCAGAGACCCGTTCCTGTTACGAGAGTTACAGTTACAGCACTTCAGTTTCAGAGAGACACTTAAGATAAAAGCCTCCATGACTGAGTGAATGTTACATAACAGCCTGTGATAGTCATACGTGTGACCCGTGACCTCATGTTACGGGTTATATCACTGTGGTCCTGTGAAACCTGTAATAGTCTCATTTTAGCTTGTAGTATTCTCTGTACTTTCAGGAAATATTATCACTTTTAAATATAAGAGTCTTCAACCGAGCTAACAGCTCTTTGAGGATATAAAAAAAGGTTTGTCAAATCAAAAGTTTGATGTAATGGTGCCAGTGAAAAGGTTAGGTGCCCCTAGATTTGTCAGGAGTCAGCCTCAGAGCATTCATGTACAACCTTCATAGTATTCCATGTAATTGAATTTTCAGGATGGACTTGAACCAAGACACGAACTTTGCAGCCACTACAGCCTTTTAGCACGTCTATAACTTTGTACTAACATGCATGCAAATTGAACATTGCTTCAAGATGATGCAAGATTGAATCATTTCAAGAGAAAACGAGTCTATTGACAACATGATTTATCATTTCTTGCATAGCTGAAATGTTTAACTTTTGATCTGGAGTCTGTCTTTTTTGTAGAGAAAATATCTGGCTTATGTAGCTGTGAATATTTTGTGGGTCATCAAAGCAGGAACGAAAAAAAGGCCAGATCCCTCCAGGGGATATGAATCATTATTCTAAATTTGAACCCTACTTTTCCTCACAAACAAATATCTCTCTCACTGTTTTCCTGTTATCAGACACTTGATGGTGGTCAGAATGTCATCCAGTTAGAGACAGCTGTCGGCGCTGCCATCAAATGCTTCGACAATGCCCTGGGCATCAATGTACCTCGAAGTCGCTTCTTGCCTGTCAAGACCACGTCAGACCTGCTGCTGGTCATGTCCAACCTCTACAGCCTGGAGGCAGGCTCACTCACCATGAGCCCAAAGAGAGAGTTTCCAACAACGCCACACGTCAAACTGGGCAGCTCCTTTACAAAGGTGAATATTATTAACCCTCTATGGCATAACGTTGCCTCGAAGCAACAAATCACTTGTTTTGTTGTTACACTGTCCTTTAACTTTTTAGATGATTTTTTGGTAACACTTTAGATTAGGAAACACATATTCATTAATTTATGGTCAATAAGTAAAAATTAGGAGTTAATATATGGAAAAGTCTGAATTCATGGCGCAATAGAGGTATAATAAGGGGTTAATGCGTGCTTAATAAATACGAATTAGGGGCTAGTAATCTACTTATATGCATGCTAATAAGCACCTAATTAATGGTGAATATGTGTTCCCTAATCTAAGGTGTTACCGATTTTTTTATTTGAATTATGAAATCTCAACGTAATTCTCTGGCCAAAGATATGGGCTATCAACATGAATAAACTAAAAACTATGTGCAAAGAAAAACATGCTCATCAACTAGTATAAGTTAAGTCAAATATTGTGTTGTTCGAAGGACGTCTATTGATTTTGTTTATTTACTAAAACCATTCATTTTTATGTTTGTTGCCCCGGGCAGCTTTATGCAGTTAGACCACCATCATCGAGGCAGTCATGCTAAAACAGTGGTACTTAATTCTGGCCTTAGGTCAAGCCTTGTATAAGCAAACTGGCTGCAGGGACCAGATAACTTTTAGTAACAGCCCTGGAAACCAATATTTCTGCTGTATCCTCAACATAACCTTCAGAGGGACCCTCACTGGGCCCTTCCTTTAAGAGCATCTCTCATCCACACCTGGCCCCCCACTAATGAGAGGACGACCTCAGTGACCTTTATCAAGAAAATGCACAAGGCCCTTCCATTTAAACTTTGACTATATCTCCACCTTTTTGCCAAGAGGCACTAACCACTGATCCTCAGTGCAGCTATTTCACACTTACAGAATGACTGAAAGATCAAATGTGAATGAGAGGTATTAGATATTTTTGTTTCAAATATATATTGTAATGAAGACTGGGGTACTGTGCTGTTTCATGGACACTTTTACCATCTTTAGCTCAACTTAAAAAGTGACAGCTGAATGACAAAAACAATCCCTTTTCCTTACCTGAGAAGGAAATGTTAAATCACTGTATCAAGATGGCTTAACATCATCTTTACAAGTTTGGGTACAAAAAATAAAAAATGTTGCCTCCTGTGCTGCCCTGTTTTCAGGTTCAGGAGTATTTGACTCGCTTCGAGAGCATCCCTGACATGCTGGAGCTCGACCACCTGACTGTGTCTGGAGACGTCACCCTTGGAAAAAATGTTTCTTTGAAGGTAAAACTAATCAACACTTCGAACAATTGCTGCACTTTTTACATTCTTATGCTAGAATCTGGTTTTGAAGGAAAAGGAGAAAGAAAATGATACCTTAGAAATGTCTTTGCATTATGTCTGACATCCACACTTTTTGTAAAAGATGCTCCAGGTGCACTTTGCGTTAAAGACAAAGTAGAAACCCAAACAAAATATACCTGGCCAACAACTTTTATAGTTGATTGAGTAAAGTAGGCTGAGATTTTGCTTCGTATGTACAAAAAGATTAATCCTGAGGGACTGTGATATGGTTTCCCTTTCTTCTATTCCTTAAAGGACTAAGAAAGAAAGAAAGAGAGAAAGAAAAACAAAATCAGACAACCTTAAAGCTTCTCATCAGGTGTTAAGATACAGCAGCCTTTCTCTCTGATATCATAAATAATAGTAAGAGGAATTCTTTTGCTTTGATTTTGCCTTAGAGGACAGTTGAGATCGCCCATTGAGAAAATAGAATTAAACAACATTTGAGTCCGAGTAAAAGCACAGGCTTTCTCAGTAGTATCCTCAGTAAATGTCATTAGTTATTTATATTTCTGATTTCCAGTTCAACAAGGACGCAGTGTGTTAAAGTCTTTGTAAGCCAGTGGCCCTTCTGGCAGGAGGCTGCCACTGATTTATAGCTTTAATTAAATTCTGGTGTGAAAGTGTCTTCTTCTTGTCCTTTCTCTGTGACAAACCTAAACCAAACCTCATCGCTCTTCCTCCCTGTAGGGCACTGTCATCATCATCGCCAACCATGGAGATCGGATTGATATACCGGCTGGCTCCATGCTGGAAAACAAAATTGTTTCTGGCAACCTTCGCATCATGGACCACTGACGCCTTTATAAAAACACACCAAACACACATACACAAACAGAAACACACACATCCTCACCATTTGGCTTTATCCCAGTCGTGTGACCCGTTCGTCATGTTCCTCGACACCTACAGATTGTGAAAGGAAATGTTTTATCCCTTGGGGCTTTGTGCATTTGTGTGTCTCCAACACTTTGGTATGAGGGATTCACCGCCCTCTACTGGATGTTAGATGAAACATTTAAAAGCATTAAGAGTGAGACATACATAGCCATCACTCTCAACATTGACCTATATCCATGAGTAGATTTTAGGGTTTTTTTTCGTCTTTTATTCATCTTTTGTTGCTTTATCAGAGAAGACGACCCTGAGCACACACAGAATAAACTGGGGCACAATCATCAGACAGATCATATTTACAGGGATACTGTTTGGGCTAAGTATTTCAGAACATACTTGATTTTTTAATCATGTTTGTCCTCAGTGTGCTCTTGTATGGCACTGTTAGTACAATCACATAGTGTATATACTTAGAAATATAAATGAATGATTTCTCAACTAACTGAAGAGTTCTAACCTTTGTGTCAATCACAAACAGAAAGAAATCACTTAAAAAAGCTTCTGCATTTCATGCTATAATTAATTTATCGCTAAGTCTGGAGTTTGTTGAAACATAAAGATGTGTGCTGGTAATCAAATTGTGAAATTTGAGCAAAAGCAACTTTGACATCCACATTAAACAAGGTTGAGCATGTTTCTACAAAGAATGTTTACAACTCCAGTGTCCCAAAGTATGTGCCATGAAGGAAAAAAACTATCATTTTACCCATGTAATGCCTGAGCCACTTCTGCCTCTGCCTTCTGACCTGAACCCCTTTGTGAATTTTCTGACTAAAGGTTGAAATAACCCATGACTGAGATGCCATAAAGTCTCATGTAATAGTCAAGCATTGTGTAATTTTTAAGTAAACCTCTACTTGTGGTCCAGGTGATGAAAAATTTCAGTAATGTTGTGCATTATTCTTATTTTTATCCAGTTTGTTAGCTCACATCGTGACCTTAATGTTGTATGAAACTTCATGCGTCCATCTCTGTGATAAATGTCTGTTTTTATCTCTGTCCAGCTTATCACTCAGCATTCAACTCTTCTCACAGATCAAGGAGGTGCTATACTTTCTGCAGAATTGGTTTCAACTACATTAACCACTCACACACAGACACATTTACAGATCCCGACAGGAAATACGTTGAAATATGTACACAAAGTGTGAGAATACTTGAGATGGGTCTGACATGTGGACCGAATGTCTGAAAGCAATAAGTGTAGATCTGTGACAGTCACGAGGTCTCAGCCCAGCCCAGTTCTGTCCGCTCGGAGCTGAATAAAGTGCAATATGAAATTAACGTGTGTGTGTGTGTGCTGTTCTGTTCTTGTTTTGTATGGACACTATCAATCAATGATATTTGCAGGGAAAAGGCGTTTTCATGCTAAATAGCTGCAAAACTTTTAACATCACATGTTGATGAATTGCAGATTGAAACACTTTTTGGAAAACATTTACCGACTTACTAACTCACCAAAAAGAACACACCAAACATTGATTTAGGAAAGATTCAGAAATACTTAGCCTGTCTTGCTTTGAAATAGTTAGTTACAGGTTAAGTTTGAGCTGCATCCACAGTTCTGTTTACTCTGCAGCCTTTGTGCATTGCATGAATCAGCTATGCATGTGATGGAGCTTTTGATCTCTACATGTTTGAAGTATGTGACATTTTTAATACCTTATTCCTTAAACATGACTGTTCGATCAAGTTTTTGGTATTCTTCTTATGCTTTGTTCTGTTTATTTGTCTATGACTCAACTTCCTTGATATGCATAGCTGATCTACAGGAGTCTGGGATTTGAGCCCCTTGACATGAAAACAGTGCGATTTAATCACCAGCCACAATCAAGAACTTTACATAGCTCTCATATAATGGACTGCTACTGCCCCCTGAGGTTGAAAAAAAAACACTGGTTCAAGTGAGTTGCAGCTGTAGTCAGATTATTTTCATGAGATCGTCTCCATGTTCACACAGTCCAATGGCCCCAGAAGAAATGTTCAAAATCAGGTCCTATGTTGTTACATTTCCCTTCAGTTTCAGTCCTATCTTTTTATGGAAGCACTTTATAGAAAGTGAATGAACAAGTGATTTTATTTTTATCAGTAAAAAACAGCAATCATTGCAGAAAAGATAGAAAAGGGTAAATTGAAAAGGGTTTTGGCTGAGGCAAAGTTCATAGATGCTGAACCTTTGTTTTCATGTCCCTAAAAGGGCTGTGACAAATTAACTTAAAGCATTTATTTCAGTATTTGACATGAACACGTTGAAACTTGTTGCCATAGGCAGCAAAAACATTTTTAATTTTCACAGCAGGTCTTTGATTTTAGCAGAATTTATCACCAAGAATCTCCAACATTAATGCACCAATATTCGTCACAGTGATTGCAGTTGCCATTATCTGTTCAAACATAAATACCCTGATTTTTTTTCTTAAACAATGAGTTGAAGTGATCAAAGAGTCAAAACAGCAGATAAAATGAGGAACCCAAATACGATAACTTAATTAATCAGTGCTTCCATTCCAAAAATATGTATTTTTAGAGTAGTGCACCTTGATTACCACTTACATCAATGCTTTGGATTTAATTCAGGACACTAATATAAAGTCAAATCACCAGGGTACGCTTGTCACCAATTATTAACATGACAGTTTCTTCAGTCTAACAATACATTTTTGAAGTTCATGATACACTTACGAGTAGAACTGGTTAAATATGTGCATATCAATACATGAAGAGGTGATCCTTCGGTAGTCACTAAACTTTCAGTCACACTGTCGGAGTCCATCTGTTAACATGTCGTGTCCTTCCTACCACAGCTGCTTGTTGTCCATTTAAGCCTCGTACACCTACAGGAAATAAAACAGCTGACATGAAACTGTGCCGCTCCTACACTGCGATCACATTTCAACTTAAAATGACCCAAACTCAAATTCAAGTAAAATTCTTATTTCCATACAGAACTTACAATATGAACCACACTGATACTAACACTCATAGAGGGAGTATAATAATACATACACAAACATAAAAACTAATTCAAATTAATCCAAGCTTTCAGATGGCAGTGCTTACAATCCTGTTGTGTGGTTGATGTCGATCAATCACAACTGCTTTGAAGCTCACATCCTTTTCTCTCACTGTGAGTTTTTGTCTTGAATTTCTAATACTAGTTGAAGTCTCACAGTACCCAGCTTGGCCCAGTACGATATAATCTTTCGTAGCAACAGCTCCATGATATAGTCTGGAGAGTCTCTGCTGGGTGACATCCCAAGCACCCAAAGAATATTTCTTCTCTTGGTAGGCAGAAAGCATCAGTCCTGCCAGTGCATGACTTGTGCTGATTTGGTTGGTGGCGTGAGCCATCAGGAGGGTTACAGGAGTCACAGCAGTGTCTGAGCTGACACTGAGATTTATGTCTCCCTTATATACACACAAAACTGAAAGTGAAGAGATACTGTACATTCATGTGCAATGCCACACATTCAGCACAGAAAGAGATGTTTTGATTTTCTTTCTGGTAAACATTGTATCATTTACCAGAAATATCAGCTGAAGAATCTTGAAAAGCTTGTTTGATGTACTTTACTAAAGCAATGCTGGTAGGAAGGAGCTTCCTGGAGGCCTTTGTTATGTTTCCTGATTGTCCTACATGGTAACAAACATCTGAAACCTCTAAAAGGAAGGGGGGATTTTTTATGACCTTAGTAAGATGTTAAACATTTGTGTTCACATGGCATTTTCCCATGATCTCCTGATGGTTAAATATCACAGTGTTGCTGAGTTTTTAATCAGAACCCGATGTACTGTATGTACTGGATCCTGAATGCACTGTACACATCTGTAGGGGAGACATTCAGCCAATGTAATTTTATGGTCACAAATGTATAATACATATGTTTCCCTGAATGTCATATAAGACTATAGTTGATGACTCAATCTGAATATTTACACAAGACTTATCCATCATACAACATTCTCAGTATGACTTCAGGGAGATGCTTAAACTCACGCCAACACACTGGAACAAGAAGACAAAATGTTCTCGTACGAACCCCAGTTGCTCTCATAATAAAGCTAAATCGTTATTTATGATGTTCCCTTAGGCTCACCTCTCTCTCACCTTATGTAATTCACGGGCAAATTCATATTGTCCCATGTAGAGGTCCTATAAAAATTTCACCTTTTTGATTTTGTGCGTGAAATATGATAAAGTGATTTCATTCTTCTTAGGGAATAAAAAAACGTTTTTAGGTTTTTGTTTTCTTTAATTTAAAAAAAAGGTAAGTGTTAGGGTTAGGGTTATAAGGTTAGGGTAAGGATTAAAGGGTTAGGGTCACTGTTATAGGGTTGGAGTAAGAGTTAGGGTTACTGTGATAGGGTTAGGGTTAGGGTTGGGGTTAGAGTTACTGTTTTAGGGTTAGGGTTAGGGTTAGGGTTGGGGTTAGAGTTACTGTTTTAGGGTTAGGGTTAGGGTTGGGGTTAGAGTTACTGTTTTAGGGTTAGGGTTAGGGTTAGGGTTGGGGTTGGAGTTACTGTTATAGGGTAAGGGTTATAGGGTTGGGTGATTCGGTTCCCAGTTGGGGTTAGAGTTACTGTTATAGGGTTAGGGTTTCTGTTATAGAGTTAGAGTAAGAGTTAGGGTTACTGTGATAGAGCTAGGGTTAGGGTTATAGTTACTGTTATAGGGTTAGGGTAAGGGTAAGGGTAATGGTTTCTGTTACGGCTAAAATACACAGCATCCGTCTGCATCACGGCAAAAAATCAATAAGGATTCATTTGAGTCAATGTGTCAAGTCACACTGCATCCGTTCACTTGCGGTCCGGCTGCGTCCCGATGCCGGCAAAACCCAAGTGATACGCAGCAATCCTATTTCTGAGGGACGACGCAGCTGTGATGCATAAATTCAGCGCAGGGGAGATCGTGCGGGACAGGATGTGGTGCCTGGAAACCATCGAAAAGAGCCGGTGACTTTCAAAATGAAACACACTGTGCCAAAATTAGATTGTATTTAGCTTGACTTCGAGGATGATAAAACAGAATGAGCAGAGAAACACTAGGATTAAGCAGATTTATGGTTTTTTGGTCCAATATGAATAAAGTGAGGCTTCTCTATAAAATGAGGAGTACAGAAACTCCTAGATCTCACGACACCAACTGACCATCAGCCCTGTGGCTAGCAGACGTAACACGCAGTCGGTGTGAGTTAAAA
Source organism: Thalassoma bifasciatum (assembly GCA_008086565.1). Lineage (NCBI taxonomy): Eukaryota > Metazoa > Chordata > Actinopteri > Labriformes > Labridae > Thalassoma > Thalassoma bifasciatum. The sequence goes on from RPOG01000029.1 coordinate 319,787, forward strand.
AATGCAGTCAACACACATCGCAGCGGAGATGCAACGCAGATGGATGCAATGTATTTCCCCCGTAAAAGGGTAAGGGTTAACCCTAAACCTTACCCAAACCCTATACCTAACTGTAACCCTAACCCGAACCCTATCCCTAACTGTTACCCTAACCCAAACTGTAACCCTAACCCTAATCCTAACCCTAACCCTAACCCTAACTGTACCCTTACCTTAACCCTAACCCTAACGGTAACCCTAAATCTAACCCTTTGTGAGCTTGTCAAAGGGATCTCCTGCTTTCTGTGCTGTACACCCCCTTCGATAGCTCAGTTGGTAGAGTGGAGGACTGTAGACGATGGTTATAGCAGTTATACTTAGGTCAATGGTACAACTCCCGCTCGAAGGATGTGCCTTTTCTAGCAGTTCTGTACTGTCGCTCAGCGAAGGTCAATGAGATCCAATGGCCCTATCTATGCAATGTTTAATTGTTGATCTCGCGCAAAGGCCTTACCCATATCCGCATCAGGTCTCCAAGGTGAACCTGAACAGCCTCTGGCATGTTAGAACAAGGTAGGTATGGGAAGTCGGCAAATTGGATCCATAAGTTCAGGACAAGGATTGGCTCCAACCCTAACCCTAACCCTAACCCAAGCTGTAACCATCACCCTAACCCTTACCCTAACTATAACCCTAACCCAAACTGTAACCCTAACCCTAACTGTAGCCCTAACCCTTACCGTAACCCTAACTATAACACTAATACTAACTGTAACCCTAACCCTAACTATAACCCTAACCCTAACCCTCACCCTAGCTGTAACCCTTACCCTAACCCTAAACGTAATCTTAACCCTTACTGTTCCCCTAACCCTAACCGTAACCCTAACTGTAACCCTAACCCCAACTATAACCCTCACCCTCACCCTAGCTGTATCCCCAACCCTAATCCTAACCCTTACCCTAACCCTAACCCTAACCCTAACCCTAACCCCAACCCTAACCCTAACTATAACCCTAATACTAACTGTAACCCTAACCCTAACCCTAACTATAACCCTAACCCTCACCCTAACTGTAACCCTTACCCTAGCTGTAACCCTAACCCTAACTATAACCCTAACCCTAACTGTAACCCTAACTGTAACCCTTACCCTGGCTGTAACCCTAACCCGAACTCTAACCCTAACCTAACCCAAGCTGTTACCCTTACCCTGACTGTACCCCTCACCCTCATCCCTAAACTTCACTCTTAACCTTGTATTGTTGTCCTTCTTTCAATTGTTGGTCGCATGTAACTGATACACAAATTTGAAAATATGCATTAATTTCATCACTAAATGAAAAAATCGCAAGAATTAGCAAGGGTATGAATAAATTTGAGGATGACTGTACATTCTCTTCTCCCTCTCTCTCTCCTCCTCTCTCTATCCACTCCTATAGTCGAAGGAGCTCACCTCTTTGTGATACAGAGCTGCAACCTCTGGGGAACTTGATAGCGACATGCGCCGGTCAGTGCATTGCCGTTGGACTGCCATGTACTTTATACAAAGTACTAAACCAACAGGACCGTTGGGACCAACTGGGGAGTTCATTGGGAACCGAGAAACCTTACTGTTAGGGTTAACCCTAACCCTAACCCTAACCTCCAACAATGTTAGATTTTACTCAGAGGGGTATAGACATGTCACACATATTGTTGCCAGCTGAAATATAACCTCACATGTAGTAACTGTCCAATAGGATAGCGTAAACTGATTTTCCTAGTTAAATCCAGGTGGTGACTTTTTCAATCTTTTTGCCAGGCAGTGTTTTTGAAAACAATGGACAACTCAAAAAGAATAAAAACAAGAATATAAGACAAATAATAAGAAAAAAAAGATACAGGCTGATTGCATTTATGAAAAAATGATTGTGCTAGTATTACCTGTTCAGTCTGTGTTAAATGGACTCTGAGAGCACATCCAGTGTGTTCTGGGACATTCAAGTAAATGCATCAAATCTGAAAAATGTAGAAAAACCAGTTTGTATTCACGCAATAGATTTCTTGTAAAAGATTGGAAGATTTTTGAGCATAGATGTCATGCTCTGATCATTTAAAAAGCACAAAGCACAGGCCCTGACAACATCCAAACAATGACTCATGAAAGTGAGCCTATTCTTTTAACTCTTAGATTTCCTTTTTTTTAAATTATATTTTTAAGGCTAACTGTGTATGATATGGAAATGAATGGCCTTTTAATGAAAGAATCAGCAATAGTAGTAGCATCCTCAAGAAAAACTGAGATATATATGTAAAAAAAAGATGAACATCACCACTGATATGGCTCCACCATAGTTTCCTCCATGGGGTTTAGTTGCTTGTTCATCATTTCCTCTAATTAAAGAAATGAATAAGTTAACAACATAAAACTCTTCTGTAAAATATCGTTCACATTCTCAGTAGCCCTTTGTGTGATCTTCGAGTTTTACCTAACATGCCAAAGCACTTGTGTCTTCACTAAATCCAACCAATCACACACAATTGTTACAAATTTTCAAACTGCAAAAAAAACAAAAAAAAGTGTTTCTCAGAATCTCAGGCTGCCAATGCAAATAAAACTCCACACATTAAAATGTGTCACTTTTTACACTTTATTGTTTAAAGTTGTTACAAAAAAGTGTTTGCTGGAAACATTCTTTGCTTTCGCCTTTACAAGCACGAGGAGACTCCAGACAGGAGAAGTAGAGTGAGTGAGTGAGGGTCGGAGGGAGGCAAGGCGAGACAAACTGATGGATGACTGCAAAAAGAAAAAAAGTTGCGATAACATTACAGAGAGAGAAAGAGAGAGAAAGTGAAGCCCTTACTCACACACTGAATCCACAGAAACAAAACAAAACTGGGTAAAAGACTGAAGACTGGGGACACAAAACTTGAAGTCAGAATATACTTTTTACCTTTGAGGTATCCTCAAAAGACCTTAACAGTTTGTATGTTTCATATGTGTCATGTATGTGTGTGTGTGTGTGTGTGTGTGTGTGTGTGTGTAGATTTGACACAGGTCATTGTTTTCTCCCTGAGGCGAGTAGGTGTGTTGCAGTCAGAATTCAGGGGGACACAATCCTTGACTGAAAAACAGAACACGTACAATCATCCGTAACATAAATTACAATCTCTCTCTCTCATGCATTTACACACATTAACACACATTAACACACACTCTTAATGCTGACTGATGCATGATGTGTATTTAGAACAGTTTGGGGAAGTTTCTACAGTTGCTGTGTGTCTCGTTCTTCCTGCACTGATCGTGGCTGCGTTTGTGATGCTGCAAACGTTTTGTGAGTCTGGTCACATGTTTGAGAGGATTTGTGCTTTTTATAATTTATCAAACTGTTTTTCTGCACTCTCGAATCCAAACTTGTGAGCTGTGATGTTTAAGCAGAGTGCAGGGTCATGGATATGTTTATTCATTTCTGAATATTCTGTCATTCTCTGTATAAGAAACAGAAGCAGAGACAAAGCTTTACTCTCAGAGTCCATTTAAAGTGAATTTTCCAGCATTCAGTTGTGTCACATGATGAAATTAGCTGGAGTGATCTCAATTTCTGTGAGGATGTTCCTGACTTTGAGGCTTCCTGTTAGGAAAGCATACATTTATGTGAAGCCTTTCTCCAATACGCACATGCTCACACAAAGAGAAAATTATGGTTGCATGAAGATGCCATGCATGTGTGTTTCTGTGCATCAAACCTGAGTCAAATAGCTACAATTGTGTTATGTCACTCACCTAATGCGATGGATGACACTTCCTGTTCAGGTGAGAGTACAGTGTTTGCTCATCCTCACTGGATAAGACTTTTGGAGATGAATTTATTTTAGTTTAAACAGTCGGGTACTATTAATTTTTCAGCTTAATGCAAAGATTTATACTGTTCAGGACACTGCATATGGTTTAATAATGAGAATCGTTTTTGCTCTGGCTGCAGCGGAGACCAAAATATCACATACAGGTAGAATAATCCAGACACTGCAGACTGTTCATGGTCACATGAGTGACATTTTATTCTTGTACCATTGGCTCCTTTCCACTAGACATATATTTAGTATGAGACCTGGTCGATGTGTAAGTGTGTGTTTGTGAGTGTGTGACAGTAGCTACATAGCTGCGGTATCATAACTAACCAGTGATCAGTAAAGACTCACACATCCACAGAATCTTGCCACTCAGACTTTAAAGGGAGGGAGCAGTTACTCAGACTGTCCGAGCGTAACAGAGACAAGCCCGGAAGACTCAGTTTCCCATAATGCTTTAGGAGGTGTTTGTTCCAAATCTATTGCTTTGAATGTGAAAGGCTGTGGTGATGCAGAATGAGAGAGAAAAGTAACTGGAAGGTCAGCAGTGACTGGTGGGGTTGGCGGGGTTTAAATGCAGCAAACAGGTCTGAGAGGTGAACGTGGGAGCAAAGATAAGAACGAAACCCTCAGAACACACCAAGAACTTTATCTCTGGTTAACAATATACTGTGTTTGTTGTCAAGTTAAAATGCTGAATAGTATTGAAGTATCTGATAGATAAAGGAAGAAGGTGGTGATGGTTCCCGGGCCATAAATAAGCATCTTTGTTTAAATTAGCTCTAAGAGATGTACACAGATGTATATTGCAACAATAAACGTGAATAACAACCGTTTGCTTTCCGGTAAGTTATTATTTTTGAAAAATACTGTTGTTTAAAGTTCTTTCCAAGAAACAAACAAACAAAAGGTTTACCCAGCAGTGTTCTTTGTTTGGTTTTTGTGTCTCTGGTTTCACATGAAAATATAGAAATCTTTGTTGTCATTCATGAAAAAGCAATACAAAGGTCACTTAAATATGAGAAAGAGACAAAAAGTTCCAGAAAACAGTTTTTTTTCTTAACTCAAGAGGAAAGAAAACAAATCTGGGGGAGCTCCTAGTTTTTTATTTTAGGTCCAAACAAAAGAGAACTCCCCGCTCTGCTTCACGCATAGGATGCTAGTCCAGGGGTCCCTGGAAGATGAGTCTGACGAAGCCCTGCTCACCGCTCAGCTGCTGGGCGCAGAAAGGGCAGGCAGCGTGGAAGGTGTGTGTGCCGTGCGGCAGCGGGATCTGACTCCAGAAGGCCGCTGTCTTCTCTGAACAAACATGGCCGCAGGGGTTGAAGGCATGAGTGGGAGGGGCAGCGTCTACATAGAATCCCGCCTCACAGCCCAGCCACAGCGGCACGTACGGGCCTTTCGTTCTGCACATGGGACACTCGCGGAGCCGTCCCTCGCGACCCTCCCTCTCCTCACGGTGGTTGCCCCAGTTGTGGTAGCCGTGCACGTGGCCGCACTGGAGGTAGACCCAGGGCTGCTTCTCATCTGGTGTGTCCTTACGACGCATGGAAGGGAAGGCCAGCGTGTTGAATCCCACAGGGCACTGGGGGCGGGCTGCGTTTATCTCTTGCCGTAGTGCCTCCAGGTGTTTGAGAGTGGGAGTGCGTGAGAGACCTTCAGCAGTACGCCACAGGAGGGTTGCACCACAGAGGTCTATGAGGGAGCCATCGACCAGCTCCTGACTCTCAACGTCCACCTGGATTAAAGAGAGAGAGAGGGACAGAGGTCAGACATGTACACAAGAATGATGCTATATCAACATTTATTCAGAACATATCATCTGTCTTCCTGAGACCCAGAAGAAAAATCTGTTGCAGTTTCTGGATTTTCTTCATTGCATAATTGTCTTGGTTTGCCGTAGCAGAAAGTTGCTCCAGTCCTGAATATAACTAATTCTATGGAGATAACAAGCATCCTTACTTGTAATATAAAAAACCCAAACTCCATGATGCTGTCAGACTAAACCAGGAAATCACAAAGGTCAGGATGAATCAAACCCAGTGGGAACCACAAAAGTGGGTACAATATTTCAGATCAAATCCATCTACAGTAATATTTGTTGTGACACTGCGTGACTGACCACCCCACTCTGCCTGGAGCCCCACTGCCAGCTGAGCTAAAAATAACTCCAATACATACAGTGACTTTTCAGCTTATTACTTTATTTAAGCCTTATTTATCTCAGCCAGCCACAAATCAGAAGGGGCCTGTGCAAAAACAAATAATTACACTACTAATGCTTCTTAAGTTTATTAATCACACATATTACTATAACCTCATATTGTTCTGGCTTCCTGTCCTCTGTGTGACCTCCTCACCCTGGCACCCAGTGCGTGCTGAGACTCTTCCTCACAACAACATTAACTCAGACAAGCAGCACAAAAACTGTTATAGCTCCTGAGTTCTGCTGTACCCTTCAAGCACAGTAGGAGGCAGTGTAGCCCTTATTCCACTTTCACTCGTCCTTCAGACAGATGTGTCATCGAGACACATCTGACAGCTGGGGTCAAGATGACTTGAGAAAAAGAAAAGAACATCCACGAGAGGAGGGGGCAAAAAGCTGGTGGAAAACTTAGTCAAGTGGTGTCTTGAGGCTCGGTTGGACTGAGAGGGAAATTCCAGGTTTAGATAACTTGAGGACAAGAGGGAGGGACAGAGGATGAAGAAGGGGGAAAATAAACAACTTTCAAAAATGATGCTCATATGAGGAGAGAGAGAGGGGGCTATTGAGGGTATTGGTGAGGTCACTCACATTAACTCAAGCAGTGAGGTCACTTCCTGCTATTGGTTGATCTCTCCCTCCTGGTGACAGTTTTTAACCTTCACTCATCCCTGGAGAGGTACACTGAGCACGCGTGTGCTGTACATGTTAACACATGCACACACACATTCATTCTACTTTTATTCAACTCTGCTCTAAAATGGGAAGAATTCACAGTCAGGTTCATATTTGAGAGAAAAAAACCTGTCTTTCTTTTTCACCCCTGGTGTTTTAAAGTAAAAAAAAACATGTTACAAGTCTGCGCCTGTAATCAGGAGCAGAAGAGACTGCAATTATGACATAGTGTTTGATCAGTATATTAACACATTTAATTTGAATGACCCATGTGCTCTACATTGATTCAGTCCATGTAAACATCTTTTAGCTCTCAGCCTGACACTGTTATGATTTAATTACAGAGACGTGAATCATTCATCTATACAAAAAAGATTTATTTAACACAGCAGGAGCTAGGAAACTAAACTCATTTCTTTTATTATACTTCACAGAAGCCTTCACAGTGTGTGTATGTGTGCGTAAACAGCACAATAAGACATTTCTAGTTACACTGCCTTCAACCTTGTTTCAAAATGCAGAAGGGCAACTAGCTGACCCGCTGGCAAGGCTGAGTGACTCTCCAAAGACAGAACTGAGGCTGCACATGATTCATGATCCTGCTCTCCCAAATAATACTGAACATGACCAGCTGTGCACTGATTTTCTGCCATCAAAAAATCCTCCTGAATATGACCACTTCAAAACTTTCATCTTTTAAGTTGATATGTTTTCTAGTTGTGGACATTTCAGATCAATAAAGAGTCAGGGAATGTCACAAACATCAGATTTCAGAAAACAAACAACACTATAGGTACATTTTACACACACACACACAGGCACACTATTCTGCCCTGATGGCTTTTTGGTAAAGCTGCTGAGGCGACTGTTTCCCTTCCACTCCATCAAGAAGTCCTTCAGCTGTTAACCTTCATGACTGCAGGGCAGTTATCCAATTTGGTGAGCTTTGTGTGCACAAGAGCAACAAAGAGACACTGCATTACTCTCGATTAAAGAGCTGAAAGGTTTGTGTGAAATAACAGTTGTCATACAAGTCCTACTGAGATGATGTTTACCACTTTAAGCAGCGAAAAATAGTTTTAAGTTATGCTTGTTGTAAAAAGAATTGCTCATAACACTTGAGAACCAGTGTTTTCTAAATGGTCTGAGTGAATAAAAGGAAGAAGACAAGTTTTTCTCCTCTCCATGTCAGTGTCTCTTTCAAGATCAACAATTCTACAGTTCCACTGAGCAGATGCTTTTGACCAAAGCTACATACACAAGCCAGAATTAAGGCTGGAGGAAAAGAACCTTAGTAAGTGCCACAAAATGCTTCAGGTTTGGCCACAGGTGCTGCCATCTAGTGCGAGAAGAAGTGCTAACATTGTTTAAAATTCAGCAACATTCATAATGCACTGTAAAATGTTCACTAAGAGCTATGTCTTAGACCTTCTGGTTCATTCTACCCCTGAGGACAGAGAGGGGAAGGGTCAGATTTAGTGTCTAAGCACTAACCTGAACAGCCAAGTCTTCAGACCTCTCGTGAAGATTAAATGAATCATGCTGGGCTGGGAGCACCAGGGGTCTTTCATAGGCACAGCGCACATTCATACACAAGTCATAGGCTCATTGGAAACCCCATGAAGTTTAAACAAAAGGAAAAAGTGCCAAAAAAGAAGCAAAAAATTAAAATTCTAAGTGTTACACCTTTCAGTTTCTTCCCTTGTTCACTTGTATTTCTAAATGATAGTGAAGACAGAAAATAAATCATAAGATGGGTTAAACTTGATCTTTTCAGTTATTGCTGATTGCCTTCGAGGTTTTGTTCACAAATTTTGGATACTTACTTTGGCTTACGCCTTCAAATGTATCTCAAATCCCCTCTGTGATGGCCCAAATATCACCCAAATTAACAGGAGGATTAGCCGAGTGCTCTCCACTCCAATGTGCTTTCAGCATAACAATAAAAGCCCATCAAGCTTCATCAATGCACAAAAAATGAAAATAAGAGCTTCTGCACAGCTCACCATCTAAACTGTCAATCAGCTGTGGAATAATGAGAGGTTTCTAAAGAGGGTTTAATGCACACTCAGTTAACTATGGAGATGGTAAAGGGCAGGTGGAGATAAGAGAGCCATTAATTAATGCTGGGCTGGAGAGACCTGAAAACAGGTGGGACAGCAGATAAAGAAACAGCTTAATGTTTCTGAGGATGCGCAGCGATGTGCTGGTGTTTGATGATGTGGACAATGTGGGAAGTAAGGAGGTGTGAGTGGAAAAAGATGCCTTTATAATAACAGGAATCTGGTGGAACAAATGCCACAGGTGGCCACCCTGATGAGACGGGAGGGGTGTCATGAATGGCTCAGGGGCTTTGATGTCAGCTTGAGGATCCTCTTACGAGGTCCTGTTTCACCGCAGTCACAGCCAGAACTGTCATCATAGGGACGGTTTCTGGATCACCTCCTGATGATGTCAGGCTGTGACTGGCCCCCTGCTGCCTGAGTGGGGGCATCAGTGGAGAGAGTGAGAGAGGATGGTGGCTGAAAGGGAAAGGATGATTAGTATGAGTGTCGTGTTGACTGCAAGGCAAACTTAGCTGTCCTGCATTAGGGCTGGCAATTAATTGGAAAGTAGATTAAATCGCAATGTGGCCTGCTGAAATATTCTAATTACATAAATTATAATACTTCTCTAACCTGAAATGTGTCAGAATACAAGATACAATGTTTTGCAGATGCTTCATGCTTCTCTCTAGTGTGACTCAACTCTGCTAAACCAAAGAGTCAAATTGTTAAAAACTACCTTTGCAAGAGAAAAAAATCTAAATGGTGAAAAGAGGCAAAAACGACAAGACTTAGACATAAGAATGAGTTTCAGGTGGTAAAACTGGAAAAAAGCAGCAAAAATGGGTGAAAAAGGGGTGTTATTTGGGTTAGAAGAAAATTGAGAAACGGTCAGTTTGTAGCAAAACTTTTCAGAGGCCTGACATTTCTGTTTAAAATATCCTTTTCATGAATCTTATGTAATACTCTAATTTTCTGAGACACCGATTTTTTTTTTCATCATATGCAGCCATAAAATCAACATTTAAAAAAAAAAGGCTTGAAATATTTCACTCCTTAAAATGCTGAACTTTTTCATGATATTCTAATTTTTCAAGATATACTTGTAAATGAAAACAGAACTTCTTTTGTGTAATCTTTTATTTGTTTTTGATTTTTCTTTTTTACAAGAATCCTTCTTTCACTTTTTCTCAGTCATGTATGCTTTTCCTTATTCAAGAGAAGAATAACAAAAAATGTTATCCCCTTCAATATAGCAACTGGCATCGACAACATAAGTTGGAGCTGGGAAAATATAATATCATAATCCCAAATGCAATATTGGGAAAAATAATGGCAATTAGATAATTTTTGAAAATTGTTCAGCCATATTCTGTTTAACTCTAATGTCTTTATCTATGTGATGTTAGTTCCAAAAATTAAAATAAAATGAAAATTAAAAGCTTCATGCAAACAGTGTTTCAGTGGTTTATCAAAGAGGCTGAAATGAATTCTGATGACTCTATATGACCTACACTATTCTTTCAGGGGCAGGTGTCAGGTTAAGTAGTTGTTTGCTGCCTAGACAGCTTTTGTTTTTGTATTCTATTTCCAAAAAGATCCACAACGGGTGCAATGTTCAAGCATAAATGAAGCAGGGTGAGATGCAAAGAGCTTTGGCCACAGGAGGAGCCCAATTCAACACAAAGTTCTTTGAAACTGAGCTTTAAAAAGATATAACATCTCTAAAGCTCCCACGAGCACAGACCTTTTACAAAGCTGCAAAGTAAATCCAAAAACAATATGAACAAAGCCTGACTGTGACTTTAGACGCCTGTCAGTTGCTACAGCTCAGGTTTGAGTGTGCTTTGAGAGTACCACGAAGGCCCCGCGTTGCTCTGTGATTTAAATGTTTTCTCACCATCTTTCCACGTTGCTGTGCCGAGCGGGTTTCTCGCAGGGTGAAGACATTGCCACAAACTGAGATCTCCCTCCAGACCCCTGGTTTTGAGTCTTGAGTGAAGCCATTTCGAGGATGCATCACCAGCACTCCGTTAGTGGTCAGCCCATCCATTTGACCATCAAGCGTCGTCCATTTAGCAGCTTTCTCCTGGGAAAAACAAAAATATAGTTGTGATCAGGACGGGCCATTCAAACATCTTCAGTGTTGTATGAAGGTGCAGTTTGACAGAACATTAGGTATTGTCCTCCTGCCTACATGATAGATGGTATTTGTTTATATAATTTTGTTCCTATGTGAGTGGAGCACACAATGAAAAAGCTCTCACCCCAAGGAAGATGTTTTTTGAGGAGTCGAAACCTGCAGCGTAGATTCGTGCCGTGTAAGGTGGCGTGCGCTGGCACTTGATGCGGCAGGCGAAGCGAGAGATGGTGCTCTGAACCGACTGGGTGTCAGTGTTGCTCTGGCTCCCTGCCACAGTGTCAGTGACTACAAAGTCTATGGGACTTTCTGTTGATCGACCGATCTGGTGGAGACAGAAAGGAATGTGTTAAAGAAATTTTGAAATGAGACATCAAAATCAGTGATTGATTCAATCAAGAAGAGATAAAGATTGATGTATTTCCACCAGGAAGTAGCTTTATGGATGATGACAACAATAACAGAGCAGAAAAGAATAAAAAATGTGTGTTCTTTGTTACATAGGCAGATGACTTTGAAGGAAAGTTTTTAGCTTGTTCTCATAGGTTGCTATTTTTATGAAACCCATAATAACCCTCAGGACATTCTGCAGTATGATGATGGTACTTTTCTGCCCCTAACGGCGAACTGCACCGTCACTGTACCATAATCACAACACAGAACAGCCCCCCCGGGGTGTCAGGGGTCACAAGGGTCAGAGATAAAGCACTTCATGCTGCTGGATGGTTTAGTCATTTAGACGACATACGGTCAAGCAGAAATTTACAGAAATTTACAGAACAGCATCTCACAATTCAGCTCTATGACTAAACCATGTTTGAACCATATCAGCGGGTGCAGCAGCAGAGTGGAAAACATTAGGTCTGTCACTGGTTGTAAAACTCCGGTCCTAGTGGGGATATCTACAGCCTCTTACCTGGAACATGTCTGTAGTGCTGTCATAGGTATACTCCACCACCACCGTCTGCACTCGAGACAGAGTGTAAGAGATGCTGTGCTGGTCTTTGTTGCTAATGGCCTGAAGTGACAGAGAGAAGAACAGAGAGATTAATACAGGGAATAGAGAGACATGGATCACACCATTCACTCAGAGTACATACAGACTACATACAGATTTGAAAGTGATTGTACTCCATGGCAGAAACACCTCTGACTGTGTGTGCTCAGAGAACAATAGATACACAAAGGAAGGGTGGGGTGGGTGAGGAGTTTGCTTATGCAGTCACATGTTGGCTCCCTCAGCAAAGCCTCAACATCTTGTTGGTCAGTCAAGACCACCCAGAGAATAAATGCTCCTCCAGACTCCCAGAATTACTGCATTTACAGGTTTGGCCTGTGTGTGAGTGTGTAAGAAAATTTAAGTACAAGTGTGTGTCCACAGCCAATTCATAAAGTGCAGATGTTAAACCAAAAAAGCGAAGGTCCTCTCAGTCATACACACACACATACACGCCTAACATCCGCTGCTCTATAACCAGATTTGCAGGATTTCTGGGCGGTTTTACGACTGATGATGGAAAGACATGCACATGTGCTTTTAGGGACTTTGATAGGAAACGCTCAGTTACCTTCCACTGGGCCATTCACATTTGTTTCCCATATAAACTCTCAGTGTGTTCCAGTTAAAAGCTGTGTCAAAACCACTGCCCAAATAGCTTGAGAGGCCTTCTTTCTGCTAACTCAGGAAAGCTGAGCTCTGTCTTTTCCCTGTTTGGCTGATGGGGTTCGTTGTGTGTGTGTGTGTGTGTGTGTGTATGTGCGTCTTACTTTCATAATACAGAACAAAAAGCAAACAGGATTTCACAAAAGCTTTTGGAGGAGCTGCGCAGACCAAATCCACTCAACTGGGTGTGTTTTATTTGATGCTGTCAGACAAACTCAATCACACACTTAACAAAGACAGAGGGAGACAAAACAGGAGTACTTTCTCACTCATACACTTGTGTTTTTCTTTATGTTTGCAATATTCTTCATGAACAATAAAACCACAAAGGTTGCACTAACATGAATCAGCAGGAAAGCTTTCAACTTTCAGGACTGAAACTGCTGCCATGTGGGGTTTCGATGTGAGGGTTGACTATATGATACTGTTACGATTGTGAGCTCCTGTATGTGTGTGTGTGTGTGTGTGTGTGTGTCTGTGTCTGTGTGTGTGTGTGTGTGTGTGTTTTCACCTTGGCTGCCTGTGGAGAGCAGGCGACATGGACTGTGCTGGGTTTCACTCCATTTGCCTTCGGTCTCTTACAAAGTGCAAAACGGCTTTTACGCCGGCCGCGGTCCCCGTTGGGCAGAGAGCCATTGTACCTGTACACACACATACACACACACACACACACACACACACACACACACACACACACACACACACACACACACACACACACATATACATACATAAAGAAGACAATAGGCCATTATTGTCTGAGTGTTATACACTGCAAAAACAGTCATTGTGGAACAAGCTTGAGGCTTTCTGGTGCCTCTAGGACTGCATACAAGCACACACACTCACATAAACACACATAAAAACACAAATACACACAGCTGCCTATACTTGTCATACATGCTTTTGCATAAAAGCACATCACGTCCCATAAACAACAAAGCCCTCCAAACATAACCCCAGAAAGACTGAGAAAATAAACACACAAAGAGTCTCATTTAGGCTGATGCATGGCCAAGAAGAGGAGAATAAACAGAGGCGTTCCCTCCAACAGAATGGAGTCTCTGTGACTCCTGAAAACACTGGCACTGTCTGTTTCTCAATGTGTGTCTGTGTGTGATTTTCCTCATGTGAAGTAAGTGGAGAGTCCACTGTATCATCTCTTTACCACTCACTTAATCAACAGCGTGTTTGTGTTTCAGAGAACTAAACTGTCCAAACAAACGCACCATTTATAAAAGAAAATCAAAGCAGAATCAAGTGACTGCTATAGTCCCACTGTGAAGTGATAGTCCTGCTAACAGCACCACAGCGTCATAAACACCACCACATGCATAAACACCACTTGCTGCTTCATTACTGCCACATAAGTTAAGCATTAATCTGGATGTTCTGATATACTGCAACTACGCTTGACTGCGTTAGATACAGTGTGATCGTACATACATGATGCAACTTCCTTAGAGATTGGCTAATTTTACAGAATTCAGCAAATGTTTGATATTATTAGCTATAAGTTGTCAAAAAACTGTATAATGCTGTTACTTTTTTTATACTTGAACATTTTTAAAGTGAAGCTGAAAACCTATATTTTAAGTCCAAGTTTTACTTATTTATTCTATCACTTCTGATCTAATCTATCTGAGGTTGTATGATTCTATTTGTTTGTACATGTTATAGTTACATATACAATTTATTTATTTATCTTATCAGTGTTAACTTAATTATTTGATAATAAATTTTAAAGTTTTTACATCTTGTCTTCTGTTATTGTTTATCAGCCTTTTAAGTCTTTTACTATTCTATCAATTTTTTTTTAATCATTTTTATTTGGTTGTCTTGAGTTTTAACACTTTATTCTACCTTTAGTGTTTCCTCATGAAGATATCCTGATGATTTTGCAACTATTATTAATTTTCACTTTGTTTAGCATGAAAAGTGCTCTGTAAATAAATTCTGATTTATTGATTGATTAATCATTAATCAAATGTTTATAAATGTGAACAAACAGGTAAAAAAGAACTTTCTGAAAGAAAAGAAACATGCTTGCGCAGATACTGGACACCGCAGTGACAACATGAAAAAACCCCATAAAGGTTCTTTGTTCTAAACCTGGACAGCAGAAGCATGTGTAATGTCTGGTGAGTTTTCTTTGAAGCAGTAAACATGAAGTCCAGTAATGACAGCACAGACAGGCTGAAAGCATGCCCAGTCTACTGCAAAGTGTTTCTCTGGGAGAGCGGATCTGCTAGGATCAAACGACGCTGCGAGGGTTTATGTGTAACCATGGTGAGGGAACAGAGTCACAGCAACGGTTTGGGAAGAGTAACCATGGCAAGAGTGTAACTATGGTGAAGTTTAGCCCGTATCCAGAGAAAGGGCAGGGCAGTCTCCTGGAGGGAGCTCAAGCTGTTGCTGGCAGTTCAAACCAAAAACTCCCATGAGTCGCAGTAAAGTGTGAGTTTACAAATGTGTAACCAAGTATTCTCTAAACACTCAAAGGCTCAAGGTTAACAAAACATTAGCATCTGTTGATATGTTAATATGTGTTTGTATTTACATGTTGCTCAAACAGAGAGGCAGGAAGCACAACAGTCAGGAAAAAGTTACACACTGTATTATTCAGTCCCAGAATTAGCAACATGTATGTGTGTTTTTCCCCCTGAAAACACTACTACACTAAAGCTCAGTGTGCGGCAACAAGCTCCCACACATACACCGATAAAGACTTTATAAAGACAGGTTGTGTTGGTAATTACTGCCTATGGCTGAGTCACACTCTGCCTCTGTTTACACGTTAACATTGAAAGGTTGGTAAAGTACAGGCAGGGGCTGCCAACTGTATAAAAAATATGGTTTCTTTGAATGCACTGTGCTCAAAAACACCAAGCTGGAGTTAGCATCTCCATGAGAACAACAACAACAAAAGAAGTCCCATTCTGGATCGAGTAAACAGGATGTGGTCAGGACCCCCTGAGGAGACAATTTTTCATTTTTTCCAACATAGCTGGCTAACTGTAAAGTTTCTTAATGAAATTGTTAAAAACTTGTAATAAATCAGTCATTCGTGAAAGAATGAACACATAAAAAAGTAGCTATGCTTTCCTTTGCTATATTAATGTAGAACCATGCACCAGTTTGAGCATGTTGAACGTTCTTTTGACACTTGAAAAGCTGTGGCACTCAAATGGGCTTTGAAACATGGTGATATTGATTAGGGACACCATGCTGCGTGTTGATGATACCTTCTTTTAGGATCTGTTTTCACTTGTGGTGTAATCTCTGTCAGTAATTTGCCTCAATTAGAATCAAGTGCATTTTCCAGCCTGCAGAATAAACCAGACTGGTGGAGTTTACTTCAGCTGAGCATTTTGGTGGCATGGACATGTTCTGATTGGCTAATGAACAATATACCACATAACTGCATTTCTTGATTAGGATTAAACCCAGTAAAGACCTAAAATTTCTTCTGTGCTTGGTAAAAGTCAATAAGAGGATAGCGTATGTCTTCAAGACCATTCTTTTCAGTCTTTAAACTTTAAGACCAAGTAGAACATTTTTTATACTGTTTTCTGTTTTTGAAATGAAACCACTGTGGGAGTTTTATGACCTATCTTTGCAGCAGCCAGCAGAAACACTGCAACTTTGAAAAATTGAGGGGTTTTTCTACTTGAAATGCTATGTAGCAATATTTGCATTAGCTGGTTCCTGTTTTATTTTTTTCTACTCATCAGGATGCTACAACTCTGTTTGTGAATGGGAGGATAAATATTACAATAAACAGCAAGAATATTATCACTATGTGTTGAAAATGATAAGCAATATCCCCCTTGTAGATGTTTCAACATTTTTAGTGACTTGGAAACTGAGAAAGACTTGAAGGAAGTAAGAATTTAGAGTAATTTTGGGGGCATTTAACAGCTGTAGCCTTGATGGTTCTGCTCAGGTTGCTCATTCATGGCTAGACAAAAGCATTCCTTTGTGTTTAATTGGAAGTGAAGTGCATTCTGTGTTGCTTTGACCTGTGGACATTGAGTATATCACAAGTTATTGAGTGTAAGCTTGTTGTTGAGAGTGGCACAGTGTCTCAAGGCTCCACACCTTCATTGTAGGTCTGTATGATGCATGGTTCAAGTGTCAGGGTTAGAGGCTAAGACATAAAAGTTCCAGTGTTTAGAGTCCTAAGAGCAGCTTTACTTGTAGCAGAGGGAGTGATTACTCATGCCTTCCAGGGATAAATGCCCCTGTTGACCTTTTTGTAAAAGCAGGTCTGACCCAGAATAAAAAAGCCTGACCTAGAATGAAAAACTAGGAGCGGAAAAAGAAGAGCAAAACAGAAAACTGGGGTTCTCCCTTGTAAAGGCATGGAACTGCATTTACTGCTTGTTGCATTTTTCCACTGAGGAAAATTTCCACGGTCATTTTCCAGACAATGCCGATCCAGCACAACCTAGAACAACAAACTGTGTGTCAGCTGTGAAACTGTGTGTTTGAGTGTCTGCGTGAGACATGTAGAATGTGAGTTTCTGTGTGTGTGAATTCAACATACATGCATAAAAAAGTATGTAAGTGTGTACACGTAAAGAGTCATTTCTACATCTGCATTCCTCGGTGGAGTGGGCTGGGACAGGGAGTGGATTGGAATAGCCCTTTGGGGAATAAACAGGAGACGGACGGATAAAGGAAGTACTTCACTGTCAGTTGTTATTGGAGAACATGACTGTGATTATGTGTGTGTTTGTGTGGGTGTTTGTATATGTGTGTGTGTGTGTGTGTGTGTGTGTGGATATCTGTCTTCAATGCTGACGATACAGGGTGGGGTGGAGGTTTTTTCCTACAGCTGAGTATGTGGAACTGAGTCAAAAGACACTCAAAGGGGAGAAAGAAACAGCTGAGGTGTTCATGAGAGTCTCAGCAACATTGTCGAAACAAAGCCATTCTTAAATTCAATCAAGTTGCATTCTCTCCTTAAAAACCTGACTAACACACAGTAGTTAGAGGGGTGTTATATCTTCATAGGTTAACCAGAAACATCCCCATGGATTCCCTTGAGACACTGGTCCTTCACTGTGACAATAGACCTTTCTCTCTCCAGCACTTCTTTCATTGTTCTTAGATTATTACTTTATTTTCATTTAACCATCACTGGTTTGCATATATATGAATGCATTGTGTTCAGCAGCTGAAACATTGTAGCTTAGGCTCAACTGTGGCCTAAATAAACTTTGTGGGGTTTTTTTTATTAAACAATCATTTGATTTGTTTAAAGGAAAAATTTAGCCTCGCATTGCCAAACCCATCAGCTTGCTCCCATTCATTTTCACTGGCAAATGAGTCTGGCACACAGACTGGATACATGGATTTAATCTCAGTGACCTCACCCACAGAGCGACATCTTGCATGTCTCACTCTGCTAGTGGTCTCTGTGTTAGCTTAAAGGGACTGTGAGGATTTGAATAAGTGATCTTGAAAAAGTCTTATATCTAGACATATACCTGATCATCATCTGCAATGAGATTATCAGCATTAAAACTGTTTTTTTCAAAATGCTAATTCCTAGCTCCCAAAACGGGGTTGACCGGACCAACTGACAAACAGAGAATTGAAGTCTCTATGACAAGACCACACCAGCTGACAAAGTTTAGCAGTGAGAAAAGAGATCTCTGTTTTTCCCTGCTGAAAACAATGTTTTGGATTTATTTAGTAATAATACTGCACACTGGAGCTTGAATGTCTGACAGAAAAAGGATAAAAGAGCAAAAATGGCTAAAGAAGAGATTCATAGAGCATGGGCTAGAGGCTAAAATACGAGCTAAAGGCTAAAAGGACTCACTAACATTAGACAGGACCAATGCAACTCAGAGCACCTGGCTGTGAGTAGTGCTAAATGTAGCAGGCTACAAAAACTACAGTACAAACTCACAAAATTTGCCTGTCTTCACTTTCAAACAACAACATTACCTAATTGTTGATAAAAGCTATTAACTTTTGCGTTCGATATGCTAAAAAGTCATCTTGAACAAAGAAAGTCTAAAAAAGAAGATACAATATACTTTCACTTTCAAAACAAATACATCATGACAGTTTGTGCAAGCCCTCTGGCCGAAGGGAGTCGCTGCAACCCACTTCATATAGATTCTCCTCACACTCCCTCAAATTAAACTTCAAAATCTCACATTTTCTGCAATAATTTAATATAGATGTTGGACTGAAAGAAGTAAAACAGCCTGGATTTGTGAACATGCCCTTATTTGTGCGCAAACCTGCAAAACTATACCACAAACAGAGGAGATGCCATCCCAAAATATACATTCAGCTGTTTCTAGTGTTATCAAAACACAGCATGTGAGATGAGGTTGAAAAAAGAAAACAGGTCTATGAGCGAAGGTTTTTTTCTGCAGTTTCAGCCAAGGCTTTTTGGACCTGGCAGTGCTGCAAACACTGAACAGAATGAGCTAGAACAGCAAACAACCACCACAACGTCATCCAGCCACTATCAGCTCTGACACTGATCAAACAATGACCAGAACAACCAATCATGTTTTACACATGCCACACATTCAACACTTGAGCAAGATCTGTGGGTATCATTCTGTTTCTTGCAACACCAGTCAAGTGAAAGTGTGTTTTTCTTATGTTTAGGGCTGACCAGATTTGCAAGTTTTAATGTTGGGATTTTTTTTATTTCTAAATTAGTGAATTTTACCAATCTTTTTTTTTGCTTACCCCAGCACAATGAGCTCTCCATACTTCACTGGCACTTTGGTGGAGGCGGTGGTGGAGATGTTTTCCTGCTCTGGCGAGTACATTGGGAAGGGCTGATACAGGCTTACAGCAGGGGAGGCGAGATGGATGAGATCCAAACAGGGCAGAGGGAGGCAGGATGGGAAAGGAGGGGGAGAGGAGGGGGAGGTGCTGATTGAATGGAGCACAGGAGGGAAAGGAGGAGAAGGAAGGGGAAGGGTCAGCTAAGCCTCAGCTCCACCCTCTCATGCTTCATGAGTCTGTCGCTCACAGCAGCGCCACTTGTCCTGCAGATTGAGAAAGAGAGGATTTACAACAACATTAGTGTTATTAGCTTTATATAAAAGTTTGTGCACATAAATCATAAAAAACAAATTGCGTTCTTTGTCAAATCTTTTTGAACAAAATTAACTTATTCTTTAAGTACTGCTTAATTCTGGCCTTGTCAAACAAACAGAACAGCCTTCCAGCTTCATGACCTTCACCAGAGCATTTTTATTACCCAGAGTATTACATCAAGAAAACAGAACTATCCCTTTAAGCCTGATCTCCACAAAGATGATACAACCACTCTGAGTTGCTCAGCAGGTAAAAATGCAAAAATCACCCACACACACACTTCAACCTCCCAAAGAAGTTTCCAAAAAAAGGCTTTCATCAGAACATCAGGGACATGACTAGGCTAGGTTGGGAGAAAATGTGACTTGTTCTTTTTTGAAGAGCGAGGTGGGTGTCTGTAAAATCTAACTTCAGAGAATGAGTCCATGTTAAAGAGAAATGGAGCAGAGGAAAGGAGACATGCATGAGGAAAGATAAACATCAGAAAAGTAGAGGATGAACTTCCTGTAATAATAATAAGATCCCGTGTGAATCTTAACATTTTGGGTTAAGTCCAACTTATGACCCCCCCGAGTTAATAAAAAGAGCCTTATGTAATACATTATGATGTGCTCTCTATCATTTAAAATAGGAAGACAAACAACATCACTTCACTTCCAGGAAGTCTCCCCTTATATGAGGCTGAAAATTCTCCTACAACTCCCAGAGTGCCTTTCTGCTAAGAGAATATAAAACTGCTCATGAATAAAGCATAGGAAGTTAAGTGTTTTGATGATGAGTGGCAATGGAGGGCTTTGTTCCTGGATGCTCTCACTGAGTCCTGAGGATCAGATGCAGATACAGTCCCATCAGAGTGAGTGGGAGAAGTTCAGGCAGAGGCCTTCCAAGTAAATACTTCAGATGTAACGTCAGACAGAAGCTTTATTCAGTATGGATGAAGAGAAAGTTTGCATAAGTATCAAAGACGAACACTACACCCTGAATTTCAACTCAACCAAAGATTTGCATTTTCAGTATTTTATGATATAGTTAACCTATACTTTGTGAGTTTTGAGGATTCCAAAAAAAAACTATTTCAAAACTTTTGTTGAAATGGCATATCAATCTTTGTTTCACAAGAGAATTTACAAAGGAACCCAATCAAAGGCTTTTTTAAAACATAGACAGTGTGGCAGCTTCGCAAAAATGAAGCCAAGATATTCGATCGATCAATTTTTATAGCACCAAATCACAACAAATGTTATTTCAAAAGACTTGCCAGAAATATTAACAGAGACACAGAAAGACACAGACACAGAGGGAAGTAGACACGGGGAGATACAGACACATGAGCCTCGTTTCCACCAAGCGGATCGGTTTGGTTCGTCTCAATACGGCACACATTTTGTGCCGTTTCCATAGACTAAAACTGGGATGGGTCCCCAAATAATCGATCCATACCGCTCCACTTTTCAGTACCCTTCCGTTGGGGTGCCAAGCCGCACCAAACTGACCCCAGGGGTGGGGCTATAATCACTGCAGTATGTTGATAGGTCAAAAGATCAGTAACTTCCCGTGCGACAGCGGTAATACAGAACAACACAATCCCGCACGCAGCCTTTCCTGAAATAAAGCTTCATTGCGTTATGGAATAAAGAGCCACATGCTGATCGCAAACTAGAAGAGTTGCTGGATGTCCTCCATCTTGCTCTTTGTTTACAATGCCACCAATTTCTTCTTCATTGCATTTATTGGCGAGGTACACTGTGTAGCGCTGCAATGATGTCATGCTGATACGTAGCAGACGCGCCATCCAGCCCATCAAGCAGGGTATGGTTGGCTGTGGAAACACGTGTGGAACGCACAGGATCAGGCTTTACTGACCTGACCCGTACCAAACTGTACTGATCCATACCTGACTGCCTGGTGGAAACGAGGCTAAAGAGACCGAAGTACCGAGAAATATTAGGGAGTTCTGAAACGTTCTGCCTGTGGGATAGCCTCTTATTTAGAGAACTAGTTATTTGATGCTCAAAATAGGGCAACACCATGATTGACAGCTCTGTCGACCAATGAGGTACCTGCTTTAAGGCTGTGTACACTTTAGTTGCAATGTAACTACGGAGGGCTAAACAAAAGCATCAAAATGAAACGAGTGTGCTCCAAACTTTCCATAATCACATGTGTTAATCTTTGCCACCTCTCTCATTTGCCTTACTCTTTTCACAAACTTCTGGGTACAACTAGGACAAGCCTAGCCTGAAGTAAATTAAAGATTTTATTTGCAAATGATCTGAAGGAAGAGCAAATGCAAGCTCAAAATCGTTTACAAAAAAAGAGACAGAATCCAACATCCCTTTTAGGTTTTAACACTCTAACAGCTTTACACCTGAAGTAACACTTTGTGTCAGATGTCACATTCAGGTAGTTCACTCTGAAAGTGTTAGCATTGTGTTAACTTTGGATCTATATTCTGTGTCTCAAACCACCAGCTGAAAAAGCTTCATCTGGAGGAGTGAGAGAGAGAAAGTGGAGGGATTCAAGGATTAGATGAGTGAAGTAAGCACAAGCAATGCAAATAGGTAATCCAGGAACCTCTTGTGAGCATTGTCAACAGAGTTCAGAAAATGGTGTATGGGTTTCAAGATCCTTTTTGTGAGAGGAGAGCAAGATCAGGATGAATAAAAAGTTTAAGAAGTAGTAAATCTAAAACAGAGGAGCAGGGAGAGTATGTAGTAAGAACGGGAAGGTGAAGAAGAATATGTTACAAAAACTGGATGTAAGTCTGAGTTCCACCTGTTCCCCCGACAGAAGGGGTTAATCCCACATACTCACACGCATGTAGCATTGCCACTGCATACTGAAACTGATTTAGACTGTGTGCATTTAAAATCCTCCACTTGCATGTGCACACAGTCAGCAGTGTCTGAGGAGCTGTTGGCTGACTTGCCAGGGATTGATTGAAACTTATGGATCGAGACACGGGAGACCAACAGACTAACAGGTCAGAGTCAGTGGGTCCTGTTGATAAATCCCCCCATGGTGCTGAGTTGTCTTTAGTAGCAACTCTGCTGTTACCAGGAGCTCAGAAAGACAGAATTTGCCTCTGCAGGGTATGTTGAAGAGTTACGAAAATCGCTGTAAGCAACCTTTGTCAGCTGTCTGAATGAAACTATGATTTTTTTTATCTGATCTCACTAAAAATGTCACTGAATTTGCTTGATTCTGGCATCCTTAAATACACGTGTGAAATGTATGGGTGTGTGTGTCTGACTAAGCTCTCAGCTCCTTCAACTCTGCATGACACAGAGCTGAGTGTGGCTGCGTGCCAACTGCTGCTTAGCTACAGAGACACACACAGTCCTACAACAATAGATCTGAAGCTCAGCAAGACTGACTCTGTTGGCCGGGGTCAGGGATGGTAACAACGGGCTGCTGACAGCAGGAACAGCAACCTTACACTTGCAAAATCCCTTGTAAAACTTAAGTGCAAAGAGGCACGCATGTACGACACCTGCCGTTCCCACTGGCTGCCAATAGAGCACAACACATGACAACAAACGTACACACCCACAGGCAGAAGCAAATACACACAAACACACACACACACACACACACACGTGTCATCACGTTAACACAGGAGCAAGCCAAAAACTGCACTTCTGCTTTTGAATGCATCAGCAGCTGAGCCACAGCGCCACATGTCAATCGGTGCTATTTAGCATAAACCAAAGAGTGATACAAAGCCATCCCAAGGGAGATGTGTGCTTGATGCTTTCATATTGAGTTATGAGGTGAGTAATACTGAGGTAAGTCAAAGTGTGACACACTTTCAGGATCACAAAGTGTGACTGTGGAAATAAACAACTCAACCTGAGGCTGTGTATCTCCATCATGATTTCTGGGTCATGAGATACTGTAACAGGGTCACTCACAGAGGCTTGCAGAGACAGAGTTACAGTACAGTGTTGACCAACTTCTGACCTCATTTGGCAAACCTTTTTATACCTGCCCCTGCATTAAGAAAGCTTAATTCACAGATAATAAAAAACAACTTGAATGATAATCTAGGTGATTTATGGTTAAATCCTCTCTTTATCCATCCATGGATAAGTACATTTATTTCATACTAGTCTTACTGAACAAGTCAAACATGATTAACCAATGCCTCACTGATGTTAAACCTTGCTTTTGTAGTTTCTGGGGTGTTACTAACCTGTTCCCTTGGCATTCAAACTTGAATTCAGTGTCAATGTTTATTTTTTGCCAAAAAAGAAGAAGAAAAGAGTACAGTTAAGTGCTCCCCAAGTCATTTGGACTGCCATAGGGTCTAACAGACTCTTATCATCCTTGTTTTAAGAAAACGTTTTAATCAAGAAAACACTGCAAAAACGGAAATTTAAGCAAGTTGTTATGTCTTATTTGTAGTAAAAATTGTCGTATTGTTCTTAACTTGAGCCACATTCACCATACCAGGTCATAAAAATGTCTTATTTCAAGTTTTTTTAAGAAAAGAATGAGGTGTAAATTGCTTGTAACAAGTCAAAAAAATCAGCCAATGGGATAAGACGAATTTGCCTCGGAAGTTTCTTGAAATTAGAAAGATGCCTTAAAACAAGAATCTTTAATCTTATCCCATTGGCAGTTTTTTTTACTTTTTACAAGCAATTGATGCCTCATTTTTGTCTTTAAAAAACTTGAAATGAGAGATTTTTATGACTTTGTCTAGTAAATGTGGCTCAAATCAAGAATAGTAAGATACATTTTACTAAAAATAAGACATAATTACTTGCTTAGATTTCAGTTTTTGCAGTGCAAAAGAAAAACTCTGAAAAAGAGGCATGTTTGCTTACACAAACACATCTCAAAAATGACAATTTTGAGTGAAACCTTGATATTTCATGGGCTACAGATATTGAAAATCCAAAATTCTGTGTCTCAGAAAATTAGACTTTTAAATAAGGGCGATAAAAAATGATATTTTAAACAGAAATGCCAGGCCTTTGGAAAGTCTTGCTAGTTTCCAATGATTTTATCAGTTTTGTACCAAAATTTCCCCCTTTTTCAAACATATTTGGTCCCCTCAAACTTATTTTTATTTCTACTTCTTGCTGTTTTACCACTTTTTACTACATAGCTCGTTGCCTTGGCAAAGGTAGTTTTTAACAGTTTTGCTCTTTGGTTGAGCAGGGTCGAGTTACACTAATGTAGAGCATAAAACATTCATTGCAAAATATGTATCTATTATTCTTACACATTTCAGGTTGAATAAATATTGCAGTGTCTGTTATTATAATGTTGCAGCGGGTCATACTGCAATTTAATCTTATTTGTAATTAAATGTCCAGCCCTTACCTAAAGACCCCTTTCTTATTATCATATTTGATGAAGTTGAAATATCTAATCTTAATTTGAGAAACAAGGAACAGTTTATATAACCAAAGATTGAAACATTTATTTTCTGATGTGACTGCAAAATCTTGTACACAAATCAAGTTATTTCAGCTCAATTCGTAGAAAATCAATAACAACAAAAACACACAACAACAAACACAAGTAGAGCAAAAAGAGCCACACTCTGCATGAACAAATCCCTCATCTGGCAGTAGGTCAGGGACAGGTTCACAAGTTTGAAGAGATAGAAAAAAAAACTGGGACCTCCTACAAAGTGTAACATCTTCATTAGTGGAAAGTGGTAATGATATCCTCCTTAAAGTGGGTCATTAGATCAATAAATAATAACAGCAGCCTGGCACTGACTAAGAGAGAGTTACATGTATGTGGTTGTCAACATATGTGGGGCTATAAAATATGAACACACCTGCTGCTGTGTGATCAGACAACAAGCTTGACTTCATTTTAAAGTTTCAGTTCAGTTTGGGGAAATGTTTAACTGTTGTTTTTATGTCTGTTTAACGGAGGAAAAAACAAGCTCATAGCTTTGTTTGTGGCTGCTGTGATCTTTGTCAAAGACCTTCTAAAAGAAGGTCATCAGATACCTTATCATGGACCCTAACCACATCCTCTAACACTCCGAGGCTTTTTTGGTACTTTCTCACCTTTCATGTTCCTTATGAGCGAGAGGCTGCAAGTGCTCGAGATGTAGCATGCTGGGAAGAAGGATCATGTTTTTTCGACCACCTTGGCAATAATTCTTCCAAAACGTCAGCCTCTCTCTGCTTTTCCCTCCTTTAAATACCTTCATTCTGCATCTCCTTTGACATGTTCTTTGTTCCTTCAAGAAACGAACATGTCGCTGTTGTGTGTACACAAAACCAGTGAATGAATTCATCTGACGTTTCAGTCTCCAGCCCAAAGCTCACTTTACCTCAGTGCTCAGTTCTATGCAACAGCTCAGATCAGATAACGCAAAGCCTAGTCTGAAACCTAAGAAACATTTTCAAAGAATGCTGAGTAATGTCTGCTGTCACATAAAAACTGATCAGTGCCCGACTTAAAAGGGATTTCTATTATTCAGCTGGCACAGCAGGATAATGCCTGTGTGATAATCTAGAACAGAAGTTTTCAAACTTTAAAGGTGTAAGACTGTGTGAGAAGAGAGGGGGCAGCTGACTTGGCAGGAAGTAAGTAAAGTAAGTGAAGTGTTCCTGGTCTTGGTATCAATATGATAATGATCTCACAACAGGCTGTGGGAAATCAAAGAGGGTGTTAGCCTGCTTTCCAGAAATGTATTTAAATATGGACATGCTTTGATGGTTAAAAAAAATAAATGGTTTACAGTAATGACAGCAATGTCTTCCACCTCCTTTACTTCCAATGACACCCAGGCTTGCCCTTGTTTTAGCTTAAACCAACCCTGCGGTCACTGAACAGCAACAGGGACGAATCATATACTGCCAGGAAACGAAAAGAGCAGATTCCAGTAAAACAACAGCATGATTGAGAATATTAGAAAACTAAGAGACTCCTACACTTCACTGTTAAGTTACTTTTCTCACCAAAAAGAAATATCTGATAAACTAATGTGTTCAAGAATCACAATTTATATCCACATAAAGACCACATTGAAATCAATATTTAATTTTGACTGCATCCTTCATATTCACACAATCATAAGCCCCATTGTTTTCTTGGAAATCAATTTGCTTCTTTTAAAAAATAGAAATCTGCATCAAACCAGAGCCCAGTATTCTGAGTTATGCTGCGTAGACAATAAAGGAGTTAAATGTGAAGCTCAATATAAACCTTCACTGGTGAAGCATGCTCAGTTAAACTTCCTCAAAAGCATTCTTTGCCAAATTCCTCCTCAGAGAGGAACTCAAACCCTCTTGACCAGAGTCCTGTTTGGAAAGCAGTCGAAGTTTTTCAGTTCAGTGAAGGAGAAAAGTCATGTCCATGTGCTTAAACTCGTGGCCTCGAGGAAAACAGGTGATTGCTGCTGCAGTAAAATCCTCAATAGAGAGACAGAGGGGAAGTCTCTGGGAAGGCAAACTTAAAGGGACCGTGAGGACTTTCTAAGTGTTCTTGAAAAATTCTCATATCTATCCACAACAAAAATGAGATTGTCAGAGTCCTAAAATAAGTTATTTCTAAATGCTAATTCCTAGCTTCTTGATTGGGATGCCAGCTGATGACGTTTAGCAGTGAGAAGAGAGATCTGTGTTTTTCAAAACTGCTATGAAACTGTTGATAAATACCTTACCTCGTCGTGTTGTATCCGTTGAAAAGCTATCATTAAGAAAGAAAAGAAGTGTTAAAAAGAAGATACAATCTACTTTCACTTTAACTTCCAAAATACACACATACATAAATACATCACAGCAGTTTGCACAAGTCCGGCAAAAGGAGTCGCTGCAATCCACTTCATACAGATTCTCCTCACATTCACTTTGCAGGTGGTTTTTGATAAGATTATGGTACCACATTTCCTTTGCAACTATTATATTCATCTGGTTACAGGGCATTTGATCAAGAGTGATAACCTTTTGTCTAATGTGCTTGAAGCATGATTTGAAGGAACCAATCAAAGCATGAGTTATCTCTGACAGCATCACCATGCAAGAGGAAGCATAGCTAAGTCAATGTTTCAAACCATGAACTTCAACTGCCAGTGACGAAGCTAGCATGTTTTCAGCCAGCTCACACATTTCCCAGCTCAAAAGATAAAATGATCGCTTGGTGCCAGAGAAAGATTCTTCATTCATAAAGAAGTAACCACGCTTAGTCAGCCAAAGCATAACCTGCCAACATCCGGTAAGTGGACAGGATGTAT
This sequence comes from Thalassoma bifasciatum, assembly GCA_008086565.1. Taxonomy (NCBI): domain Eukaryota; kingdom Metazoa; phylum Chordata; class Actinopteri; order Labriformes; family Labridae; genus Thalassoma; species Thalassoma bifasciatum. Next base: position 347,622 of record RPOG01000029.1, read on the forward strand.
TTATACCTTTTCATCTCTGACTACAGCTGACATGACATGCCTTGAGGTGAAAATAAAAAGTGAATTGAACAACATCTCACATTTCTGATATTTTTTTGTTTCCTGGAACTGGTTGAAAAAGAAAAAGAAAAGAAAAAAGGGTGTGTGGAACACTTCATCAGTCATCCGTTTATGGGCTTAAAGCAGGAAAAAGCAGGAGATTAAAGGCTTGCAACTGTTTCTTGGAATGTCTTGTTGTTTTTCTCCAAATGGTGACTGAACCGGAGCATTATGCAGCACATCATGCAAGACGGTTTACAGCTGCAAGAAAAGGAAAGACGGCCCAGTCTGGCCATAAACCCCATCCTTGTAAGTGGTGCAAGTTTTCAGACGCCCTGGGTCTGGTCTCCACTGTGTCAAGTTTCACAGAGGGGTCAGAGAAGAGGGATTGGTTTGCACACTGTGTGGAATGGACGCTTGATTACCCAGAAACTGATCTGTTGAGTGGAGGGAGCTCGCAAACCTGACGCCAGATTCTCTTTTTCCTCTTCCATCTTTGATTCTGTCTCTTATCCCTCAGCAGAGAGGGCTGATCAATGGGTGTTAACAGATGGTACTGGCAATGCAGGACATAGAAGTGGAAGTAAGCAAGGGAAGTATTGTGTCATAATCGCCAAGGAGATGAGCTTTGTTTTCTGGTAGTATTCTCAGAAGAAGCATTGGATTAGGGTTGGGAATTGAGAAGCAGTTCCTGTTAAGAATCGATAAGAAATGCTTTGATCCATTGACATAATTAGCCTTTTTGTTTAACATTTCCCTCATTGATTCTTTACATTGAGCTGGAGTGGCCAGACCGTCTGTTGACTACTATGTCCCAGTTATCTTAGCTTAGCAGATAAATAACAGTCTCTCATGAAAACTCTGACTCCGGATTTTTTGCTTGAAGTTTCGCTTAAAAAGCTGTAAACTGAACACAAAGAAATGTATATTACTCTCCCACAAGAAATTTGTATTTAATACAGTCATACCCAGATTCATTGACCAACTTTATACTTATTTACTCATTCAAAAAAAATGTTGACACAGAAAATCTGTAAAGCTACTTTTTGTATCCACAGGAGGAATTGACAAGTGAATCCACCAGGGCACTTGTATGAATTAATTCCTATCAATTCCCATCCCTACATTGGACGGTTCATTTGTCCTCAACTAACAGGTCACATTACGTTCATATTATTGATGGTACAAGAAGTGTATTCTTATTAATACTCATCTGTATGAAGAAGTGGACACATTTATCGTTTCAAGCTGGTCCCTCCACTCTGGAGCTGATAATTGCCAAACATTGCCTGAAATGTGCACGAGAGAAAAGCTGAAGACTAAAAAGAGTCAGCTATAAGATCAAAAGAAAAGTTTTTTTGTTTTTTGTTTTTTTAAAGAATGACAGGCATCAGAGAGCATTTGTGCACTCACTTTTGCCTTTCTAGTCATTTTTGTGAGTTTGCGAAACCTTTAAGGAGTTTATTGTTGAAGTAAAGTCCTTTTTCTGTTGATGGGAAAACAAGTGCTAAAGGCCCATTTCTAAAAATTATTCATACGTTGGCCCCAGAGTGTTAAATATGTAAAAATGATCTAACTCTTCGCATTGTATCTATAATTCATAAATGTCAGCACCTTCATTACTGGCAGACAGCACAACAGAAAATAACACCATACCAATCACTTCATTTTCTGCAAACAGAGACTCAACAGATCTCAGTTAGTTATATGACAAATTAATAGTTTAAAAATGTGAAACAGATTTTGTATATACAGCTTCAACAATGTTTGATTAGAAGTGTTCTGGGATGATAATTGTAACTGGCTAACGATCTCTCCATTTCTCTATAGCTGGCAACCATTCTTCCTGACTCCAGCAGCAAATGATCAGACTCATTTCCATTCACACACCGCCAAACCGCACAAAAACTCTGAACCACTGTCTGAAAACAAACCCACAGAGTGCACTGGCACTATGTAAACCATTTCCATGCAGAGGAAATATAAAATCAATGCATGGTCTTATGAGGGGGAAATCACTGCTGATGCAATGTTATAGAAAATTAATGTAGCATGAATTACATTTATTGCAGCTCAGCTGTGTGTACCCACACAGATAAGACTGCATTATCAATACACACCAGAGTGTCAGCTCCTGACATGACTTACAGAGCTGTAGTCTGGTCAAGAGGAAGGAGACAACAGGAGCACGTAACCGGTCTACTCAAAGTGATTTACACAAAGTCAGTGCATCAGTGCACATACAAAGTCCCTATCCCCGGCCTACTCTCAGACAGACGCACACTTCTCATGTTTTGTAGTCCCTGGAGGTGTTCTCCCATGTGTGTCTGTGTGGGCCAATATTCACACTGAGATGGTGGGAAACTACAATATATCTGATACAAGGGAAAAAGAAATTCTCTCAGAGCAGACAGCCATGTCCTGGTTAAAGCACACTAGAGGCAGAAAGTGTAACATCAGTACGACCCCTGGGTTTAACTCATCCTGATGGGCCTGCAGTGAAAGGACCCATCATCATAACACTCACACAGGTGTGAAAAGATTCAGATCATTTATCCTGATTCACTTACAACTGATAGGCAGACTGCAATCAATAATTTTGAATCGTAAGAATTAAACCAGAACATTATAACTACCACATAATAAATATCTTTGCCGTGGAAAAAAATATTTTTCAAAAAGAAGAGTAGTCCAGAACAAATTCACAGAAATCTCCTCCACATCTGCTCTTAAGATTTGTTCAAATGTGTTTTCTATGACGTGATTGTTTTTGCGTAATAAGCCTTCAGAACAAGACTTGATAACTGTGGCTATGGACAACAGTCTTTGGTGAATGTCATCCCCCTGCACTCATGCAGCTTGTCCTGTATCTCTCTCATGCAATCCCATCTAATAATCCTAAGTATAACTGAATGTTTAAGGAGAAGAAAGAAAGAAAAGCCTGAGCTGACTGACTCACAGACGGTGGTTGGAACAATTTAAGTTCCAGTGTTTACTCTCAAATGCACTATGTTGACAGCTTTTCACAATAACCAAAAGCCGTGATTATAAATATAAATGTGAATAAACACTTGACATACTGTGCAATACACAACCTGCTTACTTAGGATGGTGCACACATGCTCACTTACATGGTGAATAAAAATTTAATTAGCTCCAGCCATCTGTCTTTTTTTATCACCCTTTTTACAGAAACATATTACAGGACAGGCACACTCTGTGGTGTCTAGGCTCTCTGGGGTAACCATTAGCCTAAACCAGAGCTTATAAACCAGAACACAAAGCAGACCACTTCCCCATGTGCTGTTACCAACACACTCACTCTACACAGACGCTAAAGTGAGCAACATTTAGCCACGCTGAGCTCCTTTCATAGTTGTGACTATGACGGAAAAAAAGAGTAGTGGGTAACAAGGCAGATTAGAATAATCCACTTGGGCTGGATGCCAAGCACTTGACCTGAGGAAGCGTTGCCACAACAATACTCACACTCATCAGCTATAAACAGCAAGGCATGAAATATGTGGAGCGGGTCAGGAAAAGGACTTGAACATTAGAAACAAGGTGAGGAATGTAAACCTTGGCTGTGTTGTTGAAAGCAGATGTGAACATAGTGAAGGTGGCATCAAAGCCACTGGGGCTCATGCTGAACAAAACCAACACACAGCGACACATGCTGAAATGTTCTGTAAACATTTTGTGGGTGATGAAGATCCAACATTACACAACTCCTCTCTGTCACAACCAATGCACTGATCCCCTAAAGAAGTATACACTGCAAACTTCAGAAGTATGCGAAGTGCACATGGGACCAGATCCTTCCTGGTGCATGACAGCACTGTTCACACGTCCAACATCCATTTCTTAAAAAAGCAGACAGGGGTAGGACCTTTCGGCGCCAAACTCCTGCTGGGTATTAAATTGACTCATCAAAACAAACTAATGGTTGCTCTGGAGGCTCCTGGAGACGGGAGAGTCAGAGGAATTCAGGCCTTAGGAATGGCCCCACCAAAACATGGGCCTGAGTGTGAGGAGGCAGAGGCGCTTTTTTGGTAGACATGTTCCAGCACAGTAGATTAGAGTGCATGACAGGTTCTCAATTCACCTCAGAAATCCGAGTCACCACTGACATGCAAAGGACACTTTTATTCAGTTGGTGTGCATACTTAGATCCATAAAAGTAGCTGCAGAGACTATGCAAAACAATAGTTATTCAGGTGTCACAAGCCAAATTATTCCCCCATCCAGATGATACCCAGGTATATTTTGGCCCAGGCCTGATGATAACCTGAGGTATAAACTGGCCTGGTTCAACATATACCAGATTAGGCCAAAACATATCCTTCTTTGGCAAGGGGTTTCCTGTTTACAAAGAATTTGGTTCAACAAAGAATAATCATTGATCAGTAAACAAAAAAAGACTGTATGTTTTATTGTTCCTTTTATTTACAAGAACAAAAAATGTGCACAATCTTTTGAGACTGACTAATTCAAGTACAACTGACTGTCATGTCTGAAATAGTTCAATTTGATTCACAAAACTAGTGAAGAGTGAATAATAGAACTGCTCAAATCTTAGTTTTTCTTTGATTTGAACTGAATTAATTGCAATGTGGACTTGCAGATGTTTTTATTGTTTAAAAATGAATACTCTAACAAATTGAAAACTGCTCCAAATGCAACTGAGTTATAGTTAACTGAGCATTTAGGTAAAGTTATAGCAACCATAGTTAACTGAGCTTATAAAATGGCAAAGGCCAATAAGAGAAGCACAATCTAGCCTGAGGAACTTTTACCTGGGGTATAGCCTAGACAAGGAGGACACTTTGGCCTGTTGCAATGGTTAGCACAATCCTTTTTTTTTTACAGCTCCAAAAACAAAAACCCTGCAAAAGTTAAGAAAAGCTCACAGAAGAGAAACAACGATTTGCCTCCAGTCTTGGAAAAGTGGCTTTTGTGACAAAATGTGTCTTTGTGCAGAATTTGAAGATATGAAAGTCTTTGAACAGCTACAGAAAATTGTGCATGTCTGAGAGTGCATTTGTGGCGCTCTTGTTGTGTGCTCACACATCCTCCTTCATATGCTTCAGAAACACCATAACACTGTGTGAAATCACACCCTGGGACATCAGTATTAAATTTCTGAGGATGCAATGTGTGGAGAAAAAGACATTATGAACCAAAAAGAGAGTCAATGAATGTTTGCCCTCCTCAGAGCTTAAACGGTTTCACCACTAAAGGCCAAAAAGTAGGAATGGGAATGTTAAATAATACGCACAAGTGGATAAACTTAACTGAGTGTGGACATGTCTGGACAAAAATCTAAAAGTGAGTGTTTTTGTGTCTCTGTGCATTAATGGTCACTCTTCTCTGTTTGCAGGGCAAGCCTGCTGCCTGTGCTTTGTCAGAACAGCCTACTGGTTTTCCTGGAAGCGATGCTGGGAGGAGGCTAACTGATGACAGACGGTGGGGGAAGAAATAGGAGGGCAGCCGTTCGAATTACAGTCTCATTAATGATTCAGTGAGAAGAACACAGACTGGTGCATGCACACAAACAACAAACAGCTCTGTTGGTGGACGTGCAACAAGATACAAACCCATGCAAAGTCTCATGCACACACTGATCCTTAGAGGAGCAGACGTGCACACCTGAAGGCCTGTGCAGCCTGGTGCGCATAGAGGTTCATATGCTACCAGTGATACGTTCATAGCCATGCACAAGGACCTGCTGTACCCAGACTGTACATAGCAAGTGCCTGTTCAAATACTGAATGAATAAACACACACAAACACAGACCAAGGGCCCTACATTCATCCCCAAGTTGTAGAGTTTAAGTTTAAGTGAAGTGTGGTGCAGTATGAAGGAAATCAGTGTAGGAATAAAACATCAGAATAATTCCTTTAACTACAGCAGCCAAACACAAAATGTATACATAAACAGCTGTATCACTGAAATGCACATTTGTAAGTTAACAAATTTGCAGAGTTTTAAAATTCAAAACACTTTCTAAAAGATGGGATTGAGGTCAATATATATCATCATCATCAACATACAGTCATTCATGAAGCCTTATCATGGTCAGACACAACAATGTGAATCACAGTATGTAGCAGAGATAATGAGCTGTATTCATGGGCAAACTGCAACAGCAATACTTTTTCTTCAGATATTCTCTCCATTGCTTTAGCTTTCTGTCACGTCAGCCCTTTGCCAGCTTGCATCTGTCTGACAAACAAATGAAAACACAGATTTAAACCACAGTGTTTTTGAGCTGTCTCAAACGAGGCGGAAATAAATGCACTTTTTAATCAAGAGTGTAAATTAATGCTGTGATCCCACTTTTTTGAATCATCATTTTGCCTCAGAGGGGAATGTTTTCGTCTGTGGTTTCAGAGTTCACATGATGTCACACAGATGTTTTTTTTTTTTTTACTGTAAATTTAAGATCACAGAATTTTTTGATGGTTAAGAGTTCCCAGAGAAAAAAAAAAAAAGCTGTGATTGTTTGTTAGACAGTTTGTCTGCTTCCAAACTGAGGAAGGAAATGCTGATTTAACCCCTTCCAAACTCTGGATTCACAGTTTTTAATGACAGTGTTATAGAGTGCAATTATGAAAACACAAAAAAATGGATCCTTTCAATCTAAGGGATTTTTGTCTTGTTACCCAAAAATTTCTACAAAAAAAACAGAACTGTTGGTAGTTGGGTACACAACTCAAACCTGTGAAAATATACATGCTACTGATACTTTGACAGCTGACAATGTAAAATGTGAGTCACTATCACAGTGCAGAGAGTTTTCTACAGCTGGTTGCTTGTGGATAACTCCAGTTTTAGCTTGCCAGTGTTGGTGTGGGTTGCATTTCTCTGGGGATTGAAAAGAAAAAAAGAAGGTCTTACTAAGCTGCACCTACTCATAGTTTGTAATCATTAGCCTCTTGTCCAGAGGATCGAGAGAGGCCAGTGCAAAGTGCTGCATTTATACTGCAGAGGGGCTGGTTTGGGTTTTGGCATTGCTCTTATACTTCAGAATTCAAGCTCTAACACCAGGAGGTTTTCTTTAAAATAACAAATAAATACATACACTTAAGATTTCTGAAAAAATCAAACTTAGTAGTTGTCTTCTGTCCAAAAAGCAGCTCCATGAGTTATGCATTCAAATCTCAGTTACTGTCTGCTATTACTTTCTCCAGCACCAGGACCCTCAGACTTCTATTACTCAACAGCTTCAGCAACCACTGCTGGTCAATCTATACATTCATAGAAACAGCAAAGCACCCTGGGGAACATACTCAACGGTTGGATGTACACTCAAGCTCATTTGAGACAGGGAGGTTGGAAAGTGAAGCAGGAAATGGCAATCATGCACGATCAGAGGGGAGTAGATATTTACGCAAGAGTGTGTGTGTGTGTGTGTGTGTGTGTGCGTGTGTGTGTGTGTGTAAGGAAGAGTCTGCACATGTGCGTGTGAAAAGGAAGAGGTGGCATATTATAAATGAATGTCAGCTGAAAGAGCCACACAGCAGGGAAACCACAGAGACGAATTCTCAAGAATCATGCACACACCCAAAACATTTTTTTCTTGTTATGTGTAACCTCAACAGGACTTTTGGTTTCAGCTTGTGAAAGCATACGATTGTAGTGATGTTAAGGGCAAAGAGTCAGGGTTGAGGTGCTGACAACATCTGAAACAGACAGGTGAGTACCAGTGAAAGAAAATTGCATCTCTCTGGCATTAAATTTACCTTTTTTCAACGAATACGCAGTTTCAATATCCTTACAAAAAGGAAAAAGGAAAAAAAAACTGTCAGCACAACCCTGACGTTAATAGTTTCCCCTCATCTGCACCAAGATTTACAAATAAGGCTTCCATTCATAAATTCAGCTGGTTTACCATTATAGTTCTCTGACAAAAAAGGGTGACGGAACTCTTTGAAAGATTTTCAAAAAGAGCTAAACAGTGTCTTTTTGTTGCAGTCCCCTCCCTGTTTCTCTCAGGTATTGGCAGCATAGGAGAAACCTTCATGTTATTTGTAATGGCTGAGAAGAAACATGAAAGTGAAGGTGAAATACATATGGGTTAGATAGAAAGAGAAATCAAGTGGGAGAGCTGAAAGATTTATTTTTTAGTTTTATACAGTAAAAGGAGCGAAGAATAAACATCATTGCCCATTCTACTTGCAGCTGTAGAGCAGGTGTATTTTATTTGCTCTGATGCCTCTTATCATACTTCCTGACTGAGCATGAACATTAATGCTCTCATTCTGCAAAGACACTTCATAATTTATTGACATTCTATGATGCAGATTTCTCCACAACATGAACTTACATTAATTATGCAGTAATATTCAAGTGTATTGACTTACAGGAAACATTTTATTATCAACAGAAAACAACATGCTGAAAACTGAGACACTTTGTTGTTTTTCTCACTAATTAATTGAAAAACCATCCATATACCCGCAGTGTTCATTTTATAACAACTTGTGTGTCGCTGGAACTCTGTCAGAAAATCTTTTGATGCCGATATTTTTCTGCTTTCTTTCCACAAAAAACAAAAAAAATTACACTCTTCATCCACACTTTGATCCAATAGTTTTCTAGCCCCTGCCTCATCGCATTTGAAATGTTAATTTTGCTTGTTGTTTTTATTCTATTTATTGTGTTGATTTATTTATTGTGTTTGTAATTACTCTGTAAAGTTCCCATACATGCTTATAAAGGTGCTTTTGAATAAAATGTATCATGATCACTTAAATCATGACTATCATTATTTATTAATTCACAAATTAGTCACTGTAACTATATGAAACATACATTGCAAGAAATGAGCAGGAACAACTGTCATGTAAGACAGATCTCAAATGGTTATATCATAAAAACACCTCAGCAATAGAAAAACAACACGGAACAAAAAAGCTGTGATTTTCTAGGATTCTGACCAAACAGGTTGCTTTTTGAAGCTAAATTGAAGAATCATTAAATTACAAATACATTAAGACATGGCATAAAAGTACAGCACCTGGTGAGATTCATCACATTTGGAGCACACGCTAAAGAAAAAACTCATCCACAGTGTACAACTACACTGAAGTCAAACAAACTATTGAGGGAAAATAGGGTATTTAAAGAAATCCTCCAGCATGCATATTCATTCAGGTGAGGGGGGAAAAAAAGAGGCTTTACTGGAGAAATAACAAGCTGAGTGCCTTGTCAGCAGACGGATGGAAAACTGATTGATACCGATTCTGACAAGAGAGAGAGTGAGAGAGTACAAGAAACTCTGAGCACACGCTGCTTCAGGCAACTCCATGGAAAAACGCTGGTGGTTTAATGTTTCCCCTTCTTCTTTTTCCTTCCCTACCTTACAGAAACAAGGCCATAAAAGCGTGCCCACTGTCTGACCCACTTTCCATGACAGACATAATCTCCCTCCACAAACTTGCATCTGTTTACCAGCTCGTCAGAAAGTAAGCCGGACTGAGAGGAGAGTACCAGGCTCTTCACACACAGCGGGGGGAAAGCTGTAGCTCAACTGTGCTGAAGATTACAAGCACGGACCCCTGCTGAGTGGGGAGATTCTCCCTGATGGAACAAACCACAACAGGCACATGAACGCATAAATAGATGTAAAACATTCATCTTCAAATGAAAAGTGTGCACATACTATGACTCTGTAGAACATTTGATGTACAAACTCAAGATTAAGTGCATAAATGTTTCCTTTACCTACAACGTTCTTGTTCTACTATGACAAACAGACACTTGCTTGAGGAAAACTTTTAACCCAATCATCAGGGAGGGGGGCATAAAGTATAAAGGGATAGTGATATCAAAGTTGTAGACTTCTGCTCTTATCATTCTAGAGTTACTAAAATAGGTTTTTCTCTCTAGTTCCTTTATATCAGAATTTATTGGTCTGGCCAGATGACCAAATGTTCAAAATTTTGAAAAATGATCACTGAAAAGCAGGACTTTGAGTAGGTTTGTAGAACAAAAACAAAAACAGAAACTTTGAAATCTGAATGAACCAGAGCTGATCAAAAACCAAACCAGAGCATTAAAAATAATGAAAAGAAGTTAATACTGATATTTTTTCTGTTCTTGAAATATCGCTAATGTTGGTCATATTAATCAAACACATCCACTTCCTGTGTCGCTCCCTTGTGCCCTAGCAAACTCATGCTGTCCACAGGGCAGAGTACTTTACTGGTAGAATATTTTCAAAACCTCAATTTTCTGATCAATAGCTGGAAAAAGTCACTAAAAATGTAAAGAAGAGGTAAACAAAATTTCAGTCACACTAAAAAGACAGCTTGAGTTGGCTGGGATATGATGCAGATAAGAATTAAGTCTTTTGCCAAATCTGGTGACAAATGCCGATAATGCATAAGGTTTGCAGGAGAGGATTTGTACTCTCTTCTGGTCTGGAAATAAATCTGGTTGTCTGCCCTGCGGGTCAGCAGCAAATTTACCTTTAAGTCTTCTTCTGATAATGCACAGGTTTTGTGAGTTGTACTGTTTGTTGTGAGAAATAACAGCCCTTTAGAAAGTATAAATACTACATCTACCAACTATGACTGATAGGGAATGACTTTCAGGACCAAAATGTTTTGGTACTGTTTCTGCAAGGAACAAAAAATTCTGGTTCAAAGCACTGCTGAAGTGATGATTATAAGGGTTTTCGTCTTGGACAGCGTTGATACAGAATCCAGCTGAGGTTGAGACAAGGAGCCCTCCCTGTGTCCCCACAGACCAGGTTACTACGGATACAGGCAGCACTGAGCCTCCATTAAGACATCAGAGCTCCCTATGAGCTCCCGTCTGACACCATCAGCTCCGGTTTCCTCACTGAAACTGAGACTCCAAACTGTGCAGGAGAGAACATCCACACATACACACACACACACACACACACACACACACACACAGACCTATGGAACAATCCTGCAGGAAACACCCGATGCGAATGTGCAAACACAAACTTGAACATGCAGCACACTCTCTCCCCAGTTACACAGCAATCACTGCGCTCAACGAACATCCGCTGAAAGTTCTCACCATTTAAAGAACTGTGAGAACACAGACTTTAAATAGTCTGCACAAAAAGATTCTGCAGCCTCTCATGAGTGAAGGCAGCACTGTTTTGGCAGGTGTCAGTGTTGCAACTTGACTCTTGTATTGCACTCTTTAACAACCCGAGCTCACTGTTAAGATCTAATGTGGACCCCTTAAGTTTTTGTTTTTGCAGAATGGTAAGCATTGCAACAAGTTTTTACTTTACACGTGGCTTGTATGATGTGTTTCTTGCACTGAGCCTGTAGTTCTAGGTTTGGATTGGTTTCAAACTACTCATGCACTTACATAATAGTTCCTTTCAACCACACCTTGTTTATAATTTTGTCCACTCTTTAACTCTCTACTTGCACGCTTAAAAGTAAAGAAAAAAGAGTTTTAAAAGTTGTTGCGTTGCTGTGAAAAGTCACACACCAAAAGTTTTCAATACAACGAAGCATTTAAGTAAAAGTCCTTGATTAATCATCTTTCTCTGACAAGCAAACAATGGAAATACGGCCTGGGGAGTTAATGGACATCTGCTTCGACTGTGGCTTTTAAAAAACAAGTAAGAGAAGCCAGTAAGATCAGCCTCAGAAACCAAATATTCCACTTCATAGCTGACCAGTACTGAGTGAAAGACGGAGATACAGAGGGACAGCAAGGCGTGTGGGAGGGGAAACAAAAGAGAGAGGGAGAAAGGGGTGAGAGACACCAAGCGAGATGAGAGATAGAGAAAGAGGAGAGAGGAGGGAAGTCATTAACTTGCAATCAAGCTTCAGTAATGGCTCGAGTCTTTGCATTTGCGTTCTTCCTTATCAGGCAATGCCCCCCACCCCCCACCCCCGAGTGACAGGTCAGCATGCAGACTGGAAGTGATGTAAACTAATACCTGCATCTCAGTAGCCTACACACACATACGCACACACGCACACACACACATACACACACAGAGTCACTCACCACCCAGCAGAAGCTTTATCTTTACAAAGCTGCAGATTTTCACACTGATAAAGAGACAGTCAAAACAGGTGCGTGAGTATTTGCAGGCAACTCGACAAAGACTTTGCATCTGCAGCACTCACTATTACAGCTTACCTGCTGTGTGCATAACGGTGACGGAATAAGGAAATTTATTAATTATTGCTCCAGATAATAAATCAGTGCATGGTCGCAGAGCCAGTTGCAGGACAAAGCAGGTGACAACAACAAACGTTTGCTACCGCTAGGTTAGCATAGTATCGGCCACTGTAGCATTACAGACCGTTTAAAGCAAAGTCAGGTGGCTTGTAAACATGTACTTACTACGATGTGAATGATGAAATCCCTTTGTTGTCCTCGGTGTGGCTGACAGAGCAGCTAGCTTCTCCACCAGCTGGTGCCTGGCTTCACAACTTGCTGAGGCTAGCAGCAGGCTAGCAAACGCTCCACCGGCTTAAAAAGGGAAATTTCGTCTTAATTTCTCCCTTCAGGGCAGGTTTGCCAGAAAGAGAAAAGTGAAACCCGCACCACGGAAAAAATAAACCAATGAGGGCTGATGTGTCCTCCTCTTCCCGGAGTTGGCAGTTAATAACGGACACCGTAAGACCATATATCCACGGTGTTATCTTTGAAATGACAGGCTCTCCGCGGTGCGCTGTCCTTTGTTGTAAGCATCTGAACGTAAACACAGAGCAGAGCTGAGCTGCCTGTTCTCAGCGAGGCTGCGAGGCTGCGAGCGAGCCTGCGTCCGTAGGAGGAGACCGACGTCGCCGCAGGGAATCCTGGGACTTGTAGTGTTGATCGCAACTGCAGCGGGCCTCAGCGCTCAAGTTACCGCTCCACACAATTGCTTAAAGAAGAGAAAGCTTCTTTGTAACTGTTGTAACTAGTTGCTTCATGAACAACATAATAATATGCGGTGGCAGCAAATAACTAATTAAAACAGAAAATTCAAAAACGCAATAGGTATTTAAAAAAATACAAAAGCAAATTAAAAACATCAAATTAAAAAATGCAATAGGACTATGCATGACAACAGCAAAGTAAAAAATAAAACAGGAAAATACATTACAACAACAAATAAAAAACACAACTGTAAAGTAGGAAATACAACAGCAAATTTAAAAATACAACAGCAAGTTGCTTCATATAACAGCAAAAAAAAAAGTAAATAATTGACACAACAGCAATTTTAATAGGATGATTTTACAAGCAATACCCACAAACCACTTTTAGGCTCCATTATGCTCAAGCTGAATATTCGTTTCTTAAATTAAAATTCAAACAAAATTGCACAGATGGAAAACTCAAACCCAGGTGCCAAGTAAATGCATTCTATAAAACTCAACTTGCACACTAGTGTTGTCACTTTTATATGGGATTTCTTGAGCATGGTACAGCTGCTCAAAAGAATCTTTTTATAATCTATGTGCATAAGTGTCTCTCAAGAGTCAAGAGTGTCCGTAAATCTAGTTTTTTTCAGCTTTTGATATCTGATTTAACTTTTCAAGGGTGGCTTACTACACAATAAATATATCAAGATTAAGATTCAAAATGTCAACACTCCTTTCAATTAGACTTCTAATTAATCCTTCTTTCTTTTAAACAATTTAATACTTCTTTGATTGGTTAAAACAATATATCTGTCAACTCCTTGTTTTCAGTATACCCCTGAATGGTTGTCATACTTTTTTTCGAATCACAAGTTTTGATAAAGTGGTTTGCAACTCTTGCTCTACTTCATTCCAGTGTTATTTTTTGTTTGATTACATATGGAGTAAGATGACAAAACTTTGTTATTCTCAAGAGGAGGAACCAGTTTTATGGCCTTGAACCGATTACATAAAAACATGATGCCAAAATAATTACTCACATACACACACACACACACACACACACACACACACAAACACTGACACTCTTGCACACCAACACTCACACTGCTACTCACACTACCACCCTTGTATACATACAGTACACATGCACATGGATACAAGGTTATTTTTGTACTGCTGAGACGCCGTAAAACACACACTTACGTTTGCTAATAAAACACAGGCCTGCTGCTGCGCTGAGTGCCGGAGGTGAACTAGGTGTTGCAAGCTGGAGTGTTCCCCTTAACCCATTCCACTTTATTTATAGATGACATTTTAAAAACCCACCAATGTTTACCAAATTTCTGCAAAGTAAAAAAAAAAAAAGAAAAAAAGCAGTGCAGTGTTTTTGAATGAGCTGCAGACTCTCAACGAAAAACTACCTTTAAGGCCTAACAAAGAAACCATGTGTCCCTGAACTGCTGCTCACACACGTCCATGCACACACCTTACATAATCTCTGCACACATTTTAATCTGTGTTGAACCCTCCTGTTTATGTTGCTATGGATTCATGGCCAACACCTCTCCTGGACGTCTCCAGCAGACACACCTTCCTTCGATTCTTCAGCAAGTGAAGGCGCCGCAGCCACTTCACTTTTACTCTTGATGGATGTTTTGACAAGTGGAACCAATTGGGCTGAATGTCTGTGTGAAGCATCAGGATATGAAAAATGTAGAAACATGTGCACAAAGAAGTCTGGTTATAACCCCTGGGTACGTGTGTTAATACTGCACACATCTTCAGTGCAGACCTGTGTTATTTCAAGTCATAAAATAGAGTGTCTGTAGTAATTTGAAAAATAATTGAAAATTTACTGTATGTTTTATGAGCACTTAGTAAAAAGTAAATCAAATAATGTAATCTAAAGAGACATGAAAATATAAATCATTAAAACAAAGATTCTCCATTCATGATGCATTTGGCTTCAAAAAGAAATCAGGATAAAATATATTGTGAAAGGAGCTCAGCTCACACAAGACCTGGAAAAAATTAATAAAGGGAAATTGTGTCCACAGGGGGACACCAAAACCAGAAGTTCCTCAAAGGAGCTTTAAATGTGTCATTTGTTGCTCAGAAGAAACTGCTCAAAGAAAAATAAGTTAATAACTAAAATATAAAAATATCTAAAATGCACATGTCAATAAAACATCAACAAAAGGACAAGCTTTTGAATTATTGGGAGATCAATAATTTTGATTCCCGAACCACACAATCTGAATCACCTTAAGAGAAGTATCGGCTGCAGTTCGACTGGCGTCTGCAGAAAACATAATGATTGTGTAAACATTCAAACCAATCTCTATGGGATGTAGGAAATAGTCGCTTGTGCTTTTGTGTCAAAGCCTTTAAAGCTGCATGCTTTTTTGGATTGTTTGGATTTTATAATGCAGGTATGCTATCAAATGTTTTTAAAATTTGAGAATTAGGAGACAAATTTGCAGAGAGAGAGAGAGAGGAGAGGGGAAAAATAGTTCAGAGTAATTAAAATGTAAAAACTTAAGTAGCTCACATTCTCACTTCCCAGCTGCTAAAGTCTTATTTTGGCATCTTAGTGGAGACATTTTCTCACATAAACAGATCTGTTTTTGTCCTGAGCCACTTAACTTGATATTTTGCCTGAACATGATCTAAGTACCCCCTAATTTCAACAAAAGCATCTGCTCCTGTCCCCAGAGATGCCGACAGTGGACGGAGTGTCTTGGATTGCACTGAGGGCAAACTGTTCTCAGTGAGCATGTTAGTCTTTGTTGTTGTTGTGCGATAAGACCAAAACATAGCAACAGCTGGGCTGTGTTCAGAGTCAGCCAGGCTGCATGGAGAAGTCTTCTCTGCTGTAACAGGATTATGTGATAGAAACATGCTGTGCTCATGCAAAGCCAAATATTAAGTAACACTACTGTCCCGAGTTTGAGGGGCCGGGCCATGCACTGTTGTCATGCTGCCATGGTGACAGTAACCATGGACTGGATAATGTTTACAGAATGTTTAGCATGTCATGAAGCAGCAACATAGGATGATGAATCAAATATGTGTGTTTGTGTGAGTGCCTTTCAAGACGAGGCCCATTTCTAACTGACAGACTTTTCTATTGTGTTGTGTGTTGCGTGTCTGTATTTGATTAACACACATAAGCCACTTGCTCAAATTGTGAATGGATGAACTGTGTGACTGACCTTATTCTTCCACTGAAAAACAAAGTATTAGAACATTTTTCAGTGTACTGTGTTGTAATATTCTCCAGATGTTGTTTCTTCTTCACCAAACAGGAGGAGACTCTTCACATGGTCACAGCATTTTCTAATCTTTCACATTAGCAGCACCTGCTTGCATGCATCATTACACACACAAATTCAGGCTACAACTGACACTTGGCAACCGTGGATACATCTTGGTTGTAAACTGGTTATGAGTAATGATAAACATGCCAAGACAAGAGGCAGACAACTGGCAAGATGTTTTTCCACCTTAGATCTTGGGAGTCCAGCTGGCTGTACAGCTACTTCAGGAAGACTTAACCAAAACAGCCGAGGACTCTTGGTTTGGGGGTGTGCTCAAGCAAAAGACAGTAGCAAAACGGCTACCCCCAAAAAATGTGTATCTTACTTTGAACAGTTTGAGAAGTTGAGAAGCATGCCAAGGACACTTCAACCCTCTACAATGTGCGCTGTTAGAGAAATTTGCTATTCTATTCAAGTCTCTTTTTTTTAGTACCTGGCACAATTAGTTTGTATACCACTACTACTGCAGCTAGCCTAGAGTGGACCCTCCATGATCTGTGAGTTTTAGCACAACCGCAGCATTCATTTCTAGGGACAGGGGGTTGCCACTTGACACCTCAAGGACACGACGGCAGGAGTTGGAATTGCACCCTTGTCCATTATGACAGTTTACCAGCAAGTCAAGTATGTGTTTTGACCAGCAAAAGGCACACTACACTAAAGTTATATGTCAGCTGTTTTAGCACACTTCTGACACAATTTTCTAGCACAATTTTGACCTTAAGACAAAATTATGGGATAAAAAAAAAGTCTTTGAAACAGGTTTGAGTCAGCCCATTTGAAAAGTTTACGAGATTTTGTTCTTTTCTTTATTCTTAATGTCATTTTCAGGCAGACATTTAAATCTGTGGCAAAGGAAAAAGTGATTTGCGGTCAATACAATATAAAACAACTCTCAAATTGGAAGTAACTTGTTGTTTGCATCCCAGCTGAAAGGATGAGATCATCCCCCACATAGTGGAGATCATAAATTTTACTGCCACATAAACTCCTCTACTGTAAATACATCTCTCCTGGCTTCATGCCTCTTTGTTAGCTGACAGCAGATAATTTGAAGCCAGATCTAGTTTCGGTCTATGGTGAACTTCAACATGCTTTCCAGAACAATAAAATATGGAACATTTTGTAAATATAATCACATGACGTGTTGCAGAATGATGGGAGGAAATGTAAACCACATGTAGACAGATGGCTGTAAATGTTACTGGAATTTTCCTTTAATTAGAACTTGTGAATCATCCCAGCATCTGGACCAGTTTCATCAATTACCCAGAATGCTACTCTTGTGTGAATAATCATCTTGCCCTTTTACTCCAGTGATTACGTTTTAAGGGTGATGTCACTTTATTGTGACTTCGTTGCACGGAGCAGAAGCATACAATGTTGTCCAAGGATTTTTTTTCTCTCCAAAGTTAATTTTCAAACTTTTTGTGCCTGCATTGAGAGGCTAGAACAGAAACTGCCGGGGAAGAGACTGGGGAATATGTTGGACCAAAGGTTTGAGGACTGTATCTTCTGTACATGTGGCCAAACCGACGCCCTGTCCAGGGAGACTTTTGGGTGTCACTGTATGTGATTACAGAGTCACTGACTGTAATTAGGCAGGGTGTCGTCTCTCAGCTCACCAAACACTGTTATAATTATCCGTGGATAGGCAAACAGACTCTCATTGTAAATTCAAGGAGCATTTCAATAGCAGCCTGTCAGTAAGGGTGTTATTTGACTTACAGTGGTTGCATTATGAAGCATTGTTTGCCATTATTTCAAATGACAGACCGTGATATGAATAGTTCAAAATCAGACAAAGATGTGCTCAGGGGCTTTTCACCATCATAACTGAAATCACATGATCACATGAAGGGGACACACACACACACACACACACACACACACACACACACACACACACACACACACACACACCTTTAAAACCAATATGCAGGAGCATTTCTCTGGGGAAATGGGCTGGTTCATTGAGGAAATTCTTTACTCATCAGCACTTTCTTTATTGATATGAAATATTTGAGCTACACTGTCATTTTGAAGAGATTCTTTTTCTGTTCTCTGCTGTTGTAAATAATCCCTGGAGCAAGGATTCAAAGATTCAAGGAGTTTTATTGTCATACAACCCATGAAAAACATGGGTGGGACGACATTAGGTTACCCTGGTCCCGGAGCAAGCCCAATCATAGAAATGAGAATAATAAATAAGCATAAATGAGCATAAATGTGTATTACACCTAATCCTGTCTCATGTACAATACCTAATTACCCTTTATGTAACTTAAAAAAAACAGTGCCCTCTTATATAATCAGTAACAAAAACAGAATAAAAATTATAGTTCTTATTAGTATTAGTATTTTTAGTATTATTTTTATCAGTACTAGTACTAGTAATAGGAGTAGTAGTAGTACTAATTCTTGAAGAAGAAAGAGAAGGAGAAGATGAAGAAAACCCATTATTTATACAGCACTTTTCTTAACAAAGTTACAAAGTCATTCACATACAACCTTGAAATTCATTACAAATTAAAACAGTGATGTGCATTAAAGCAATCCTCTAAAAAAAAGTCTAAAACAGAGAGAAAGTTTATACAGTTATAAAAGCCTAGCCCATAAAAGCCTGTGGCTCAGTGCCACATGCATTGAATCTTTGTTGGATTTGGTCCTCTCTTAAGATTTGTCCCATGGAAGAACAACGTAGATCAATATCTGGGTCTTTTTAGGTCTAACATGACATGTAACACTGTCACTGAAAAAGTTACAGTTGAGATTCAGGGTTTTATAATGGTAGGCTCCATTGTGGTGCAGTGAAAAGTGATGTTGTCAAACAGAAGGTTCAAGGTTTGGTTTTCTAGCTGGGCAGGAGCCTTTCTGTGTGGGGTCTGCACTTTCTACTCATACATGCATGGATTTTATCTTTTCTCTGGGTACTCTGGCTTCCTCCCATAGTCTAAAAACATGATCATGAGGTTGATTGGTCCCTCTAAAAACCTGTATGTGCACATGTGTACGTAAATGGTTGTTTGTCTTAACATGTTAGCTCTATGAAAGGCTGTCAACCTGTTCCAGGTGTTTTCAGCCCCTCATCCAATGATGGCTGGGATCAGCTCCAGCCTCTGTGACTCCAAACAGGATGAGCAGTCAAAAGGTTATAGATGGATGGATGGATTTATTATCATGGAAGAATAGGATACTTAAATTTCATATGGTTAATTTTTCTCCTGTCTTGAATTGTTTTGAATTTCCTTTCACCCCTGTCAAATAATTTCTTTTCATTAGGTTAAAATTTGCACAAGTTCTCATGATGTCGTACAAAGCCTCTTTGTGGTTTTCAGAGGTTTTCCATCTGTCTCAACCGTTTCATGAGCGGTGTTAATGAACTTAAAGATGCAAAATGTACCAAAAATGTCCCAACAGCTGCGAGTTTAAAATGATTCATACGTTTTAGTATAACCAGTCAGGAAAAGATTTATTTCTGCTGAAGGCAGCAAGGTCATCATCATCACTAGGCAACACAGTGATGCAACCAAACACGATGTCATCAAATAAATCTGTCGGCAGCAGCCTGCGGTTGTTGTTGTTGTTACTACCTGAGTTATAGGGGTATGGAGTCAAACCTGGCAAGGCATTGAAATGTAGCACGAGACAAAAGAGAGGATATCTCAAAGAGGTTTTCATGTTTTATTTTCTTCAATCCGTGAATAGGAGTTCATCAAAGCAGGTCTGCAATCACAGTGCATACATGTCACAACACAGCAGAGTAAACGCTCTACATGCCCTTTAGAGAGAAACAGCGGAGGTAGTCGACTGGAGCTCGGAGAAGGGTGAGCTCCTGGAAACAAAGATCTGCAGAACATGTTCACATGAACCGAAATATTTCACTACTAACCAAGTACAGACAGGAAGATGAAGAAGAGGTGTTTACAAAAAGAGGCAGCAGGATTGTAGTTTATTTTAACTGGTACAGAGAACTGTCTGCCAAAAGATACAAGATAATATCACATTTTCTGTTTATAAAAACAAACAAACTGAAGCGATCTATTTTATAATAGGAAATTCAACTTCAGCAACATGTTTGTTCCTTGTGTTTTTCCTCTCCATGTTTGTCGGGTGACTATAAATCATGTTTGTACAAGCTATGCTTAATTAAACCGATCAGAGTGAACTGACCAAATTGTCTTGGCTATAATCTAATCATCAGTTGAAGACTTAATTGGAATAATTTTTGGGTTGTAGGGTCAATAAATGATAGACATTTATGCATCCTCCCTTCCTGCACACTTCTGATAACCTTTACCCAAAGAAGGGAGAGAATAAAAGAAGATGGTAACATATAGAAAACTGATATTCAGCATTTTGAAAAAAAACAAAACAAAAACAACTACAGCATGAAATCTTTCAGAGGTCACCACTGGGCATCTCAGGTGATGTGTTATATCAGCACTTTGTGGTTCATCTGTACTAATTGTCGGTTTCCGTGGCAATGTGTGGAAACATCTTGACAATAGGCTTCGCTCAAAAATTCCCAAACTATGTGCCATGGCCTCTTTGCTGCCAACCTCAAACCACATGTGTAAATCACACACACAGAGGGCACCCTGAGTCACCCATGACATTTCGCTGAGGAGCATTGTCGGGGAAATAGACAGGGAATAGTTAAATAATAACGTGCACTTAGATTTTCAAACATAGTGCTCTTTGGAGCATAACTGTAGTTATACGTATATATATATAAACACTGGTGTTTTTCATTAGACACTTTAATTTAGCATATGATACATTTTTATTGGGTAGATTTCCATCCAAGGTGGAATTAACAGCAATTTACCTTAAAGTTGGTTCAGTTATTGGGTGTAGTATATCTAAGAACAAACTCGCTATATTACAACACTTCAGATGCACAGCAAACAGCAATAACATCTCATTTGTCAGGTTTTCCAAAAAGTGTTTTTACAGCATAAGCAAACAATACCCATGCTTTTAGCACTATCACTTCACAAAAGGTCATAATTTATTATATATTACTGTGTGAGGGCACAGAGATTATCCAAAAGCTTTCTCTCAAGGTAAAACAGGTCCAGAGTACATTTTCACAGCACAGCATAATTTCACACTATCAAGACCATTAGAGATGTGTTGGTGCATTTGAACATGCCAAAAAAAGAGTGCTGTTACTCTCCTTCTATGTTACAAGAAAAATGTCTTTTAAAATGAACAGCAGCAGATTTTCAATGCAGGATTTAAAATCTAATGTCAGAGGCAGCATACTGTACACTTCAATCAGATCGAGATGCTATCACCAAAGAAGAAGAGTTTTCTCATTTGGATCAATTATTCAACCATGGATACATGTCTTTGTAAACCTATATGAGCGCTCTGTGCAACATGTAAGATGATGGCTGTGAGGCAGAGGAAAAAAATCCCACAACCAAACAGAACACCTGCTGGCATATGTGTAAAGTCTAAGATTGAAACTAGTTAATCTGGTATTTAAAAAAGTGTTTTGATAAAGTAGGCATGTGTCCACATTGATGTAAACTTTTAAAATGAGACTGGCATAAAATGAGATGCTGGAACAAGTCGGAATTAATTATTTTAAAAGAGGAAGAACATTTCAGCAATTTGGCAAGTTTTCTTGATCCTAGTCTTTCTTGAAGTTAATTGAGAGAAGTGACACACATTTATTAAGGTTTGGTTAGGATAGTCGTGCATTTAGAGTAGAAACAAGGGGGAACAGCTGGTCCACTAGCACTTCCAAAATGCACTTAACAGGCTTCATCTTTTTTTCTCTTTTCTTGATACTAAAAACAAACTGAAAATGACACATTGCATCTCTTTGCTGAGCTATTTTAGGTCTTTGAACAAGGTCCCTCTGAAGTCTGTTCTGGAAACTTTGCAGTTATGACAAGACTCCAAGAACTCACGGTGCCTGGACCAGGAACAGAGCTTAATGCTAAACAGGATTTCTTACCATCAGATATAGCTCTCAGTTATGATTCTTGTGGAAAATAAAATGTGAATATTTTCCAAAATACACCTTTTTCACCTCCAAAATCTATATTTTATTGGATGGTATTTAATTAATCTGGATACTTTTTTTACATTTTTTTCATAATAGATTTTTATATTGATTAAAAGAAGGAAAGTTAGGATCTTGAACTCAGTCAGTACCTTTGTTTTACAGTTTTACATCTTTCTGACAACATGGCTTATCTAGATTAGATTTTGTATTTCTAGATGCAATTCCCTTTCTGACAAAACAAAGGCACACTGCAAAGATAATGTTAAATCCAAAACAGCGTTACCATTGTGTGCTTTTATTCTCTGTTATAGTTGGTTAAAGATTCACAAACAAAGGACAAAATATGAGCAGTTTTAAACTTTTGAGTAAAAAAAAAATATCACATTGTGCATGTATTCAGACAGCTTGTAGATTGTGGCATATTCTAACCTGTACAAAGAAACTAATCCTACAGGCTCCGCTTTGTCCAGCAAATCGGAGCTTTATCAAAGACAAAAATGATACAGTACTGTTTAATACATCCCATCACCGACATTTAACCACACTTTCTTCTCCCACAGGGGATGCAGGAACAAAAATAATACATGGACACTATCAACCTGAACTACAGCTGAGCACCAAGGTGAGACGGTTACTGTTTCCTGTCACCAGACAGGAAAAACGTGTTTATGAACCAAGATGTAAAAAAATAAGCAAGTAGAGATAAAACTAGAGATAATACTCCTGCTGGGGGTAATGATTTCCTTCATATGAAGAAGAGATCAGCTTTTATAGGACCCTTGTCTGTTTACATGACACAATACAACCATAATAGTTAGCTAGTTTCCTGCACGTACAGTTTCCACAATCCAATTTAAAAAAAAAATCTTCTTTTGTTGACTTTTTTCCTGAAATTTCTGAGTTGACATGTACACCAATGTTTTTCAATTGATAAAATTTCAGCGTGGACAGCAAATACTGTAAGGACAAAACCACTGACAGGAATCAATAAACCTCTGGACGTACTGAGTGCAAACAAAAAGAAAAAAAAAGTCACCCTGAGTTGGTTCCTGGCTTTCAACCAGAGTGAAAGGTTTGAAAAGCTGCACAAAGAAGAGAAACCGATAGTAGGAATAGAGTGTACCCTATTAGACAACCATCCTCATGTTGAAAACATGTATACCTTTGTTTACTTCTACATGCAGCTTTTTGCATTTCACTCATGCTGAAACAGGCCAGAGAAACTGTTGCAGAATCAGGCATCTGACTGAAGTGTGTGTTTGTGTGTTTGTGTGTGATAGTATAGAGGAAGGGACTGATGCATCATCCTCATCAGTCTATAAAATCACCCAAGCCCCCCCTCTATCTTTCACTCCCTCCACATGCTGTCTCCAGTGCATCCACATGACAGGTGGCCTGGGTACCATGGGTCTTGTTGGACTTCACCTGACGGCACTGTCCCCACACTGAGGTAAAGTTCTCCATAGAGAGACTCTGTCACGTCCTCAGCTTCAAGATGACCGTGGCTAGGATTAAGAAGAATGTGTTCCAGCCCAGGGTGACCGCAAAACCACGCCACACCATCATTCGAGAGAGACCCCAACCTGTCAGGGAGAATCAGACATTGCTTTATGTTTTCCAAGCACAAGCAACCACACAATAACTATGGCACATCAAAATGCTGGTGCAAAAATTAGATTAGCAGTCATGGAACAGAGAACAAACTAGCAAAGTAAGCAAAGTTTCAAAATGCAAAAAGAAATAGGGGTGAGAAAAAAAGAGTAAACAATTTATTGAAGACAACAAGTAAAGTGAAATAGTCTATTGATCAACTGATTAAAGTTAAAGACAACATCCTTTACAAGCCAAAATTAGCACAAAGATGGGGATCGATTGTCATTTTTTTTCAGGTATTCACACTGTCATAACCTCCTGATGGCAAAAGCAAAAAGCTTTCTCTCTTTGAATGTGGGCTGATTGTTGAGATGCATAAGCAACATCCTATAGCTGCTGAGGTTGGATGCAGTAAGACAGAGTTTGACAACAAGATTTAAGTGAATCCAATCTGTAAATGTTGCAGAATGCAGTCAACACAAAAGTCTCATTTCATCTCCTAAATTGAGCTTTGACATTTAAGACCTCTGCACTCGTCTCTTCTTCCATTGTACTGTTCTGTGCGATAAGGTTTTTAAACAAGACACAGCTCCCCGGACTTCCTGTGCTTGGTGCGTATCTTGTAGCACAGGGGAGCTCAGGTTGTTCTTTGGTTTTGATGTTCGAAGTGCTCAAAGAGGTCAAGAGAAGGAGAAACTCTGGGAAACAGAGCGAAACCACAATACCTGATGTTCCAGGAAGCTCACCTACACGGGATCCAGGACTGATTAATGATTCAGAAGACTGCCTGGCACAGTGGATGTGTGGTATAAAACAACTTGAGCCATGTGCTCACTTACTCCACACTAGTCCAGCTACAGCGGTTTGTATTACGCAACTAAGGAGGGTTGTGTAACATGTGCATGTCCGTTACCTCTGTACATGATACAGCGAAGAGATTCTGAGGCATATGTCTGAGGGAGGGACAGGCTGAGGTAGCGCAGAGGGTATGGGATACACTCCACGGGCCAGATGATACCTGCGGCACAGGACAGAGATGATGCTGGGTAAGACTTCAACAACAACAGCTGCTGAAATACAGGAACCTGTGTTTTATTTGATTCATCTTGAGCAATCAGAAAGTGAGGAAGTTACAACAAAAATTACATAAAAAAGGTCAAAAGCCCTGTTTTGGTTCTCAAAAACAACTGCTTGGTAACCACTGATTAAATAATCTCACAACTAAGTCCATTTATCAGCTGTCAAGGAAAAGACAGTAAATCCTTCATGGTCATCTTCAGCACTCAGTGTTCATCCAAAAGCACTCTGGTGTTTTAGAAGTCCAACTTTCTGCACTCGGATTTTAAGCTCAAGACTAATCTTCAGTGGAAATGCGGAAAAAAAAGCATTTCTGAAGAAACTCAATTGATGAATCTGTAGCAATCGGAAGAGATTATATAATCCTATACAGGGTACGTTTTTCTTTTTCATTGGTCTTTTACCTCTCACAGCATAAAAACGCAAGACACTTTTAACATTACACTATCCAGCTTAAGATAAGACATAAAGGAAGAATTATTATAATAAAGCTGTTTAGTGCCTTGAGCTTTGGGTTTGTAGCAATTATGGCGCCCCCCTTTGGACAAAGCAGCACCTGTCAGCCTTGTTTCCGATCTGGTTCTGCATATGTGTGTGTGTGTTTTTTTAATTTTGCAAAAAAAACAAATCCACAACACTTTTTAATTGTCACTTTTTCAAATCCTATTTGAGGTTATAACTGGCTTAAACTGTCAACCTACTCTACTTTCAATACTAATGCTGGTTTGTAGGTAGTTTCTAAAGAAAGAGATTAGGCTGCTAAAGCTGCTAGATTTACCTAAGGATGAAGTACAAAAAGGTCAAACTCTACACGATGTTTCACTGTATTCAGACAAACACGAAGGCCTACCGCTCATCATGAGGTTAGGGTAGAAGATGCCCAGGGCAGCCTGGTTGGCCGTCTGCTCGTCATCAAATGCAGAGGCGATGACCAGGCCGAAGGAGATGCCAGTGACACCCTGCAGCACGATCAGGATGATGATCAGCACCAACGAGCCTTCATTTGGATTCTGCAAAGGGGGGGGGGTCAAGTTAGATGACAAAGCAAGCTTGCAATACCCATAAGGCTACAGTAGAAATAAAAGGAAAACACAAACTATTTACAAACATAAAAATGACAGAAACATACTCTGATATGATAAAAAAAAATACAGACAGACAGACAGACAGACAGACAGGGAGCAAGGTTTGCATGTCTGAGCAGAAGATTCAAAGGTGATAACTCTTTTAGCTGGAGGAGAATCTACAGGCATGCATAACTCTGTGTGTTTGTGTGTGTGTGTGTGTGTGTGTGTGTGTGTATGTGTGTGCAAGTTGGTGCACTTGTCCTCAGTGTGTTAAGACACTATCCGTCTCCCCTGACAACGAGCAAAAATAGACCTGCACTGAGAGGCCACATGACTACTCGGTTGCCACAGCAATCACGGGCTGTTGTCGTGGCAATCCCACAGTGGTCCCTGGATACAGGGGCAAACGCAGGAAGTGATATATGCAGCGGTGGTCCTCTTTGGACCTCGGCACCTTAATTAACACATGCACAAATGCCCTCACACACACACACACACACACACACACACACACACACACACACACACACACACACACACACACACACACACACACACACACACACACACACACAGACACACATCCATAAAGTCATGTGCCTGCTTGGTCTGGACACAGAAATGGAGACATGCACACACGTCCAAATGGTTTCCACCCTCTCGTGTTCACATGCTTATTGATAATCAATGATGGATGATTCAAGCTGGTTTGTTGTTGTCACAGTAAACCTGACCCCTCTGACCTTCAGACTCTCATCAACTTGTGCAAGATTTACATAACACTTACTCTTCAGCTGTTAGTGTTGATGTTTATCCACATTGAATCAGCACTGCTGTTGGTCAAATATACCTGGCTTTTATGGGATGTTGCTGACTATTATTTATTTATTAATTTACAGGGGGGGGGGGGGGGGCTTAGTTTTTTTTTATTTCTATCATCAACAACAAAACAATATGATGTTTTTTTTCCAGCTGTAAAGTTATATTCTGATTTTAAGTAAGCAGAACTAAATCAAAGAGGTAAAAAACAAGGCAAAAGAGCCACTCCAAAGATATGATACACATGGAAACAAGAAGCATGTTTGTAAAAGTAGAAGAGAGATGAAAACCAACAAATAAAAACTTTAATGATGGAAAAATAAATTCTATTTTTAAAATACAGGTATTTAAGTCAACCCCAGGGAAAAAGGGTGCATAAACTTGATCTGAGCCTAAATCAAGCGAATGTCTCTATAGCATCAGCAATGCCAATATGGGTCTCCATCTTGGTGTGAAAGTGTCTTTTTGAGTCTTAATTGGTCTGAAATTTGGATGTTGCTGATTTTTCACCCTGCAGTTAAAATCAGTGATGCCACAAACCTTATAGATTTATGAAACTGTCACCTCATGACACCAGAAACTGAATCTCATAATAATTACAGTGACCTTTTGATTCCAAGAGAAACTGGAATTTATCTAATCCCTGAGAACACTTTCAATGTTAAAGCACAAAGTGAATTATAAAATGTCAGGTGAATGGGGGTTAAAACAAAAGATCTTGTGACCTAAAATAGAAACCCACTGAAATCAAATGAGCCACAAAAGCAGGCTGAGGACAAAAGTTATGGCATCACTTTGTCATGAGTATTGATGGGCCTGAGAAAATCCTTCCAGTCTCAGAGGCCCTTTCAACCATCAATTGTTCATAAATCATCATCAGTCAGTAAACATGTTATTGATGATTTGAAGCCTTGAGTTTTGTTTTTTAGGCTCTCTTGGTCTTTGGGTCCATAATATAACATGTTGAAGTGTGCAAATAAACTAAAATAAACTAAACTAAACATAAATAATAAAAATAATATCACCAATATTAATATCCATAACAAAACTATAACGTATTCACAGAACGGATTCCACGGAGGTCAGTTTAATACCATTGATTCACTAAAGCTACAAGTAGGTGCATGCATTATTCATATCTTATATTTGACTTTAAACTGTATGTATCTAACTAAGTTGATTAACCTCTGTACAGTTGTAAATTGAGTTACAGCTCTAGCACTGAATCCTCATTCATTTTTAACATTTATGCACTGTTTTTAGGTCTGTACCAGGACCCGCCAAGTGGTGCTTTAGGCTACGCAGAGGAACAACTGGATCTAACTTTTTACATTTTGTTAACCATAAAAAAGCTTACAACCATCAACCAACTAAGCTTTAGTTTTATTATATTATTTATGATCTGATCTGTATTTCCTCAGTTGTTTCATTACTTTTTTTTCCCTTTCTGCTGCTGCTGCAGAGACCCAGCAGACCGATCAATAAAGTGTAATCTCATCTGAAGAGTAGTGTGTGCTTGTGTTTGAGTGTCTGTTTTATTTCCTGTGTCAGGGGACGAACCTTAAATACGAGCAGTATGAAGAGGAGCAGCAGGATGATCTGAACGCTGATGACAAAGAGCTGAGAGAAGAGGTGAGCCAGCATCATCTCCACAGAGCTCACACCTAGAAGACAGAACAAACAGAGAGAGAGAGAGAGAGAGAGAGAGAGAGAGAGAGAGAGAGAGAGAGAGAGAGAGAAATGATAATACTATTTCATCAGTCTATAAGCTCCTGAGTTATCAGAAGTTCAGTGCTAACACAGCAGGGTAAGCCAGTCTTCAATGGTTAAAAAAGGTGACACTTTAGATTAGGGAACACATATTCATGAATTTGTAGTCAATAAGTAATAATTAGGAGTTAATATATGGAAAAGTCTGAATTCATGGTGCAATAGATGTAGAATAAGGGGTCAATGCCTGCTTAGTAAATACTAATTAGCTACTTATATGCATGTTCATAAGCACCTAGTTAATGGTGGATATGTGTTCCCTAATCTAAAGTGTTACCCAAAAAAAGTCTGTTAAATACATTTAAGGAAACAGAACATCAGTAATAATTCAAAGGACACATCCAATTTCTCTGATACTGGTAAACAAGAGCTTTAAATTCAGCTCTGATCAGTGTACTCCCTCTGCTGGTCATTTATCAAATTACACTGCAATGCATGAACAAATCACTCATTGAGTTCAAATATGGACGTACACCTCATGATGTTTTCTACAGCAAAACCCCTTTACCACACCATTAGGGTTGTAAAACGTCCAATTGCCCTGGATGTCTGATTTGTTTTTTCCTTTTGTTTCAGAAGCCACATAAACACATTTTAACTACCCCAAGAAAACAAGATCAAGAGTTTTATTTATTTATCTCACTGTATATCATAGGATACCTCATTTATTACATTATTCATATACTACACTACACTGCACTAAATGTCACAGGACATGCAATATACAATACGAACTTAAAATAGAAGACACATTCGGCTGCAACACTGGGCTTTTACCTGCAACCCAGCATCGGTCCAAAAGCCCCTCCTTCCTCTCAAGGACAAAAGAGAGGGCTGTAAGACCCAGAGCCAAGTAGAAGGTGATACTGGAGGACAAAGAGGAGGAGAAAAATATGTCTATGACAAATTTAGAGGATTAGCCTCATCGGACTGAGACATTTGCTCCTTTGACAAAACATAAGCAGCTCCACATTAAACTGACCTGAGCACAGCTCCAGGTGTCACAAACGTGGTGAAGTCGGTGTTAAAGTCACCATAAATTGGCTCTTCAAACTGCAAGATAACACAAGACATTAATTCAATTATCCAGAATGTAGCATCAAAAAAGGAAGACAAAAAAATCAAACAAACTGACAATTAAAAATGACATACTTTTGTAAAAATATTAATTTCATGTTACTTATAGATTACAAAGCTTAAACTGTAATAGATTTTTGTGTGTCATATTGGGATTTCTGTTCATTCATTTTACCTTTATTGGCAAGGCAACCAGGTATGACATACTGCCCAGCTTATTCTCCACAAAAGCCTGTAGATACAAGACAATATTTTCAACAGATTAAGCAAAAGGATCTTGGGTGACCCTAAAATACATTCAGTATTGTGGAAGGGATAGTTCTGCCACAATGTTCAAGCTTTCTGTGAAATAATGATGACACTATTCATACGAAACTGTCATGAAAAACAAACAAACAAACAAACATAAAAAACTAACACTTCAGACACATAACCAAAATGAAGTAGAATTCACACGATAGAAGAAAAACTTGAACTCCACCAATAATATACATTGTATAAAGCTCATTGGGAAGGATGTTGAAAGCAGGGGAGTTGTTTTAACTAAAATATGTTGGGTTACATCAGAGATTTTTTTTTTAAATTTTCTTTATGGGATTGATGACACCTGATGTATATGACACCCTAACAATACTGATTTTACCTGGAAAGCATCGTGAAGTTTCTTCTGCAGCATGATAGCAATTTGACGATCTAAAGAAAGAATAAATGGTAAAAATGAGCATCTTTCACTTCTCAGCATTTGGTTTTATGATTATGTACAGTGTGCTCTTTTGCTTGTTGTATTTCCACATTTTTGATGGAATGTTATACAGCTATCTATTTCACCAAAAAGAGTATAAAAAGAGTTTGCCTCTTACTTGTCAGGTCCAGCCAGACATGCACCGATCCTCCATCAACCACCTCTCTAGAAACTTGCCGCTGGATCATCCTGTAAAATCATTAAATTTCTCTTCAATATATTCATAAGTATTATGTTATAAAACTGTATATATTTTATAGTGGTATTAACCGCTTCCTTTATGTAAAAAAATTCTAAATTTTATCTATTATGTCTCAGAATGAGCTCTTTGAGAAATTTTAAACGGGTTAACATCAAAGCACAGAAAATCCCCTCCTCACGGTCGCTATGACCTCCTTTAAACTATGGACACAGAGAATAGGTCAATATTAATCCTTTTAGACCTTAGTGCAGCATTTGACACAGTAGATCATGTTATTTTAGTAGCATAAAAAGTGCCTAAAAAGTGAGTAGGTATTGAAGACACTGCACTTAGTTGGTTTCAGTCCTATATTTTAGATCAAAGCTTCACTGTCAAAGTCACATGCCTCACCCTGGGACTTGAGGACCCTTTAAGTCTAGCTGCTGTCAAAAACTCTGATTGATGTCAAATTCTGGATGGCTCAAAAATTTCTTGAGTTAAATACCTCCAAAAAACATCTTCGTTTTATGTTTCTTTTTCAAGGTATATTGCACTTATTTCTAACAAAATATGACTTGTTCAAAAATGTTTTTGAAGACAAACAGATGCATTATTTCCCTTTCCTAATTAACACAATATTATTGACAATTGATGCTTTTTTGTCTGGGAGAACATTTTCTTTTGTTGTTCAAGTAGTAGAAGTATCTGATTACATGTGATCCTAAAAATGGCAGCATTAAAAGAATAATTACCAGCTTAACCTGAGTACAAATCATTCAGATTATGACTTATTAAAAAGATGAGATTATTTTCACACTATGAGGAGACGAGGGAGCAAAAACAACTTTTGTTTCCCTCAGGCAGGTCTGTCACATGAACGGCACATGATTAGGAGGAACAAGTGTTTGATTGGTTGATGCTAAGCTGTGACCTGCTGGGGTGTGTTAGGGACAGGAAGGACCAGACTATCTACCTGGGCATTACACACACAGTCACATACACACACGCAGAAAAGACCTGTGATTTAAAGCATAGAACAACAACTCGTGCCCCCACCCCTTCCAGGATTGACTCATCCTCACATGATTCTGAGGTATGAGTTGGTGTGGCATTATTTCTTGACTGTTTTTGTGCATCAACAAAGACTGCACGCAACTGAAAAGTACAAGGCGAACATTTAGAAATTGAACTGACCTTTGCTGACCTTAATTGGTGAGCATTATTGAACAATATACGAAAGAGAACATCACTCCAAAAACCACATATTTCATCCAGTAACTTTGAAAATTTCCTAAATTACCAATATTGTTAACTTGAATGACACAAACCAGGAGATCAAAGCTCTGAGACCTCTAGATTTCTGCAGCCTTTCACAGCAATATTTCAAATAGCTAGTTTAATGTTTTCATCTGGACTTTTATTAAAGTTGGATGAACATGTACCAGCTGTGCAAAGAAAAAAGCCATTTAAAATCCATAATTTTTTCATGCACACTGTGTAAAGATGTGTTATCCATCCACATTTAAAGGTATGTTTTCTATTTTTGAAATGTGTTTTCATGTAATTTATTTTTAGCGTCAGGGTGGTAGAGAGTTGTCTCTGAGTGATGGCTTTGCTTCTGAAGCTGGAATGTCGTCTGTGCGTCAACCAGGTGTTTTGCTGGAGCCAGTCTGCTCTGTTGTGGTTTCTGTTTGACTACTTTGACGTACAGAAACAGCCCTCTGTGCCCAGTACTAGATTGCAGGTGCATAACATCATGAGCATCAGTCGACAGTGTGACACAGAAAGAGTGAAAAGAAAACAACCAGAGAAGGAAGAGCAGTGAGGAAAGACAAATAATGCTTCGTGTTGAGTTTCACCAGAGGGGAAAGCAGAGGTAACAGAGACACATAACATAAAGGTCAGACCATGTCAGGCATGCTGAGACATGTCTACTCAGAAACAGGTGAGACTATCCCCTAGCATCTGTTTACATCACGTTGAATCAAGCCTCAACATTAAGGACATGCAGAGTGTCTGAACAGCAATTGTTTTTGCAAAAAGTGCGTTTGTAGTCTATCGACACTCATCAAGTGTGAGCTCAAGCTTCAGACACGTAGAGCAAAAGTGACACGGTGATGCACCTGTCTTAATTCACCTGTCCATTCCCTGTTGTCAATTTGTTGACACATTGCTCAAATGTCCCGCTAAGGGTGGGATGCTATGCAGATAATTTTGTGGAGCTTTGTACAGATAAACACAACAATACTCTACAATGTTAATAATTCTTGCCAGTAAGTAAAACTTGAGGAAACTTTTATCATAAATATTCAACCTGAAACAGCATTTTCATTCACACGTTAGTGGTAGCAGGTAACATTAGCAATCGGGCTGCCAATTAATCGAAAATGACATTAAATTGCACTATGACCTGCTGCAA
Organism: Thalassoma bifasciatum; assembly: GCA_008086565.1. Taxonomy (NCBI): domain Eukaryota; kingdom Metazoa; phylum Chordata; class Actinopteri; order Labriformes; family Labridae; genus Thalassoma; species Thalassoma bifasciatum. The sequence goes on from RPOG01000029.1 coordinate 380,624, forward strand.
TATTTGAATCACAGACAGTGCAATATTTCTGTAATCTGAAATGTGTTAGAATACCGAATGATATTTTTGCAGGAGATGTTTTATTCTCTACATCTGCTCAACCAAAGGGACAAATAGTTGAAAACTACTATGCAAGAGCAATAATTCAAGTAGTGAAAAGTGGCTAAAAAAAGCAATAAGTAGCAATAAAAGTAAGTTTAAGGTGAAAACAATGGTCAAAAAGCAGGAAAAAATGGCAAGGAAATTGAGAGAAAACTTAGACAATAGTCAGAAGAAGCAAAAAAGTGGTCCAAAATTGGCCAAAGAGCGAAAAGTGACTAAAATGGGCAAAAGTAGTCACGAGTAGAAAAAAAAAATTTATGGGTTTTTATAATGCTATAATTGATGTCAATTTTCATTTAAAAAATGTGAGTGGTTAACAGCACATAAGGCATGAGATCTACAAAAGGCTGCGCAGTACATTGCAATTGCAATAAAGGAAAAAAATTAGAACTATTTCATTTAAATATTTATGCAAACTGGTCAGCCCTAATTAGCATTACACCATATCCTAGCAGCGTTTCCCACCATATCATCTGGTATTATCAAACTAAAATGTTAGCTGGCGACTTCTTGGTTGCTAACTAACGCTAACATCTCACAACTTGATCTTCACTTTGTGGCACCTTTAAAAAAATGTAGGAATGGTGGTTGTGATGTACAGAAAAAATATTGTGCGGCAGGAATTCTGTTGACCACGAAAGACAACCATCATAAAGTCCGGTTCTGCAAGTTCATCAACATAAAATGTATGTTTAACAGCAGGTTTTATTGAAGAGGTCGAGTAAACGCCCTAAAACTACAGCACTATCTTTGAGTTTCCTCCCCTGGGGTCAGCATATCATGCAGGTCCCTGTACCTCCTCGATGTGACTCCTTTAGTTCTGATATTAATGTAACAAATGTTTCTCACCTTTTTGTCAAGTAGCTGGTGAAGTTCTTGCCAAAGCCAATGACACCCCAGTACTCTCCATTATATATCCCTTCAAAGGCATCTTCATGAGACAATGGGATCTGTTGATGTATTCAAAGAACGGACAGAAATTATTGTAGATTGTTTTAATTTTTCTTTCCAAGTGTACTCAGATGTAACAAAATTTGTTTATGTTTCAGGTTGGGGTTCATTTTCTCAGATGAGTGATCATTCACTTTTACTGATTTCTAAGAAAGTGGATGGTTCTGTTGAGCTCAGGCTGTAAAAGGAAGTGAAACTTGTTTTCTTAGAGGCAAATGTAAAACAAATGTGAGAAAGGTTGGTTATTTCCTCTCTGGACTGAGCAGAAATGTGACTTTGAGCCACAAGTCACATAACTCTTACTCTAAGGAACAATCACAGAGAAATTAAACTACATGGTGATTAAAAAGGACATTATTTAGAATATGTGGGCTATTTAAAACAATCTTATACCTGGAAGTATGTTTCTTCTGTGTCTGTGTAGAAAATCTCATGAGTCAGAATAAAAATACCTGATGCACGCTGGAGTTGTCAAGGAAGGAGAGCAGTGATTGGCTGTAAGCTGAAGAGGAGGTTTCATTGTTCACCACAGCAACCTGGATCCCTTTTGGGTCTCCACCGACACACAGACAGATCAGAGAGACCTGGATGACGGGCAACAAGAACTGGAAACACAGAGAGCTGCAGAGCACAGGAGGGAAAGGTTGCACAGTTAGAACAGCTGCACAGACATTTCTGCTTTTTGAATATCACAAACACATATTTAACTATAACGCACCCTGGCATTCTCTTCATTCGCACCCCTGTTTTGAGCATGAGAGCAGCGATGTTCCTCCACTTTGGTATCACATGTCGTGCCTGCACCTTCCAGTCAGCTGAAAACACACAGTAAATACACACTCTGAAAAATAAACTCTATATTTACTCAGTGTCTTCAACATCAATAAGTTGTCTTTACAGAAAAGAGTTGGTTTCCTGAATGTCTCTTTGCAGCATGTCAACAATTGACTTCATCACTCAAGCTCAACTGTGTCAGATGCATTGAAAATTTATATGCATTTTTTATAATTCAGAAGTCTCTTGTAGTTGTGAAAGCATTGTGAAAGGTCACTTTTGACTCCAACCTTGGTTGCATTTCCCTTTATTCAAAAATAACAATAATATTCATGAAGTGAAAACCTCTGATGTACTTGTAATCAAGTTTTTTTTTTTACTGTGTGTGTATAAGAATATCATCTTAACTATAGACCTGACTGGATCCACCACTTCCCATCAAAGTTGGATGAATCATAACCAGCATCAATACATAAACAATGCAACGATTATATGAGACAAAGGTTTTGGGGCGCCATTTGTAAAGTTGCTTACACTACAAATGACAACAACATTTCTCCACATTTAGCCCTGAAAAAAATCACTTTTTATGCCAATTTAGATATATATTTGTGAAATATATTCATCAAGTATTATGTATAAATGTTGGATGTTTTATCTAAATGCTAAAAGTTATATCTGGATGTTAAAAGTTATATCTAAATTTTAAATGTTATGTGTAAATGTTATACATAAATGTCCTGATTCTACATATTTAGCCACCTTTCAAAACATTTAGTTTACATTCTAAATATTTAGCTGAGATATAAATATTTAGCTGAGACTAAATATTTTGCTAAGATTTCTAAATCTTTGCTAAGATTTGTAAATATTTAGCTCAGACTTCTAAATATCTGCATTTATTCTCTAAATCTGCTTAAAAAGTTATGTTTTGGGGCTAAATGTGGAGAAATGTTGTTATTTGTGGTTTGAGCAACTTCACAAACCATACATAGGCTGATATGTTCTATATGACAAGAAATAAGATTGTTGTGGTGTGTATCACTCAAAGCACCTGAATATTTGGGTATTTCCTCCGCAGCTCCTGAAGTGACACCAAGAATGGGTTTGCTCTCGTCCTTCCCGCTCTCGAATGATTGGCTGTTCTCTAAGGGCCCCTCCTGAGGACTGGACCCCCTCTTCGAGCTGATCTTATCTGATGACTCACACAGCTGCAGAAAGGCTCGCTCCAAAGTCTGCAGATGATGATAATGTGCTTTGAACGAGGACCACACCACCAATGGAGAATATTTTTTGACATTTTTTTTAGTTTTGGTTTGTTATGCTGAAGCCACCTTTGTGTTTTTGAAACTCTGTGTTCCTTCTTAATGGTCGTTACATGATATGCAGAGTTCGAACAAGTACTCACTGCTGCACTGTGTTGCTTCATAACTGCATCTGGAGGACCTTCAGCCAGCAAATTTCCGTTCCTCATGAGACCCACCTGAAAAGATGACAGTGTCCCTAACTTAGTGAGAATATTAGTGCAACAACAATTACATTGCTTATCTTCTTTTCAAAGCAACAATAGAAAGAAGGCTGACGTTTCAATCGAGTCCTTGATTTTCTCTCTTTTCAGTCATAGTTTGTAATTAAAAGAAAGTCAAAACATCATCGATTTCTCATAAATGCGAGTACAAAATAGCTTAATAAATAAAACAAAGCAAAAATGATCAAATGTTTGCGACAGAAAATCTATTAAACATACAGACAGCAGTGAAAATTTCAGTACACAAAAGAAAAGAATCAAAAATAAAAAGTTTATGAAGTTGTAAACCAGATAAGTCAGAAACAAATATCATGAAGCTCAAAGTAGAGAATACTTTGCACCTAAATTGAATCCACCAAACAACTGAAAACCCTTCTCAAAGCAACATTTCATGGCAAATTTTTATACTTTTAGATGTTTTGGAGCCCCTGTTGTTGTTAAAACAAAAGCATTGGTGTGTAATTCCTTAGAAAACCAAGTTCACTTTCAAGCCTGTGGGGCTCTTTTGTCTTTCTGTGATGTTCAAGACTCTCAATAAAGTCTTCAGTGAGCTCAACATGCCATAAACATATTCATAGTTGCAATCAAAGTCTGCATGTTGTAAAAGCGCTGAAACAACAACCGAGAGTGTTAACATGAGCTGCAAAGGCTCATTTCTTGGCGGAGGAGTGAAACATTGTTGTTTTTCATTCAAAATCAACTGATATAGCTGTTCTTTCAAGGCACAAGTCACAGAGACACGAAAAAGCCACCTCATTCTCACTCAGCTCGTGTAATCATCTCCCACCCACCAATAACTTAACTGTGAGTAAAGACACCACTGAGCAGTCAGACTGGTTCTGAGGAGAGTTTCTGGCTCTAAGTCTAAAAGTTGCTGCATGAGTGACAGATGTGCATGAATGACCTTCAACCTAAATTTTGAGGTATGTGTTTCACAGGATGAGGTTGGTTCCTCTGCGAAATTCTCCAAGAATTACTGAACTGCAGACAGAAAGATAATATTTTGCCTTTTAAAGACTTTCAGCAGGCTGTGTGAGCCTCTGGAACGAGACCCAGTGGAATAATAGAAATGTTAAGATCTTGACCAAAAATAAAAGAAGGTTAAGAGTTACTAACTTGAAAAAGGCATGGTCATAAAAGCAGAAAAAAAGGTTTTCACTGAAGGATCAAGAGCAATGTGAGATAAAAAGAAATGTGAAGCCAGGTTTCCAATGCTTCTCATGTTCACCTCTCAGATCTAAATCTACTAAATATTTCGCATTTATCAGTCTCACTATTATTTCAGACAGGCACAAGTTAACCACTTAAATACATGCAAAATATCTGCATTTAGGTGGTTAAAACAAAGCTGATAGTCCAGCTTTAAGATGGAAAATCTCTTTCACTTATTTGATAAAACAGGAGTTAAAGTTTGGCATCTGATCTATTTTTTTGTTGTTGTTGTTTTTTTGTTTGTTTGTTTTTGCTAGGATTGACACACCAAAATGTGATTCACATCTATTGTCTTTACATTAAGTTTAAGCTAGAGCCAAAGGGTTAGCTGGGTTAGCACTGAACAGAGGTTACTGTTAGAAAATTTGCTCCATAAAGACATACCACATACATGCAATATCACAGCAGAGTATTCAGAGTAATACTTTTTGTTGGGAGTGGTTTAGAGCTAATTAACTCAGAAATGTTATTCGCATAATCCAGGTGTAAAACTCACTCACTTAAAGTACTATAGCTTTTAAGTACTTAACATAAACTGTTGAAACAATGAACTCCTGTCAAGTCTGGATTTCTGCTGAGCCATCATTAGTTTGACAGGCAGGGAATGTGGCAGGCGCTCGATGTGCGGCTACGAAGAATATGGAGCTGAAGGCTTGTTCTATGTGTACAGACCATGATCTTTGTGCTTCATGAGGCCCTGAACCAATTAACTCTGAGTTTTATGAAGGACTTTAAAATGATTGTTACTGGATGATTTTTAAATCTATCAGCATTATCATTTTGTCCTGTGCCTTTCTTAAAGTCAGGTTTCTGCTCAGATTCCCTTTTTTACCCTTTCACCCATTTTCACTTCTGTAGTCGGTCAACCACAGTTTTATCCTTCAAAATTAACCAGTCACTAGAGGAGAAAACTAACACAAGGAATGCACTGTAAGCAAACTTCTTGTTTCATCACACAAAGGATTCAAGAGAGCTCCTATACAAATTCTGTACATTTTCTCCCCTTTAACTCTCATATGAGCTTTTGTCTTCCCTGTCAAAATTAATCAACTCTAAAGCTCGTCTCCCATGCTGACACAAAGCAGATATCAATGGACTTGTTGTTTTTCTAGGAAGGGCCGAAACATATGTAGAGCTTTGTCCTATTGACTTTGCAGCAGCATTCTTCTTTGTGTATATTTATGGTTCACTTGTCCCTGAATGTGTTCATGCATGTGTGTGAGTGTGTGCATATGCTTTCATGAGTTGAGTTATCTCACCACATTAGCTTGCCTAGCTTCTTCGATGTAATGCGTGGTGACAATGACGGATACTTTTCCCGTCTTCACGATCTCCACAAGATGCTGCCAAATCCTAGAAAAGAGACAACAACACTTTTGTTACTTATCACTTTTTACTCTGGTTTCTAACTTGCAGTTGTAAAAGATTCACAGCTCTGCCAGAAACAGCTTTCCCACCGACCATCTGCTACAACAGCATTTTGTAGTGGTTTAACAAGATGAGTTTGGTACAACCTGCTGAGGGAACACAGCATGTTTTCAGAATATTTTTTTGAGTCCTCACAAACATATGCTCAAATGTCTGTGGATCCAAATTGTTAAGAGAAGGGATCATTTTAAAATCTAAATTAATGAGGGTGATAAGAAGAAATATGAGAAGTAAATGTAAATACGGTCTACAGTGTTTGAAATATTTCCCTTACAAAGGAGGCCAACTATATTTTAGACCAAAGTGTTTTGGCTTGTGGCCTTCATCAGGGACACAAGCTGATCTAAAATGAAGTTGGTCTCTTCTCTGCTAGTGCTTCTCACAGGCTTTACAATAAATGGATGCAGTCTCCGTGACGTCTCCCATCTGTTTCTGAAACAGAGTTTTGAAGCAAGACGGCCAACAGTTGGTTGACTCTGCCATATTGGAAATAGAGCAGACTTTGAGTCTCCAGTAACAGCTATTAGGTGCCTGTCGGTCACATGAGCTGAGCTGCCCCACTGATTGGGCGAATTCGCAGTCTGAATATCTGCTAAACTGCTAAATTAGAAAAAATTCTCCTGTAAAGTGTGTGCTCTAAGTGAAATTAACTATAACGAGGGGGCAATTTCTTTGCACCAGACTGTAATATGTTTATTTCTGCTGTGACAACGGCTTTTTTAGCTTTGCGTGTATGTGACTTCTGGTACCTCCAGGCCAGATGACAGTGCAATGGCAGTGCAGCGATGACACTGTGTGAAAGTGTGTTGTGTCCTGGTGTATGTGTGTGTGTGTGTAACATACTTGGCCCTGAGCACAGGGTCAACTCCCACCGTGGGCTCATCCAGGATGAGCAGCTCTGGGTTTTGAAGCAGGGCCGCCCCAAGAGACACTCTGCGCCTCTGACCTCCACTGTAACAATACACAGAGAAAAACAAGTGAGGTTGCAATAAACAGGTCAAAGGTGTCTCTTCTCCCACGTTCTATATCCGTGTTTCATCACTGCTTGTTCCTAAAGTAGACACACAACCTGCAAGACAAACCTGCCAGACCACAAAGAGGGGAACAACAAGATCCAATAACTGGACTAAGTGACGCACTGACAAATTTCACTTTTCTGGTGATATCATCTAATTTCTAGTAAGCTGCTTATGAGCTAATAGATTCTGCATTGTGTGAAGAAAAGAATACGTGATATGAAGCAGAAACAGAAGGTGAACCTAAACACACCACAGTGAGTGTTTATTCATACCAGGAATAACTCTCAGTATGAATCAGACACAGTTTCAACAACACAAAGAGCGGTCCCATGCAGCAGCAGCAGCAGATCTACAAGTGAAGGCTTCCTGAGCACAAGAAATAATGAACAAAGTGCTGTCATGTAAGGTGTAAAATAAAAACTTATAACAGCTACAGGGAATTCAGTAGGATTTTTGTTTAGCACAGCTATTGAGCAGACTGTTGCACTCCATGGTTGACATCAATATTACATGAACGGTCAAAAGAAGCTGGTTCGATTGGCCACTTCAGGAACAGAAAAGTCTTTGTAATGAGTCAGGGATGTGAATCAAGAAGTGAAAGAAATTTATTGTTCTTCTTTCATCAAGTCCAGAGATCAAAAGGGCCATAGAGTAAACTTTTATCTCACAGCCTGCATTTATTATTAGCAATAAAGTCACACTCATGTCATGGCTGTTCTCTTTACTTGTTTGTTTGTTCCCTTTTCCCACTGGTTGTTTGTGTGTCTGTGGCTTCTCCCCAATTCAATTAATCGTACATCCTCAAGTCTGCTCTCCTTGGCTGATTATATTGTTTCCCCTTCACCTTAATTAGAAAATCTTCCACATGTCATTACAAACTGTGTTGGTATATTGATGCACATTAAAACTGTATACAGAATATTTTAGTCACAACATGTGGAGGAGTGTGATTTTTTTCTTCAGGACATAAATATGATTTAGCTGATGTTGAAAAGTTGTTACTTTAAAACTTAGAGCTCAAACAGTTGGATTGTGTCTAAAATATGGAGGTGAACTGCATGCATTTTGAAAACTGAAAACAAAAAAAGCTTCACTCTGATGTAAAAGCTGATTTCATGTGTAAATAAGAATTTTTTTAAAAGTAAGTTCTGTAGGAATTATTAACCTCACAGGATAAAGCTGTATACAAAGACTTCATGACTCCTCAAAAGAGTCTGGAAGGGGCTCTGTTGACATTTGCCTTGATAAGCTGAAATCACAGGAACTAGTGCTGCAACAGCAGTAAGTTAAAATAACACTGAACAATGTTTTTTTTTTCTTTTTGTACGCTGGGTTTGAAAAACAGAGTGGCTTCTGAAAATATTGACCTCTTTTTGTATGATTTTGTCTATTTCCTCCAGAGGAAAAGTTGTAAAAGCAAATTATTACTCTCAGACTGACTTACCAAACTTAGTCACTCCTGCTTAGTTACTCTTACATGCTGGCTTTTCACTTTAATTCATGTCATTTAGAGCAGAAACCTCGACTGCAGTGCTTTCGTAGTTTCATATACAGTCTTAAAAAGAGAGAGCTAGTCCCAGAACACCTCTCCTATAATAAAAGTTAAACACAACACACCTCTCTCAGCTTCTCATGCAAATGTTAATATTTGCATCAGCTTCCCTTATTTTACTTTTGATCTTTTGTTACCAGTCAAAAGCAATATTGTTGTATGGGCTCTGGGTTTACAACCTGCAGGAGAGAGTAGATATGTATTTGTTAAGGTAATAAAATGGTCAAAGTCCACAATCATAGGTAGACAGTAAAAATACATCAACTTCACCCCATCAACAAGCTCAGTCCATCACGCTGTAAATATGACTCTAGGATCACAGTTTGCAGCATGATATTGTCATCCAATCATCAACTTTTAGTGTCTGAAAGGAATAATGTGTAACTTAGGACAAAGCTTCAGGACTTATGGTGATTGGTTACACAATCATCTGCAGGTTTACTCATTATTTTATAAAGCAAAGTGAAATTAACCAGCACTAAGTCCTACTGATACATTTGTTTTTACCTGAGATTTCGGACTAGACTGTTCTTCTGAGGTAGATCTAAGAAGTCGACAAGGAAATCCATACGGGCCTGGGTTTCCTTTGATGTCAGGCCGTGAATTCGACCAAAAAAGTTCAGGGTGTCGCTGATGGTGAACTCGTTGTACAGCGCTAACTCCTGCAAAAAACAGGGAGGAACTTTAAAATGATGTTCACTCACAGCAGTTACAGGTTTGCAAGTGCCAAAACCTCCATCAGTGCATCTTTACATGTAGGGCTCTCACTTGAGCTTCAGTGACATTAAAAGAAAATATTTTGGTGTAAGGTTGACATACATGGTTCTCAGAGAAACCTTTATATACCAAAGAAAACAAATCTAAGCCCAATGCTAAAAGTAAAATCACAAGTCACAAATCAAATGTTGTTGTATCAAACACGGAAAACCCAAAAATGAATTACTCTAATCTAATCTTACCTCTCAAGACTATGCAATAGTTCATGCAGCACTAAAAGAAATTGTCACCATGGCACTGCCCCAAAGCCATAAGTCTTATCCCTTTTTATCTTGATAAAGTTGATTGATTAAGGGGTGCCAGTTGAGCTCAGTGGTTCAATTGTGTGCTCTACGAACAGAGATTACAGTCCTCAAAGCAGACAAACAGGGCTCAAATACAACCCACAGCTCTATGTAACATCTCATTTTGTAATGGGGGGTGCATTTTGAACCTTTATAAGAGACAGGAAGTGGGTTGAACAGAAATCAGCTATAGTGTCATGCAGAATCTTTCACTGATTTTGTTTTGTGTAACTACATAAAAACTACATAATCCACATGACTGCATGTGTTCAGTTGCCCTCTGAGATCTTTGACTTTACTCTCCCAAGGACTAACTATGGTACTGAAGGATTATAGCCCAGCTTTCTGTAGGGAACCTTCATCTTGGGAGATTAACAGCTTAAATAATGGTACATATGCACATTTTTTCCATGAATAGGGCATATTGTGCATGTGAAGCTTCATTGTGTCAGACTGTCACGAGTCAATGGATTTCTCAACACTGTGGCTCCAGACGGCACAAGCCAAGTTCACCACAGAGGTACAGCATTTACACCCTGGAGGAAAGATCAGGTGTCACATTTCTTCCTCCCTGGGTCCCAGGTCACTTCCCACAGTAACGGATGTCATGCTACAGGATACACACAGCATGAGTGTTATCTGCTACATCAGATATCCAGTGTGACAGTAATGAGAGACACTCTGGTACAGACCACTGACTGTAACAGATGATAAATTAAAGAAGCCTGTGAACATGATACTTTGGACACCTATTGTCCAATGATGAGAATTTTGGTGCAAGAGTTCCTTTAAAACCTAAAATTAACAAAGCAATTCTTAAAAAAGGAAAAAAAAAAATTAAAAAATGCATCTCTGTTTGTTGTTCAGCAAATTTGAAATTCGTCAGTTCTGGGGAGTTGATAAGAAAGAAATCGGGTATCCTTGTGTCAGATGTTGATAGTAATCATATGGTTAACATAACAAGACTTGGTTGGCTTTAGATGTCAAACTTTTGAATCTGCTTCAGAAACGCTCAAGTGAGGGTTCAAATCTGCTTGTTCAGCAATCCACAGTCCATCTGTACAAAAAACAAAGAATCCAAACTTTGACACTTAACCATTAACTGTCAGGACTACCTCATAATTTCAGACCTGTCCATTCTCTATGACAGACTTTTTTAACTGTGCTATAGTATATGGGTCAAATGAAAAGTGGTTGCTAAAGTATAAGTCATAAGAGACTGTTAAGCATAAAAAGGTTAAATGAAATGAATGGAAAAAAATTTAGAAGTTACTGCATAACAGTTATAGAAATGCAAGATATTGAAATACTGTTTGACTGGACCACGATGTATTTACAATCTTTAATCTGCACTGAAATGAAGGTCACTGAAACCAACAAAATGTGAGCGAAGGCTTTATAAAAAGAGGAACATTTAAGCACAAAGGAGTGATTTTTCATGACTTTATGACTTTGTAAAATGTTAAGGGATCTTTGGGTGAATAAGTATTCGGGTAAAAATCATGTAGTTGATTATCAAATGGTTCGTGAAATTAATTTTATGCTTTTATTTCATGGATGAATTTATTTCTGTTGTGTCTTTACCTGTGGCATGTATCCCACCATCTTCCCTGGCACATTGTGACCAGGAAAAGCAGGTGGCTTCCCCAGCACAACGATGTGACCCCGTGAGATCTTCAGGGTTCCCACAATGCATTTCAGCAGTGTTGTCTTCCCACATCCACTTGGCCCTAAAAGACCATAACTGCAACACAGAATAAAGAGTTTTTCCTCAGAGGTGGAATAATTTAATGAGGCGCAAATCTGCATGAGCCTTCTGTGAAGCCATGCAGCCCCATTGTGAGTTACTGCAAAGCAAATTAAGTTTACAGTATAAAGTATGCAACATTCATTTATATCTGTAAGTAATCATGCATTAAACAAAAACAACATGGATGTCTTTAAGTTGGCTACTGCTAATTAAAAACACTTTAACACTCCAGCAAAATGTGATGTTTCTGATTCATGCTTTTTTGATAAGCACAAATACATCTTGTAATCCAGAAAAAACATCTTGATCACACATTCTTGTTGACTTTTGTGAAGCAATTTCAGGCATAACACATTCAACATCCTTCTATCATGTCACTTTCATTTTCTTGGGGACTCAATCCTCGTCTAACACGTCAGTTTCATCCTCCTCCTGCTCATTTTCAGTCTTTAAGGAAACTTTGTTGTCTTAAAAAGATTTAATTATCAAACACTTCCCCATAGCTTTTGGTGCTCAATTCAAGGGGGAAAAATATTGGTCATAAAATGTGTATTTGTACTCTCTGACTTAACGTTATTTTCCCCTGCCCAAATCTTCCTCATCTGGTGAGTTAGTTCAGGAATGCAGATATGTGTGAGAAAGGTGATAGTGCTATCGTGTGAATATTTATGTCAAAGCACCTTTTCTGTGAAACTCACTTGCCAAGAAACAGCAGAGATATAGTAGATAACAGATGGCAGAATTAAAACAGACCATTCTTACTTCACCAAGTAGTGCAATGATTATCAGGTTGACAACATGTCTGCTCACTGAAGAGATGGACAAGTTTATGCTTTCTATCTTCTTAAAGAGAAAAGATATCTGTCTTTGTACTTTTCAGACTTCTGTTTAAATAACTTTTCCTCTCTGATTGTATCTCATTGCTTTTTGAGATTTGCACTATATTAAGGGAGTGTTTATATGTCTTTTCAGTACAAGTACACTATTAAAGTCCAACAGAAAAGGAGGAGAGATAAAGAGAACTCTCCTCGAGGCTTAGTGTACTTTAGATAACAGATATACAGATACACATCTTATCAGTCCAGCAAAAAAACCTGCAATCACCGCCAAAGTGATACAGTTTCAAATCTATGCACTGGACTCACATGTTTCCCTGCGGTACAGTCAGGTTGAGGTTGGTGAGGACCTTCAGTTTGCCGTATGATCGACACACATCTCGACACCGGATCGCATACTCCTCCTGTCCAGCAGGCAGAGCAGCCTCCAAGTCATCCTTCATTTCCCCCTCCTTCAACTGGAAGAGAGAGGAAAATACTTATCAATGAACTACAACAAGAACTCCATGCTTAATGCCTGTGTCTCCTATGTGTACAATACATCCCATATGCACTTTATTATCACATATACATGCACATTGTAATAGCTTGTAAAAAGCCTTGTTTGTTTCAATCACTCTTAAAAATCTAACTTCAATGGAAAGTCCCAAGGAAGTCACAGATTTTGGTGCAGCTCACTCCCATGACTGTACTCTTCCTTTCTATGTTTGACTATCCAATCACTTATCTGATAACTTATATGTCTTCATCACTACAGACCTGAAAAGACCTGCCCACAGCACCACTGAGGGTGAAAAAGTCCAAGCTGAACCAGAGGAACTGAAACTGACTTCTGACATCTATCATAAAAACAAGCTAACTCTCTCATCTTTGTGTCACTTTTTGCAGAGCACTCTGTGTGACCGTCACCTCATTTATAAAAAATACATTTTGTATGTAGACAGTGTAGCTTTCAGGTTCCTTCATAACATGAAAGTATGAAGATTAGGTGAACTCACTGGTCTTGTTTTATTCTTCTCAGCGGTCTTTAATAGAGCACAACAAACACTACAAACACCTAACGCTTTACCAGGTAATAAGTCTGATAGATTTGCACCAGCTGTTTATGAATTCATGTTGTTTTATGGTGCTTAACAAAAAGCTTCTCTAAAGACCACTTTACTGGCTGCTTGATGTTTATTTATGTCTCCAGAGTGGTTTCACTTTAAGAGGGTTGTTTGTGGAGCCCAGCCGTCTAGTTTCTCTTCTTGTTTTTCAAGAATGCCAAAAATTTTACTCATGCTTTTCCAAGATGAAGTATCAAAGACCTTAGCCCCAGGCAGAGTCAGGTTGATAACTTCAAGACTTTTACACAACTTTAAGGAAGTTTCTCCACTCTTCTTCATTGAAATCAAACATATAGGATGACACTTTTGCTGCATCAACATAAATGGTTGTGTAATTAAAGTCTCAGAGAAGAATATGATTATTTGTAACCACCAGTCCCTCCCAAATTTGAAAAATGTTACATCAAGATTAAACTTAGTGCATACCGTGTATCAAACAGTTCCAGACACACTTCAATGAATAAAAGCAGATCATAAATCAAACTTTAATCCAATAACATCCACCTCCTGACCACATACATTTCCTATGTAAAGGTTTAGATCTCCATCAACTCTGAGAGGGCTGTGCTGTAAACCAGAGACACCAGATTGATTGTTTGCAACAATGCAAGCGCTGCTATCATCTTTTTTTACCCCAGAAATCAATCTGACAACAAAAATGGACCAAAACTCTCTCTGTCATCCTCCAGTTTTTCCGTTGCATCTTGTTAGGCTGCAGCAGACGTAGTATTTGGGTCGTAAAACAACCCTTTGCCCAGTAATCTCTTATAACAGCCTTCTTTCATGGGTTTCCCCCCACGTCTCCAACTAACTCCCTCCCTTTAATCCAGCATCTCTCATTTTTCCAGCAAAGAGATTAGGGAGATTGCGTAATCTGACACATTTGGTTGGCCTCACCTTTGGCATTATAGCCTACATCTGCAGATCGCACACACACACACACACACACACACACACACACACACACACACACACACACAGAAAGAGAAATCTCAACCACAATGTGTGTGAGATACCACGCTTCAGTTACTGCTGGCTGTGATAGACCAAGAGTTAAGATCTATCCGTAAGAATCTAAGATAGCGCTTCAAAAATGATCAACTCATCAGACAGGATTGTAAACTTGATGGAATAAAGGAGACAGCTCAAGCCAACACTCACCCTGAGCAAAGACTGAGGCAAAAAAAGAAGGAGAAGCAGAGAGGATGAAGAGCTGTTGATGAGTGCGTCCACAGAGACTAAAGAGCAAAATCTCAGCCAACTCAATGCAAAGTGGAAGAACAGGTTCAGCTCAGCAGTCGGCAAGTGGAGAGTGTGTGAAGAATACCCACTAGACTCACACACCTTTCCCAATAGCTTGCAACAGGTGCATTCCTCACAGTTCTAGAGACACGTGTTTTGTTCCTTTTTGTTTGTTTGTTTGTTTGTCTTTTTTCTGGTCTAATAAAGCTACAATATTGAAATTTCCCTTATGGGATCAGTGAAGTATTTTTCATTTCATTTCATTAAAAATGCATTTTCCACTGTTAACATGTGTTTGATGGATATAGCTTCAAAAATCGTTAGAATTGCTTGTTTTTATTTATTTCATTTAATTTTAATAACACTTTTTAACACAAACAGTTCACTTTGGGCTCTAGAAGCTCTATGATAAGAATCTCCATCTCGGATTGTTAGTTGTGTCCAAAGGCAATCAGCAAAGTAAAAGTGTTTTGCAGCAGTCTAGAAGAAAAATATGCCAATAATTAGAGAACAAATTACACTGTGCCGCCTCAGGCTCTTCTGCTGGACACTCTCCTCTGATAACGACCTCAACCAGCTCAACAAAGCCTCTCTTTTCATTCATTCATTCACTGCTCTGCTCGGTTGACCATGAAAAAAAAAGCCCCTACCTTTGCCTGCCAAGCTGTTGCCAGGTTGCGTCACTGCCAAGTGGATGAAAACGGGCCAAACAGGAGCGTTCAAAAACTCTCAGCGCAGATCGAGGCGAGTGAGCGAAACAAACTGTCCAAGAACGGCCAGTGTCGCTGTTATTTATAAGCTGAGCCTCTATAGCCTACATCCAACGAGAGACCAGCTGCTGCTGCTGCTGCCGCGCTCTCACTTCTGCCTTCACATGAGCGCGTCACGCAGACAGGATGTGCGCTCTGCAGCAGCTGCAGCTCCCACCTTCTCTCTTTATCACCCACTACAAATTGACCATCCTCCTTCTTTCTCAATCTTACTGCTAAGTTGAGCAAATCAACTGAAAAAAACACGCATCACACAAATATGTGACGCTGCTATCGCTTGAATCCTGCAGCAGAGTTTCACTCCATCTTGCTGCAGCAGCGCAGTGTGCAGGGATGGGAGGGCCTCCCTCATGGAGACGAACCGAAACCTGAATTTGATGCCAAGGAAACCACCCTCCGATACGTCCTGAATCAATCTTACCCATTCTCCCATCTCCGTGAGGTCAGCAGGAGCGGCTGTGGCATCACATTGACCGGCAGCCTCCGCGGCCATGGCAGCGAGAAGAAGGGCGGACCGGGCACCGGCTTAGTAACCTACAGAGAGAGAGAGAGGAGGGGGCGGAGGAGGGGGGAGGGAGGGAGAGGATGCGCTACGAGATCGCTCTCAATTGATCTCCATGTGTCACAACAAACTCTTGTTAAAAGACTCTGATCACCAAATATTTTCACTGTGATGCTGTTATCCTGCAGTCAGTGCCAACTCTGTGCCATCAAGTTTGTCTCTAGCTGGTGTAAGTGCAGATCAATGACACAAAACTGTAGCTGCAGGGGACAGTGTCAATATCTAAATCCAGTTTCATTTGAAGTGATACGGAGTCTCATTTGGTGAATAACAAATAAATGTTAAATCCTCTTACTGGGCTGAAACCAAAACATAACAAACTATCTCAACTTAGTGCAAAATATATATTTTAAAAGAATCCACTCAGCACCAAATACCTCAAATAATGTTGCGGAGAATGTAGGATATCAGGACTGATAGACATCTTTTCGACATCTTCATATAAAGTTAACCCCCAGTCTTTGGGGTCATGCTTATCATCCCAAAGACTGGTTATTTTCATGTCATTTCTTCCCCTGTAAGTTTGAAGACATTTCATCTGAACAGATGCTTAATGATTCCACCCTTTACTCTATGAGTCTTTTCTGTCTTAACAGCCATGAAAAGCAGAAATTATGAAGAAACTAGGTTGTATTCATAGTCCAACTGTGATGTAAGATTGTGATGTAGTTCCCAAACACATCACAAGAGGGAAGCACAAGACAAGGTACTTACTGTGAGGAAGGACTGAAAGCACTGGATCAGCAGGACTATACAGTACTTCTGGAGTACAGTTTTTATGTTTTAAAAAGGTTTTTAGGCTTTTTTTTTTTTTTTTAAGTCTGACTTTCTTGGGTATAACCTTGGTTAGTTTAGGCTGATTTAGTACAACAAAAAAAGAAAAAAGAAAAACCAACTGTGGTGGATCAAAACTCCATGTGTCCTGTGCCCTCCAGTTTCTGAAACCACAAACAGTTAAGCCCAATCATTATTCAGTGTGTAGAATCTAGGAGTCTATATAATTAAACTTTGGCCTCATATGTCACGGTGTGGGTGAATAAAGGCACAGCATTCACTCTACATACAGCTGATTGTTCTCCTTCAGAATTTCATGTTAACTGTCCAGTAAGCTACTGAGTCAGGCCATCAAAACTTGAGATGGAATCTGGTCTTAAGTTTTCAGTGTTTTATTGGTAGTTGAGTAGTTGAACACCATAAAATAATTAAACTTGACTTAGTTACAAGTCTTTATGGTTAATATCATAAATTATTTCAAGTAGAATGGCTGTTTCACTTCAGTCTTTATACACATGAACTGCCTGACCTTTGGGCTGTGTAGAAAAAATATTGAACCTACTTGCCTGGTGATTCAAACAATCAGTGGAGTTACAATGCTGTGTGTGGGACATAGATACAAACCCTGTAGATGCACTTGCTGCTTCTTCTGCAGTCAGATCACGCCAAGAGTTTCATAAACTCAAAAATACAAATAACCCACCAATCAGATCAATCATTAAATGAAGTTAGTCATCTGTAACTCAGTCAGTCAGAAATTCACTTTGATTTTTGCACATGGAACAACAAAACTTATCTCCAGAGAGCTCTGATTAAATAAACTTTAAAAATTAAATTAAATTAAATTGATCATTCGCAAACAAGACAGCCATTCTGGCTCCATACTGGTTATACAGGAATCAATCCGTTCTTTAGCGGTCACTTTGTCCATGTCATTCTACTTTGCTTAAGTTTTCTGATTTTATTTTACAACTGCATTCTAGCCTTCAAGAATTCCCACACAAAAAAGATGTTGATAAATTGTATAAAGTTTATATCTCTTTCATGTGAACCTTGTAAGAAATGCATATGAAAGTTAAACCAGATAAAAGATCCTGAGTAAAAATGTACAACATGAATCTTGTATTATCTGGGAATTTATACAAATATGTAACTGTAATGTCATGTACAATATCTTTAGAAGAAATGTGCAGCAGTAAACTTAAATGACTTGGACAATCATCAGTAAAACAAAAACTTTGCAAGTAGCATAAAAAGTGATTTTTCCAAAACTGGGTTGCATTTGGACCTGAAATACCAAACATAGTTGACCATAAAGTGAAATTCCATGATATACAAAAAACCCATATGTAATGGTACACAATCACAAAGGATTCAAAATGTTCCTGCAAATTATTTACCCTATACATGTGGAAAACATGTATGTAACTGTATATATTCATGTATGAAAAGTATATATCTTGAAATCAGATGTATAGTTAAAAACTGCAAAGATTAAATGTATGGAAAACGAAATTTGCCATGCAGCTTTCTCATACACTGTATACAGCATTTTTTACTTTATTCATTCTTTTTTTTTTTTTTTTAATCTCGCATTAAACTTACATGCTTTATAAGATGCACAATGTGTTTTAAAATGGATCCTTCCTATAAGGCTTTTACATTTCTTTTCCATATGGGTCACTTCTGCAGGCTGAAGATTTTGATTCTGTTTTCACCAAGTCATGGTGGGTAAAGTAAAAAAGAGATCGAATTAGATTTACCAATGTAAACGTAATCTTTACCTGCAGGTTAATTATAAGGGCTGTCTTTGTGGGTATATAGTAACTTTGAGCTGTGTTTTTTTTTTCCCATAAAACATAATTTTTTCTTTATTAAGTTTTTGTTCAACAGTAAATGACCACTCAAGGATAAAAGAAGATATGTCCTGATGGGACTGTGTGATGTAATTGGATGTAATAAATCCCTGGTATAAACGGCTTTGAGAGCTTTTAATTGGCTGATGCATCGACAATCTATGAGAAAGGACTCTGAAAGGTTGCTTTAGCTTGTAATGCTATTAAACATCCACTGAGGGGCAGAGTAGATCAGTCAAAATAATCGAGCAAGTTAAGAATAGGAGACATGCACGATTCATGAAAAGAGGGAGATGTTCGCACGCACAGGGGTGAACAGAAAGAGACAAACAGTACAGGAGGGGGTGGATCGTGCAAAAGTCAATGAGAGGAGAGACAATGTGGACGTCCACTCCATTCACTGGAAAGCAATTAATGTTAGGATACTGTCCTATTTATAGCCTGCAGTATTATTCAATCATTCAAATGTATTGAGCGTGTATTGCCCAATTAGGCCAGAGCCCAACTGTGTCACATTGAAACTGAACTGACCACAGCAGAAGTCTGGAGCTGACATACAAACCAGTTTTTGAATCTGAGATAAAAATTCAGATTGTTATGACAAACCGGGAATAAAAGGGCACCTAGAGCGCAGAGCCTAATTGGGTGAAGGGTTGAAGGAAAATCTGTCTGATTAGCCTTCTCCAACAGAAGGGGATTAAGCTTTTAGGCAGTAATTATTATAAAGTATACGTCAGCAGTTATCCACCCATTTCAGGCGGACAGAGGATCTGCAGGGGTGTCCTGAGCGGTGGATGTGCTGTGTGTGGGGCCTGGTCAGACGTGGAGAGACCCGGGTAGAGAGGCAGGAACAGGAATATCCTTCTGAGTCAGTGCCACGACGCTGACACACACCACACTCCCCAGCAGGGCAGCCTCTGCTCCGATAATAAGCATCCTATGCTATTCTGCTCAAGATGGCGGTGCAGGCAGCGGAAAAGGACGGAATAGTGAGTATTTTGGAGCTTCATGGGAGCCAAGGTGGGAGTGAGGCAGGATTATTTTCAATGTTGTGTGTTTAACGGGCTGGATTTGGTCGATTATCCGGGCGCTTGTTGAAAATGCAGAGTGCATTGCGCCGCGCATCGTGCGCAACGCGACTCCTCTTTCATGTGTAGCCGGGAAGGAAATCCAATATGTGCGCGGTGAAATGTATCAGTGGTGTGTGTTCACCTTGGCCCGGGGCTTTCTATGTTTGCTTATGCAGCCTATAGGCAGTTTTATGCCGCTTATTTTTGCTCTCATTTGGTTTAGGGCTCTGATACATCATAACAGGTTTGCTGCCACCTCGTCATTGTTGGATATAGCCGCATGCAAGGCCAAACTGTGTTTTAATAAGTAGACAGGCCTGCTGCTTCATTATGGGTGTTCGAACTCAAGAAAGCCACTTTATACCCCACATGGCACAGCTATAAATGACAGTTTGCATGCTGTGTCTTTTGTCACTGGTGTTGCAGACCGTAGAGGATGACCACCTGAATGACTCGCTGGGGAACCCCGGCCTCATCTCACCTGACAAGGAGGATTTGTCACGTCTTCTGGTACGAAAAAAGCCATTAGCTTCCTCTTAAGTGTCCTTGTTTGGCGTTCGCTCCTGGCTGTGCGTAATGATTTAATGTACTTTGCGTAGACTGTGCCATTCAGCGGACGGATCCGGGGCGGAATGCGGCCAGGGAAGAAGATCATAGTGATGGGCATTGTCGACCTGGAACCAGACAGGTAAGCTAACACCCTGCAATGCATGCAAACGCTCTTACCTGCAGGCTAGCTAGTTCTCAACACAGCTGAAGCACGGATTTGTCATGCATTTGCACACTACAGAATCTTAGAGTTGTGCTTTTTGTTGTCAGGGCAGTCAGACTTGCACAGCCACTCCAGGACAGAGTGAGTAATGCGTGGGCTGCTGCCAGAGAGAACAGAGGCTAGTTAAGTATTCAGAGACAGGGCGTTCCCCCAAAAAAGCAGGGAGAGACAGGGGGGAAAGAAGACCATGCAAGGCAGGCTTGTTTGGGTGTGTCCTTACCCTACATGGAAACTTGTGTCAAACTTGGAAGAAACCTCCCAGTGACCTCATCCCTCTCTCAGTGGCTGCTGCTGGCTCTGTTTTCATGGCAAAGTTCATGTGAATGTCCTGTCCAGCAGAGCTGCTACAAAGCTCAAAATACACAACTGTTTCCTCACGAAGTTTGACATTGTAATCATGTCTACGCACTCAAACAAAGAAGCTTGTGTGTAAACAGTACTGCTGCAAGGGAGGGGTGGTTAACCAAACCTAGCTGTAGGGATTGTGCATTATTAATGTCAAATCGGTTTGGTTTAACACAACAGCAGAGGAGTTATGCTTTTGACTTATCCCTGATTAGTTATTGGACTCATATGCTGTCTGTCTGAAACCTTGATCCTCTTTCCTTCCCCCTCTTAGTTTTGATGTGAGCCTGACCTGCGGTCGAGACTCTGAGAAGGAGGAACCTCTGTATGATGTGGCCCTGAAACTCACTGCCCGCTTCTCGGACCGCCAGTTCCTGCGTAGTGCCCGTGTCTCTGGGAAACTGGTTGGGGAGGAGGTATCCACTGCCTACTTTCCCTTCATCCCTGATCAGCCTTTTAGGGTAAACATTCCTCTTTTCTCATAATCACGTGTTGAATGATTGTGGTGATACAATCTCTCTGTGTGCAGACTGGTTCAGTTTTAGTTTGGTGTTTTTTCTTGTTGAACACGAGGTTCAAACCATCTACAGGGTAGGCCATACGTTTTCATACATTGGAAAAATAAACATTTTAACCGTTTTAATTTGTATAATGCGCTCTTTATGATTACCATTGTGCTGAAAACACATATTAAGACATGTTTTCCACTGCTGATGAACTTGCATTAGCACAGTTGAAGTTATGCTTGTAACGGTGTTGGTGATATGTTCCTTGAGATGATTCGTGTCTTGTATCGTCACCTGACACACCATGGCCTTCAAATGCCCCCAAAGCTAGAAATTTAAGAGGGGAGAGATCTGGCGATCCAGGAGGTAACTCCGAAGGATCATGCCGACCAATCCAAGTATCCTGAAACATGTATATAATATACATTATACATTTTCATATGAATGGAAACTTATGGCTAACTGTACAATAGGAGGTATGAACTTTCAAACAAAACTCATTTGAATGGGGAATTTAATCACCAGTACTTTTATCGTAGTCAGCTATTTTTCAGTAAGTGGTTTATTTCATATCCTGTTGGTGTGGTCGCGCTTGAAAGAGTTTTAATATCTGTTATGAGCACAGTCCTGCAATGTGGAGATTACAGCAGCATAAAAATGGTTTGCAGCATATGGTGTGCAAAGACAAAATACTATGTAAACAAAAATGAGTCTATAAAGGTTGTAAGGAATTAGACATGCAAACAAATTATGCAAGTTGATTGCCATGCAATTAAGGAATAAGAGAAGATAAGGAGTTTATTGTTCTGTATATGAGAACAGCTGTGGTTTGGCCTGGAGACAATCCTAGGTCACACCACCATGCTTTCGTAGGACACCCTTTTTTATTTACTTCAGCTTAAAACTATTAGTTATTAGTTGAATTGAAGAAAAAAAAACAGGACCACCTGAGGAATCAAGAATATAGATTATTTTTATTTTCACTGATAGTAGTGTGTGGTGGCAGTAAATCTTCAAACTCAAAAGTTATTGGTATGAAGATACTAGAGACAAAGGAAATGCTTTTCTGTTTGGCATTGTAGCAGTCTTCTGTAAATACAGTCTGTTTCCTGTGAAGTGGTCTGATAAATGCATTAGAGGGGGCATCAGCTGTTCCTATGTGTGGATGAAGTGGGGGCTGAGCAGCATTACAAATGCAGGATGAGTAATTCTCATATGACCAGAGGGACTCTGTAATGTCATATTCCGCTCCAGTAATTCAGAATACATATACAAGAAACATATGGTGTATGACTAAAAATACATGCTGATGTGTTTTAATCCAAAAGTAACTCATTAGCCTTTAATTCTGCACTGATTGTCAGTTAGGTTTAAACACAGAAGATTTGCACTGTGAGAATACATTTTTTATCTACCACTATCTTCAGTCCTATTTTGGGAGGTGATCCCTGCTCTATTATGTAACGTCAGCTCCCTGATAAAGTGCTATTGTTTATTGCCGGTTGAGCAGGTCAACACATTCATGACTCTGCCAAAAGCTGGAGGCTGCAGATTAACACTCCCATGCTGCCTCACAAATTCACAGGCATTAGGGCAGACACATGATCAGTTGTGGTTTTGGAGCACGACAGCTGGAGTTCAATGAAGTGTCGGCCTCAGGAAGTGAAAACCTACTCACTAGATTGTTTTTCTATGGCCTGAACTTTGGGGAGATTGGTTTATGTTACTACATTTCTTGTATTTTCTTTTCATGTAAAGAAAAATACCGGACTTAGATTTGGTTTCTATGTTAAATGTATCTTAGTGACTTGAAACCTTAAGACTCTTAAAAATCAGCTGTTTTGAGGAATTAGTCTGGGTTGTGACTGGCCCTTGTGTTAAGCCTTTATAAAAGACGCTGGAAACAGGCTCAGCAGCTGGCTTCAAAGTGTGAACATTCTCATCATCAAGCCCATAAAAAATCTTTTGACTAATTGTTTTCTGAACTCACTGAAATCTGTAGTAATTAATACTACAACAGCATTAAATAGAAAAACTGCAGTTTGATAGAAGCTGTTAAATTTGATTCTGAAACCAGATGTGCGCTTTTGTCCTAACACAAAAGTGTCAGCATGATGAGCGACTAGTTTGAGCATGTTGTGAAGCTTATAGCAGCTAAATAGCTAGATGTCTTTTTCATGCGAGGAGTCAAAAAGTGTTAGATTGGCAGTAGCTAGTTGGCTTGGACAGTGATGATTTTGTTTCGCTGTTAAACTTTTTCTGAGTAGCTTTTCTTACAGAATGATATGTTTAGTGTTGGCTTGGTTTTAATATCTTTTATACCAAACTATTTGACTACTGGATTAAACTTCATAGTCCCTGAACTGACTCATTATGTAACTCTCCACAATAAAGCATGTAGGCACAAAGAAGACATTTGAGGCATCCTTGAGATGCATTTGTTGATGTTGTTCTTTGTAGATCTCTAAATTTTCTGAGTCTGCTTAGCCTCACTTTCAAAAGTAATGTTATTGTAATCTGGACTTTTCTATTCCTTCTTGTTCATTTTGTCTTTCTCTCTGTCTCTGCTTTAATCCCCTCCAGATTGAGATCCACTGCGAGCACCAGAGGTTCCGGATATTCGTGGACGGACACCAGCTCTTTGACTTTTATCACAAAGTAAAATCTTTGCCCTCTATCGACACAGTACGGATACAAGGAGATCTACAGATCACCAAGCTTGGTTAACCTCCCACTCCTCCCGCTCTGCAAGTTGAGTGTGAAGCAAGGACTTGATCACAGATGACCACGCAACATACAGTACGAGCCTGTTATGTCATCATCCATTTCCCATCATGCAATACTGCAGCGGTAATGCAACTGGAAAAGGCTCCAGCTATGACAAGTTAGAGTTCTTCTGTTTTTTATTTCATTCACTTCTTTACATTCCTTTCTTTTTGATCAGGATCTGATATGGTGTAGCTTTGACAGTAACTGTGTTTGCTCCATCTTTGGGTTTTCCTCTCTGTAGCCCCAGTTCTGTCACATCAGGGATTTTTTGATTTATTATCAGCTACAAAATATTACAACCCTTGGGATGCAGAGGCAGTTGTGGAGCACCTTCGAGGATGGGAAAAATAACTCAGAATTTATCGAAATAAGCTACTCAGGAAAACAAAATGTCACTTAGCAACTGGTTTGAAAGCTAACTGTTGATTCGGTTGATGTTTGGGGTCTGCAGGTTAACTCTGAGCATATCTAGAACTTTTAAAAGATTGAAGGAAAAAACTTAATGTATTAGATGAGGCTGAAAAGTGAAGAATTGTTGATGAAATAGATGAAATCTGACGAATATTCCATTAAATGAAGCAGTGTTGAACTTTGGTCATGTTAAAGAGGGAAATCTGAGTATATTTTTCCAGTTGCCTTTCCAAATTCAATCCTCCCATCATAGTCAAGTGCAGCGTTACACCCTGTTCTCTTTGTACTGGTGTATATCTAACTCCACAGAGCATTCCCCCCCCCCCCGGGTTTATTTTGGTTGTAATGGTAACACGCTGCAGCCTCAGTAACCCCAATTCCCTAAAATGAGGATTATATCGTGACATCATGGTATCAGAAGTGTCCCATGCTTTAGACTCTTTGTTTTGGTACTCATTTATTGTTGACAGAAGACACTATGTGCTGGACTGAGAGAATTACTGCTTTTTGTTTTGACAGGCAAAGAGAGAAAATGCCATTTTAATTTTTTGAATTTAACTCTGCTGTCACACTTGCAGATTTTTCATTCAAGCATCGCTTGAATCATACACACAACAAGTATGCAGCTTATTCTCGTAAAAAGAACTCAATTTAGTGCATTTGTGGAAGAAAGCATGCAGGTTTTTCTTGAGTGCAAACTTAAATCCTCAAGTCACATTCGGCTGCAGCCAGGATTTTGGAGTCAGGGTAGGATCCTGATGGTATTTTGAATGTATAGTATTCATGTTTCTATGGTAGCATGGGAGATATGGTGATGCACAGATTATGAACTTAAAGTCACAGTTTTTGGTGGTATGGCTGCTGCTGTTTAGTCCTTCTGTCAGTCCTACAATATGTCTTATATGTTTACTGACTTTTAAATTATATCCTGAATCATTCCACGTCAGTGTCCACACTGAGAGATGGAGACGTTATGAAGGAGGTCCACCTTTGTTTTATGCAGCCAGCAGGTTTAACCATTTTAATTTATAGTGTCTTAAATTCCTTGTTTTTGTCTTCATAACCTTCCAACACACATGTACTTACAAACAGAACAGGATCCCGTTTCCTTCACTGAGGCAGAACAGTAGTTATAATAAACACACATTAACAGTAACAGCTATGCTACAAAACTGCTTACACCACCCTCAATCTCATCAAGACAAGGAGGTGCAGAAAGTCTTATAGTTTAGAATGTATACATTGAAAAATGACTGAATATCTTATTAAAATAGTTTGACTTGTGTTTCTTTTGAATTACCTACGACAAACGGCTGCTGCTTTGGGCTTCATCAATGAATAATTTAATGTCTTTTAAGGGTCAGTCATAAATTAATCATACTTTTGGAGGCCAGCTGTTAAATCAGTTTTTGTTAATTTGAAAAAAAAAATTTATAATGGCATAAAGCTGCAGCTTAAAGCTCTGACCATTGCATGACGTTTGAAACATATTTTTTGTCCCATTGAGGAAGCAGTTAGTGATTTTTGGAAGAAAGCTTGCTTACTTTAGATGCATGCATCCATCTGGTGTTTTTTTATGTTGAATTTTCTGCAGCAATAAGTTTAGCGGCAACACTGACAGCTCTGGAGCATAACTTCTTTTCTCCTGGTTGGTCAGACAGGGTCTTCCTCCCTTCCTTGTTTTCGCTTGGCAGGCTCTAGTTTATTTCAGTCACAAACAGGAAATGAGTACAGTTTGTTATGAGAGGGCAGTGAAAAGTCAGTTTGAAGGAGATATGAGCCAGTGTGGTGAACCATTACTCCAGTATTACAACTAAACAAAAGTGTACAAAAATGTGTAGTAATTGTGTTGAAAGGGTGTATTTTAGTGTTCTCTCTACAAACCAGTAACCGTCCATTTGCTACGCTACATTTTCTACAATTTTCCTTGATAAAATGTTGATATTATATGTGACACATATGACCAAAACTCAGCTGTGTTTTTGATGGATGTGGAAACATGATATGAGTTATAGTGACAAACAGGTTTGTGTTTTGGCAGCAGGGGGAACATCAGTAGTGCTGGTGTTTGAAACTATCGGGGAGGGAGATGAACAGTACAAGACTTCTTAATTAAAGGGCTCAAACCAGGGAGGGTTTTGTGTTTTAGTGCATGTGTGAGTAAGCCTGCGGGGATCTGAGTTGTGTACATGTCAGACCTAGCATAAAACATTGTTGAAGGTACATGATAAGCTGGCAGGGTACTGAGCTCATTAACTTATTTTGGTACTTGTGCGCCTTTTTGTGTAGGATACAGAGATATAGAGCTGCAAGGTGACAAATAACTATGTAAAAACTCTCCCATCCTCATCTTCCTTACTGGAGGAAGAATTTATGGCTCCTGCAAAACTTGAAAATCAAGAAATCAGAGAAGACCTCCTAAATCTTGTCCTTCGTCCTTCAAGGGATGCAGCTTATGTCTAGTGTACAGAAGATTCTCAGTACATGCACAGTAGAGTTGATCTGATACCAATACAGTTGCCAGTATCTCTGTTGGGCTCTGACACAAACACTGGTACATATGCACTATTGGTATTGTCAAATGATCCTTTAAATACTGCTGAATCATCTGGTTTTACACAAATTGATGCGTGACAGTAACAAAGGTGTTGTGCCAGCAAAGTGCAATGTAATTCATGCATTTCAAAATGTTGCCGATCAGTGTTTTTCCAGCTATATGATGTATATATTTATAATTTTTCACACTAGTATCAATGCTGTTCTGAATATTCACCAGTACTGAAGACTTTGTGTCTGACTCAGAGAGGAAAAGCTTTTATGACATGTCTAACATCATTTGTGTTTATTCCTGAGTATATTGCATCTCACACAGCAGAATCCAGACTTACTGATCTCCTTGTGATCCTTGAAGAACAGTAGCAAAATATAATTTTTCTCTTTGACATTGATTTTAACTGTTCTTCAACCCTTTAGAAATATGACAGAGGAACTGAATGTTGTTCTCCTTCTGATTGTAACCTTACGATGAAAACCCAGCTTCATTCATGTTCTAAAATGTGAAATGGACCACTCTTCCTACCCTGAGTGAAAAAAGGGTGTGTGATGGAAGAGAAACTTACCATGCCCTTGGGCTTTGGATGTACATATTTTGAACATGATCTCCTTGAAACGCAGGGAATATCAAGCAGAGTTACCAGCAGAAAGCATTTCATTGTGCATGTAAACTACCTGGCAGTTTGTGTACGAGGGCAATTGTTATGTTAACATTTTGTCAGTTTTGGTCCATTCAGGCATGCTTTTTCTTTTCTTCCATGTACGGTGTGAGGTGTGTTTCATGGAGAGATACAGTACCTCCTTGTGGTTGCATTTTGTTTTCCTTCTGTTCGGCCTCATAATGAGAATCACAGCTTATCAACTTAAAAACTTAAAAAATCACAAGGATACACAAGGAAAGATTATGGATTAATAACACAAATTAATTTCTTTTCCCCATCAGGACAAGCATTTACTTTTAAACCTACATAACTGTTGTTATGATGACAACGTCATCATGTCCATGCACAGTATGAAGTGTACACTGAGTAGAAGTAGGCTGAGAAGTTGCTAATGTGTTGTGTGGTTGTACAATCATGTTATCATTTCTATTTATTACAGTGTGACCAGCAGGATTGTGTGTGGTAACGTTGTACCTACTGTATTGGTAACGTACTCATTCTTGCTGTTTATATGAAGGCATCTTGAAAAGTGGAGGGTTTTTTTATAACTGAAAGTGTCTCTGGTTCAGGGCTGACATGTTAAAATACAACATGTTGTACTTTATTTACTTACTTAATGACACAAACGTGCAACGAGTGTCAAATAAAGTTTCTTTTTCTGTTAACTGCTAAGCAAAGCTAACTATTGTTTGACTGCAGTGTTTCCAGGATGTACCAGGTCTGAGGATAACCAGGGTGTTTTGACTACATTCCTCTGAACATCTTTCATGTCATGAAGCACTGTGTTCTGTTTATCTGCAGAGCAGCTTTCACAAATCTGCTCCACAAATAACAGGAGCACTCACATTTAAGACAGGATGCTAGTTCTCAAAATATCCTGAGATGACCCTGATTTGGTGTCTCACTAAAAATGTGCACTGGGCCAGTGTTTAGATGAAGACGGTACATTCTACCACCACAGTTTAAGACTTCTCCAAATGTTTCTTTTTCCTGCCTCATGCTTTTGTAAAAACAGCTACTTTGCAAACCAATAAACTTCTCATCTTGGAAACGTTCACTGACTTAGTGTTTGTCTGAAATTGTCCAAAAAAATAACACTGAACCATCTGCATCAATTTTCCTTTTTGAGTATCACAAAATAATGACTTAATATCTCATTATCATGATTTATGAGATACTGGGTTATAACAATTGTGGTATGCCAAGTCATTATTATGATATACTACATCCTTATTATAACTCACCTTGTTTGAACTTGTACTTTTTTATTGGTGCGGAATAGACTTTCTGTAGAAGTCCGTTTCTGAAAAAACAAAAAAATATAAAAATTAGAATCTGGCTTGCTCAGATTCTTTTGCCCTAATTAGGTCAAATTTTTGAGGTAAAAGTCAAAATTATGAGAAAAAGAGTTAAGATTATAAGATAAAGAGTTAAAATTAAGAGACTCATGTGCTCCAGCTGGCATTGTGGATCCTTCAATCTCTCACTTTCTCTACATCCTGTCTCTAGCCATCTTCCCACTTAAAATCATGAAGGGTGTGTTTGCTCTCCACTGTCCCATGTGAATCCACAAGCAAAGATATATTTGAAGTAAAGCCACTTTTAAAAAGTCTTTCTCTGTGATATTAGACAGGAACAGGAGCTCACGCCAAAGTCAACTATTGCTGATTAAGTTTCCTCCTCTGAACTTTTTCATAATTTTGACTTATCTGAAAATTTCAGCTTTTTATCTCATAGCTTTGACTTTTCATCTAATAGTTCTTAATTTTTTTAAATCTCAAAATGGACTTTTTAATCTGAAAATTGCAGCTTAATATGGGCAGAACAAAAATCTCAACAAAGCTACTGTGTAGTTAGGTCTCTTCCTTGTAATTACCTCATAATTTCAACTTTCTACCTCAGAATTTTGACTTTTTATCTCATAATATCAAATCTCATCTTAAATTTTGACTGCAATATTTCACAAATTTGACTTTTTAATCTTAAAATGTCAACTTTTATCTCATAGTTTTGACTTTTAATTCTAACATTTAACATTTTTGTCCAATTATTTTTACTTTTTCTCTCAAAATGTTGACTTCTCATATCATAACTTTGGCTTAAATATCCCATATATTGACCTCTTCTCCTAAAACTTTGACTTTTTATGTAATTATTTCAATTTTTCATCTCAAAATTTCAACTTAATGAAAGAAGAAAAAAAACTCAACAAGGCCACATTATTGTTTGTATTCTCTAACTGGCTGAAATTTGCTTTTATAGCTTTCACACATATTTTTCCTTCATAATATATTTCCTTAATCGCCGTCATGACAGCATTAGTGTAAAGAGCCAATCACGTCAGCAGGCGTCGCTGTTGAAGTCTCGGTCCGTACGTCATAACAAACCAGGAAGCACCAGCTCAGAGTGAACCCTTTAGTTTACTAATGGTAGCAAGGCTTTCTGTGAATTTGCCGCTTAAATGTCCGTTTTCACCTGTAGAGTAAAGTTCATAGAAGCTTCATCATGTCGGAGACTCAGCAGCTGAAAATGCTGGTAAACCAGCGGCTGTCAGCGGCTGCAGAGGAAATATTTGTGCTGGTTGAAAGGACAATACTGGAGTATCAGGACGAAGTTGTCCGCTCCAGGTGGGAAATAAACCAACTGAAACAGCAGATCGAGCAGCTATCCGGTGTAAAATCTGGAGGAGAAATACTCAAAGCAGGAAAGCAAACAGGGGAAGGACACACCAGTACAGGTAAATCATAATAAAGACTTTTTTTTGGATAATGCTTTAAAACAATGTAAAAGCTGATACAACAGTTAAATGCACATTACACAAACAAAGTAAATGCTTTCACAATGAAACTGCTCTTCTGTCCTTTCTTTAGATACCCAGCCAGTCACAAAGGAGCAGTATTTTGACTCTCAGGAGGAAAAGATCCCAGAGCAACAGCAGGTCAAAGAAGAGCAGAATGATGAATATATCAGTCCAGACACAAAGGCTTCTTCCACCAGCGCAGACTCCACACTTTCCAAATCAGGACCAACAAGTCCCTGTGAGCTGTTTTCATTCACCGCTGCTGCCACTGTAAGTGCAGGTGAAGGCAGAGAGAGCAGATGGAGTGAGAGTGATGGATCTTCATCCCCTCGACAGCTCATGGAGGAGAAGGAGGACGAAGAGTCTCTCAATACTTGTGGTGAGTGCTTCTTCTCATGATTAACAATATTAATGGTGAATCTGATGGAGCAACAGGCAGCATTGCAACAAACATAAAAAATTCAAATTTCCATCCCCTAAAACTTGTGATTGTATCCTCTATCTAGTGGTTGAGATGCTTCTTAGTCCGGCCATCTGCCTATTTTTTTGGTGAAGCAAATACAATGGATAGAAAGCCATAAAGGCAGATACATGGTTTGATGTATAAAGCTGATAGTGGTTTAGAAACAAAACATTATTGGTGTCAGTTTCAAAATATTAACAGGTCAAATGTGTGGGGAAACTTGTTATTGGTGTTTGGTAATGAAAATAAATCTGTCAAACACAATTTGTTTGATGTACATTACGGAGTTCAATAGCCCTATTCTGCCTGACTGCATTTATTTAACAATGTGTACAACAATTTGTACATTTCCTGTTGTTTTATTGCTGTATTTAGTCGTATTTAAGATGATATGAAAGTTGTTTGTGATCAGAAAATTCAAACTGCTGTGTTCTCTCTGAAGTGTTCGAGGATGATGGTTGTTTACTACAGGTAGTAAATAAAGTTTGAGACAAAAATGTATGAAGATGTTGTTAAGTGAGGTTTGTATTTATGCTGCTTTAGATTTGCAGTATGATCACTGTGTTCTTTTTGTATTCTTGTTTCTTTATCCATTATCTTAACAAGCAACATATTAACAACACCTTTGTATGTACAGTGCTTAAAGATCGGGAAACTATCAACAATGTAGAGCATAATGAATGGACTGCACCTCTCTCTTTTGCGGACACCCTGCTAACAGAGCCTCCTCAACCTGGACCCTCTTTGATAAAAACACAGAACTCATGGATCAGCAAGTTAGAAATCCCCCAGGACAAGTTGCCTGCGTCACTCTTACAGGCCATGGCAAGAGGAACGAGGGCCTGCTCTGCAGATAGAAGAGTCATGGTTCGAGCTGTGGTGAACGCCATGCGAGGACATTATCCAAACCCCAACAGAGCTGACTGCAAAGAGGTAGCAGCACTGATTCTGTTGAAATACCCAGGTACTTTTGCAGATGCAAATGCACAAGGAGGATTGTTTGGGAAAAGCTTCCTGACACTTGTGCACAAGCTCAAGACAAGAATCGAAAATGTTAACCGCTACAGTAAAGGTAAGAAGAAGTGACAGGATACAGATACTAAAGACCATTAAAGAAACTGGTGATAAGTATTTCTCTTAAAAAAGACTGTAATGGCTCAAGTAGCTCCGGAAACAAAACTCCCATGATTCAAAGAATGATGACAGTAAGCAGACCTTGAGGTTCATATCTGTCCTTTATGGTATGTCATCCCAACTCTCTGCTCGCAACATTTTCAGTGTCTCTTTGGCCACCCCATCAAAGGCAGATCACTGTGAAATTTATCTAAAAAAATAAACATATCCACATGAGGACTGTTGGCAGTTTCTAATATATCATTTTTACTTAATTCTACACACAAAAACTTATTTTCTAATAGGATGGAAAGAGTTAATGAAGCATCACTGAGTCGAACATCCCTCTGTCCCTGTTCTTGATCATTTTTTTTTATCTTAAAGTGTATTTGCAAGTGATTTAGATTTAGGAAGTATTCAGAAATCAATATTTGGTAGAATAAACCCTGATTTGTAATAATATCTCTCATGCGTTTATCATGTTCTCCACCAGTCTTTCACAGAGGAGAGTGATGACCACAGCAATAGTTTTTATACATTTCCTCGTCAAATGAGATTTGTTTCAGGTGATCACCTCATCAGTACTTTATTAGGTAGAAACAGATGTGCTTGTGTTGGAATTCAACAGACACTGCAATGGAGTGACTGTCATATATGTAGAGATGCCGATTTCTTTTGCAGTGGTCTCTTAATTTTTTCCAGAGCTGTATATATTTGGGAAAAGAATTGAAAACATTACTTCAGGCCCTAAGAAGAATAAAAATATCCTGACACAGGCTAATATGAATTTCCACCACATGAACCACTGGATTTGGGAGTAAATAACTTTTAAACAGGTGTCCACTGTAGTGACCACTATGTGTTGCACCCATGAAAAGACCTGGACTCTGTCTTCTTTTTGGTAACTGTATTCTCCCCGGTGCTTGTTTTTTTTTTCTTTTCTTTCAGAAGCACCAGGTTCTTCGTAACAAAAATGGCAGACATGCACCTTCCTTTTTTCTCTCTCCTCTGACCTCGACTGACCCTGACCATAACACGTCACATCTAGGCGCAGACAGATGACATCTCATACAACAGTTATTTTTCTTAATAAAATAAAATAATAGTATCCTTTCCATTTTTATGGATTGATATGAAATAACTACCTGCATGTCTTCTTATTTTTTTAAAGAAATAACAAATTACATAAATGTAAATGTACTCAAATATTTTAAGGTCACAACATATGCACCACAGGGTTAATTTAGCAGGTGTTTTTTTTTTGTTTTTTTTTAGCATAGCTTTCAGGATAATTTTCTGTTCAAAATCTATGATTGAACGTCAGCATTCTCTTCAGGCTTTTGGCCTTCCACAACAGCAGGGGGCGCTAATGAAGTTCATTTCCATGTTAAGTTGAAAGCTTTCTGTGCATTGAAACTGTGATGATCATGTCCATGAACGTGTCACAGATCAGTGTTGTTCTCACCTGTAGACTTTTGAAGCAGACAGGTAGACATTTACTCCATTCTTCTTTCGCGGTCTGAGTTCCGGCTGTATCATGTTGGAAAACAGCTTTTATTCCCTCTGAAACACCGACAGCAGGAACCAGGAAGACTCTTTTAGCCGAGAGGAGTAAACCGGCCCGGGGAGAAGTGAGGAGCCGACCGTTCACCATGACAACAACCGACCGTCTTCAGAACAGGTGTGTGGCTTCTTTGAGAAAAACACCTCTTCATCTGGGGCTGAGAGATCTGTCACTGTATGAAGCTGCTAAATGAATTAATAAAATGCTGAATTCACATGTGTGAAAGGGATTGAGATGTGGAATAACACACGACTCTGGGTGGTTTTCTTAATTTGGTATGTTGCACAGTTTTTGTTCCTGTTTCTCTTTGCATTTTTACACTCGAATTAGGATCTTTTTAAAATCAAGTAGTGCAATATGTTAATTGTGCAATTTTTCAACAGGTCTTAAGATTTTGATCAGGTGTGTTTATCTTTTGAATGTATCCTATTTGCACTATCCTAAATCTTTTAACCATGATTTCACTTTAATAATACCTTATCCTATGTGTCATGTTTCTCATTTGGACAGGCAGCAGTTCTCAAAGGGACCCAGCTTCACACTACAGAGGACGATGACTGAGGAACAGACTCATGTCCACGAGGGAGCAGAGATTAAAGAAGCAGATCCAAAGCTCAAAGAAGAGCAGGTGGATGTGTGTGTTAGTCCAGACATGGAGGTAGATAGCCCCATTAAAACTGAGGTCTGGCTTTCCAAATCAGAAACAACCAGTGATGGTGAGGAGTCCTTATCCTCCCCTGAAGATGATGGATCAACATTGCCCAATCAAAGCGCAAGCATTGAAGTGGTTGTGGACCCGGATGAACCTGCGATCGATTACAAGCAGTGCCGTTTTTGTAGCAAGCACTTTAAGAAACAGTCTATGCTTATGAAGCATATAAAAAGGAACCATAAAGGGAAAAAAGCCTTTGAATGTCCGAAATGCAACAAGGAGTTTAAACAAAGTTACAATCTAGTGAGCCATATGAGAGTGCACACAGGTGAAAAAGCCTTCAAGTGTGATTTCTGTGACAGAACTTTTGCACAGAGCTCAACTTGTTATGTTCACATGAGAGTGCATACTGGAGAAAAACCATATTTTTGTAAGAATTGTGGCAGAAGTTTTGCTACAAGCAGTCATCTGAAACAGTGCAAATTACAGGGTAAGCCCAAGAGCATAGCAAAAAAGGTGACCACAGAGGAGAATGTCCCAGAAGAGAAACTCCTCAGTTGCTTTGCGTGTCCCAAAAAGTTTAGATACAAGTACCAGCTTGATACGCATGTCAGAATGCACACTGGAGAAAGACCGTACAGTTGTGAAGTTTGTGGCAAAACCTTCACTCAAAGCTCTGGACGTAACGTTCACATGAAAGTTCACACTGGGGAGAGACCTTACTTTTGCAAAAAGTGTGGCAAAAGTTTTCGGTCTAAGGACCACCTTGAGACTTGCAGAAAAACAAGAAAGGAAAAGTCATTTCGCTGTGAAAAATGTGGCAAAGCCTTTTACACCGAATTAGAACTAGAAGTGCACTTGGATGTTCATGAAGCATGGAAAACACACATGAGCAAGAAACTGCAAAGTACTTAGGTTGAAGATGAAAAGCCTACAAGTATGGGAGAAAATTCGGAGCCTGGGATTCAAGATTTTTGTGCCATTAGTCTTTAAGGGTTTGGTTAACTTTAACCACAGAACCATCACAACAGGCACCCATGCTGGTTACCCATCTACTTTTGCTTTACATGGTTTAAAGATCAAGTATGTCTGACATTCACTTGAGGAATCATCTGGCTATGGGAAACTCTACTCTGTAGAATTTAATTAATTTGTTCAAGTGGAATTATTCAAAGGTACAGGTACTCTGATTACACTTCTAGGTATTGAATAAACGGCCTGTGATTTCACAATGGTACAGAAATAAATTGCATCTCCACAGGGTAGAACAACCTGCTCACACAAAAATTCACACATTTTGGTATGAATTTATATATACACGTCTTTATCTTACTGAAATAAAATTACCACTGAATTACATGTTTAAATGATTTGTAATGAAAAAGTCAAGTTAACAGTAATATATTTTTGTATTTCCCTAGTTCTTTCTTCCTGTTCCAGAAGTTTATTGATTGTATTGTAATATGGAGTTCTTTAACGATATTTTGTCAAACTTAACATTGATGTTATTTAACTTTAGACCACATTTTGAAGGTCTCGGTCCAACTGACCTGACTCAGGATTTTCTGTCAAGCCCAGACCAGCACTGATCTGCTATTCTTCAACTTCATTATATTGATAATAGTTTAAAAACTCACTTCCAGTTGAACTGTTTCTGACTGATTAATGTTGTTATTTGACTTAAAGCATTCACTGTCAGCTCATTGATTGTTCTACCTTCTTGGAAATTATATCTCACGCTTCATGTGGGAAACTCAGACATCAGTCCAGCGTATTTCTTGTCAAGTGTAACTCTGGACACTTGCTTTTGTCTGATCAATAATTTGGGATTTATAAGTGGCTTTTTAATAAACAAGTTTTTTTTTTCTTGCAAGAATTCAGTTGTTAAAATTTGTAAAGATTTGAGAATTTTGCATGTTGTTGTGCCTTGGAGGATTTGCAGACACCCATTTTTTGTCTGTCATATGTTCAGAAGAAAACCTGATTAAAGAGAGTATGATCTTCAACTGTTCAACCCTGTCATGGTTTTTGAAGATTTTCATGGTAGTTGTCTGGTCTTGGTCTTGGTGCATTCCAGGCTTGGGCATGTCTTGGTCTCTGATGGTGTGGTCTTGAGTACAACATTATCAAACATAGTATGTATCCACTGTTGTTATGGTATGGGATACAAATACTTTGTTACTGTACAGTAGTACAATTTCCCATGACTGTACTTAACTTTGCTATTTTTCTTACAACTTTTACTTTCACTCCACTACATTTTCCTGAGCCAGTCTTATTACTTGTTACGTGAAAATCAGAAATTTAAGTTGGCAACATTATGCTTGTTTGTTGTGTCATCGTGCATCGTGGAAGCACCTGCTGCAGGCTCTGCAAGTTTTCAAGTTTCTTTCTCCTGTGCCAGGATAATGTGATTTTACTGTAAGGAAGTCACAATAAATTCCAAAATCATAAAATCAAAGTGTTTAATTAAAAAACTTTTTTTTTTACTCCTAATACTAAAGTACAGTTAATGCCAAGGAAATACTTTTGAGATTGACGTACACATTAATATCAGGTATTTTAAGATTGTTACCCAAGTAATTTTCTAAAAGGTGACTTTAAGAAAGTCATGCTCTGGTAAGACACTTGTACTTTTACTGAAGTATGTCTTTCAAATACTTGACGAAAGACTGTGTGTATCAAAACCATATACTGTATATAGATTATTATTATTATTATTAGTAGTAGTAGTAGTAGTAGTAGAAGTAGTATTAGTACTATTATAGTCAATGATCATAACAATGAAGGCGCTGCAACAAACCATGTCACTTATGAGACATGTCTGCTTAAGTCTGCCCACCAGGGGGCGCTGACGGGCACGTTCCTAGCAGCATCAGAGATCGTCTATTGAGAAGACGCTGTCTCATAAATGCAAAATGGACGATTCCAACCGCCCCTTGTGGTGACCAATTACTGAAAATGGAAAAACAACACGCAGTGGTAGCTCTTAATTTTTGATATCTCCCAGTAAGTACTTGGACAGGATGATGACAGAGGATGGAGAACAGGGCTGCGACACAGACAGAGAAGTAAAGAGAAGACAGAAAGTATTGGTAAATATGAAGCTGTCTGTTGTATCTCTATAATGTAGCCAGTCGTAAATTCACAGCCTGTTTGTTTTGGTGGAAAAGTACCGTTAGCTCAGGCTCCTGCTGCAGCAGCTAGTCGCTGTTAGTCATAAGCTAATCAGCCGCGGTTATCAGGTAGCAGGATGCGATATGTGCTATGCTCTTTCTCCAAAACCTTTAGACTGACTGATAAACTTAATAAGCTTACTGATTAACTCTTAGGGAGAATTTACATTAGAATAATTCCTGTCTCTTAAGTCGTCAGCTTCAGTTGTTTGTGTCGTGGTAACGCACCTGTCTGGGAACAGAGGCAGGAGAAATGGCAGGACGTCAGGGTTTGTTTTGACTAATCACAAAGACTGACCCTACGGAAAAATAATAATCCAGGCCTTGTTGTCATGCAGGTTTTTATTGCTTTCCGTAACATCTGTTTATCTTTATTTAATGTGTTTGCGAGTTTAATATAGGCACTAATCCATGAGCCCGGAGTGTCTGCTGAGGCTGAACTGTTATCTAAGCAGCACAAAGCTGTGGATAAAGTTTCCTGTATCAGTTTACTGACTACAGGCTTTTTATTCCACACCAGGACTTGCACCTAGAACAGGTGGTGTCTAAAGGTGATTTTAAACTTGTCAATTTTTTATTTTAAAGCTCTCAAAACAAGGATATGTAAGGAGGTTGAGATTGTGTAATGGATTTTTATTTGAGGAAGCATCATGTGGACAGTTTCCTCTATTTAACACAGTTTGCTCGAACAGTCTATGGTCTCAACTGACAAATAGGATTAAAAAAAAAAAAAATGCTACCAAACCCATAAACCAGGAACTAACCTAAACTGATAGCTTCATGTTGACTCTCTCCTTGTAGCAGTCTTGTATTAAGTACTTGAAATTGAAAAATTGCAAGTGTCATATTAGAAAATTATTTGGGTAGAAGTTAAGGTCACCTTTTAGAATATTGTGTGAGTAAAAGTCTTAAAGTAACTGCTATTTAGTGTACCTAAGTATAAAAAGTAATTTGCTGGTATAAAACACACTAGAGCAGTGGTTCCCAACCTGTGGGTCACGGCCCCCTGGTGGGCCATGATGGTATTGTAAGTGGGCCGCCAAATCATTTCCAAAATATTATGATTTAAGAGGAGTGTAATTATATAAAGATACAAGATACCAATAAAGAATCTTTCTTTAGGAACAAATAATGTAGGAACAAATAAACAGAATACTGTTTTAAATGTACATATACACCACATGTTCACAATCTTTTTTTTTTTAAGTCTCCCGCTCTCACACTCTCACAGTTACCACTTCACTTAAATTTGCAGCCAGTACAGCCAAAATAATACATCATTGACATTAAAATCATTCTGCTGTATTTTTCCCATCATCCCTCATGTAACTGATTCAGGAAATGTCTCCATACTTTCAGAAACACCTCCTATTGATTGTTCAGCCTAAAAATCAACCGTTCATAGTTGGCTATTTTGTCATTTCTTCCAACCATTCACTGAATGTGATAACATTTTTAGATTTCCAGTGTCTAAGAACAATCCTGCACCCTCTTGTGAGGGCCAGCTTACACCATTACTTCTGCTGACAGGTCAGCCCCATTTCATTTGTTAACAGGCCCAGAATGCATAAAGCAGGGCTCTTCGATTCATCTGTCTCAAGTACTTTGTTAATAAATGAGATTATCTTTCCCCATAGGTTCTTCCATTCATTTTTTTAACCTTGTGAGTTATTGACGGAAGGATGATTATTGTTTCTTTTGTTATTTCTCTCTCCTCATCCAGGTGAATGAGGCCTTCAGGTCCCACTAGAAGAACTCATGGAGCCACACATCGTGCCCCTTCACCCTTCCTCCCCACCCCTGCTGGATGATGATGGTGGTGGTGAGATAGGATCAGAAGATGACGAGTTTGGGGATTTTGGGGAAATCTCTGTTGGGCCATCCTGCTCCTCTGGCTTTGATGGTTCTCATGGTCCACCATCCAGCCTCAGATATTCTTCACCCAGCATGAAGCCAGCAACCCATCTATCAAACAGCAGCTTTAACCATCCAGCTGAACAATCTCAACACACTTCTGCTGAGATGGTGAACAGGCAGGATTGTGATTCTGAATCCCGAGTGCAGCTCACAAATGGGTATTCTGAAAGAAACCACAGTCCCACAGCCTCAGCGGGAGTTGCATGTTCTCCCCAAGAAGAAACAGGGTTTGCTGATTTTACCGTGTTTACAGGGCAGGCTGCACATCCTTGGTGCTGTGGTTTCACTCCTTTGGTTGGCACTCAAGAGAAAAACTCCCCCAAGAGCTTAGGTGAGAAAATCTGTGAATCTAAGCAGGAGGTCATTATGGAGTCTGAGCCCAGGTCTTATTCCACGTCACAGACGAAAGAAAACATTTGCACTGTAGAGCACTGTGAGAAAAGAGATGCAGCACTCATGCAGCCATCTCAGGACCAACAACAGCCTCAGGAAGCTGCTGCTGCAGCTTTGGATTTTCCAACTGATCAGCCTCATTCTGGAGAAGAGTACTTGGGTAATCCTGAAGCCAGCAAACATGGTAATGACTCTTTAGCCACCGCAGGGATGCAGGAGGATGGAGAATCAAAAGAAGATAGTAAAAACGGAGAAAAGATGATTTGTACTGTCTCCCAAACATTCAGTGTGTGTGAGTCTGCTTCAGATGCATCCCTCTATGATGATTTGTCATTTGATGGTCCTTCTGCAGACTTGGAGCCAAATGTTTCATCTCTCGGTTCACCAGAGGATCAGACTGACTGGGACCAGACTGATGACGAGGAAGAAACTGAAAACTTTGGATATTCAGACCCTTCTGTCATCAACAACAGCGCAATCTCTGGAGAGTCTAAAACAGGGACGAGTTTTTATTACTGCTACCGATCTGCAACTCAGGATACCTTTGCTACCTCACAATCTGGAACAAATGCAGACAAAACCTTTGCAGACTTAAGAGACTGTGGCTTTGAGCGCCTTGGGGACCAAGACTGTGTCCAAACAGCTGGTGCAGGAGTGCTAATTCTGGGCAACCTCCCACCCAGTGACAGCTTTGCAGATTTTTGCTCAGCACCCACGCAGGAGGAAGAAGAAGAGTCGTGGGCGGTGTTCAAGGACCTGAGGGCTCAAGAGGAGAGAATAAGTTGGACTCAGTCACAAGAGCAAGTCAGCAACCTGAAGATTGATGGGAGTGAAGAGGAAGAGGGGGTGAGACAACATGGAGAAACCAGGGAGGACAGCTGTCAGGTGGGAAACTGTTACCCTGAAAATCGGCCTCATCTTTGCTGTTTGTTGCCTGTCATTTCTGTTCCTTGTTTATTGCCTTTGTTGTGTCATAATTACGCTTGGCAGACTTTCAAAGTCTGTATGGTGATTAAAAAGCTGTACAACAGTGACAGAAAGTCAACTCTTGACATTTTTTTTCTCATTAATTGAAAAAAAGAATCCTCTCCCGTTTCTCCTCCCTAGGAGTCAGTCTCCAGTCGTGTCCAGCAGCTTCTTCTCTCCAGTTTCCCAGAGGTTAGAGTCCCAGCAATGGATGGTGCTGTGGATATGCTTAGCCTCTGCACCAATCAACAGGACGAACACCTTTCTGAGAGAGAGAATGAGGAAATAACAGAACTTTGTCTAAGATCTCAGAGGTGAGGATAAATTCTCAGAAAAGCTAGTTATAATGGTAGTTGATATGAGACAATCATGATTAACGTACTTTGAAGTGTTTTAAACCATGTACATTTAACGCTGTAAAGTCATGCTTGCTGGAAGGGCCTTTTGAGAAAATAGTTGTTGGCACAATGCAGAAGTGACTCATTTCAATGAGGGAGCAACAGCAGTGGAGTTTGTTTGTTTGGAGTAGTTGGGGAGAGCAGTGTTTGACCCAGCGATTTAATAGAAACAGAGACTATTTTGGAAAATGTTTTGAATGTGTTGCTGTTCATAGCATTTCAGATTAACGGACGCTCCTCCAAATTCCCTGTCTTCTTTATTTTCACACTGTCCCCTAGTATCCAGAGGGCCATGTGGCCACACCAGGACCTTCACAGTGCAGCTGGCCTCCAGTTTCAGTGGGGAGGATCCCACTCTAACAGGACTCTGCTCAGGTGCCTTGGTGTGGACACAAGGAATATTGTGAGTTTGACAGAATCATTAACCAGTGATCCAAAATGAGGCAAAATGATAGGTGCATCATACTGGTTGAAGTTCTTGGTGGACCTTTCATTCTGCTTACTGCCTGCTACATCACACTTTTTCTTCGGTCACATCTGGTCTATTGATTGAGTTTTA
Source organism: Thalassoma bifasciatum (assembly GCA_008086565.1). Lineage (NCBI taxonomy): Eukaryota > Metazoa > Chordata > Actinopteri > Labriformes > Labridae > Thalassoma > Thalassoma bifasciatum. The sequence continues at coordinate 422,236 of RPOG01000029.1, forward strand.
TGTACAGATTTATTATGCAGACAGAAAAGAATCCAAAAGATAATATGCCGAAGTGAAATTATTTATTTTCAGAGTGGTTCCAGGATATTTGATAAAACACAGACACAGAAAGGAAGTTGTATATATGTATGTATAGTGATGCTCTTGATATGCTATGATCAAAATGAACCACATCACCTTCAAATATAAAACTGTAACCTTGTCCCATATGAAAAATCCTTTGATGACTTTCATGTACAATGTGTAGAAATAGGACTATTTAACATTACATATATATATAACATTATATACTATTTAACTATACTATTTAACATTCCCTTATAATGGAGATATACAATGAAGGATTAGAAGCCCCAGTGATGCAGCACAAGTCTAATCCTTCATTTGTGCTGTTAAATACTAAACACTCCACTTTAAAACAACCTCCTTTCATATATGATGCTCTTTTATATTTTCTGTATATATAAATGCAATTTTGTTTCTTTGTTTTTACCTTTTGAAAGGTATTCATTGGTATGGAGAAGCAGCCAGTGGCTGTTCCTGCATTTGCATCCAGCCTGGTGAGCCAACTGACACTACTCTGAAATAAATCAATTTAGTGGTGTGCTGAGAATAATATTTTAATGGTCAAGTATGGGTTGATTTGGTGGTCACATATTTATTTAGTTGCTATTATAAGTGAGAGTCCATTCTCCAAGCCGTAATTTTGTAAAATTGCTCCTCTTTTTTTAACTCATCAGGGATTGCTAGAGCCCACCAAAGACTCTGTGGCAGCTGTCTGTTCTCCAAGACACGCTGCTGTCACAGCACAAGCACCTCCAGAGTCACAGGTCACACCTGAGCCCTCAACAGATTCAGGGCAGGTAAGGAGTCTTTCTGAGATGGTCACGTTGGTTTTTTTTATCGTGTTCAGGATACCACAGGACAGTGCATCTTCTGCTTGGATTTCACTAACCATGCATTGCAACGGCTAAGCTGTTGTAATAATTTGCTGTCTACACCTTTTTGCTTAGGAGGCGCTTTCCTCCAGCCAGCAGGACTGGAGTAGCCGTGGCCTTAGCAGCTCTCAGGACGGTACGTCCCCTCGTCGAGCCCCTCACTTCTGGGGCCGTAAATAGACTTCAGTATCTGCTATCCCCTTACCTGGCTGTTTTCTATAAGTCCATACTTTTTCCAGTTTACACTGGGCTCCTATGGACCACTCCTTACTTCCTCCAGAGCATGCTGTGCTTTTTTTATGCTGTTTCCCCTTGACTTACATATGAGTTTGCTCTCATGATTAACATTCATCATGTTAAAGTCATTAAAGTTCTTCCAAAGAAGGAAACAACTTAGATAAAACACCCAGCAGACCCAAACTTGGACTCTAAAGAAGACAGTTATGAAATTTAACTGGAAATTTTTTTTACATCAGTCACATTGATCATGGAAAAAACAAGGGGAAACACTGAATTGAAATCCTTTTGCGCCTCTCGTTAGGTATTCTGTTGAATATGTCTCTTTGTCAATCAGTCCCACTTGTCATGAGGAAACATGTGGGTCATGATAAAGTGATGAAAGTGAATGAAAAATAACCTTCAGGCTGCTGAAAAAGAGTGTACACACAATCACAGTGCTTCATGAGGTTGAAGTTACGGCTTTAAAAAGAAAAAAAAACATCAAATCCACACTAAATGCTAAATCAAGAATACACTGAACTAAATCTTTGACACATGGTTGGATGGAAATCCAAAGCACTATTTTTATTTTGCTCAATAATATTTATATGTGACCACTGTGGAAAATGAATGCTGAAAACATGCAGTGTTGATATTGTAATCTAATATTTGCAAAGTGCATGACGATTGTGGAGCTAGACTTAGCCGAAAAATCTGTCAGTATTTTCAGATTTTATTGTGTAATTCAACCCTGACGTCTTCACTTTTGATACAAAAACCTTGTTAGTATTTGCATGTAAAGTAACCATTAAGCAAAGAGAGATCCTAAGAGGTTTTTTAAATATAAACAAAGCAGCAATCAATCATTCTTTGCTCAGGACAACTAATTATTTGATTTGTTTAGGATTGCATTTAGTGGAGAAGTGTTAAAATCAGTTTTGTTATTAATTCAGGGTAAAATCCAACACAGAATTGTAAAGAGCATCTTTGAAGAAAAAGTATTGTCCACCCAGAAAAATAAAACAAAAAGGAAAAAGGAGAACTAGCGGAGTATTATCTGCAAAAATGTTAAACCAAATTGACTACATTCACCGAAGCAATGAATCAAAAGAATTAATACACTAAATGTGTAATCAGCAACAAAATCACCAAAATATTAGTTTGAAATCTGTTACGTGTATTTTGTAATGTCATTATTTCCCCACACAGTAAAATATCATTTGTCTGTGAGTTTTAGTTTCATCCTGGAGTTGAGATAAGATTTAAATTTCTGGGGATTTTACTGTCTGTCCATCTTGGACACGATTTCAAAGTTTTGAACAGAAAAAGTGACAGACAGATCAGAAGAGAGGATAGCAGGTGTGCAAACTGCTGTCATTTATTTATGCTGCCTTTCTTTTCTAACCCTGTGCACTGAAGCATACACTGTATAAGCATGCTCAATATGATACAAGGGTGACTTAAATCAGCATGTGAGTATTTCCTACAATCTACTGATAAACAGTGTTTGTACAATACTTCTGTAACTGCAGTTACAGTGTTTGATAGTAAGTTGTGCCTTAATGCCAGCGATTCTTTGACAAAGTGTTCTGTTTCAAATGTTGAGCCTCTCTGGACCTATACTTTTGTTGACTGGAAGCAGATTTTTTTTCCTCTCTTCAGGTTTACTGCTCAAGTCTAGGTTTAATGCACTGCAATAAAGACTTGTTGAAAATCCTTGTAAATACTTAAATAAATCAGTTGATCCTTTCTGCTTTGTTTCATACTTTTCCTTCTACTACTTCTTCTACTTGTGAACGTCTGGGTTACTTGTGAATTAATGCAAAGTTTGAGCTTATAAATGACAGAACAGCCAGCTAGATTATGTCATTTTTAGTTCAACACAGTTTTGGTTAATGCTGTGATTTACATTATACAAACAGCCAGACTCTCAGCATTGGTAGATATTGAGTACTAGCAATACCAGTGTTTGATCTGGTATATGTGGAGTTTATCTTTCTGCACCAGATAGTTGGGATCATTCTTGTGAAAACAGAGGTTCCCCACTTTGATAAACCACTGCAAATGTAACAACTTTGTGGATATTACAAATACCTGAACTTGTTGCTGATGTCAGTATTGAGAACTCTCACATCGGAGGCTGATTACTGTTTGTTCCTTCATGCAGGCAGGTTACCTCTCTCCTTCCTCCTTGGTATTAAGTGCATTTCTGAGTTAATGTAGTGGTAATATATGTGGTCTTATATCAAAACCAAGTTTGAAGTGGAATCAAATCAGAATGGTGTCATTGCAGATCTTGTTGTATTATCTGATTTCCTACAGTTGTCTAATCAATGTATTGTTCTCTTATTAAGGGATTTTAAAACCAAGAACAGCGTTACGTTGCTTTCCTGTTTTTGTTTGCCTTATCTGCCTCCCTGCTGCCTCTGTAAAAGGAGAAAGCATCTTGTGTTAAAAGATGATGCTCATTTTCCTTTTATGAATAAGATATCACGCCTCTCTGCCCCTCCTCGGCCCACAACAATCCTCAGCCACTGTCTTCTCTTGTTAGTACAGACTTCTCTGCTCTCAACTTGGATTATTTTGGTCCTGAGAAGGAGAGCACATCCTGCTACAGCAGCAGCAGAAGCAGCAGTCGTAGCAACAGTCCTCCTCCAGGTTAGCATGTGAAATGGTAAAACTGTAGATTTGTGTCATGTATTGATATTTAGATTTTAAAGAAAACAGTCACAGAGCAGCCGCTGTGATAAAAATAGTGATTCTAAATTTAGCCAATGTGGGTGTGTAAGTTCTCTTCATTCTCATGTTTGTCCCTGCAATGACATGTGGTGTGTGTGTGTTTGGTAAACTAACTCACATGTAAAGGAGTTGACCGTGAGCTGTATGAGTTGACTATTAGGAAACTGGAAACCAGCATTACCATTAGCCACATGGGGGATACGCTAGAGCGCCTGATGTCTACTGCAGAGAAAACCAACACTTTAGTCAGGTAAGCTCTGTTGTTACATTCATTTGTAATTCCTTCATTCATATCATTTGCACATTGTTCAATCATTATAAAGCATTTGTACACAAGTTCCTTTGGTTTATGTATTCAAAATATTATCGTCTTTTTCTGTGTATAATATTTTACATGTTTCGTGTTTTTTATGACAGAAAACCCGTCCAGGATGAAGAGCTCAGTGCAGAAGCCAACAGGGTAATTTCTGCACTTCCAAACCTGTCTTTCATGCGGGCCAAGGTCCTCATGTTCCCAGCTGTCCTCATACCCAAAGAATGCTGTTCCTCTAAATTACATTGATTTGTGACATTTGCACAAATAAAGATCGAAACAAAGTTTTCACAGCTCATCTGAGGACTCATAACAGTTACTCTTCCTGCTTTGTTCAAAACAATCCACCTGCTGGCCATAGAAACCTCTTGTAGCCAAGTTATACATTTATACTTATACACAAAATTTTATTCTGCAGTTTTGATGTAGTCTCTTTTTTTAGTACTGTATAAGCAGGGGAGTTTTCATAGCTGGTTGTAGTCCTAATTCCTGCTTGTGCTGTACGACCCTTTGGACAAAATCATCTACTTAATGAAATTGTAGAATTGTAGCTAATGGAGAATCTTACAGCCAACACATTACCACCTAAGTCTGACTATTTATTTGTTTTTTTTTTATGGGTTTTAATAATACAGGTAATAGATAAAAGTGTTGACCTGGGAGCTTGGCTTTCATGAAGATGTATAACCTAAAATAAAAGGATGAGAATCTTAAAGGTGTTATCTGTGCAGTTAAAGGATGTCTTTTTCTTTTTGTTCCTAGCTTTGTGCCAGGGCAAACAACATGTAATGTATATTTCATCTTCCAGATTTAAAGCTCTGTAAGAGGGGCTTGTAAATAAAACAAGTGTAATTGCCTCGTAATGTCTCTTATGTCATTCTGTATGTCTGTAAGTCAGTTAAGGTCCTACATCTTCTCAACTTGTCAATAGCACACATCCTGCACATTCAAACTTCACCAGTCTCTTCTTTCATGGAATAAACTGACTTTTGTACAATTCAGCATTGTTGGAGAACTGAGATTATTTAGTCAAAGTTATGAAAGAAGCTGAAATTTTGAGGAAATAAAGACAAGATTTTGATATGGGAATTGAATTTTTTTTCTCATCAATTTGACCTCTTATCTCAAAATTTTGACTCAACATGGTCAGAAAAAACATTACATTGCAAGTTTTTCATTCATTGAAAATTTTCACTCCAAACAGAAAAGGATTGTTTTAAGTAAATGTAGGCTATGAGTTATGGGGCTACTTTGTCGTCTTTAGGTATCTTTGGGTATTTTTTCAGGCTCTCCGAGAGGCCAGTTCCTCTTTTTGGGTTCTTAAAGTATGGTTACCCTGGGTAATATTAAAGGGTTTACATGTATGTTTGTTTTTTTCAACTGAAGTAAGGACTTTTTTCAGTTCAGAACAATTTTCATCAAAGAATTTGTCTTTGAGGCTGCTAAGTATTGATTTGTTTTGCAATGGCTTCGAGAGTTATAACTCACCTGGGAGCCGGACACTAATTGGGTGCAAGAAATTTTAAGTCTTGCCTACATGTATCGTAAAAAAATCTTTAAAACGAACCACTCCATCTGAGGTGTTAGAAGCTGAAAATGTAAATGAGGGCGTGAATGTCATCTGAACGTCCGTCTGTACAGTTGTGCCCAAAAGTTTACAACCCCCAGCAGAATTTCTGTTCTTTTGGCCTTTACTCAGAAAATATAAATGATAACACAAAATCCTTTCTATCACTCATGGTAAGTGGTTGGGTGAAGACATTTATTGCAAAAAAAAAATAGTTGACTCTTTTTAAATCATAATGACAACAGGAACTTCAAAAATGACCCTGTTAAGAAGTTTACACACTCAGGTGGTTTTGGCCTGATAAATGCACAAAAGTGAACACAAATGTGTTTGAATGTCTACTAAAGGTAACCATCCTCACCTGTGATCTATTTGCTTGTAGTCAGTGTGTGTGTATAAAAAATGAACAGGGTTATTTTTGAAGTTTCTGTTGTTATTATGATTTTTAAAAAATAAGCGCAGTTTGTTTGTTAATATAATAATAGCAGTGATCATACAATACTAGTAATAACAATAATAACATAGCACCAGTATATATATATATATACCATCCAGCAGAATTTTCTGATTTTTTGGCCTTTTCTCAGAAAATTTAAATGATAACACAAAATCCTTTCTATCACTCATGGTTAGAGGTTGGGTGAAGACATTTATTATATCCCTGTTCCTATGCACATATAGAATCCCTCTCAGGTACACACAGCATACTTGAATATATCTTAAAGCTCTATTTATGTTTAATTTTATTTCCTTTTTATAGATTTGCTAAATATTTTTAACCGTGTTGACTCTTTTGAATGCCTATTGTGTATTTGTACAGTGATGTGAATTGTGATGGCGATGTCAATTTCCCTGATGGACACACATAAAGGGATCAATAAAAGTACTATCTATCTATTTAACTTTTAGGCACGACTGTCTGTCTGTCTGTCTGTCCGTCTGTCTGTCTGTCTGTCTGTCTGTCGCACACCGGATGAGCACCCTTCCCTTCCTCCTCTCTCGGCCGGGTTGGTGTGTCTTCCTTCCGGCTTGCCGAAGAAAGTTGAGGGAGGTTCAGTGGCAACTGGGGCTTTTTACACAATGGACAGCCAGGGAAGGAAAGTGGTGGTCTGTGACAATGGGACCGGGGTAAGTTCTCCATGTTAGTGTGACCTGTTGTGCAGTGGTAGCTGGTTTCAAACGGAGCTTTTGAGCTGAATATTCGCTGAAACAGGAAGTGGAGCCATCAGCGTATGAGCTAGCATAAACTGGGTGGGTAGCTAGCTAGCCGTGATAGCCAGCTCATTTTCATTCATCCAGATCTGACACGGAAACAGCATACAGGGATGGTGTAGGAGTTCGGGCAGGAGCTGTATACACATCTCTGACAATCAGAACATCTCAGCCCATCGAAATATCTGAAACGATTTACTGCTCATTTGCAACTAGCGGTTACTAAGCTAAGGCAGCTAACTAGCTAGTGAACAGCTGTCTGTCTGCTGCGTTTCCACTGTCTGCCACTTCCGTGATTTCATTTGCAGAATTTACAGATTTTCAGCTCCTGTAGCATATTTCTTTATATTTCAACTAGAGTATTCAACCAAAACCACCGTGGGCTTGTTATATGTAGCACAAGCTGGGCCGTGTCAGGTTAATAGAGGAACCACCTTCATGGTTTTCCTGTCACCAAACTAGCGGCCAGCTCGGTCTTTAGTTATGAAAGAAATTAAATTAGTCTTTGCCATTTAAAAAAAAATAATTAAGTGAGTAGATAATTTGTTGAATTGTAGCTGTGCAGAATCACACAATGTAACATAAATACAATGTTTAGTATCCAATTTTGCTGCTCTGTGGCAGCCATAGAAAATAACAGTACAGCAGCATGACTCAATTGCTTGGCCACAGTCCAGTTTCAGTTAACTCGTCAAACTTGTTGAATTAGTGCTGCAAAAAAAAAAAAAATCTTATTGATATTCATAAGTACAATTTTTCTTCTTGCAGAACTGTTTTACAACTTCACCACCAAGCACAAAGTGGAGATATTTATGATTTTTATTTGACCCTCTGCCTTCTGTCATTTTGAGTCATAGTGTGCTCTTACAAGAATTACATCATCCCTCTGTTGTGATGTTGCTCAATCATGAAACATCTACTTCTGCAGACAGTTTGGGATATTGTTGTCAAAAAAAATTAGCTGGGAGGCGTAACGGTTAAATGGGTCTCTAAATGTAGGTTAGTTCTCAAACTCTGCAGAGTTTTGTTTTTATTTAAAAGCTTTTCATTGGATACACGTAGAGCTGCCTGTGGGACTTCCTTTCTGAACCATGTCAGCAGTCAAAGAGGATGTTGGCTCACTCTGTTGCTGACTAATAAGGCCTTTTTGGAGATGTGACTTTTTCAAGAAGTGCATCGACAAAAAAAAGAAAAAACTGCCCCGGTGTCAGGGTTGAATTTAGAAGTCAAGAGGAAGTGAGAAAGGTCTGAACCACAGACACGTTTGTTGCTCACACACTTTCAACGCCTCGATCTGCTGCAGAAGCATTCAGGTAGAGTTCACATTTGATATCTGTAAGTGCACACAGCTTTGAAATAAGATGATTCTAAATTGCCGCCTGGTGAATTTAGCTTCACATTTTGTCACAAAAATGCACAGTAGAGGGTGAACTGGTTCTGTAACATGATCAGTCAATGACATTTTTATGTTTCACTGCTTCACTTGTCTCTCTTAACTTTTTCTTTTAACCAAATTCCTTTGTGCAACACGACACTGCACTGTAGAGATATTTTTTTTGTTAGACGTCTTGACTAGGGATAGAGTGATTATCTGCGCTGATACTAGCATTTTGGTGGATATTGGCATCTAGGTATTGGTATTGAATCTGGTACTTTTATAGGTATAGAGTCTGACCAAACTCAATGAGCACGAGTGAGTACGGATTCACGTGAAATCAAAGGGGACAATACCTCAACACATCCTTGTGACTGTAAGGCAGTGGAAGAGTGGGTGATTTTCCATGCTGGACATGGGCATGGAGTACACACAGTTGAGTTCTAACTTGCTCATTATCAAGAAAAAACACTGCGTGAAATAGATATGTTAAAATAGAAATATTTGGGGATTTTATTATGAAACGATTAACATTTATAACCGTATAAACACACACAAAATACCAAGATCTGGTACTGTTGAGCACTGATACTAATTCTGAGGTACCGGACATCATCCCAACTCATCCCTATCGACATCAGTCTTTTTTAATCCGATGGCAGATATGAGCATTAAGAAATAACCAATTTTATCCCTGATTATCTCATTTTAAGTTGTAGATAACTATCAAGCATATATCTAGAGATGAGACTATTCCAGATCACTTGGAAAGTCCTCATAGTCCCTTTAATAAAAATATCCTGAAAGACATTTAAACAAAGTTAAGTGTTGGAGTTTGTATTACTCAAAATTTTGACACCAGTATTTTCACATTTACTGCAAATGAATATCAGCTCATAATATTGGTTACAGGCCTCCTTCATTATTAAAAATAGGTACAGGCCCTGAAAAAACATACTGGTTTATCTCTAGTGCTAAAACAAACAACGTGATGATGCTGTCAGAAGTTTTTGTGATGAGAATTTTTGACATAGTTAATTGAATTTTTGTAAAAGACAGGCTCTGGTCACAGGCTCTGTTTTGCAGTTCAGTGATTTCAACCCCTGAGCCCATGTAAATAGTTTTAGCCGAGTGCACTGAGCAGAAAGGGCCTTGGCCTGCTTTGTCTTTCTATCCACACAGTGTCAAGGATTAACTCTGGGCCTGTAAACTACTATTTCAGATACACTGATGTTGGATTTTCTTGGATGAAAAGAATATGTTGCTGCGCTGGAGACATTTTTATCTCAGTCTGTATCTCTTAACACAGATAATTAGGTCCAGTTTTATCAGAAGGCTGACAGAGAGGTTGATCTCTTTCTATCCCAAAGTTAATCTCATTTGTATTTAGAGACATTTTCTTCTCACTTCCTCTGTAACCGCTGCTATGGCTTTATGTTTCTCTCTCTTTTAGTTTGTCAAGTGTGGCTATGCAGGCTCCAACTTCCCAGAGCACATCTTCCCTGCGCTCGTTGGGAGGCCAATCATCCGCTCCACAGCTAAAGTTGGAAACATTGAGATCAAGGTAAGAGCTGGTACACCTGATTTTGGGGAGATCAACATTTAATTTGCCAGGAAAGCTGCGTTTCCTAAGTTGAATCTGCTCAGGGAACCATTAACACAGCAATTTTTCTCCACCACATAGTTTAGATCTCCACCTTTTGCAAACAAAAGTCCCCACAGTGCATTCCTGCTGACAGAAGCTGTAAATGAGAAAAAAACAGACCTGACTGTCCAGCGTCGACCCCCCTGTCAAAGCATGAAGCCTTTTCTCGTGCTGGTTTCTCTTCTTTTTATTATTTTATTTATTCATCTTTTTATTTAATGCTTACCTTCCTCTTCCTCTATGTTTTGTTTCCCCGCGATGAAGTAGAATGCCCAGAAAATGGTAAGTTCAGGTTGGTGTGTGCCTCCTGGTCTTGCCTGCTTCAAGAGACGTGTTATGATTTGGTTTATACTCAAAAAACTGAGCTCTTTTTTTTCCAGATGCTTTTTTATTATCGTTTTCTTTGGTGTGCCTTCTTTCACCTCTTCTACTTACACATTCTTCTCCATTCTTCTACGCCATACTCATTTTGCTAATCAAAGCGTTTTTGAATAAATGAGTGTCTGGGAATGAGAGATGTGCAGCCCGTACGTTAATGTACTCTTTGTTGGCTGAAAGTGTTGCAGAGATGGCTGTGATGAATCATTGGCCAGCTGTTATCGATGGAGTGCTAAAAGAGATTTTGGCCTGATTCCATTTTCACAGTCTCTGATCTGCTGGTTCATCCTGACAGCTACACCTCCCCTCAATCCTGCCGCTATTTAAAGAAACAGACGAATGGTTTCAGCCTAAAGAAGTGAAACTGTCTGATGCAGCCACAATTTAAGCAGCTGAATAAAAAAGTTCTTTATGTAAACACATCTCAGCTCTTTCTACAGAACTGTCACAACTCCATAATATTAAATTGACGTAGAACCCACTTTTCAGCGCTTACTTCGTTACCTGTGCAAAGTGCAGAGGAAGTGTCCGAGCTAAAGGATGCATGGCAGACAGCTGAAAGTTGTAGACGGAAGCACATCTGTTTTTTCTTTTTACTCTTTTGTTATTGAGACCACATGGAGGCAAAGCCTTTGACTGGTACTTTGTTTAATGCCAAAGGACACAGGATGAACCCATAAAATGGCGGCCTTCAGTAGTTGTTTGATGTCTCCAAATGGAACGTGAGATGCTTGACTGTGTGGCTAACACTGAGCTCTAACACAGCAGTTGTTTACATTGCAAGGCAGCCTTGCATGCAGCTAGTTGAATGTTGCTAAAAAAAAAAAAAAAAGTGGTTTACTGGTGCTAGAGGGAAACACAAGTGTTTCCAGGTGTAGGTGCATGGAAAAATAATGGCTTGATGTGCATGCTGGGTAACTGAGTTTTTGATTGTAAAGCTTATCTGGGTGAGCACATCAAACAAGTGGCTTGTGTCAGGGTCAGTAAAAGCTTGATGATCCAGTTTTTCCAATTTTACGAGACAAGCAGGCTGAGGGGGCAAGTGAAAATGTTTGTCATACTGCCCTGCAGCAGTGCCCAGAGTCACATAAATCTGAGACCAACTCTGAGTGGTCTCACTGCACTGCAGAGCCTCTAAACTTTTATCTCTGTTGCTCTTTGACCTCTCTTTCCAGGACCTGATGGTGGGAGATGAGGCCAGCGAGCTGCGCTCCATGCTGGAAGTCAACTACCCCATGGAGAACGGCATTGTCAGAAACTGGGATGATATGAAGCACTTGTGGGATTACACTTTTGGCCCAGAGAAGCTCAATATTGACTCCCGCAACTGCAAGATCCTGCTGACCGAGCCGCCTATGAACCCCACTAAGAATCGCGAGAAGATCATAGAAGTATGCTCATGTTTGTTTTTCATGTGAAGTTTTATACATAGAGGATGTCGAAAGATTCTCTTTGATGCTAGATAATTCATGAGCCCCTCCATATCTTGATCAATCATGTATCAAACAGATTACTTCTGAATACCTACATTGCAGTGTATTTCAAGGAATTCTATAAGTGTTACTTCAACTTGTCCTCCACAAAAGTTTACGTTCATTTCTGTATTCTGAGATGTTTGACGGTCTCTTTCTCATAGGTGATGTTTGAGACATACCAGTTTGGCGGAGTCTACATTGCTATTCAAGCTGTGCTGACACTGTATGCCCAAGGTCAGGAAACACATTCAGCAAAATACTCACACTTGTTTAAGTGGCTTGTGACCTATAAGTTTTCTTATCAAACCTACATCTAATTTCTCACATTCACTGATGAATTATGTCATGATTCCTTTCAGTGCTTTTACTTAAACGTGTGTTTGTGTTTCAGGCCTTCTGACTGGTGTGGTGGTGGACTCAGGTGACGGTGTGACCCACATCTGTCCAGTGTACGAGGGTTTCAGCCTGCCCCATCTGACAAGACGCTTGGATATCGCAGGCAGGGACATCACCCGCTACCTCATCAAGGTATCTAGTCCATCATGATAATAGCTTTGTCCAAGTCACTCACTACTCACTTTAAAGTGCAACACGCCGTCTCGTGGAGCTCCCTGAATTCTGAGTATGAGTTATCACTTCGAAAGAGTGGGATAATTGTTTCTGACTGAAAAGTCACTAACCAATCAGTGCAGCTATGAGCGATGTTACACCCTCTCCCTGCCTCTCTTTCCCTTCCTCTCATCCTTTGCAGTTGTTGCTTTTGAGGGGTTACGCTTTTAACCATTCTGCAGACTTTGAGACTGTGCGCATGATGAAGGAGAAGCTGTGCTATGTCGGCTACAACATCGAGCAGGAGCAGAAGCTGGCCCTGGAGACCACTGTGCTTGTGGAATCATACACGGTAAATACTGATGTGTGAATTTCTGATACAGTCAAACACTGATAAACCCCAATAAATTTCAGGGCTGGTACTGGTTCTAAAAGTTAAAACACCTTTGAGGACCTTTGAAACAAGTAGACATTTGTGGTATGGTGCATCCTTCTGTCTTTGCAGATATTGTTCGAAACTTGCAAGAATTTTTTCATATGCAGGGTGCCCGTGCAACCTTGAAAAGTCTTAAATTCACATATCTAAAATAAACACATCACAATGTCTTAAATTCATCACAGTTTTAAATGCTGGTCTTACATATGTTACCCAAAGGTCTTACATTTTTGGGGGTAGGACTATAAATGTTTTGATTTTTTTCTTGCAGAAATTTTTCAAGAAGGAGATGTAGAGAGACTACTTACTGGTTGCTGATATAAATTGTTATCTGCATGCAAGCTAGCCAGTCTATGACCATTTGCTAAGTGCAAATTTATTGAGGGTTGACTGGACAACATCTGTTTGAATTTTACTACAGCAGGACCCCCAAACATTATCTGTATTAGTAATGTTTTTCAGTCTTAAATTTCATTCAAGGTGGCATTGACAAAAGTCTCAAAAAGTCTTAAAATTGACTTGCTGAAACCCGCAGATACCCTGTTTTACTCAAAGAAAAAATTCTTCTTTCATTAAACACTCAAATATATGTATTACTATGAACGTTTTTTGAACAGCGCAGTGAATGGCTCCTTTTCTAGCATCAGTTTCAGGTGTTCAAAATATCTTGTCAATGGTGGTTTTGTTTGCTTTTGTAGCTCACGCAGATGCGTTGGAAAATTTCAGTCTGTTTCATAGCTAGCTGTAACACCCCACAGCAGCTTTAAGATAATGATTTTTATCCATCTTAAAACACAGTATTCTGTTCTCACAGCTCATCAAAACACTGCTTTGTTGAAAAACATGAATGCTGTCCAATTATTTGCTCTTGCTGCTAGAAAAGTAGTAAAATTTAAAATACCAAATATAAATGATGAGCATATACAAACATCTACAGTCAATGTTTCCTTTTGATATTTTTAAAAGGAGAAAAACCTAAATAAAAACAATCCAAAAGCCAAAAAGTTGGCAAAACTAGCGGGCTGTTTGATGGAAGCAACTAATATGCAGCTCTGCTGAATAATATAAATGCTCAGCTATTAAAAGCCACCCTGTGTTCATAGACCTAACACAAAGCTGTGTAGATTGCTGAAAAAGGTGAGCAGTGTTACTTGAGCAAGAAGGGAGTGAGCACCCTTTCTGAATGAAGACAATGATGTTGCTGCTTTAAAACCTATCAAACTACTGCTGAGCTCATCATCAACATTTGTTATTTTCATTTTGTTGTTTTGTTATTTTTGTGGATTCCATATCATATATAATGTCAGACTCAAAACAGCTGCTGCCCTCACCTGGACTGTCTTTGTGCTTTTGAAAATTCCCCTTTGTTCAGTTTATTTGCATATTACTAACCCTGCCACACATGATGTCTTTGTTTTCATTTTTGATTGCAAAATGATGGAATAACAAAATACCAGCTTCTTCAGATATAGAGGAACCATTGAAAACAGACAGTGAGATTGAATGTGTGGACACATTGTACAATAAAAGACTTAATTTTTGGGGTACTTGTGTGGTAGAACAGCTCATAATATCAAATTTACTCCTTGCTATTTCGCTTTACAAATTAAGCAGCTGCTTTAAAGTTTTGCCATTTGTCCATTCAAGAAGAAGAAAATTATATCCAGCCCTGTGGGGATTTTGGATTGTTTTTATTAACTTTCTTTTGCCCACCATAAGCACACACGTTTCACATTTCTGCTTACAAAAGTGCAGCTGAAAAGAAGTTTTCCCAAAGTATTCATGATGTAGTATTTAAAAGTAATCAAAACTGATGGGATAACTAAGTCTGTGTTTGTGCTGAACGAAGTAGACTATCACATGCCTGTTGTTGGCTGCTTCAGCACCGGGCAGCGCTGCTGACTAACTGTTTTCTCTGGGACTCAAACATATGGGGGTGCACTGCTCCTCCACCCGGGTTGCTTTTCTTTCCAAGGCCCTTTTTCCCCGCAGAGGGAACCACAATCTAAAAGCAGGTCCTGAAGTCTGTGTTCCTGCACGCCTAAGCGAGCACATGTTGTGTCTCAAAGCTCACTGACCATGAGTGTTTGGGTTAGTGTAGGCGACTGCGTGTGTGTAGGTGTGTGAACATGTAAGCGTAAGGATGGTTCTGTGTGCCAGAGTGTGCCGAAACAAGGAGGGCAATGTAATTGTGGCCGAAAGGGCCCTGAACTGTGTGTTACATCATTTCCTGTGCAGCCACCTTCCTCCAACTGCCCTCAGCTGAATGAAGCCTTTTTATTGTCCCCCACACACACACACACACACACACACACGCACATGCTCTCAGCTCAGTTCAGTCCACAATCACTGGGCTTTAACTTGATCTCTAGTATTATCAGAGTCTGGTAGGACTTCTATTCACAAACTACAGGATTGATTGAGAAATGTAGTTTCAGACTTTGCAAACAACCATTGAAAAGCATCATTCTGGATTCGTACATTCAAGATTTCTGAGACTCTGTTGAGTCATCCATTAAATCCTACCTCCTCAGCAGTGTCACATTTTCTTTTTTCATTCTCTTTTTATCTCCTGCCTCCCACACATCACCAGCTGCCAGATGGTCGTGTGATCAAGGTGGGAGGAGAACGCTTTGAGGCCCCAGAGGCTCTTTTCCAGCCCCACCTCATCAACGTGGAGGGTGTCGGGGTGGCTGAGCTCCTCTTCAACACCATCCAGGCGGCAGACATAGACACCAGGTGAGGCCAGCATCAGAGCACAGACACACACCTGTGGAGTGTGGGCAGAGTGTGTGAGTGTGTTTTTCCCACTAATCTAAATACACATTTAAAGCACACACACACACACAGACAAAGACATGCACATATTTTTCTGGCTAGCAGCGCTCTCATTGATGCAACAGAAGGTTTTAGACATCAAAGTAAATATCCCTTACGCTGGATGGAAAGAATGAAAATTGAGCTGTGGGTATGTATAAATGTGGAAATATCCAAGCAAATGTTCCTTTGGAAATCTAGTCAGTCATAATTTGTTCCTTGTTGTTGAGGTTTCATGATGTATTGTTTAGATTTCACCTCAAGTAACCAAAAGACTTTATTCTGCTAAGTCTTGACAGTAAATATTTAGTATTTGTCCACTTAGAAAAGAAAACTATGCCTTTTGTGTGATTCATCTTCTTTCCCTCATTCCCGACATCAGGCCTGAGTTCTACAAACACATCGTGCTGTCAGGAGGCTCCACCATGTACCCAGGCTTGCCTTCTCGTCTTGAGAGGGAACTCAAGCAGCTGTACCTGGAGCGTGTGCTGAAGGGAGATGTGGAAAAGCTTTCGGTGAGACATACATCCTTCACATTTACACTTCTTCCCGTAAATGTGACAGACTCTGAGCTAGATGTGGTTTCCAGTGTGACTGTGACATTTAGAGCAGGCCATGCGTCAACATTCTCTGCACAAAATAAAACTCCCATTCAGTTTTACGAAAACCGATGTTCTCTGAACACTCAGATGAGACAGAGATGAGACCTGGCTTAACTTTAAAAACACCTTTTGGTGTGTATAAATTTTCTCCAGATGATTCTCTGAGTTTGTGAAGGTGGTGGTTTCCAACATGTGAAATGGGCAATATAGGGTAAGAAAAGGAACATATCCTAAACAGTGACAGCTGACGGTCCCTCTTGTCCTAACAAGGTTGAATCCCACACTCTAGAATAAATAACACACCCTGAATTATGTGCAGTCAAGACCATCTGTCTCCAACACATCTGGCAAGTTAAGGATTTTGTCATTGTGTGATGCCTCAGGCTGGTGCAGTATATACAGACCACCACCAGGTGGTGCTAGAGGTTAAAAGACATTGATTTAACATAAACTGGGGTTTTAAAGACAACATTTTAGCATTTTTCGTTCTTACCATCATCATTCTTTGGAAAACGAGTGCCAAATGAAGTTCCAAGTCAGTGCTTCAAAGACACTGATGATTTTACTCTGAGCCTCTTTGTAAACAAAAGGTTCACAGATGACTCATAAGTTAAATAACTCATGATGTGCTTTACCGTTTCAGCCCACAACTGCAGCCTACTGCAGTTTCTCCGCACAGTTAATTTAATATGGTAAAAAGGAATGCAAAGATGTTTTTTCCTCACTTCATAAAAATAGCTTCAATATTTGCAATCTGTAATGCGACAAAGAACTTTCTATTCAGGTGGACACCTAAATATTCCCTGACTGTCAGTACCAACCAAACCAAATTGAGAAGACGGTCCAGAACAATCTTTAAAGATGTGAAACCAGTCCAGTTCTGTGGGATTACATATGCTCCATCTGATTATCCTACAACACCTCGCAGTGTGTGGCTTGCCTCTCTTCGCTGTTTGTGTTTAGACAGCTACCCATGTGAGCAACAAACGGAAACCATGCCTTTCACCCTATTTGGTGAAGATATGAGTATTTGGAGTGAACTGAGTTTACAGATGGGAAGTGGAAAATTGGAGAAGTTTCACTACTGGAGGACATTTCATCTGACAAGTGGAGCCGGAATTTTAATCAGAACGTGAATTAAGTTGTTTTAAAGTCGCACTAAGAAATGTTTTGTGCAGTACCTTGTTAACTTTATCTGGCACTATTAATTTTCAATTTGTGTTTACAGCTTGTTTCCTCCCTCAGGATGCCAACTATCTAACCATGTTCCCACAGTTTTCCATTTTATGCCAGTACCCCAAATTTGATAATGTTACTTTCTCTTTTTATAGGACCTCGTTAATCTGTCTTGATAAGTATAACACTTAAACAACTTAAGACTCAAAACATACTCAGCTGGTTTTCACTCTAAATAGAGCTTTTAAAGCTAGTTTGAGCTCAGATATGAGGAAGCTCAAGTGTTATTTGTAAGCGGTTCAGAGGTTTTATTTGAATTTTTTATTTAAATGTTCAAACCCTTGTGATCTTAGAATTGTAAGATTCTGTTCATGACAAAAAAAAGAAAATCTCGGAGGGGATTAAGTTCTACATGTCAGTCATATTTGTGGCTTGCAGAACAAAGAGGTGTTCTTTGTTGAGCGGGGTTTTTAGCAGGTGGAAGATTTTTAATTTTCTTCTGATGGTGTTTCAGTCAGCACCCTTCTGATCTAAAAGGAAGAATATACAAAAAAACCTCCAGGAACTTTTCCTGCTTGATGACTCCATCTGCCACTTACCTGAGTCCAACTCACACTGATGAATTAACATTCGAAAAACTGATATTTATGCTGCTGGAGCAAACTGAAAATGTTTGGTCGAATGTCATGCAAGCCTTTAATTGAAGCCAGTGAAAACTGTAGCCACCCTGACAAGACTTGAATTTTGAGGCCATCTTCACCACATCATACCCAAGGCTTTGGCTGCAGGACATTTATTTGTCTCATACAGAGCTTTAATGAGTTTCTTTGTCCCTTGTCTTGCAGAAATTTAAGATCAGGATCGAGGATCCTCCCAGGCGAAAGCACATGGTGTTCCTGGGCGGAGCCGTGCTGGCCGACATCATGAAGGACAAGGACAACTTCTGGCTGACCCGGGAGGAGTATCAGGAGAAAGGAGTCCGCGTGCTGGAAAAACTTGGAGTCACCGTCAGATAAAGCACTGAACGGACTGACCATTCACACACACAAACACACTTAAATAAAGGCACACATATACACACACATACACACACATACACACATTTCCTCCTCGCCCACATTGCAGAGTATATATCTATTTATCCCTCCTCTTCTTCTCTCAATTGGGCTCTTGATCCTCCTAAAACATCAGAAGGGATCAAGCCTTCACCTCCCTGCCCTTCTCTCCTCCTCTCTTATTCTCCTCTTCATTTATCTTGTTTTGGGATTGGCACACACTTTCTCTTGCAAGCCCCAAGAACCAATTCCACCTCCACCCTTAAACCCTCTCCTTTGCTTAAACTAGGAAATGAAGGGTTAATGCCGCCCTGCCGGTGTATGTAGGAGTCTGATTTTCACTGAATTTCTGGTGGTTTACCTGCATGTTTACCTGCTTGAAGGTTTTATAGTGGGATACATTTAGCAGGTAAACCCACCAGATACTGCAATGAACCCCCTCCCTCCCCCCATTTAATAAACCTCCAGAAAGGGTGAAGTGATGCAAAGTTTCTTGTAGGCATCTGTAAAATCACAATCAGGGTCCACAACAAACAGCCACGGGCCGCTTACAGCATCTGTTCCAGGTGAGCGAGAACTGATCACATTTTTATGTCGGTTTTTATAAACGATATCATGACTTTTCTTTTCTTGGAGAGGGATCACTTTTTTTTGGTTCTGCTTTACCTTTTTTGTTGGATGTATGATTTATATCTTCAAATTTATTTCTTTAACTTTTTTTTCCATTGATCTATTTTTTTTTTCTCTTGTTGCTGTGCACTACTACCATCCTAGCAAGGAGTGTATCATGGTGACAGAAGTTCCTCCATGTTTTTATGAAGAATTGATGGTTGATTTCATAAAGGGACAAATACGCAGAGGAAAAGAGCTTGACATCAGGGCTGTGTGACCGTACTTTGTGGGCTTTGCGGGTGGTTAAACAATGATGGGATGTGGGTGGGGTGGAAGGGATACTATTTGTTCCTCATGCAACAGCCTCACCCTTGCCTCCTCTGAACATGGATGAATGAAGGGTGGTAACAGTTGTCACAATATTACAGACTGCGATGCCTTCAAAGCACCTTATCTGTCATATTCCTACAGATCCACCCTAAAGCTTGAAGGCAGTCGCAGGTTGAGGACAATGATATCGATTGGCACAGCAGAAAACTGGGGATGAAAACAATGTTTTATTGATGTTGAAATACGGTTGAGACCATGTTTAAGTTCTCTGATGTTTCACTCCCAGCAGTTGACTTAATGATTATTGGAGGCACTTCTATTTGAGTTTAATAAATGTGTATATTTTTTTCCCTTCTTTCCATGAACGCCTATCCAGTGCCAAGTGCAGTTAATGTTAACTGGATCTCTCATGTTTTATTGTCTTTCTTTTTTTTGTCACTGTTTTTATTTTCCTGTGTTGTTCATAGCATAACTGCCTAACGCTGATTTAAATAAAGAAAGTGATTTATAAAGATTCTTGAGTGGCAGGTTCTTTTTTTCTACAAAACTAGGTGATTTATTTCAAACTTATATGAAGAAATTAAAGCAAAATTTGTAACCTCTGAAAGTTATTGAATGAGAAAACCCGCACCTTGAATCACACATTTTACTGTGTTTTCACAGTAGAGCTTCAACAGACACGAATCAATTTACGCCTGCCGGATTAGTTTCATTTATGATTTATATAATTATTTTTTCCTTTTAAATTCCTGTATTTATAAACAGCTTTATTTGATGACACACAGAGTTAGACTTTTCACTGTAAAAATATATTTGTGTTAAAATAATTCCCTAAAGATCCACTCCAGACCTATTTTGAGACTCAATATAATCTTATTTTGCGTATTTTTTTAAGCTTTGTTTTTATTATCAAGTTTTTTTAAAGAGAAAATGAGATGAAATAAAATAAAATTAAACAAAATGGAAGTTTGTTCCAGGCCAATCAATAATACAAAACAGTAAATATCATCTGCAAAAGTTACAGGTCACAAACACTGATGCGTGAGTTCAATTTTTTCCAGTATTATACCCAGTCAGCAGCTCGTAGTCTTAAAAAAGAAGGAGACTTTTTCTACGGAGTATATTTAGTTTACAATGGCAGTCAGGTTGTTCTTTTGCCAGACTAGTTTGAAGCCAAAATCTCAGATAATCAAATACCAATTTTCTCTCCATAACACAATAAGAGGAGTGACTGCATCAACCTGATAATATGTTTTCTGTGAGCGGTTTCATACCATCATCACTCACTGTGATGTTTAAGTGTTTCGGATGATGTGAAGGGATTTTAAATCTTCAGTATGATTTGCAATCGTGACTTTAACATAATTTTTAAACAACTTCTACAAACACGAGACCTTCCAATGATATCCTAGAGGAATCAATTATCAGTGAAAATGACTTACTTAAGGCCAGTTTCATTAACTCTTATGCAAATCTAAGACAAACAGAAAAAACACATGTACAGACTTGGTACCATCAAATTTTAGATATTTGTGCATGAATTTGTTTTTTAAAGTAGTCTGTAAGTGTTTTCTGCAAATAGGACTTCTTTCAGTTCTTCTGTTGTTTTGTCAGGAGCTGGAGATGAGATGTGCTGATAGACTTCACCACCAGAGGAGAGGATGGAGACATGAAGGTGACAGAGGAGGAGGAGCAGGAGGAGCAAGAGGAGAAGAGCTCTGCACACAGACTTGGACGAGGAAGAGGAAATGGAACAGTGGCAGAGGACTGGCGCCACCAGAGGAAGAGGCTCTCTTTCCGTGGCCAGAAATAAAGATCTCACCCAGACTCTTCCGGTCTTGTTCCATTTTAATCCCTCGACTCTTGCCACTTCCCTCTTAACCCTGAACTGTTACCTCTGAAGCGGCGCTTGATGTTTTCCTCCAAGCAGAGCACAAACAGAGGCATCAACAGAGGTGGGCTGAACATTGGCTTCAAACCTGTCTGTTGGTGGAGTTTGAGACTTGTGCTGTGCTTCACATTACATCTTTACAACCTCTGAGAGAAGCTGAGGACTTCAAAAGAGGCTATGTTAAAAGCAAGTTAGGATTAGTGTAGCTCTGGGATCAAAAATGTTCCATGTACCTCAGTTAAAAAAATGTAAGCTTGTGTTGGTTTGAAAATTTAAGTCATAAACTAGGGTGACCATATTCTAAAAATCTCAAAAGAGGACCCCCCCCACCAGTCCCTTGCAGATACTGCAAAAATACTCTAAGATGCTCAAAGACAGCAAAGCAACTTCATAGCCAACACGTTAATTTAAAACACTCATTTTCTGTTTGAAATGAAAATTTTCCAAAACATAAACAACAAAAACATAAATAATGTTGTGGAGCCTATTTCCCTCAGTATAAAAAAAGGAAAATGAAAAACAGGCTATGTTAAGAGTTCTTTCTTTTCTCTTCTTTCTTTTTCCATTCATTGTCCATATTCAGTAAAATTTGTAAATTAAAAAAAAGTCAAATTCATGAGATGGAAAATCAACATTTTCACTTATTCTCTCTCTCTTTTCTCCTTATGTCTTATCTCAACCTACTGACTTCTATTTCACAATTTTTCTCTTTTCTCATTATTTAACTATCCAAAATTTTTGACTTTTTTTTTTTTTTACATGATTTTGAATTTTAATCTCACAATTTTGACTTATCTCAAAATTGTGTCTGTTCATCTCAAATTGTCTTCTTTTCTCTATTCATTTTGAATCATTGTTTCCAAATTTTGACTTCTTCCTTTAAAACTGAGACTATTTTTTTTTCTCAAGAACTTCTATTATCTCAGAATTTGTACTTTTTACCTCACAGTTTTGACTATTTATCTCAAAATTTTCACTTGTTACTCATAATTCTTTTTTTAATCTCAAATTTAAACTTTTTTCCCTCATGAATTTGAGTTTTAGCTCAAAATTTCAACTTTTATTTCCGAATTTTAGATTCTATCCCTAATTTTCAACTTTCGCACAGAAATGGCCTTCAGTAGTAATGCCTCTCATGCTCAAATATATAAGCCTCTCCTATGTATAATTTATTATATATAGCAAAGGTCTGTTAAGCAAACTGGGAACAACCTGGACATTTTGGGAAATTTCATAGCACTAAATAAAACACCAATATTTTGAAGACTTTAGTGTAAATGGTATCACTAAGTGTAAATCCTTGTTTCAGGAGAATCCAACACAGGCTGAATAAGTTTCCACAGGGTGGGAGTAGAGAGAGGTTTTCTTCTTTAGTGCTTTATCTCAGGTGCAGGGTGTGAACTTAGTCAGGCAATGCTTCAACAATTATCTGACTGCCTCTAATCTTTACCTCTGCAAACCTCTGCTCTACTGAGAAAAAAACTCTCTCCAGCTATTTAGCACCAAGACTTCATTTTCAGGAGAACAGCAGTAGAAAACCAGGCTCTCTTTAGGGCAGGACAGGCCACCCATTCCTGTAAACTTCACTGGAGGAGAGGACTGGTTCTCCGTGCACTCAGAGAGGGGCCACATTGACCCCATTACACGAGCAGATATCTTAAATGTTTGCACATGTGGACTGTGATGCTGTTTGCAGCCGTTGAGCTGCTTAGCAGGCCCCCAAAAGCCCTCGGGGACCTGCTTTTTTCTTTTCTTTTTCTCCCTCCTCTTCCTCCTCCTCCTCCTTCTCCTCTCTCTCTCTCTCTTGCGCTCCATCATTATCGCCCACATGCTTTTCCAGAGACATCCTGAGTGAAACAGCTCAACGTCCTCGATGGCTATCACATGTTTCTGCTGAGGAGGGAGGCAGCTGGGGAAAGACATCTTGAGGAGAACGAAGTTGGGTGTACAAGGCCCAGGTTTTTCCTTTGAGCTTTTTCTCATTTAACGGTTACAAAAGTTTTTTAAATCACAAAACAAAATCAAGGTTTTGACATATTTTTGTGTTCTACAGACACCTTCATGACCACATGACGTTTCTACCTGCTAGCGGTTCTATCCATGTAGTTTCTGTACTTGTGTAGGAAAAAACCTGTTTTGGGACTTTCTTCATGACTTCAGTGTGACTCTTCTCTGGATGTCCATGAGTGCTCTTTTAACTATCGTCCAGGCCCATTTTGAATTATCTACTGATTACTTTCTCTATTCAGGAACAGCTCTCTCAGAGTTTGGTGAGATTTCCTCACCACAGAAATACGTGTAGGGTTTTTGATCAGAAAATCAACGTACAGTTTGGACTGAATCTTCTCCAGACAGTTGTTTTTCATTGAGTTTGAGTCTGAGGCTCAGTTTGAGTTTGAGACTTCCAGTCCCATGAGCTGTATTTATTGTTGATTAGCAAATGTTGACAGCAGCATTTAGCTCAAAGCATTGCTTTGTGTTATGGAACCTTTCAAAAACAATTGTATGACTCAAAATAGATCCTGATAAGCTGAGCCCCTTTTGGAGAATTGCATGGAAACTTGGCTATCAAAGGCTGAACTCAGGGTCAACTTCACCAAGTAGTTTTGGGAGAGCCCAACTTGTACATTAAAATTATTAAGCTCTTTGCTTTACAGGTTTCTAAATGTTGCCATTATTTGCTGAGGCAACACAGACGTGTTCCTGCGCCTGAGGCAAATTGATCAGCTGTGTATCCATGGGCCACAAGAAGGAGAAAGACTTCAGTAAATTCAGGTAGTCAGCTGACCTCATTCTTTGGGCAAATAATGTTACTAAATCTAGAACTGCCCCCACAGGCTTGTACAGTAGGCACTACAGGCATGATGGGTGCATCACTTCACCTACCTCTTTTCTTACTCTGATGTGCCCAAATAGTGTATCGCAAAAGTGAGTATACCCCTCACATTTCTGCAGATATTATACAGCAGTGCTCAATTTGGACATTTAGGGGTGTAGTCTCTTAGGGGTGTACTCACTTTTGTTGCCAGGGGTTTAGCTATTAATGGCTATATTTGAGTTATTTTGAGGGAAAAAATAAATTTACACTGTTATATAAGCTGCACACAGACTACTTTTCATTGTGTCAAAGTGTCATTTTGTCAGTGTTGTCCCATATAAAGATATACTTAAATATCTGCAGAAATGTGAGGGGTGTACTCACTTTTGTGATACACTGTAACTTGTTGCCAGCTTAAAGATAATCCCGAATGTAGTAATTGTCCAATAGGGGGCCTATACCCATTTACTTAGTTGAATTTGGTGACTTCTTTTTTTTTGGCCAGGCAGTGAAGTTTCCAGTTTCTACTTTGAATCTCAAGTAGAATCTCTAAGAGCTACAGTTTTTAGCAAGTCAGCATAGGCTTCATTTCTCACAGTCAAAGGTTGATGCTTCTGTGGAAGTGTTACATTGGCTGACTTGACCCACAGGTGGACAACTTAAAGGCTTAAGGCTCGCCTCTTTACGTCATCCAAACTTGAACTAAGCTATGGTTGATTCAAGCTTTTTAGTTTGGCACCTGAAGACTTTCTTAGCAAAAGTTTAGTAACAGTACAGTCAACTTCATGTAATGTCAGTCCAGCTCCTGTGATTCTCTAACCAGTTTCTCTTAGTGGGTAATTTTTTAAAACAAGTTGAGCACAGGCAGTTTGATGAAAAAATAAAACATTCAGCATTACAGGAGAGATTTACAGAAAAGTACCATCAGTGTGAGAGCTAATGACGGAGCCCAGTCATGTGTGGTTTCACTGTTTTCTCTCATTTTATTGGAGGCGGAAGGTAAGACACACGTTTCATTCTAGTTTTCTCACAGACCTGGCCACACTTCAGTATCTACAAAGTACTTCCTGTTCCTTCTCAAAAAGCGAGAGCTACATCCATCGTACATGTTAGAAACAGTAATTTTTAAAAAACAAAATAGAAATAAAAATGTACAACATACACTTGATATATATAATATAATTTTGCTCTTTTTTTACAGAGGTAAAAATACTAAGTGTAAAAAATGGGTCTAATTTAATACAGGGACTTGTTTCTTGAATTTTACCAATTTTAAATATACAAGGAGATAAAGAAGTTGCGTTCAGGCACTTGCAAATGGCTCTGACATGTGAGAACACACTCAACACCAGACAAGACGGAGAGAAAAGATTTAACTCACACACACACACACACACACACACACAAATACACAAACACTCTTCCCAATCTGATTGGCCCCGTCCCTGATACATTAAGGATCATCTTCAAAGGATCTGATTATACTGGATACTGGATAGTGTGTAAGATAGCATATTCATCTGATCCCTGTAGCTTTGGATCAAGGAGCAGGAGAGGGGAAACACACACACACACACACACACACACACACACACACAGGATGTACAACTGGTACACTGGACAGGATGTATGAAATAGACACAACCAGGGGA
The DNA here is from genome assembly GCA_008086565.1 of Thalassoma bifasciatum. Lineage (NCBI taxonomy): Eukaryota > Metazoa > Chordata > Actinopteri > Labriformes > Labridae > Thalassoma > Thalassoma bifasciatum. Next base: position 448,035 of record RPOG01000029.1, read on the forward strand.
GGAAAAAGGACATCCTCAGGCATTCTGCATTTCACCTACAGTAAGTGACATTTCCCTGGTCAAACAATCAGGGATGGATGTCTCCACAATTTAGCTGTTTTTTAAGACACCCCCAATTTCTATTAGGACCCACTCAAATCCTGCTTCTTTTTTTAATTTGAAAGGCTAATGTTTTCCTGTTAACATCCATAATACTGCCATCAATCAGGCCCAGACAAGGTAAAAGCACCAAAGTGGTTGTCAGTTTCTTGTGCTGCCAGTATGAAAGATCTGATTGGTCCACTGCAGTGTCATTCAAATGGCTGGTGACACGTGCAGGTGAGGTCAGGGATTTTTTATGTTTCATTTACCTGCCAGAGTTTGTCCATCAATAAACCCACTTTGACCCTAAATGAGCACTTTAGTACCAAATGTTTCTACTTGTGGGTGTGATTATATTGAGAATCTGGCAAAAAAAAAATGCTATAAAATAGTAGAGTTGAGCAAACCAGCCATATCAGTGGAATCAGCAGGTTATTTCTAATAGTTTGGAAATACTTCCTGCCTTGCGCACACTGCAAAACACTGAAATCTAAGCAAGTCTTTATGCCTGATTTTCTTGAGAAAAGAACTTTTTTGATTTCATAAGAGTCACATTCACCTAACCGATCCAGAAAATGTCCTCTGTCAAACTATTTACAGACAAAAATGATGTCTGAGTTGCTTGTAACGAGTAAAATAAATCTGCCAGTGAGGTAGGAAAAAGTTTTCTTGGATTAAGACATTTTTCTAATTTCAAGAAACTTAAAAAGCCAATTTTTCTTTCCTCATTGGCACCTTTTCTGACTTGACTACATAATTTTTGTCTTTTTATATCTTGAAACAACAACTTTTTCTGGATTTGTCAGTTGAATGTGGCTCACATCAAGTATAACAAGACTTTTTTTAAAACTAATTATAAGACTTATTGCTTGAACTTCAGTTTTTGCGGTGTATAAGTCATAATGCCGAGTAGTGGAGAGATGATGAGGAGAGATGAGCATTGCTAAAAGACTAGACAGTAACTGGATAGTGAAAAAAGAAGAGGAATGGCATTTGTATTTAATGCACAAATTCACTTTGTGCTCATTTCTCTCTCTTTTTCTCTATCACTTATCAGCTGAAAGTCCAGTAAGTCACTGCACCCTGCCAGGAGATAGTCCAGCATTAAACCTGCAATACATCCTCAGCTTGTTGTCTTTGCTCATCACTTTCCTTCTTTTACAGACCAGACCAACCACATGTTTAGTGTTAGTGAGCTTCAAAAATGTTGTTGGATGAATCTTGTTTCATTCAAACAGACCCTGATGTCACTCATGTTTATACTAAGTAGGGCTAACTGCTTCCTACTTTGAGATTGTCATATTTAACACAAAGATGTCATCTGTTGATCTGGTAGAGTGACATGAAGGTAAATTATAAACGTGAAAATGTCATCGCTGTACTGCAGAGGCTTTGAATATGTCAGTTATTGTTGTGTGACTGGGTTTTGATGTTTGAATGCAGGTCCTGACTAAAAACCATCACACCAGAGCTCAGATTCTGCTGTTCCACATATATGACTGGTTCTCTACATGAGAAGGAAGGGCTTAAAGAGGGAAGCTGATTGTACATCGCAAATACATTGTACTCCTTAGTATGACTCTCAACAGCTTTTCACCACATAAGCAGGAGTTTAGAAGAGTATTTGTTGAGGCTAATGAATCCCTGCTTACGCTTTTCACGGCTTATTTAGAGGGACAGTGTTGCAGTCTGGAGCGACACCCCATGTTTTAAGGCATAATGGGCACTAATTTGAATGGTATATGTGATTGATTGGTCAGTCCATGCCTGAGCCCTGACACTCACTGCTGAATGAGGTCTAAGACTGGATGGGTGATGGTTTAGGCACTGTTTAAAATAACATGAAGGAATCAGGGAGACAGATACTGGAGTATCCAAGGATAACTTATAGCACTGTCCCATTCTGTGAGTAAATCACATCTCAGCACCACTTTGCTGGTAGATTGATTCAGTGAGAAAAATAAATAGGGCAATTAAAAAAAATAGTCTTTGGGATATTTGGAGTCAACTATGATGAGTACCATGTTTGTTTCAGTGAACACAGTAGATGTCAATGCTGAAGCTATGCAAATTATATACACATGCTATACCATCAGTAGTAGGGCTGAGCGATTTAACGTTTTCTGATCCATTACAATTTCAGACATTGTGATCATGTGATTGCCAATTTTTTTTGCTGCGCTTCGGATGGATCTGTTGTGTCAGCTGTTATACACACGTTCCTTGAGTGTAAGACTGTTAGGCAAGATCTTTTTTGGGATTGTTTTTTTTCTTATTATTACTAATTTGACTTTGTTTTTTTCATTGTTTTGTATTTTATTCATCTTTTTTAACATATCACAATTCAGGATATTTTGCGCCGCATTATTTTTAAAAGTTCAGAGTCAGAGATGGCTCTTTTTGTTCTTCAATTGTTGTATGCTATTGGTCAAGGACTTTAAAGAATGTACATGCATGTTTTTTGTTAATAAATACATTTGACAAAAATTCTTACCTTCAGTTTTCATCCTTGCATCAGCTTAATAGCTTTTGATATTTGGATGGTATGATGTAATTTTCTGTCAAGTTTGTAAATATTACTGTACATTGTGAAAACTTCAGTGAAGCTTAATTTGAAGAAAATTGTGAACTTAATTGAAATCGCAATGTCTGCCAGAAAAATTGTGAAAAGATCTTTCTAAAATCATTCAGCCCCAATAACTGGCATAATGGACAGAAAATGCCTCAACGCACATTGTAAGCATGTACTTATACCATTTGCAAACACATTCTCGCACACATACACACACACACACGCACGCAAGTAGGTGTAGTGTCTGATTTCTCTTGTAGCTGGGACTGAGTTGAGCGGGCCTGATATTGGAAGAGAATATAAACAAAATGGCCGCATGTACATTAAAGGAGAGGAAAAAACGGAACAAAGGAACAATTCAAGTTCTTTGACGCACAGTCAGTGTACAAAGTATAAAGTACCTGCATATGTGATACATGACATATAGGTCAGCTATAAAAAAGTCCCCCTGAAAGAGTGCTCCCTCAATATAAACAGAGCATAAAATGGCCACGTGGAGAGCGGAGAGAACTGTCTGCCATGAGGGGGAGCTTATCTTCCCAGGCTGTTCAGAAAATGCACCAACTGTTTTTTTTTTTAATTTTTGGCTTATTTCAGAGTCTGGAATTTGTAGAGAAACCCAGAGAAACCAAGGCAAGAGAGCGAGCAGCCATGACCACTTGTCCCCTCTGTGTACTTCCCCTTCCTTCCTTTTCCCTGTGCTTGCGTTGGGTTTAAGCTTTTTGTTGTTTCCTCTGAGAGGTTTTTTTCCAAGTGCAGCTGCTCAGCTCAGGGCTTTGTGTCGGCCCCCACAGCAGCCGCACCTGAGCCCCGCCCGATGGCAAGCGTGAAGCGGTGGGTAGAGGCAGAGGCAAGGCGCCACTAGAGACAAGCCCAGCAAAGCTAACCAGCGAGAGCCCAGTCTGCCTCCGCCGCTGCCCTCACCCCCGTCACAGGAGCAGGGATCTGAGTAGTCCCCCTCTGGGTCTGACATGCAGTGGTAGAGCATTGTGTCTGCCAGCCACATGCAGCTGATTCGCTTGATGCACGACCGCACAGGGTCCGGAGCATCCTGGCACCGCCCTCTCCGGTTGTCAGAGATGTAGAAGGCCTCTCCGCAGTGCTCACACTGAGCACGCTCCACACCGTCCTCCTTTCTCCCTTTTCCTCCATTTGTGGATGGTGATGAGTTTGGAAGGAAGGAGCGAGGCTGGCTTGAGATCACAGAAGAAAAGCCTTGGCGATACGAGCCACCATGGCCCTTATTGACCATTAAGGGTCCGAGGGAGGGGTCAGAGTCTGATGGCGACAGGGCAGGTGCCAGTGGGTAGGTGTAGTCATGCTTCTGAGCCTCTGTCTTGGCAAAGTGGACATAGGACTCATTGTCATCCATTTGGATGAACTTGTCTCGCACAGTAGCGTGGCGATAGTCTTCATAGCCTGTGAGCCAAGGGCGGTCTGACTGGCGGCCTTGAAACAGCTCTGTGGTTCGCTCCCAGCTGCGCTCCCGTGGGTTGATGCGCACAATTTCCTCATCCTCCTGGAAGGTGACATGACGAGGAAGCCGGGACAAGGACTGAGGAGACAGACAAAACAAAGTGGCTCATTGAGGAACTCAACTAACACAGGTCAACGACAGCTGTTTATCTGATCTACAAGCGAAAACATCTAATAATTAGAATATGTCGTTATGGGGGGAGGCCCCTGTCCTGTAGACTCTCCGCATCAGAGTGTGATTAAAAAAAACAGATATTCTTTCTCTCACCTGGTCCAGAAAGTAGTGGTCTGACAGCCGGTAGGGGTCGTGGAGGTCGTGGCGATGTGTCAGGACACACTTGTGTCTCTGCGGAAGTGGGGAGGACTCAAGCGGCTGCAGGGAGCTCTCCAGTTTCTGGGAGGAGTTGGACGAACTGTCAGTGGTGTTCTGAGGGGACAAACAAACACAGGATGCAGGCTGAGAGGAGCGCTCTTATTGGATGTCCCAAACAAATTGTTAGTGTGAGGGGACAACATGATTGGACAAACAAAAACAGGAAGCTGCAGTGCAGCTGATGGGGAAAACAGGACGTGTCAGCTCTGTTGTTGGAGCAGCTTGGTCCCCATTTTGTATCACTGTGTTTGAGTATGTGACTAGATCTGAAGAAAGCTACGCTAGAACAAAAACGTTTGAGCAACCATTAAAAAGTGCAAGGTGGCGCCCTCTAATTCTTTTTTTTTTTTTTTTTTACGTGACAAACAGTCAAAAACTCAACAATAATCCTTAAACAATTAAACCTTGATGAGAAAAAGTTCCTTTATCAATCATAGTGATTACATAAATGATGAATCTGTGATCCAAGAAATACTTAATAGCTAATCAAACACAAAATTCAGATGGGAAGAAATCTGTAATGAATAGTTTATGCAGGTGTTACTGATGTGTATATTTCTCCGCCACAGTGTATGAAAACCAAACTATTAAAAAATTAGCCTTTAAAGATAATGATGCAAGGTAATACATTTTTTTTGTGGGAACCAGTAATAACACGCGTCGCTGATATTTAGAATCTGTAGATCGACGATGCATACTCAAAACATACCTCAAGAGACAGGAGTAGAAGTAAAAGCCCAGTAGGCACTTGAATTTACAAAATAGGAAGTACTTATTCATGGAAACAAAATATGTTCCATTGCATCTACAGCGGTGGACTTTAAGTATGATTCAAGAGTAAACTAGGCCCAGTAAAGACTTTAGGACATTTCTTTTGCAATTTTTTTGTTCTTTAGGCTAGATTGACAGGCCTAATGTCAGTTAAAAGTGTTACAATCTGACTTTAAGAAGCCAGCATTCAGCACACAGTTTTGTGAGATCACCTTTTTTGGCCTCTTCCCATCCTCACTTCCCTCTCACCCTGCCCCAATACAACCTGTCCTCCTTTCCTCAATCTCACTTTCTGCAAATTCCACGTCCTCTTCTCTCTTTTTCACCGCTCAGTATGTTTGTGTGTGTGTGAACAGTATCCTGTCTCCTTTCTGCTAGAGGCTGTCAGGGCTCCACTCCAACTCAAACTTTGGCCAGACACTAGACAGTCAGGCTGCTGCTGCGGCTGCCGCCGCTGTGTAAGACTAAAGCCTGGGCAGTACCCTACGCTCAAGTGGCTGATGCAGTCGTACATGCTTGTGCATTCTGCAATCCTCCACCGACACGCTTTTGAGCAGGGGGGTTTCTATACCTGCCAGATCACCTGTTTCCAGCCCTGCTACATGTTGTGCTTTCTTGTCCACAGCAAACAATAAAATCTCTCAGTGGAAATATCAGCAGGTTGAAATAGAACTGACTTTTTGAGGTTTGAAGTTATCGCTGCTTGACCTCATCTTTTTCTTTTTTTCGCAACCAAAAAGCCACAAGTAACTTTTAGGTTGATCATATATTGGTGGTAAAATGTGCTAACAGTGCACACTGACTTCTGCTGAATAGCACAGGCACATAATTTTGCTCCACGATAAACCTCGACAAGTCGTTTAAGGGATCATCAAAGCTCGTAAAATCCATACAATGAGATTGATATTCAGAAGAGTTAGGACTCATCATCTAGGGGACATGTAAATTCATGCACATTTTAAACCAAACCAGGTGTCGATAATGACTGGGCATTTAATCAAAAATTAGGTAAAATTGCAATTTGGCATGCTGAAATATTCTGATCATTGCCAGTACAATATTTCTTTAACCTGAAATGTGTCAGAATATTGGATATATCCTTTGCAGTTGATGTTTTATGCTCTAAACCAGTGTTACTCAACCCAAATCAACCAAGAGCTCAGTTGTTAAAAAAAGACCTTTGCAGGACAAACAATCTAAGAGGTGAAAAGTCCCAAATCAAGCAAGAAGTGGCATTAAAACTAAGTTAAGTGGGTGAAAATGGTCAAAAAGCAATAAAAATTGGTAACAAAATTCTGAGGAAACTTGGGAAATAGTCAGACAGTAGGAAAAATGGTCCAAAAGTGGCAAAAGTAGAAGTGAAAAGTGAATAAACTGGGTCTAAAGGAGTAACAAGTAGTAAAATAAAAGTCACAGACTCTTGTCATGCTGTTATCAATGTCAATGTTCATTTTCAAAAATGTGTCTGTTGAACAACACATAAAATGGGGAACCTAAAAATGATCACACCATTAATCACAATCGCAACACAGGGAAAAATAATGGCAATCAGTAATTTTTGCAAATTGTTCAGCCCTAGTGTCGATTAATAATTTATCTTACTGTGGCATTAGAAAAAAAAAGTCGATGACTTAAGTATGAATCATCCAGCCATTTCAACTTTTGTTGTCAAGTTTTTTTTTCCCCATCAGGAAGAAGGGAAACTTTTTGGGAAATTTACAACATGTTCTGAGCTGACAAGAGGGCCTTCTTTCAGAATTATGGGGATCTGAGATCTAGTATTTCTGTATCAACTAACCGTTGGAAATTGCAATAATTAGGCACATAAAACTTAAATCTGTCATTGGAAAAAGTGGATTAAAATGCTGGCTGGCATCCCAAAGTTTGCCACAGGTTGCTCTTGTTGCAGAGTTAAAAACTGATCTTCATCAGATATCATATCATCCAGGAAGTCCACTCAAGCTCAATCAAACTGTGAATCTGGAGCATGAAAATATGAAATCCAACAAGCCTAAGAGCAACACTATGAATTATTTGACCCAGATCTTCTTCTGTCTGTCTGTCTGTCTGTCTGTCTGTCTGTATGTCTGCCTGCCCGTCTGTCTGTCTGCTGGAGCAATCCCTATTATATCCTGCTCCCCACATGGACACCGCCATGCTGAGAATTTCCCCCAGCTTTCTTACAAAGCCCTCAGAGCAGCCAGCCAAAAATAACATAACATGCTGCCTCTACTCCAGGCCCCGCCCCCCTGGAGAAGACATTACCGAGGGAGGGAGGAGTTGATACGGTTTAAAAACCAGTCCTACTCTGGCCTCCACGGCTGTAACTAATTCAAAACACAGACAAGACTTTCTGCTGAAAGCTCAAACTACACCAGAGGATAGAGATAGAGAGGAGGAGGGGGAGAGTTTGTATTTCTGGACATCCTCTCCAATGTTTTCAGGCCCAAGGCTGGACAAAGGGCATTTCAAGTTATTTTCTGACACAAAACATGTCCTGGCTGAAACCTCAGGAGGATTCATCCTTCAACAGCCCCGTCTCGCTCTCCTGGGATGAGCCCAGAATTGCTTCAATAGCTTTTTACTCCGCCTGTTGTGAATGAGCCAAAATAGAGACAGAGAGAGGAGACGTGCTGGGGGGTGGGGGGGCAGCAGAGGAAGGGCCGGGTTAAGTTTAGGTTTGGGGAATGAGGAATAATTTAGGGAAGTATGTCCATCCTCGCTCTCTCCCCTCTGCAGCCCCCTGCACCTCGTCCTCTCTGAAGGCTGTAAATCTGCTGCAGCATTTCCCCCTGTCCACGGCTGCCTGCCTCGCTAACTCCGTCGCCACCGCTAACTTTAGGAAAGGTCAGTCCAAGAGGAACATAAGCAACATAGGACTGACTAATGTTCCCAGTAGAATCTGACTTATAGCATTAATTACATTTGAAAATGAGAAACAACAGAATAGAAAATATGTATTGACATTCCATTGCTTGTTTATAATCATCTTGAGATCTTGTATTTTTTGCACCTGCAAATACAATAGTGAGGTCAGGGAAAAGAGAATGGTGCATTGAACAAATAGAAAATCCTTGGTAGTCATTGTGTCTCTGTCAGCAACTAATGCCTTCAGACATGATATTATAGTTGTAGCATGTTAAAGGAACTGATAGGAGCTCTTTTTAAGACAGGACTGGTACACCTGCTACACCTGGCTGCCAATGTTAAATACACAAATGTGTTATGAAACTACATTGTACAACTTTTATGAAAGACTTCAGGGAAATGCATCTCAATAAACCTTCACTCCTTGTCAGGACTTGATATTTATCATTTTGATCACCTACCATGATGGCAAAAAAATTAAAAATGTGTGTGGCAGAGCAAACGTAACCTGGCTGTTCATTGTTTTGATTGACTTCAAGTTTGAAAACTGCAGGATAACTGCTGCATGTGGGTTGGAGTGAACGTTGTCATTAACAGCTTAACCTGTGTTTTAGCCTTTAACTTGTGCCCCATCACTCTCCTTTTAGCTGTCTTCTGCTTCTGTCCTTTATCCGTTACAGTCAAGCTCCAGTTTCCACAATTTTTACTAAATAAATCAAAGATGTTGTTTTAGCAGAGAAAACAGAGATGTGTCCTCTCACTGCTACACTTCGTCAGCTGGTGTGGCATTGTCATGGAGGCCAAGATATGCCAAAAAAATCAGTCCAGTCCAACCTGATTGGAAAACTAGGAATTAGCATTCAGAAATGACCTATTTTAGCACTGATAATCCTATTTTAATTTGGGGATTATGATCAGGCATGTATCTAAATGTCAGACTTTTCAAGATCACTTAGAAAGTCCTCACAGCCCCTTTAAGTGAATTTTTTAGAGCAGGTAAGAGTCATGGTAAATCATTTTTAACAGTCAACCTTTCTTGGCGTGTCAGAGCCTTGAAAACTTACAAGCTGAGGAAGGTTACCTGACCCTCCACAAAGATAAATCAAGGTTTCACATTCTAAAGACAGACTGTAACAAATAGAGCAATCTATGGAAACATGCTAACTGCTAAAACAGAAATCAGGAGTTTTAAAATGTGCTTCTTTGAGGACCCATTGAGAAATCTATCCAAAGATGGACAGATGAGGCCATGTCAGCCAATATGGCAGCTTCAGCATAGATAAAGTGCCCCTGACTTGGTGTATTGAAAGCATCAACTTTCCTGAAAATCTGAAGCTCCTTTCCCAAGAATCACTCCGCCCTCACACTCGGCTGTAGCCTCCCTCGGCTCCTCTTCATGTGTTTGTATGTGTCTCTGTGGTGGCTGTACACTCCCAGCAGAGCACCTATTAGTCTTGGCCCTCACAGACAGCTTGAGTCAAAGATGAACCACGAGGCACTTCCTCTCGTAAATCATTGGCTCCACACTAAGCTGGGAAACAGCTGCTAGTTTGGTGGCGTCTTTTTTTTTTGTTTTTTACTGAGAGGGTTGAGGGTTGTTGAGGGTGGGGAAGGTGGGGGCTGTGGGTCACCAGGAGAGAGCGAGGTGGTGGGATACAGGAAATGACCCTGTGACCCTGCCTGCTGCTCCTGGTGTCAGGTTGCAGAGTGGGGAGAAGGGTCCTTCATGCTAACTTAAGGTACAGAGGCCCTGACATGCAACACATGCACACATACACTACTCTCACTTCATGTACAGTGGCACATGTATGTAACAGAGAGGGAACTTCGAGGTTGGGCTGGAATACTTTCTGCAAAAGAGTCAAAATGAGTTCAATGATTTTCTGAATAGAAGGGATCATGAGCACAGGCCAATCTACTTGTGCCCTGACATGCCTCATCCCAAAATCCAAGTTTATTCAACTAATGTGAGTGTTCTGCAACACTCCTCCTTAAGGCATCAGCAAGGTACAGTTGTTCATGCATGTAAAGAAGAACAGGAAGAGGCATCGTGGGCATGGTGCAAAATCAACGCCAATGTTCCTCTTGACTGTTATTTCAAACAGCCGGCTGGTGTGATATAGAGGTCAACTGAGAGGTTGATTAGTGAAACTAGCACTTTTTGGGTTTAAATGTAGATACAATAAATGTTACTGAACTCCTATGAGAAGAAACCTAATAAACAACAGCTTACACGCCAGTTTCAGCAAGAGATGATTTCGGTGAAAAATTAAGCGCAGAATTTGACGAGTATCAAATCCCAGACTTCTCAAGCTGAATCTGCATGTGATTGCAGAATCTGTAAGAGACAACATGACTTCTAGTTCTGGCAGATTTCTAACCACTGCTCATAGTCCAAGTCTGCAAGTGTTTCAGTATGCTTTGGTTGTATGCAGGAAAAACAGTTGATGAGAAGAGCTAATGAAGCACAATGCTCTGGCTCAATATGGAACCAATCAGCTGTTGTGTGATGTTTTATCAACCTCTGGAAACACTCTTCTGCACTACGGCAGAGTAACAATCCGAACATGGGAGTTTTCTTTTTGTTAAAAAAACATTTGTACTATGAAAGTAGCTGGTCCAGCTGACAAACACAGGGCAAAGAAGGGACTTTCCTTGTGGATGTTACAAGAACTACATTCAGAAACACTGGAGCACCTTGTAAATCATGTAATGTGACAGTGGCTGGCCTGTTTTCCAGCAAATCTTCAAAGAAACTCCTTTTTCATTGTTGGTTAAAGGGGCTGTGAGGACTATTCAGAAAGGCTAGTATTTTTTATAGGGCTAAGACTCTGTTTCCCAAGAGCACTTGCACCAACCGTCATGAGGACGTGACTCTCACCAAGGGCTGTTTGCTTTGATGCACATTATCACAAACAGCTTAGCCTGTGTTTTAGCCTTCAGTCTGTGCTCTATCACTCTCCTGTTTTTTTTTTTTTCTGCTTTTCTGTCCGTTTTCTTTTTGCCAGACCTGCTCTAGTGCCAAATCTTAATATAAAATTAACTCAATTTTTTTTTTAAGTAGTGACAAGCAGATCTTTCTTCTCACAATTAAACTTTGCCGGCGTGTGAGGTGTTGTCATTGTCACATTGTCACATTGTTATAGAGACTTAAGTCATCCATGACCTGATTTTGAAGCTGAGGAATATCATTCAGACATAATTTAGGTGCTGATAATCCCATTTTAAATTGCAGATTGCTATCAGGCTTATGTTCAGAAGTGAGACTTTTTCAAGATCACTTAAAAAGTCCCCATGCGGACTTAGGGTTTGAGAAGTCACAACTGATTTGACAGAAAGAAAAAAGAAAGGCACCAAAAATCTGACTAGAATTGTTCAAACATGAAAAACATATGAATGCTTACGGTAAAGACGTCGTCGTCACCCAGCTCGCCCTCATTCTGGAGTGCTGTAGAGGAGGTGGTGGAGCCTACGCGGAGAAGAAAACAGAAACCTCAGTTGAGTTTCAGCCACAAATAGTGAGTTTTAACCCAACATAGGAACTCTGTGAAGCCTGACCTATCTGTAACATAACATGACAGTTGAACACCACACATCGTACCTTCAGCGAGATCCTCAATGGCTTTTCGAACCCCTCTGTCAAACGCTCTAGCATCAGCTGGACTTTGAAAGGACAGGCCACACTTCCTGTCCTCCACCTTCCAGTGGTGAAATGTGGGCGTTGCTATGGTGTAGACAAGATCTTTCCTTAGCGGGCAGTCCAGGATCACCTTTTAATCAGAAACACATTGATCCATCAGCACACAGACACATTTTTGATGTCGGATTTCTGCGTGACTTTGACATGCTGTTGATGTTTGAGGGTGTTTTACTTGTTTGTCCCGCAGTCTTTCCCCTCTGATGAGAAACTGGGAGCTGCTGGGAGCTGGTATGGGTGCCAGCTCTGGAGGCAAGAGGCGGCAAACACCGACTCGGCTCAGAGCTCCTCCGTCCTGAGCCAACCAGCCACCACTTGAGTCATCCCGTGTCATCACCACTGCTTTCACACGCACGATGTAGCTGTCACTGTATAAACAGAGACCAAGAATTGTTAGAGAGACTCAAACAATTTGTTTACATGAAAGACTCAAATGTTTCACATAGCATCTTTAGAGAAATGAGTCTTCCTATTTATCCACCAAACCCTGTGACTTAAAACAAGCCATCAAGTATTACAAACAGCAGATATGCACGAAAAGAATTCACATTTTAGGGGATGATAATACCTTAATCACTCTTCACTTAAAAGGTTTACAATGTTTACTAATGCAATCATTCTTCAAGAAACATCTCTATTATGTAGTGTGCAAAGTTCACAAATGTCAGTGACAAGACAACACAGGTAAGATCATCACGGTAAAATATCTTTGCTCCACATAAAAGACTACTACACCAAATTTGGTCAAATGAGGTAGAAAACACACCAAAGCCTAAGAACATTAAATAGCCTATATACTCCTATTCAACCGGACGCTGCCGATGCAAATAAGAGTGAGAAAGTGAGCCCTAGTGTTTGATTGACAATGAGATAAGGTTTAGAGACTGCTGGTAAAGCAATCAATGCAACAAACTCAAAACTTCAATGAAATTATTTTATTGTTTCACAGCAGTTACTCTCTCGAGAACATGCAAACATGTCCATGCCTCCATGCAAACCAACAGGAAGGTGCATATATAGTTTGGAAATAGCTGAAGTCTGAGGCCTGTGGTGTGTCTCTCTGCTCTGCCCTCAGTCACAGACACTACACCCTGACTCCCCTCATCAAAGTCAGGCTGCAATGTTCTCTCAGTATATGATGAAGACACAACGTACATTTACATCTGGTTAAAACAAACAGCAAAAAAAGTTAAAATATTCTATTTTGATAATTTTTGAACACACAACACTTACACTATATTATTTGCATAAATGGTGAGTAAAGACACCTTGATCTATCCACAGGTGACTTAAAAAAACATTAAAACAGGAATAAAATATAATATTCACAGATGCACAAGCTCGCCTGACATAAACACAGAAAAAAAACTAACCACACCAAAGACAGATTTGTGAATGGAGAAAATCAAACTAAACCATTAAGCATTAAAATGTGTGTTTAATATTCAAAACAAACATTCTATGCAATAAATGCAAAAACTCTGTGCAACAAAAATGACTGTTCCCCAGGCAGAAACCATTCTTCTTTATCATAAAAGGCTCAGTGTGATAATGCCACAGCAGGTTATTACAGAGCTGGATTCACACAGAGACAGAATGTGTGAGGGCGTCTCAAATCACGACTTTAGCTGGTGGTTGATGTGCCAAGGTGGGAGGTGTTTCACTGAGACGAGTTAGCGCACACACACACAGGCACATACACTTTGATGTAAATGTTGCCATGTGTTGTGTTTCTTTGGTTGTGCACATAAAAGTGAACAAGAAGACAATCAAAATCATAAAATAATCATTCAGTAATTTTTTTTTAATCAGCCACAAGGAAACTTTCCAACTGCTCAAATGTTTAATAATTCAGGGATTCTGGAAGAAGTGGGTGTGGACTTTTACACAAAATTTAATAAAATGAGTTCAACATTGTAAAGAGCTGTATAAAGATTTTGCACATAACATGTCACCCATTTTTTTTTAAAATGGGGCCATCGTCCAGAGCAATGTGCAAATTAAATCAATAAAGACAAGATGAGTCAATTCTTAGTTTATTGTTTTTTTGGGCAATTTTGCTTCATTTTGTGAAAAAATCTCATCATAGACTATCCAATGGTCCAGCACTGTTATATGATGACTTTGTTTTAGGTTTTATTACTTCCAGGGCCTTTTACTGAAACATACAATTTGAAAAAAGCTGCTTGAAAATGTGAAAACTTGTATGAAATGTTTGCTTTGAAGCCTAAAATAAATTAGGAAAATTACACAACAATGCACAATTTACATTTTGACAAGAAATTTCAAAATGGTTTAGAAGTTAACATTACGATGAAATGCACAATTACTTGTAACACTGTTATCCAAATTTCTAAGTGATACTGCAAAATAGTAGCAAGGCTGTGTGTGTTGAAAAAAAACCTCACTTGACTGGAGCCTTGATGAAAAATACACAAACTAACAGATGCTCCAGCTTTAGTTCACTCCATAAACGATTGCAAAACAATACCTGACAATAACTCCCTCTGCAGTCAATAGAGATGTCAGTTTCATAACATGAGACCATACAATGGAGCCTGACTGCTAAAATTCATGGCATTCTCAAGCATTAGCATGACAGGCCACCACCCTCACTGGGACACAATGACCATGGTCACAATCCTCATGAATGATCCGACAACAACAGGATGTGCCTGTGTGTGTCCCATCCATGCTCCATTTCTATATACGTGTGTGTTTCTGGATGCATACATGTGTGTCATTTTGGTGGGATACAGGAATGACAAAGGAACATAGAGAATAAAATGGAGGAGAGTTGAATGAGAGAGATGATGTTATAAAATTAGCTTTCAGATTGTCCCTGAGATCTGAAGCACACTCATGAAGAACACAAATCCACACTAGCACACACAGGTGGCAAAACTGGTTCACCAGCTCCCACCCACACACATTCATAAAAGTGACTGAATGACAGACCGACTGACTGGGTGCCAGCAGACAAACAGAAAAGCAACTACAGACTGGAACACAAGAGTGTAAATGCACACACAGAGATAAATGTATATTTGAATCCCCTTTGCTTAAATGGACTTCTTCATTTAGATATCAGCACTTTACCATCTACAAAACTTAAATGAAAACCTACACAAGTTGAAAATTCCATTTTGCAGTCTTTCAATTTTTAGCAATAAATAAAAGACATAAAAGCTTGAACATTGGTCTGATGACTTTCTAAAGGCACTGGTGCACTGGTAGAGTGGAACTGAATTGTTATAGTCATATATGTCATCATCCCATGTGTCATGCCATACCACAATGGGCGGAGACAAATAAGTTATTCAGGTTCTACTTAGCCACGTGGAAAACCTGAATGGCAACAAAGGAAACTAATTCAAAACAGAGGCGTCACTGAGCTATTTATATTTCTCTGTTTTTTCAAAAAGGGCAAGCCTGCAATCTAGCTGACTTTAATCTACATGCTATATAGCTATACCTAGATGCAACATTATGAAGGACCCTGGAGCAGACATGATCACAGGCAAATTTCTCTAAGTTTGTGCAGATCAGTTATTTGAGTTTTCACAGATCTTTTCAACCTGTTTTGTTCTGTGCACACAGTCCCTAAGCTGTGGAAAGATTCTGTTGTTGTACCTGTGGCTAAAAAACAAATACCCCAAAGAACAAAGTGACCTGAGACCTGTAGCTCTGTCTTAAGTCGTAATGGAGACTTTTGAATAACTGGTCGAAAGAATTCAGACCATTCGTGTTCAGGGCCTGTTTGACCTAGTGTAATTTGTATGTCAGGCAAACAGGGGTGTGGATCATGCCACTTTTCCTCTATTTAAGTAATCTTGATGGAATAAAAACATATGGGAGACTTTTATTACAATACAAACTAACCCCACATTTTAGCAAAGAAACTGCTGTCTAACTTTTGACTTCAATCATGGGTTTGTGAAACGGGTCTTGGACTTTCTAACTCACAGGCCTCAGGCAGACAGGATGTATGGTGCTCTATCCCAGAACCCCAGAGAAGGCTGTCATCCACAGGCTCACCCCCCACCCAGGAGTGTATTCTGTCCCCTTTATTGTATATTTGGAAACAAATGATTGTCGGAGCAGCCATGATGACAGGCATCTGCTGAAGTTTGCGGATGATCCCGTTTTAACCAGTCTGCCCCAGGATGGCCAGGTCAATCACAGGCCTGCTGTAGAGTGGTGTGACCACCACTTCCTAAGGATCAATGTCAAAACAACAAAAGAGATGGTCATTGATCTTTGAAAAAGCCCCCACTCAACCCTTCAGCCTATGATTAAAAGCACACCTCTGGGGAATGCTGAGAATGTACCTATATGTACCTGGGCGCTGTGATCGACAATAACTTAAATCATGAGAAGAACATGGATGCAATCTACAAAAAAGGCCTTCAGTGGCTTTAATTTCTGCGCAGAATGAACACTTTTAATGTGGATGCTGATGGTTTCATTTTACAAATATATTACCGAGTTAATTTCAGTGATGGGTGAGTACCAACACTAGGAATCAGTGCCGGGCCAACACTGACCTCATCTCAATGCACTGAGTATTTGTGAAGGTTGCCGATATCAGCCACCAATATTCAAAGCAGTCCTCTCAGCACATGTTCTCCTGTGAAGCTATACAGCTAGCTAACAAGGTTCCAAAACTCTTCAGGAAAGACACAGGGCTTGTTTTATTGTACTTAGAGTTTGTTGGTGAACCAATCACTGTCAAACTGAAACATTATAGAGTAATAAAAAATAAATCAATTTACAACACTCACTTATATAAAAAGCAAATATCACTGCTTCACAAAATGATAGAACACTACAGCAGTCATACTACTCCAATATGAACATGACTTAAGCAAGAATGTAGATGCACATCGTTGCCTGCTGTTGTCATTACGAAGCATCAGTTTACAAGATGTAGTGTCAGAGTGGGTACCATGGAGACCACGGAGAACATGGCTACAACTTAAGTTACTTGTTAGGCTCTTTTTAAATCATTTTGGACTGGCACAGCCCCTCGAACACCCCTGCCATTGGTTGAAATGATTGTCAAGAGGAACGGCTGAGGGGATTATACAATTTGGATTATGCATCATGTACGCACTTTGTCCTCATGTGTGAAGTGTGTCACGCCAGAGCACACTTCTCTGAAGCCAACTCACACTGGCCAATTGTCGGCTCGTTTGGCCAGTGTGACAGCAAGTGAACCATCCTCACGATACACTTCTCTGTTTCGGTGCATTTTATTCTTGTTATTATTTTCCAATTTATAATATTTAAGTGCAATTTTTCAAATGAGCACTAAACAATTTTCATAATTCCTGGTATTTCATCAGGCTGTCTAGCACTGTCTTATGTCTGTTTATCTGCTGTCTTTGTGTGTGCTGCTGCTGCAAATCAAATTTCCCTTCCAGCTAAAATTAAGATCTGAACTGAAGTGATATGCTGCAATAATACAGCTTTTTGGATATGACGGCTATGGATTTTGACATTGCATGCGCAGATTTTAAAATAATACATCAGTTCTCTTATTGTGCGTATAATCAACTAGCTACTTTCTCTCTTAGACAACAGGGAGTTTACCCAACTAACATTGATCTTGGCACTTGTTCAAATGGCGTATTTTGCAGTTGTTAGCTAAGGGCAACAATGGAAAATGCAAGAACATATGACCCATTTAAAAAATGTAAGCTGTGTTTCTTGTTATTGTTTTGATATTAACTGATGAATTTCAATTAGTCTTGCCCATCTGCTGTAATGATGATGTTAGTTATGTTTGCTAACACTTACTAGCATTTGGTCACCGGTTACAATTTTGTGCTTCTAATATTGCAACTAAAGGTCAATGAAAGGACAGTGTTATGCTTTTGTTGAAGTGAAAGTGCACACAATTTTTCCATCATCAAAGTTGTTGCACCTTTATGAAAAGATTAAGTAAAATATGCTAGCAACTCACGTCATGAAATCCACCTCCTGACATTTTAAAATTTACTTTGCAGCTCAAGTAAGAAAACTACAGTTCACATTTAAATGAGAGAAGAGATACATGATACTATGACACTATGGCTCTCTGAGATGAACTCGTCACATTTTGGGATGTCTTGTGACCTATCTTCAGAGCTCTGTCTGCCAACAGGCCCTGTAATCTGTGGTTGGGACACACAGACAGCTACAACCCGCAGCAACGCGCTACTTAAATACACTTGGGAGTGACCACACACGCTGGCATAAATAAACACAGACACACACATACATTTGGGAACTGTGACTCTAAATCTATCCACACAAATGTAACACGAGGTACCGATTCCAAAAACTGACTATGGCGTCCACTTTAAGAAAAGGTTGTTGATGCAATATCATAACCACGTGATGGTACACAATCCACATCTTAAACTTAACGTGTGCTGCTTTGACTGTATTATGGTTAGTGATACAAGTACATTTTAAAGTTTTGTTTTGTGTGTATGAGGATGAAGAGTCAAAGTTGAGTGCTGTCTCAGTTTAGAGGCAAGGTTGGACCATTCATCAAAACAGTACTGACAAAGATATTGCACACAAATTATAAATTACATCCTTTTATAAATTAATACGAGTTGTTGTCTCTGGGTCAAAGGTGCAAGGAGTGTCTTCACTCATACCTCTAATGACATGCAATAATATAATTTTTGTAACCATGCAGTCAAACGTCTTACATTTACCCCTTTTACAATACCACGCTACAGCCTGTGAATGGCTATGTCAAGTCTTTTTGTCTGAGTCTTCCGACCACGTTTGTGGTTTTCCTCCTTCTGCCAGCTTGATGAACTCCTCTTTACGATATAGAGGGGGTCTGTTAATTGTTGTACTAACATGCTAACATGATGTATGAGTTTTAAACTATTAAATGTTGTGGTAATCACTCTCAAGCAGTCAATTTCACACCCCATTCTAAATGCTGAAAGTTTTTTCACTGAAAGTAGCTGCCTTACGATACCGACAGAGTATTTAGAGCATGAACAATGAAGGCAAACAATCACATCATGTCTAAATTTTCCATAACAAAAAGAAAATATATCTTTTAACTGTCAAAACTTATATCTTAATGTTAGTGTCTTCGACAAATGCTGGAGTTCAAAGGTTGTAGTCATGTGCTTTCAATGACATTTTATTTGGTCTTGGATGAAACAACACATACATGCTACTGTGCAACAGGACAATATATTTATGTAGCATTTGTTACAGGCTGAGTGTATCCACAGCAACAAGGTACACACATTTTTTATTATCTACAATAACAGGTAACTCAGGGTTTGGGGGGGATGTTGCTTGTGTCAAAATGCAGCAGTGTTTTTTCTACTCTACAAGGTTTATTTCTATACCTTTCCCACACCCTGCACACTAGTCTGTGTAATGAGGAAATGAGCTGAGGGTGGAGTACACACCTGAAGATTTCCTGCCAAGTCACATAATTGACAGTCAATGAAATATTTACGTTTGTTAGACTTATGTGCCTTTAAGCCATTTCAGCTTCCATTTTCTGTCTGTTTGCTATCAAAACACTACAAATTAAAGCTTGTACATTTTGTTTTGCACTTGTACTCTGAGAAGTAACTTTAGCATCATTAGCAAGCAGCTACAAATACCTAAAGAGGTCTGTAAGGAACAATATTGTCATAAAACAGTAAAGGGGGCTTGGAAGCAGGCTGGTTATCAGGCCTGGAATCCAGCTCATGTGTGGGAGATAAAAGGGCCAGTGAAGGCACACCAGCCATGTGTGATAAGGGCGGCTATACTTCCTCTGATAAGGAATGACTGGCCGCGCCTCAACCCGGTCAACAGAACCACACATACGCACACCCATGCACAGAGTTCATCTCTCTCTCTCTATGGAGCTTCACACACACAGAGGCATGCGTATGCACACGTATACCCTGTCTATATCAATCAGGAAGTGACCCGAAGGTAGTTTACAACCAGGGTTATTTAATTACTGGATTTAACTTTGGTTTTATCAGGTGGGGACAGTGATAAGAGCAATGCAACACATAGAGCAAAAAACCCAACAAAATATAGCTGTTGATTTTTTAATCCATGTCATACCTTTGAACTGTTCCAGTAACTCCATTTCAGTGCATTTGTTTTCTCTGGATTTTTTTGAACTGCTCATGAGACTCTTCAGCATTTCCTAGATCTCTCTCTGAGCTCTACTTCATTTTTTAAAAGATGCATTGCAGTGAACAATACATCATTTTACTTATTTTGTTGAGCTCTTTTAAGAACTTTTGGGGGCAATAATGGCACCCCCTTTGGACAAAGTGGTATGCCTCATTTCTTTACTGATCTTGTCCTACACTTGACTACACAAGGTTTCTAAAAGAAAATCTCATACTGCAACATCTTAATCAATTCATAACTCATCAATTTTCTTGGCAGAGGGATATTCTTAAAAGGCTGTATATTGAGGTTTGCTGCTTTGTCTTACACCTACAGCATAGCAGTGGTTTCAGAAATGAAAAAGTACTTAATAGAAATGATGTACTTTTAAGCTGCACATCATGCAAGAGACATCTATCTCCATCTAGACATTGTTCTGTTTGATTCATAACTCACTGAAAACTATTTGCAGGAGCTTTACATTGGCCCAAATCTTTAACGATTCGATATCAGTGGAAGTAGATGCTTGGAAAATGTAAAATCAATAGGATTCGGATACTAATATTTATATGAATATAAACTGTCATATTCTCCAGGGGCCAAAAAGAAATGGAAGACTTATTTAACAGGCAAAACTGTATGATAAATTAATAAGTTGGATTGCCAATTGTAAATCTGTGACAAAAAATATGTTCTTCACTGTCTCTATTTTCTAATTCAATCAAATACAACATGAAGATTTGAGATTCTTTCTTACACTAAATGTCTTTACTCATTCATATGTCAACCTTGCCTAACCTAACAGCTAGCGTCATTTAGGGAAAGAGAAACACACAGACAGAGAAAGAGAGAGAGGGAGGGGGTGAGTTCATTCACAACTATTGACTGTGGGGGCTCCTGAGGGGAAGTTTGATCGGCTTTCTGTCAATCAGCTGTAGTTATATGGAGTGCTCACATGTCTGGGCAGCACAGGGCCTATTCTGCTGCTGTGAGCCAGTGTGACTGTGTCAGGTGACCTGACAGAGAGGTCACTAATATACACAGGAACGTTAATGGATAACATCCCATATCTGACTGGCCAATCAGGATAGGAGTTGACACCTTTGCACACCTACTAATATCTGCAGAGGGAGAATAGCATCACTGCTATGGACTGCTGTGGTATCTTTGTGTATTTGTATCTATCTTTGTGTGTATGTTCAGAGCCATCACTAATTGCAGCCCTGATATTTTACTCAAAATTTTGCTCAAGCAGTCAAGGAGTATGCAGTCATCCACTGACTCTGCTGCCACTGTTTTTGTATCAACTTTGAAACTATAGTAAAATAAGCTGATCGGATCTAAACCTCTTAACAGCCAACCAAAACCCCTCGTAAGTCCTCATATCCTCTTGTGCCCCATAAAGCTTGTTGCTTTGGGTCAAATGTAAGTGATCAGGAATCCACCAAACGTCAACCTCGGTGTGTTTGATCAGGTTGTAGTCATTTACATAAACTGTCAGATGTCAGTGTTTTATCTTGTAATTGGACGGCCTGTGGACAAGCTCCAGGGCAGCAAACCAACTGAAAATGATTTGCATAATGAACACTAGAAAGTCTGTTCTCTCAGGGCTTTCCTACACTAAATATGCTGGTATATTTACCACTACACATGACGGGCTGTGCTGTTTCCTGATACTATTTGTGGTTGGTTTTAAATAGCCTCAAGTCTTTTCCTAATATGTGTTGGAGGAATAGTTTTTATTATCACTGTTAGTGAGAACTCATCCAATTTGAATTTAAACAAATATTTGGAAAAGACTTAAGAAGGAACAATTTAAAGTTTTTAAAAACGACCAGAAGAGTGTCTAAAAGTAAGCAGGAGTCAAATACTAATGACTTGTACGTTGCAGTAGCACACCTGTTTATAGGAACAGTAAAGTAGACTAACACTACAAGCCAATTCATCATATACTTATTAAACCTGAATGATCAACTAGTTTTTCTATATATGCCACATTGAGAGAATAGTCTGTGGAAGTTCTGTGACATCAAACTTAAAGGAAACACAAACTTTTCAGAAAAGTGAAAGTTCATAGAGTTCACCAGCAGAAGGGCTGAATGGGGTTTGAGTCATCAACACTGCGTCCAGTGGACTTAAGTTTGCAACAGGGGAAAAAAAAACTGGGTAGAGTGAATGAAAACTCAAACTATTATAATCTTGGTCATCTAGTCATCTGATGAGCAGAGATCGGTTCAAGAAAGAAAAAATAAAAAGGCAAACAGTCTGGGTCCATTGTTTGGTCTCCAGATATAAACAGCCCAGGCCATTATATAAAGGCTTTGGATTGCAACCAGTGATGAGCTGCTCTGTAAAACACAGGAAATACTGTGAACAAGGATCGGTCCCACATGATGCCTGTGAGGAGGGGGGGTTCAGAGAGGGGGAAATGCCGATAAGTTCATTTGTGGACAATGAGTGGGTATCAATATTTGATTTGTTCATCAAGTGAAACACATTTGCATCACTATTTTTACCAAATGTGAGTCAACTAAATATTACTACATTGTGTTTACTAGAAAAGTAATCAATAATTCCTTTGTTAGTATTTCATTTTTCTATATGTGCTACTCCTTACTTTCACCTTTGAGATGAGCAACAATTGCACTGAACGTATACGTCACATTTTCTCCTGTCTTGTGAGAAGTTACACATACGTCACCTTCTAACAGTAAACGCTAATTCTCTACTTTCAGCACTTGTAAACAGGTAAACAAGCCACAAGTGGGGTTTGACGTAAGAAAACTAGTCATATGTCTAAATCACTAGCAGGAAACATCAGACTTTATGATCAGTTTCTCTGAATTGTGCTAGAAATGGCAAATTTATAATGCTGCCCCAACACGTTTGACATCAAATTTTATGGCATAAAACTAGTGTTTTCCTCTAGATTGTGATCTACTTAAACCAATAAATGATTGGCTGAAAGATTATTGTACAACACCTCAAAGCATTTTTAAATACAAGAAATTTCACATCCTTTGATGTTCAATTTTTCCACTGTCCCAAAATTCCTGCTAAGTTTAGTCCCCACATCAAAGAGAACAGACTGGTCTTCTTCAGGGAACATTCAGACCGGCAAATTCCGTGTTTCTGTCTTTGCCAGTTGATGAGTGCTTTTTTGTTCGTGGATGGATTATATTTCGTTGCTTAGTTGACCTTAGCTGAATGTCACCGGCCATCTCCTGTCCAATACTGACTCTGCACATGCTGACCCTGCAGCATCCCACACCAGATCAATACAGGCTCTGTTCGGGATTTGACTCTACAGGGTGTATGTGTGCAACACAGAGGTGTCCATCATAAAAAAAAAGTTACGAAAAAAATGTCAAGATGAGATGCTCATTTTCCAAATTGAGGACATGGCTTCAGTTTTAGGCAGGATAAGACAGCTTGAATAAGGCCCTAAAAATATTCTTGTGACAGCGACGACTAATACAGCTGGCAGCCTGGCACGTTGGTTTTCTCTATTGAGGAAGCGTAGCATTCACATGTATGCATGTGGCTCAACCACCTCAGCATGTATCAGCACAAAAAAACAGTCCACTGTTGCTGAACTACTAACATACAATTAACCAATCTGGAAGTGAAAGAGTAAGATAACTAACATGTGACTCAGGCTACATAATCTGCTGCACCCTTTTGGATCTCACAAAAAGTATAAAACTGTCCCTTATATTTCCTGTCCCTGCCTTTAGCCAATAAAAAGGCTTTTATTTCTGATTATAAAACCACAACACACAAACTAGGAGATAAGAGCACACTGATTCAGTTTACTCCGGTAATAACACTATAAAGGGTTTTTTATGAAGCATCAGAGTAACAAAAGGTTGCTTGGGTTATTTCTTTGTCATTTGCCTGTAGTTTACTGTGTGTGCTCAGAGAAATAATTTCTACTGACTCTAATTTGGCAAGATATACATAGTGCAAAGTGTGCTTTTACCATTAAGGTAGATAACTATTACCCAAAAGTACTATTTTGTTATTATTCCAACTGCTATTTGGTCAAACTGTGAGGTCAATGACACAGGAGGTGGTGAGCAGTGAGAGCTATTCCCTTACATGCCCATCCCATAGCCACAAATGTGCAATAAAAACAATGATACACATCAATATCTGGGATCTATCCATAAGTCCTATTTTAGCAGTTTAATTTACACCAGTCTAATCCAAATCTGCCAAAACAGAGGTTTGAGAAAGTGGTAGCTTTATAGCTTGCTATAACATTAGCAAAGAGGTTACATTTCCTTAAAGTTCAACCACAACGAGTAGGACAGCTAAAAAACATACAGCAAAATTTTGGACATGTTTGCAAACCAAAATCCTTTTAAAATACAGTCTTGGTTGACTTGTATCATGGATGTTGGCATATCTGACCATAAAGCAAACTTAAAGTAGCCGTGAGGAGAATCTGTTTGCAGTAGGCTGCAGCACCCCCCTCTAGACTGGAGGACTCCCACAAACTGTCGAGAAGAAATGGCGCATGCATTTGGTTTTGCTTTTAGCCCATGCTCTATCACTTTCCTGTCTGGCTTTATTCTGCTCTTCTGTTCCTTTTCTATCAGACAGTCCAATTCCAGCGCTCACAATTATTACTAAATATACCCAAGAAGTCGTTTTCAGCAGATATAAAATTCACATCTCCCTTCTGACTGATAAACTTTGTCAGTCGGCGTGGCATTGTCAGAGACTTTGGGGTACTGTAAACCAGGGGTGTCCAAACTTTTTTCCCAAAGGGCCGTATTAGCCGTGAGAATGACCAAGGGCCGACGGTTCTTACATACATGTGTACTAACAGTGACATTAACAAATGAGTGCTCAATTTGAAAACTATTTTGTTTTAGTAGTTTCTGTAAAAAAAACAAAAAATTGTCTCCAAGTTCAGTCAAACATGCTAATGTTATTATCACAGACCTATAAGATAAAACCAAACCTGGGAAAAATATGTCATTTTTTATGGCAGGATCAGGATCTGGAATTTATCACGTTTACTTATAAAAACATTCGCAACCCCAAATATTTCTGATCCTGCATTCTGAAGCATTTTATGCATCAACTTTTGTCTTTTCTTCACCATTTCATAACTTAAATTCAGTCTTTTGTCCTCTCATGTGTTTTTTTTTTCTTGAAGTGGCCTATGCACTGTCCAAATTTTTATGAGATGTTACCAGATATATTTAGGGTTTTTTAAGCATCTGTAAATGTACACAGTTAGAACATGCTTAATTTAAGTTACAAAATTAATACATATCAAAATGACAGCTGGGGGCCGCATGAAAATAGATGGCGGGCCACAACTGGCCCCAAGCCTTAGTTTGGACACCCCTGCCATAAACCAATCTAGTCCAATCTGACCCCACCAGTCCCAATTGGGATGCCAGGAATTAGCATTTAGAAATAACATATTTAAGCGCCAATAACCTCACTTTAAATAAGGGGTTATAATCAGGCATATCTCCAGAGAGAGAAAATCCTCATAGTCCCTTTAAGAGACATCGCCATAGAAACTAAAAGACTCGGAAGTGAAAGACTGTTAGAATTGTTTAAGTTCGTAGAAGCAAATTACTCTGAATGGACTATAAATATCAGTTAATTTCACTTTTAATGTTGTAGAAGAAATTCAAAGGTTGACTTGTGTATAATGATGAACCCCACTAGCCTAAGTGGCGTCAGCTAGCTCCAGGTTATGTCTCTCACGTAGCCTCAGTATCAGGGGGCTTATTACGGAGAGCTTTCTTTCCCTGTACCTCCAAAAGACTGTAGACAACCCCGTCGAGTATGTATTTGTTGGCTTCTCGGTAGCGATAGCGGTCAGCAGGCATGAATGGGGACGCGCTGAAGGTTAGAGGGCTTTTATGAATGAGACGGCGGCGTCACGCCACAGCAGCGCAAACATCCCCTACGGTGCCCTTCGCCCTTCCACCCCCGTCCACGGAGCTCTGCAGGGCAGGCATACCAACCGTGCACAACCCCGCGTCGGCTGACAGCGACGGAGAAGTCATCGATACAGACTCATAGTGTCGTAAAAACTCTACCTAGGAGCCAGTGTAAACTTCTGTAGCCGATCTCACACTGCACATTTTAATTCAAGCTTTGAAGAGATCTGCATGGCAATGAATAATTATAATATCTGTGGTCAATTCGTGTAAGATTCAACAATAACACTCAAGCTATAGCGCTCCCCCACACGCTCCGTGAAATGTTACACACATTTAGCCACAGTTCCTACTTGGTATAGCTTATTTTAAGCTTCAGCGCGTCCATAAGGGCCTATGGGTGCCGTGTAAACAGGTTTGTGGGCCTACACATTGTAGGACTGCTCTATTTTAGCCCCATTTCGCAGAGCGCTACGGAACTATGCGCTTGATCATCTGTCGCACAGAGACGAGCAGACTCGGTACAATAAAGCTCGGTTCAAAGAGAAACAGACGCTTATTTTTTCAGCGCAAGTCGTCGTTTACAGTCGGTATTTTTTATGAATGGAGCGCGGTAGGCTATGCAAATGAGGGCGATTGAAAAAAGAGATGGCGGATGAGGCATATCGGATATCTCATATCCTGTGAGACTTCCCCCTTCGGTTGGAAGCAAACATACAGATGTGGCCAAATAACGAGGCCAAATTGCCTTTGTAAACGCCTTTGGCTTTTTCTTTTTCGCCGAACAATGCACAAACAAGAGGTGCGTGAGTTCGCTGCTGTTTGTGTTTATAAAAGGTGTAACTTCGGGGCGTGTTGGAGTTTCTAAGTTACGCTGCAACAGGGCCTACTCTCTCGCTTCAGATCCTTTCAGAAAATGTTTCCGATCCACCCACGCTTATTCCCCTCCTCCTCCTCCTACTCCCCTGCTTTCTCTCTAGCCTTCTAAAGACTAGTCCACACCAAGGTGGGGGCCCTAAAAAACCCCGTTCAACACGACTGTCAATGCAATGCTCCAGAGCAGCATCAAGCAAAAAAAAAAAAAAAAAAATCAAGTCGAGTGGATTTAATATTTATGCACAACATACATTCCAAGGAGCAATATGTGGTGGTGTTAAGGCTGCAGATTCCACCAAGTTGCCGTAATCATCTGCAACTTGTAAGCACTTGGAATGGTGAAAGAAAGAAAGAGAAATCCTTAAGCACCAGTACTTACTCGTTTGGGTGTGTTTCTTCTATCATTTTCTCGTTTCACCTCAGGTAATGTACCACGGCGGTTGCATACTTTTCGCTCGTCATTCTTTCACCGCGGCTCCTCAGATTCTGTCTCCGATTCCGCATAAATCCCCCCTGCGCCTTTGTGCGAGTCTCGGCTCTTTGGCTTGCCTTAGACTGGCTGGGTCTCCGTCTCCTTTACCACACTTTTCACCGCTTTGAACGGCTGGGCCACACAGTTTCTGTTGGATCGCAGA
This sequence comes from Thalassoma bifasciatum, assembly GCA_008086565.1. Lineage (NCBI taxonomy): Eukaryota > Metazoa > Chordata > Actinopteri > Labriformes > Labridae > Thalassoma > Thalassoma bifasciatum. The sequence goes on from RPOG01000029.1 coordinate 475,447, forward strand.
TATCCCCCTTTCCCCAAACTTTAACAGTCCATCGCCTATAGTAGGTAACGTAGCCTATACCGACAGTTAGTGGCCGAATCCAGCTCTCCTCTTCGCCTCCCCCCTCCTCAAACACACTCACGCACATACACAAGGCACACACTCTGTTTTTAAGTCCTAATGCGCATGTTTTGACCGACGACTCCGGTTCCAGTTGTGCGTAAAAAGCGCGTCGTCGCTGTTGTTACCGTGGGGTGGCCCCGCTAGAGCCCCATCTCTCTCTACTCCATGTTGGATTGCAGGCAGCCAAGCTGCTTCAACGACGCCGGCGGAGGGAGGGAGGAGGGAGAGGGGGAGGAGGAGGAGGAGGAAGGGGGGGGGGTGCAGGGCGGAAGCGGTGACGTCGGTCTACATTTTGGTGGAGGGCCCACGATGGTTGCGAGCCGTAGGGGCCCTTGATATGCCCTCCCGTCTCTCTCTTCTCCGGATCCCTGATTTCCTATCCGGACATGCCACCTTCAGTCCCGAATGGAAATCCTGGGACTTCCTGTGGGTATTTAAAAGCCATTGTATAGAAAAAAATAACAGATAGGTAGAGGACTTAATGTAAACTTTCGACTTCAAGTGCGTAATAGATTTACATAAGGTTACTTAAGGTACACCAGATGCGACAGTATTTTCAGACATTGTCACTCACTCTCAGCCATCTTTACTGATTTAAAATTTCCCAGCGCATGATGCAGAATTTAAAAAAAGTTTATCTTCAGAGTCGTGTCTGATAAAACATAACAGATTAGGGACTTTCTTTTCATAATCTTGTTAATTTCTCGTTAATCCGTCTCCAGTAATCCATCTCAGCTGTAAGTAAACCCTCATTGCCATTGGAAGGTAAGCCCGTTGAGCACTTTAGCACCTATTGATCCTCTAAAGTGCGGTGGAGTTAGATCATTAAAACCACCTTTGTTTTTGTTTTGAGTTGCCAGATTTGTGTTCTTGCCTTCAACAGTTGCCAGCATTGTTTTCAACTTCATGCCTGGCCGAGAAAGCAACACAAGCTCCAAACAATGATAATATAGCGCCCTCTTCTGAGGGTTTGTGTACTTTGCAGGTTTGTTTCTGTAAGTAATGCAGCGAAAAATTATGACTCATGTTCATAGTTTGTTTCATGTTACACTGTCATCCTCATCGTGCTGTAATAACAGCTTAAATGCCCCCCTCCCCACTTACGAAACAATTATACTCTTTTTTTTTTATTTTTTTAAATCACAGCCTGATAGACAATCTGAAAAGCTGCCAGGCTGCTAGTAGTATGGGTAATGTACATCAAAACACTTCTTTTAGTCAAGTCTTTTTTTATTTTTTTGCCAAAGATTCCAGTGCATTCAGATTTATAAAGTTGTAAATAAACTGTATTATTGTTGGAGTATGTTGGCTTAGTGCTGCAGCTTCACTCATTTGTATCTACAGTCAACGTTTCTGTGACCACATGACATCAAGAATCACAATTCTTTGTCCTCATCCATTTTTCTGCTTGCCAAGAAATTGATCATTTCTGTGTTTTTATACAAATTTAATTCAACAAGCACTTCAAACTAATGTGGGCATTTATGAAAATTTCACAATTCACTGTTATTTGCACATGCAAGTACAAAAAAAAAAACAAAAACAGAAAATGGAAAAACAAAACAAAAACAAAGAATCTTAAGTCCTGACATCATGCATGCTGCCACATGTTGTATTGCAATGGAACAGACTATATTTCAAGTGTCATTTGAGAATAAATTACACCACTTCTAATCTGCATAACCTCAAAATACAGAACTTAACAAATTTATTGGACCACCTGCTGTAAAAAAGAAAGCCACACATCATCATTAAGAGCTTGAGTTTGAAATATTTTCTATCTCAGTGAGTTCTCTACACTTGAACCTTTTGAGCAGGAATGAGGAATTTCAAACGTGATTCATATTTATATGCCCAAGCTGGAATTTTCTGAAAAGTAAGAAACTAATCAAGAATAATATTGGATAGCTGAAACAAAATCTCTTTGATCAGGAATTCTAGTAAAAAATTGTAATTTGGCAATCTAAAAATTATGTTGTAGTTTTGTTTTTTTTTCCCCTGCTCCTTTGCAAAGCAGCACATATGAATATTCATGGATAACAATAACTATACATTGTGCCACTTAAAACACCATTTTGATTTAAGGACCCATACATCCTAGTGCTTCAAACATAACAGTTACATGGAAAAAATATTTTGTTAAGCAGCAATATACTTTCAGTTTATGGAAGAAAAGATCCTCATCTGAATGTCTAATAAAAATGTTAATCACTGTGTACAAAAGTCATAATTGCTTATTATTTTTCATTTACATAGAGCAATTACATGTTTAACTCAGCTAAACCTGTTTAGGCACTTTGCATATTAACTAGAAAAAAATAAAAACTTGAGTAATATATTTGAAATGATCAAGGGTGCTTTTAGAAGTTGCATTTTCCGTTCCCCATCCGTTTTTATTTTTTTATTACAGTAAAGAGTACGGCTTTGTGTGTGAAGCATGTTTTGACTTACGTCTGGTTTCTGTCACTGTGTGTTATTTTGTATTATTACACTGTCCTAATATTTGCTTTTAATTCTGTAAGTACTTCATGCAGCAAAAATTTCCCCTTAGGATATTGAAAGGTCATTCATCTAGAACTCTCTTGTGTATATAAACAGTTAATGGGTCTACACACACACACACACACACACACACACACACACACACACACACTCTTTCCTTTTTTAAAGTGAGGCCTAACCCTTCATTTCAGAAAAACGCACATCAGACACAAGTTATATTTAATATAGTATGTTCAAAGTTTAATAACGTGAGTAAAGAGGAAGAGAACACGTTATTTTACATGGTCAGTCTTCCAAAGTATTAAACTAATCCACAAAAAAAGAAATTTAACTGGGCACAATACAATTCACACATCTATTTTTGCTTGATTATTCAACTCCCAATCCCAATGAAGTTGGGACGTTGTGTAAAAAATAAGTAAAAGCTGAATATAATGATCTGCAAATCCTGTTTAACCCATATTCAATTGAATACACTACAATGACAAGATGTTTTTTGATTACAACCACTGAACTTCATTTATTTTTTAGAAAATATTCACTCATTTTAAGTTTGATAGCAATAGCATGTTGCAACAAAAGGCTGGGAAAGTTGAGGAATACTAAAAAAAAGAAAAGAAACACCTGTTTGTACCACTCCATAGGTGAACACTTGGCAAGACTCAGTCGTTTGCTACCAAGGTTCACAGCTTTGTGAACAACTGTGTGAGCAAATAGCTCAACAGTCTAAGAACAATGTTTCTCAATGTACAATTGCAAGGAATTTAGGAATCTACATAACCACAAAAAAACTACAATTTCATGCAACTCATATGTGAAGTTGTTTATTGTCAATATTTTTAATTTTCAAATTCAAAAAAAGGAAAAAATGTCATTTTGTGTGTAATGTATTGTAATTTTGGTAATCATAAGTTTCGACAAGTAATCTAAAATGAAATTGTATTAACATGGAAAATTGTACAGTTGTTTATTTATTTTGCCAAGGAGAAATCAAAATCTATTTTAAAATTTTAATTCCTGAATAATCTTTTAGACTTCGGTCAGACGTTGTGAGCATGCGCGATCCCTCGTCGTAGAAATGTTGCGCAATAGTTTGATCAGACGTAGCGGGAAAACAAGGACGTGAGGTGAAGTAACAGTAGTTGTGGAGACGTGAATCATCGCCACAGTCTTCCAACCCTGTCAGTTTTGTAAACATCAATGTCATGTTCAGTATTGCTAAGATTTTACTTTTCCGCTGACCGAGCGAAACGCTGAAAAACTCACCTGAGCTAATGAGCTAAACTGGAGCAGGACTGGCCTGGTGCTACATAAGAGTTACTACAAATCAAAAGGTAAGGGGGTTGAACTTATGTCTTCTTGTAAGTGAAAAGTTTGAAAGAATAATTTGTTACCTTGGAGTTTGAACTCAGTGAAATTTTCTGGAGGCACGACCGTTGCTCTCGTCGCTGAGCACCTGCGCAATAAGGGTGATTCACTGCGCATGTCTTGGGTATTAAAAGATAATTGAAACAAACCTTAGGCCCTGAGAACCATAGAAGTTGATGTAATTAGAAAGGCTTCAGAGTTGGGCTCATTTTCATCACCTTTTCATAGTGAAATAATGAAAAAAGTGTCAGTTCACTGCATATGATTTATGATAATCTTGTTTGAGGATGGTTGGTGTCGACTGTACTATAGTAGCTTCAGTGCTAGCCCCCTCCTGTGGATAGTTTTGAGCATTACTGAATTTGCTGAGAGTTGGAAATGTATTATATGTTCATGTTGACTGTTTGTTGGTCTGTTGTGTAATATAGTTCAATTTATAAAAAACGTCTAATACAAGGATGTTAGAATGTAACATATTGTGTGCAGTGATCACTTAAGTACAATTTGTCGCTCCAATAATTAGAAGTAGAATAATTAAATTCTCTTCACTTATTGCTGTAATTTGGGTTGGATTTGATCAGTTTCACAGCAGATATTTTTATGCTCTATAGTATATCAGTATAGTTAAACTACACATATACTGTTGTTCAAGTTCCACAGTGAATTGTAACAGCATCACAATAAGCACAGAGGAATTCAAATATATCGTTCATTTGTCATTTACACTAGGGCTGCACAACACATTGTTGTAGTTTCATCACTGCAATATGCACATACACAATCGTGATATCACAAGGTAAATGATATATATTTTAGCCTTTCAGTTGAGTTTATGTAGCCTGTCTACACCAAATCACATTACAAATAGACTTAAATGAGCATCCATTTATATATTTTACCACATTACATAGAAAAACTTACAGAGTTAGTGCTGCATCTCCGTGCTCTGTCGTCTCACCTGCTGTTATCAGGGTCGGGCAGAGTGACGTGTCGCTGAGAGGAAGGGAGAATTGAGTGTGAGTGAGGCGTAGCAGGGATTTGGAAAATCTGAAAGTTTGCGTATCACATAAGGTGCTTTATCTAACACTTTCAGGGTTTAAGGCTGTGGCTTCCAGATCTGTGTGCGCTCAACTTTGTTTTAGTCCGTCATCATAACTTCATGGAGACTCAGGGAGATTTCAGCTTAACAGAGTGAGGCTAAACTTTGAAATAAATCGTAATATATGCTGCAACATGTGTTGCGGGGAACAAAAAATTTCCCAATGTCATTTTCCCACTATTGTGGAGCCCTAGTTTACACATTTGCTTCCTGACTTGAAAAAACATAATTTTGTTAGTTGTTATTTCTGCTGATGATGTGATATTGTTGGACCACTCCTCACGTTCTGTCGCACTCATCGCTTTTTTGAGCAATTGCCAGGCTTTAGAATGGGTTTTTTGCCACATTGAAAGATTGCAAGAAGCCCCTGTTGAGCTTCATTAGTATGATCCTCCATTTGAAAACGTTTTTTGCTATCAGTAGTTTCAACTAAAACAAATTATTTTAGGCACAACAGCAATCATTCTTCTCTGGGAAACTTGGTGATGCAGTATAGTGACTTTAATGGTAGGGGTTGGCTATGTTGTTAAAAAAATGCTCATTTAAAGTTCACGAAGCAAAACAGTCATTTTTTTAATGCAGCAGATTACATACAAATTTAAACACAACATTCGGAAGTTGTTTTCCTTTTTGACCTAGTCCAAGTGCAGTAGATTGTTAACTTGAATGACTGCATACTGCATGTGATGGAGCACCTCACCGAAATACTTAAACTAAAACTGGAGCTGTTCAAGGTAGATAAAACTGTTTGCTTGGAAGACCTATTGAGAACTAAGAAGTCTCTTACTCAAAAGTTATGAATAAATCAGTATACTTATATTTTCTTGTTTGTAGTGCCTTGAAAAGTCAGTTCAGATCAAGGGTAGAAAAAAAGCATTTTTTTTATCTAACCTTTGTGGGTTGAAAGCTCTCCAGTCACAACATGAAATACATAGAAGTTTTAAGGGGGTCAATTTGTCTCTAATTCAAAACACACCATATGGCTTTACTCCCCCCTCACAGAAACCTCTCATGAGTATCACTAAACATTCATCAGGCCTGACTTCTGACCTCTCTGCCCCCCCAGCCAATCAGAATCAAACCAGACAGCGTCTCTCTGTCTGTAACTTTTGTACATGTACATAAAAGCCCCCTTTCCCTTCAAGACTGCTTATAACCCCTAAGCCCCTCTACCTCCCCTTACCCCCTATCACAACACTCCACATCCAGGTGATAAATGAGGTTGCCCCAGTGTGTGGTATCAGGTCAAAGGTCAACCTAACAGTTCTTGTGGGGTTTTAGGGGCAAATTGAAGTCACAGGGATGTTGGTTACCAGTCTGGTCAAACTGCATCACCACCATGAGACTCAGTCCAGCAGAGGGAGACAGAGACACACAAAACTACGCTTTACTGTAACAGACTTGCAATATTGTATGCGCTTAATTCATTGTGCAGCAATAGATGAACACACAAACCAGCAGATGATTGGCAATTATATCCCTGACACTGTTGAACACCAGCCTCTCAGTTTCACTGAATTCTCTTTTTTTAATTACAAGTAAATTTTTAGTAAAACATCAGCTCAATATAAAAGCCCTTTGAAGATATCAGATTGAGTGCCGAGTTCATTTTAAGATGGATGTCTCAACGATTCACAAGCAAAATGTTACAGCTAGATGCTGACAGACAGCAGAGGAAAGATTCAATTTTTCACACTTTTATTCTCGAATTGTACAGACAGAAACAGCAATAAAGACTTCTCCTCATTGCTAACTCTGGGCTGCTTGATAGAGAAAACTGACTCTTCTGAGTTGTTACTCACGGGTGCAGACTAGAGGTGTAAACAACGTGTTGTATACAGGCTAGTGGAGCAAACCAGCACACTGACCTAAATTCTGAACTCAAAAGTGACAGTCAAAACCAAGAAAAATTTCAACATGATTTATTATTCAAAAAACCTGGGAATAAAGGAAAGCAGCAAATATTTTGCACGCTGCCAACATCCTGAAAATATTCATGGAGAAATGTGTCTCTGTCAAAGGCTGAATAAAGTTTGATGTCAGGCAGAGTGCTTCTGGAGAAGTAGGAGAATAATATGTCAAGTTTAAGGAGAATTACACCTATTTCATGTGCAAAGTGAAAGTCAATGGCTTTCTATTTTGTCTCAAGGTGTCATGTTTGAGATAAAAAAACTCTGGTTTCTGGCATGCACATAAAAGCATGAAACCAGAGTTTTCCAAAACCTTCACTTTGGCTGGAGTTTTCAGAAAATATCATGTTTAACAGTAAAACCACGGTTTCGTGTGGATGACTGGCCTGAGTGTACGGAAAATATTAAACAAAAATAAAAAACAGATATGCAGCTACATGTGGACATGGCCTTGGACTCTCTCAAATAGTGATGTCCATTGAATTCTGCTTTTTAAATGATTAAAATTGAACATGTGATGAACCAGAACATGCTCAGGGGTTTCTTTTCTCTCTGCCTCTGTGTGTGTGTGTGTGTGTGTGTGTGTGTGTGTGTGTGTGCAAGGTCAACATTGGGGTCATCAGTGTTTAGTCTGTTTTTTTTTTTCTCTGGAGTGGTGACTCCAGCTTCCTGTTTGTTCTGAGGAGATTTGTAGCTGTACAAACGCTGTGTTCAGATGTATGAACTCAAACTCTTGTGAGCTAGAAAGCTGCATAAACTCATAAACTCAATCATTTGTGTGAAATTGACACATAGACACAACCACATAAGATAAAAGATGCTATTTGTAGATTTTTTTTTCATGGACTAGATTTTAACATTGGTGTAAATTTCAAAACATTCCCCGTTATTAGACACAAGAGTCAATGCGTATGACATTGAACATGTTGAGTATTCCTCTCTTGACCAGCATGACCCCCAAAAGCCAGCAGTACTATCAAAACAGACCCTCACACACAGCTTGGCCTCCATGGCTCCAGCAGGCGAGGTAATGGTTCTGGGAGCCAGACTCTGTCTGCTCTACCAGGCCTCGGCTCCAGCTCCTGTGTGTGCGACAGCAATTTCCTAAAGAATCTCAGCAACACTTCTGCTTTTATTCATCTCTAAACACTACTGGCTTAACTAGACCACTCACACACATATATACACACAAAAACATGTAGCACTTCTGGGAAACACTGAACCATCACTTGTATGATACCCCATGTACAGAGTATGATATACAGTCCTGTCAAATAGCCTGAAGGCCCATAAAGGAGGAACCCACATCAATTAGATTTTTTTTTACCATTCTGTGTCTTGTATATATTCTGATGTAGACTGGACAGAATAATATAGTATAGTCAAGTTAATGCGTACAAATGGTCAAAGAATGACAATTCCTCCAATGTAAGAGAGATGTCTGACTGAATTTACATTCAGCAGGTGCACCCAGCCCCTGACCCCCAATTTGGGACCAATGTCAGAAATCAAGCAGGGTGAGAGACCACATTTAGGCAACTGTTGCTGTCTCCTGAGCAAATTTTGTGTTTTTCGTCATGGTAGTTGAAGTTGATCAAAAAATTCAAACAGTAATATGATTGCTGACTGCTTATCAACATTGACCCAGTGCTGCATCAAGTATTGACTATCGTTACCCAGATCAGAAGGCCCAAACATTTGCAATTATTCATGACAGATCTGACATAAACAGCTTATTACCATCACAGCCTGCTGTAATCAACTCCACTGGTGATCAACCAACCTGAGTTAATCTCCCACTTCCAAACGAACCCCCTCACAGAGCTGCACAAACACACACATACACAGGCACACACACACACAGGCACACACACAGGCACACAGGCACACACACACACACTAGCACGTCACAGATCTTAAGTCTTGTGGTTGTCAGAAAAGAACAAGCAGAAGTTTATGAGATTAGACGTCTGGCATCAACTATCAAAGCGAGCAACAGCAGAAAAAGGGATCTGTGTGTGTGTGTGTGTGTATGGTGTGTATGTATGGTGTGTGTGGGGGAGGCGGTGGTTGTGGCCTCATCTAAACAAGCTCCAACAGCCCCTTTGTTGGCGAGTTGCTCCAGGAGAGCGTGTTGATGGAACGGCATCGATGTTCGGATTAGGGCACGCCTCCGTGATCAAGTGCTCAAACACTAGATAAGAGCGACAGAAACACCCTTTAATCCTGGCTAACCCTTTACTAAATAGGATGGGATCCTGCCGGGCTCACTGGAGGGGAGGAGGGCTCTCAAGAGTAGCCCAAACTGTAGCTCACAAATGGTACAAATACCCTGATTTATTTCGCATTTGAAGCAGAGCAGGGGTTAGTTTTGCAAGAGTATAAAATTGCAAATAACAGATTTGTTGGCATGAACTTATTCCTCTTTTGATACTTCCAAAGCCTCAGATGACATCCAAAAATATCTCACTGTTCCCACAGCCCAAAGAAATTCATTTCACTGTTAATTAGGAAATAGAAATCAGAAATACACATACATTCATTGAACCGCATAATCAGTTTCATAGTTGGCAATTTAAATACTAGATTAGCTTTATTTATTCATCTGTTTAACCGGACACTTGTTACAGATGTTCCCAAATTTGAAACTACAGGAAATGTCAACATCCTGTTCAAGTTTTTCCTCAATAACCCATCATATTATTGTGTGATAAATGATGATGTCATGGCTGCATATTTAACATATGTACAGAGTTCTAGGTGTGTGCCAAGTTATACCATTTACGATAATGCCAGTATATTTTTTGATGTTAAAAATTTGTCATGTTGCAGTGTTTACACTTTAGGGCCGTGACAGTGTACAATATTCACTACTGCATCCATTGCAATGTTTGAGAGCAAGCGCGGGGATGTCTCTCACACACAGTCTCTCTGTGATGTGACAACCAAAAATAGCTTTTTGATCTATTTGTGACTTTTAGAATGTTTGTTTTATATCCTTGATGTGTAGTATAGTTTTCTTTTTGTTTTGTGTCAGATCAAAGGCGAGGTGATTTATGACAGCAATTCTGTGAAATCCTGTTGACATCTGATGGTTTTGTAAAATGTTGTACAAAAAATCTTAAGCATTTCCTGCATTTTAATGCATTGTGCATTGGTTTTTAGAATTTATTGTCTATGTTCTTAATCAAAGTTATAAAAATGATTCGTGACATGTTTGTAGTTTCTACTGTAAAAAGAAAAGAAAAAAAAATCAATCTTTTTTCCTTCTCAGATTTTGTACTTTATTTACAACTTTAGGTCCAGTGTCTTCAAACGTTGAATAAAAATGAATAAATAGCTCTAAAATCACACAGGTGAAGTTTTTTTAACAGGGGTTGGGGTGGCTTATCTTTCTTTGTTGAATCCATGAATATTACTTGCTTTTGTGCTCCTAAAAGGTCTATGACCTGAGTCTATTTTCTCTCAGGGAACTTTTTGGAACTTAGGTTAGAAATAAATATGTGCACCAATAAATAAGTGCTGTGAAATTTATCAAAATTCAACACTACGTCTGATAAGAACTAAAAAAAAAATGTAGCTCAAAACCACCCTTGATTTCCTCGTCTATGTGGAAGTTTCAATTTATCAGCTAAAAACAGCTCTAAAGGTTTTTCCTCTGGTGTTATCTGAAATATCTTACACCAGTACCTTTTCTCATTTCAGCATTTTTTTCCTTTTCAGCTTAGGTGAGAAATGGCAGTAGAGGAAAATCCTGTGAGCTTAAGGTATATTTTATCTGACATTTATTTTTCTCCTTTTACGGGCCAATGAAATGACAAAAAGATTTCCCTCTTTTCCCCGGTTTGGGTCCTTTTCTCTCCTTCTCTCACCGTTTTCGTTTTCCACCCCAATTCGCACATTTGTGCCTCAAAATTGTTGAAATTGGATGTTAAAATACCTTTGCTTTAGCAACTTGTCAGCTTCTGGCTGACGTGTGAAAAGGTAATACAAGCTCTGCTTCAAACTCTCCCTCCCTCCCTTTCCTCACAGCTTTGATAAATCCAAATTCACACTATATTTTCCCGGAGCCAATGAAGACCACAACCCAAGTGTTTCAACAATGGGAGAGAATGTTCCTCTAAATGTGTTTATTTGTGTTAAGAAGTTAGTTATGTTTCCAGAGCTCATAGATAATTAGTTTAACACTTTAGAAGCTCTGAAGATGAGGTCCGTACAGATGAGGCAAACCAGTCTACGGAAATTTGATACTTGTCATTGCTACCCAAAATGCAACTGTTAGCTGCAATTTTTTAAAATAAGCCCTAGAAACATAAATGCCGAATAGAATGGAAATGTTAAATACAGCAAACCCATCCCTCGGAGCTACAGTAATTCTCAAACTTCAAACACGTTGTTTTGACCCCAGTGAAGGCCATGGAAAGACACAAATATACACAGCTCTCCGGCACTGGAAGCACAGCTCTAGTAGACACAGAGGATGGATATTGTTGATTTGAATAACTGCTACCAAGGCGCTTTTTCAGACCTTCCTTGCCCTATCTTAACCCATCAATGTGAAACAATCAATGAAGATGACATGCGCTGTTGACAAGTAAAACGGCAAGTCATTACATCTCAAACATGACAACCCCTGAGTGCCCTTACAAACGAGGATAGTTAATTTCTGCGTCTAGATTAAAAACACCTGTTTGTAAACAAGATAATTATTCTGTTCAGTCCAATGGGGAGAGATACGTTAATCATACATGCATCCCCTGTTAAAAGGCAACCTGATATTCCCCCACAGCATTCTCACTGATTAACTGGATACTCCTGACTGTTTAAAATTCATCCCACCAATGAGCAAGAAACTGATCTCCTGTGTGTGTATGTGAGAGAGAGATTGTATGTGTGTGCACAACTGTGATCTTTCCCCAAGATCCCGGAAAGTGTGCATAAAATATCCAAGTCCCTGGTGTCAGCACAATTAGCTGTTAAATAAAATACCTACTCCTCCATGCTTTCACAACATTTTAATTAGACAAACCAGCTGAAGTCAGGGCCTGTTTTAGTAAAATAAACAGAGCTGTTTGCCAAGAAAACGATCCCTGGGGGGAAAGGCTCTACGTGAGGTGGCTTGGGGCAGAAAATGGAGAGATAGCTGTAGTTAAACCAGGGAGCTGAGAGATGTTTGTTTCTTTGGGAAAAGAAAATGTCTGAGCAGTTTTTGAACCATCTGTGTTTTCTCTCTATCTTTGTACCTTGGTGTCAGAAGGCTCATCACTCTGCCTTAATGATGCAGCTAAACAAAATGATTGTTAAGGTTAATGCATCTATTAGCTTCCATATATGGTCCTGAGAAATGTGATGGCTGAGCATTAACAGAAGCACAAAACAGCAATAGAAAACACCATTTTGACAACAAAGGTGAGCAAAATAGTGTAAGTCTTAAAAAATAAGCTGCACTTATTTAAGAAATATCATCACTTCATTCACTTGCACATTAGTCCACACTAGTGTCTTTCTGAAATCTTTTAAGAGGACTAGGGCTTTAAACCGGAATTTTCTCCAATTGGATTGTTCCAACAAAAACAATATTGTAATGTTTTTGGTTTTGGGTTCCACCAAAAATGTACATTCTCAAACCGGTTGGAACCAAAACATTATGTTCCTGAACCAGCTCCATGTCAGCCAAAGGACTTTAAATTGGTAGGTGTAACATCAGCACTTTCAAATAAGCTGTTGTTTCCCACCACAAACACTACAATTATTAATTGACATTAAGGTCAATTTGCCACTGACCAGGAGGGCAGGTCGCTTGATTTATTTACAGACCAGAAGAGAGAACACAAATTCATTCCATATGTTGGCATTGATCTGCAGATTTGGCAAAAGGCTTAATTATTGGCTGGTGTGACTGATATTTCCTCTGCCTCTTGTTCACAATTGGAACAACCTTGCCCAAGCTTTGTTCAGTTGTTTTTTTTTACGTCTTTATCTAACTGGAAAGGGGGAGAGACAACAGCGCGCATAGAGAGACAGACTGCTGATTTTTTAATGTGATTGATTGATTTTCATGCAGTAGTGGCAGAACCCTCTCTACTCCACCTGGTGGCCAGTGTAGGTTTGCCAAGGCATGAGGGAGCACAAGGGACTCACGAAGTGAATGTTACATGACCAAAATGACAGACAATTCAAGAACAAAATAATACTGGTATTCACCATTTTCCATTATTTCAACATTCCATTTCTGCTCCAGAACCTTAAAAAATGCAAACGCCTCTGTTTTTCGTTTTTGTTCCACTAACCAGTTCAGTGCTTAGAAGAAGACTGTCATAAAAATTTGATATAGAGTAAAGTTAAAAATATAGCTAGTTGTTTAGTTTCATAAATGTAATCCACTGCAAAAAGAGTTTCGTACATGTGTAAAAGGAGCTTTAGAGGTCATTTTTCATTTAACTGTTATTTTGAATTTGGTCACTTTCTAGTTGCAGTGAGGACTGTCGCCTCTGTATACACGCTTTACCTGCTGAACCACATGCACCCAACAACCAAAAAAATCTTAATTTTGATAACTTTTCTTGCAGAGAAAAGCAAAACAGGTTGATCTGTGATAAATGAGACACCAGTTTTGATTTGGTCAAAGACGACACATCAAGATTTACTTTCTTCGAAGAGTGGCTCTTCGTTGTGTTTTGTTGTTAGCATGCGTCCTAATGAGATCTCTCCTCCACACACACTCAAGGTCCGCCTGTGTTGGTGCTGCAAAAACAAAAAAACAAAACCTCTCACTGTCTTTGCTGTATGCTTGAATCATTTAATGAGATATTTAAATCCTTGTGTCCCTTCTTCTCTTTCCACCTCCACTTCAAACCTTTCATATCTTTCTTTTCCACTGCATCTCAACTATTCCAACTCCTCATCTTTTTTTACGAGATGGATTTTAGTCCCTTTTGCATTCCCAGTCCTCTGTTTTTCCAGTCTTTTCCTTTTCCTTCCTAACCTGGCAAACTGTCAGATCTGTAATCACACTGTCTGGACCATTTTCAAACATTGTCAATCGTTCTGTGCCGTTGAAGCTCCCAGCGGGAGATATGTCACAATTCTGAGAGTCAAACAAGGAGTGTTGTCGACACATATGTAAGTGAACGATTCACAGTGTCAGTATGCATGTGTGCGCAGAGAAAAGTTTGTATTAGAAGTCAATGATGAGTTATCAGGGCTGCAAAAAAAGAAATGGCACAACATCAAACTTTGGTTAGTTACAAATAAGTATAGGAAAAAATATAGGAAACAGAAAATCTTTGGGTTTTAGACTCTTCAATTATTTTTTTCATACAGACTTATTGTATCACAAAAAGAAAAAAATAAAAGGCAGTGGCTGGGAAATTAAGCTGTTCAGAGATGTGGTTATCAGAGAGTAAATAAACTTTACTTTCTTTATGGCTAAATACGTGGCTGCACAGATACTGTAAAAAAATGGACTTTCTTTTCTTTCCCCACTCATTTACAGTTTTTATTTATGAAAAAGATAAAATGATAATGAGGTGAGGGAGTTAGAAGTTTCAGGATATAATATCATTCAATATGTTAATGGAAGTGGTAGCTATAGGTAGCACATTGTATTTAACTCCTCTTCAAGTTGTGATGCACTGTTAAATGGAATCTGAGTCTTTCTATGAGCTCAATCTTTCATGCAAACTAGAGAATAATTAAGAAACTTAATCTGTTGTTTTTTTTATCTGTAACCCAAATGGATGAAAAAAAAGTTCTGGTCCAGCAAAAAATTGAGTTGGACTGAATTCTGCAACCTCGGCGGAGAAATCACAATTCAGGCCAAATGCTCACATGGTCTCAGTGTCTCTCCACCTCTAAATCGCTGTAGATAGTGGCCTCTCTCCTTTGATCCTTCAACTTTCTACTACAGAATAAAAGACTTCTAATTTGCAGATTTTGCAGAAGATTGTGTACATAATGTGTCCACTGGGGGGCAGTACAGCTCCAGTAGTGAGCTACTAGTGATACACAAGAACTCCCCCTGGATGTCCTTAACACAAGTGTTGGCCTCTGAGGGACTCAGTGGAAAGGGAGAAGTCACTTTTATTTTTTGAAATAAATTTTACTTTTATTTTATCCTTGGCGACAGTAGAGATTGGTCAATACTCAGGAATATCATTAAATCAAACTGGTGAGTGACATTTGTTCGGTGAAGTTAAACAAGTGAAATTAGGTCTATATTTTGAAATGGGCAAAACAAAGTAAGAGTCAAGTTTAGTTTTAAGAAGCATGCAGAAAAGATGAAGGGTAGATTTGGGTGGTTAACTTTTTAAAAATGTTTATTACCTAGATCAAGTGAGAGATAAATTAGTGGGCTGCAGAGATGCAAAGCCATTGCAATAGGAAAAGAAAATAAACAAAGCACACTCATTTTTGAAGGAATATTGTCATTATTTTTTATTTTCATGTCTTTTGAGGAAAGCATTGCCTGGCTTTGAACTTTTTGTTCCCGTCCTCACTTCCTCCCTCTGAACTTGTACTTTCTCAATTTCTCAGTGCTCAGAGAGCGCATCTCATATCTTTGCTGCAGCTATTTACAGCTACATAATACTGGCTAGATAAACTCTTTTGAAGTGCTGCAATCTCAGATCTCTTCTCTCTGTCTTTGATGGGAATAGGTTTAGACATGGCAATCAGGATGCATTCACGTGAAGGGCATTGATTGATTCTTAGATTATCTTTCAATGCAAACTTTGGATTTTTTTTCTTGAAAAGAGGTTTATTTTGAACATGGTCACAATCAGCTGTGTTTCGTGGACAAAATAGTTTCCCTGATAGGAATTAGTCTCAGAGACAAAGTTGTGATCGAGTGAACTGAATCTTGGAGTTCAGAGCTGCCAAATGAAGTTGGATAGCCTTCTTGGAAAGTTTTTTTTTCTGTACAAGGTGTCTAAAGTGCAAGAAGATATGTACTTTTTTGTTGGTTTATATTTAACTTAATTAATTCACAGGTGGAAGTATCAGGCAGATACTAGATGCATTGTGGCACAGTCTTAAGCAGGAAAATTGTCTCACCAGGGACGACAATAACTGAAGTGCGATCCACACTACAACACCATTGACGCTCCGTACAGACAATCACCACATATAGGGGCTGAGAAGAAAAACATATATCAGACATTACAACAGGTATATCAAACTGCAGGTGTAAGCTCAGCAACCAGTGACAGATATTGTTTTTCAATACCATGCTCCTAAGAGGGAAAGAGTGAGAGACAAGGAGAGAGAGGGGTAGGGGTGTGTGATAGTTTGTCAGTCCAAACAGAGTCATAAAGCGCTGCATGGTTAAGCCTGATGAATTAATAACAGGGAGGCAGATGGGTCCCAGGGGCACTGTGGGAGCTGAGCAGCATGGAGAGCAGAGAGAACACACGGTGATATCACACACACACACACACACACACACACACACACACATGCTTTTCTATGTCTCTGTGCATCCTCATAAACAGTCAGGGACCCATTTGCATCCATAGCAAGTGTAGTGACACATATGCATCTACTTACTAGTCTACTGTAATCCCTCAAGGTTAAGACGATCCAACGTGAAATTCATGACTTATGCTACAGTGCTGAAAATTTGACCATCTACTTTATTTTCCTGACACCTAATTACAATGAGTCAGTCTACCAGTGATGAAAAGTGATTGTTGCTTGTTGAACGTTATCTGTTGAGGCTCTTGCAGACCTAATGAAGGCCAGTTGAGGTAAAAAAAAATAAAAATAAAAAAGATGAATAAACACGTCAGAGTGCATCAATGAAGCATGGAGGTGTATTTTTCACATTAATTGTTTCATCTTTTGCATCAAGCATTGCAGTTCATTGTGAATACTCATAGGGTTTGTAACTGTACCTGCAAGCCCTTTTTATGTTAGTGAATGAGTGAGTGCAGCTGTTGCTGAAGTCTCATGATTAGCATCTGAATCACTTTAATTGTGAAGTTCAATTAAAGCTGCTTGGGGCTACAATTTATTGCTATCGAGATGCACCAGTTTTATCTGGCTAAGTCATAAAGTCAGGCTCCCATTCCAGTCTTATTTCTTCATGCTCCACTCTTTCATTACCTTGAAACAGCAGCTCTCAATCTTTCTGAATGTCCCAGTACTACACTGGTTAAGGAAAACAAGTCTTTTTTTATTTTAATAATCAATTTCCAGTCAAAAGCACACATCAGAATTTGCAAGTGGTATTATTTTAAAGAAGGGCATGAATGTGATTTATTGAAAGATAAGAGTTGCACTCTGAAAATGTGTCCACAGGTTAAAAGCACCACCTAAAAATCATAAAAATCTAATCCCTGTTAAGATTCAAGCTTTGCCCAAGTTTGTGCTTTGTTAAGATTGTGCATCACAATGACCTCTGAACTAGATTATTATTGAAATCTTCCTCAAATCATTCAGTATGATATTTTACACAAACTGCAATTCAGCTTGAGCTTCTTTATGCAGCGCAGTTTAGTGTGATACATACACAGTACTCACCGAACCACTGATGTAGCTTTATGGCAGTTGTGAGAGTGAGCTCACAACAACCGCTAAGCCACACACCAGAATAAGGTGCAAGAGGACGCTGTGTGGCAATTTACGATGGGCAGACAGGTCAAGGTTGTCATGTAATCTTGTGTCTGATGGAAAGCAATAAGAGTGCATGTGTGGTAACACGGGAAGCTGATGGTTTATGTTCACGCTTGTGTGTATGCTGGGAAAGAAATTAACTTTTGGTATAAGTGGTTCAAGTCAGTCTCTTTTATTGCTGGACAGTAAAATTTCCAGCTGCTCAGGATTACTTTATCCCCTGCTTTTTGCTACAGTGTTTGTTTTTCTTTGAATCTTGAGCACTTTGTGGAACTATGGTTTATTTTACATTTACATATTTGGAGTTGTTTAACTCTGCATGGTCTGTTTTTGATAAACTAGAATCTGTTACTAAATCTTCCATATTCTGTCTTATTTTATTGAAAATCCTTATAGGTGTAGGTATAGTATTTTTTGAGGATTCCGAGCAGAAGAATTAGTAACTCAAGTTGACCTGCAACAGTACAGAGATCAAAAAATAGAGGAGAAAAAATTCAAACCTACTCTTTGGAGACCTACTTCAACTCATGCCTCCTCTATTTTGGTGGTTCCCAACCTTATTTGGGCTGTGACCCCACTTAAACATCACAATTCTGGCAACCCTAAGGACATTTTCTTTCTATTTTTTTCTGTCTCAGCAATGGTATGCGGCTTCATTTCTCTAGCAATGACATAGCTATCCTCTAGGATGCTTTCAGTGCCCGCTCACTAACTGTCATAACCAGTGGCGAGCGCAGGCATTTTGAAGGGCAGGGGTGGAAGAATAAAAAAAAGGAAAATACAGTGCGTGTTTTGCACATATTTTGGTTCACAGGAGGTCAGTTTATCATGTTTTAACCAGCTGAAGGGTCAAATTGGTTTGGTCCACCAACTGGGAAGGCACTTCAGCATTATTTTTTGGCTCAGAATAAGCACTCTGATGTTATTTGGGCTCAAAAGCTTTGAGTTTTCTTTCTTGAAAATGTAATGCATTTATCTCTTCAAGTGGCCCTAAGATGCCGTTGTAGTGTTCGGGTTCCTCATGGAACTGTCTTTACAAGGCCAGGCAGGTGAAGAAATATTTTAATTTTATTTCTGTTTTTCCTCTAACATCTGCAAGTTTTAGTTTATACAGGTTGAAGCGAAGAAACTCAAGTAGTGGTAACTATGCAGTCACGTGATTGTGGCTGTCAATCAAGAAATGCCAGCTCAGATAGTTTCTTATGTTGCATTTTATTTGAACTAAATTTCCATTCCGTAAAGTTAGAGTATAGATTGCAGTTTGTAATGATAGTGCATGGTGTTTTAATTTTACAAAGGATAATACTTTACTCAGTCAGTTTTAATCAAATGCTTCATTCATTACTAGACACTTCAGGTCCATTCCACATTGGGTCCCGACCCCAAGGTTGAAAAACGCGGCACTATGTTGTATCAAATCATATATTGATGCTTATCGCATCCGTCCCTTGTCAACTTAACCCTCCTTCTTCTCTCTTTGCTTATTAACAACGGCTCATTTCAGCTGTGGCAAACAACTGCATAATGAGGAATCAGTCCTCAGGAAGAAGATATCTTCTTCATATTGCATTGAACTCTGGCGAGGGCTGTTTAATGTCATGTTACACATGGAATGCCTTTGCTCTGTCTTTGGCAACTTAATCTGCCTGGTTGAATAATTATAGACATTTTTCTGACTGTCAAGCCAAAGGACCATTTCTAAAGGGTCTCACAGCTTCTCGTCTCCTGTTTTCTTAAGCTCTAACAGGGCGCTGCTGCATGCCTCTCTGTTGGCATGTAGGTGATTTCTCAGTTGGTGTTAAACATGGCACAAGAGTGGGAATATACAGAGGCTGTCCAGATTTGGCTTGGCCTGCCAAATTTTTCCACACAAGCCTGAATAAATATGGATAGGCAAATAGTTCGACAAAGCAGGGAATATATTTTGACATGTTGACAGCAAGATGTAAAGAACACCACTGACACACACACACAAATACAAAACCAGGTATTAACTGCTAAACAAAACCTGCATGATTGTGAATTTGTGTTTGGACTGTCAAGCCGATGGCAATCATGCATGCATGCATTTGTGTGCATTGTTTATGTGTGTGTGTGCCAGCTTCTGGATGTGTATGCATATTTGTGTGTGTGTGTGTGTGTGTGTGTGTGTGTGTGTGTGTGTGCTGGCTGCCAAACATGGAGAGCAGGAATAGGAAGAGGCTAGATGGTTGGAGGGGCTGTTTGTTTATTCATTACCCAGCGGCCTCAGTGGTTTCAGGGGGACATGGCAACACTTGTCCTAGGCCCTTTAGCACTGGTCTGTTTGAGGCCTGTGTTGGCCCTGCCAAAGCCCTCAGCCCTAACCTCTTTTGCTCTCTGCTCTCCACTAGTATTCTGCATTTTGTTGTCTTTTGCTGCTGATTCTGCAAAGAATTCTACTTCTGTTTGTCCTATAAAGTTTTGTGTTTCTTCTCCTGACTTGTTTTATTTCACTTTCTCCATTAGATCAGTGAAGCCTGTTGATTAGTGAGCTTTAGAAGAGTTCTTTGGCATATTTCATCCTCTTTTGCACTGGCTTGCAGTTCCAGATGTTGTGTTTGAGTTTTGGTACCAAACAGCAGATAGTGGTGCACTGGAGAGATAACCATGTAAATGCAACATTAAATCTTTCTGACATCTTGTCTCTGCAAACAGAATCATTTTTCCTGTTAGGTTGTTGACAGTCTCAGGACTTACCAGCAATTAACGCTTATCACCTGATGCCAGGATGCCAACTTTTCAGAAACTTTGGTGTAGCAAGTGTAGTGTTCGCCAACTCCCGGCACAGACTTCTTTTTCCATGCAGTATTATAGATGCCAGGAAGTTCTCAGTAGAAACACTACAGCTTATCTCAGTGGTGTGAGCCCATTACTGTGACAAATTTTCACGTTACAATTTGTAACTTTACATAAATGACACAACTTTAGCACTTTTTCTTTATTTTCAGTTTTAATTTTGATTTTCCCAAATAGAAGAGATCAGTCAGTAACAGTGGAACTACTGTCATACTTAAAAAAAACAAAAACAAAAACAAAACATAACATATCCAATGCTGAAAATCTAGTCCTTTGTGTAGAGAATTCAGTCTACTTTTTCAAAAATAAAACCTGTAAAATGTGATCATCCCAACGACATTGGGTGGAAACTTGTACTTTCCATTTTCTTCCTTTCCCCAAATGTTGAGTGAATGGGTGATTTTTTTTCCTGAAAAATCAGCAGAGGTGCTGCACAAGATTAGTGGAGAGTTGTAGCTATATTGATAGTGATAGATTGATCAATCAATCAGACATTATTAATACAGCACTAATACACAACAGATGTAAAATCAAGATGCTTTACAGAGAGAGCAGGACTGATCTGTACCCTTTGATTTTATTATAATATTATATTATTATTAAAAAAAAAAACTTACATCAAGATAGTCTACAGACCGGTCCATCATACGGTAAAAGATTTGGTCTTATCTAATCTCCAGTCACCATTAACAGAGCAACAATGCATGTGCAGCATTAAGGCAATTACACTGGCAAAGAAAAACACCCTTTTGACAGGCAGAAGCCTTGAGCAGAACCAGACTCACGTCAGACAATTTTCTGCCTCAACTGTGTTAGATTAGAAAGGGCATCAGAGGACATGCAGTAAATCATGGATAGATTTAGGCAGATAATAACGCAAAAAAACAGCCCATGTAGACTTATGATCAGAGTAACAATACTGATGATGAAAGTGCAGCACAAATAAGTGCAAATAAATGTTTAACACATAGCATAATTTGAGTTCATGCTATGATCTGCCTGACCTGACTGGGCTAATCTCTCCCTCATGGTAGGAGATCATTGATTCCCATAACAAAAGACCTGAGCTGGGCACATATCTTTCTCCTGACCCTTCCCTCCAAGCTCGGCCCAAGCGTGTGTTCAGACCTCAACCCGATCAATGGCCATGCGGGGGGATCAATTTCTCTGGCTTTGGGGTGTCAAACACGATGTGGCATTACTTTGGCTGGGTGTCATAAGATCCTCGACTGACTGATGCTTCAAAGCTTGTGGTTCCCCTCATCAGTCGAAGCATTCAAATCGAGATTTAGATTGGTGCGAGGTGATGAAAGTGAAAGAGATGAGAGGTTTTTTTCTTCTTCGTCCCTCTTTTGTTTTCAGAACAGAGTTTGATTGGTACAGTCACCTTTGATTGATTTGTTGTTGCTTTTAGTTTGCTAGGTGAGGAGACAATTTGTGAAGCGTGTTTGTCAATGATTTGCTTTTTGTTTTTCCTGTTATTAGGCTGTGGTGTTTCTGACCTGTACAAACATCTTTTCAGCTGATTGTGATGGGCAGTTCTGTGTTGATTTACTTCTGGATCCCCTGTAATGGAGTTTTAATCTCTTCAAGTGTCTCTTGTTGCTCAACCACGGAGGGAGTCAGAGCTGTTGCTGCAGCAGGGAGAACTCAAATCTGTGAACTGCAAACATAAAAAAAAGTCTTTAGCAACATCAGAACATCGACGACAGGGACTAATCAAGTCTATCCCTTTTTTTCCCCAACTTAGTGAATAGATGTGATAGTTTGTGTAATTTTTCCACCATATGATCTTAGCTTTAGACCAACTTCACAAGTTTTTTGTTGACTGCTTTCCCAGGAATCAAATACTCTGTTAGATGAGGAAATACATTTTGAACAGCTATACAGAGTTCCTTTGAAAATAGTTTTGCTTTGTGGTGAAAAATTATTTTTTACAATAAGAACAGGAATTTTATAAATCTTTGGGCTGTCAATTATTTATTCAATATGATTTGTCAATTTGCCAAGGAGTTATCAAATGTTTGGATGGTGTGTTTAAACAGAAACTCTATCAGCAAACATTAAAAGAACACAATAGATACTTTAATCACTGGATACTTGCCTTGTTTTTGCAATAGAACTGAGAATTCAGTTTGAGACCATATTCAAGAGAACCAGATGAAGAAACACAGCACATAAGAAAATGCTATTAGGAAGAATGGCAACCTTTAAAAGAAGGAAAGGGGAAAACACAAAGGTATGAAAATTTAATTGAAAAATAAAAACGATGTTATCCCATAAAAACATTCTAAATGGGCTTGGTGGGGCTGTGTATGGCGGGAAGCCGCACGATGTACCTAAGGCACTGCAAAGTGTTAACATGAAAAACACATCAGAGAGGAAGAAAAGAGGAGGAGGAGAACTGAGGCAGGCAGTCTGTGTGGGGGGTACACGCATGGAAACACCCACATGTGGTCAATATGTCCCACTTTGCAATTAGTGTGCATGATATGACTGCACGTATAAATGATGGGGTTCAGTTATTAATTTAGGGCATGCATTCATAAGACTGAGCAAGAAAAATTAAGAGTTAAGAGCTGCGCATCTGTTTTACAGGAATTGATCAGATTAAAACTATCATCTTTACATCTATGCACAGTGTAAGCTTTCTCTCAGAGCAGCAGGGTTTGGTTACAGTTGATGAAGAGGATATAAACACCAGCATTTTTATTTTTTACTCGAAAGAATTTAATTTGAGCAGAACATGTAAAATACTTCGTCTGAATTCCCTTTTCTAGTCTTGCCATTTTTAAAGGCCAAAGGCTTACTGTCATTTAAATCCACATTGAACAAAGTTTTCTTATAGAATATTGTATCATAGATACATGATACATGAAAATAGCGTGACCCCCTTTCATCCATCTATTCTAGTCTTTTCTATTTGCTTCAATGATGTCATCACAGTGACCGGCATCATATTTTATCATGTTGCAGGGTCACTGCCATATGGACTTGGTAAGTTGTAGTTTAAAGACCAGTTTCAAATTTTCAAATACCAGTACGAGTTTTGTCTAATGTACAGCAGCAAAGCTCACTAATTTGAGACCTAAGGCTTAAACAAATTACATAAAATTAAATATGGTGATTTATATCTGAAAGGTTGAGGGTTTTAGTCATAAACTCAAATAGGCAGCAGTTAATTAGTGATTCACAATTAACTTTTCAGTATGAATTATGATTAAAAACCCTACGTGCCAAGCAGTAGTTATGCTGCTCTTTCTCTGTCTTCTGTGGTTTCAGATACAATTTTTAATTTCCTGTCAAGTGAAGAAAAACAAAGTTAAAACTTGTCAGGCCCTTGACAAGTTTAATTGTAGAAATACAATGCCTTGAGGGAAGTTTTAACCAAAACGTGTTTGTTTGTGAGGTAGAGATGCACTCACACACACACACACACACACACACACACACACACACACACACACACACACACACACACACTCTTCTGTTTTTTCTCATGACAGAAAAAGGGCATGTTTGCTCTGAGCATCCTGGATTCCCAGTTTCTTCCACGTTACCCAATGGAACTAAAGAAGAAAGAAAGGAAGGAGATGAGCCCAGAGAAAAGAAAAAGGTGGAGGAATTAGTCAGTTAAACATCTCGGGGACTTTCCAATTCTTTGTCTCCTGAGTGTTCATAACAAACCCTTCTTGGTGCTAAAGTTTGCAGGAAGCCACAGAGGACCTGCAATCACACAGCAGTCTGACAGGAATGCCCTAAAACTATTAAATCTTGGCTTCTCTTACACACTTTCTCACTGTTATCTTCCTTCCATCATCTACACACACACACACAAGAATTTTTCAGTGTGTAGCACTGGCACACATGCACAAACACAAACACTGTCTATGCATGCATACTGACACGGTTAAACAACAGACCACAGCTTACACACTCTATGAAGTGCTCATTAAAAGGTTGTTTAACTGCTGGACAGTCAGAACATCCATGTAAAGTAGACTAGGTCAAACCAATACTGACCCCAGAGACTTCCTGATGAAAGCTTTGACCACAGCTGTTAAGTAACCGCTGAGGCCACATGAACCCTTAACCCTATATCTGAGCTCACATTACACCACCTCTCATTCAACCCATCACTGTTACAAGATCAAGTCATATCTGAGGATCTGGTCCAAAACCTGTAGCTAATAGCCACCTCTGCCAAGTCTACTCGGGGCCTCATAATGGAGGAAAGAGGGCTGGAGACTTAACTGCTGCTCTGCCCCAGGGCTGTAATCAATTTTCCCCTCGTAAGGGGGCTGGACTGCAGAGTTTACCGTTTGATAAGAGGAAGCTGAGCAGGGACTTTTAGTTTGGTCTAATGTCAGGTTCACCATCAGATAAACACACTGATTTCATCTCACTGCTTCTGCACTCAGTGGAATTCTTACCATGCTTATATATGTATGTGTGTGTATGTGTGTGTGTTTGTATGTCCATGATCTATCAGTTTTCTGTTGTGTTTGACTTTCTGTCAGAGTGCCAGAAATTGTAAAAGATGCTTGTCAAAGTTCCCTTGTGCCCAAAAAGCTTTCTTTTAAGTACTCCAAAAACTAAAGCCTCCTTATTTACATTCTTCAAAGATCATAAAAATGAAAAATTCTGAAATTCTAGATTCCGTAACCAGCATCTTATGATTAAAAAAAAAAGACTTAATATTTTATTTTTATGGCAAGAGCTTCTGTTTAACTGCCTTTGCCCAACTAATTGTTCAAATGACTTAAGGTTTCAGCTCAGCACTGAAACATTTAACCTGGTTAAATCAAATAATTGTAATTTTTACTAAGTGCCCTTTTAGACAGTTTATTGTTGCTTTTTCCATAGTAATTTTCCCAAAGCTACTTGTTATTATGAGACTTTTACCACAGTGCCATGAATGTGTTCAAGTGTAAAGTACAGCCATGTAAACTTTTAGTGTTGAGTCTAATGCTCTCATCCATCTATCCCACCATTACTTCCCCTTTTAATTGCCTAAAACACTTCCACCACTAAAGCCTCAACCTGTTCACATTAGATGAGCTCTGTTTGTGCTGTGATAACCTCTCTCAGGCGGCTTCTCAACAGGAAGCCTGATGAGAGGGTATATTAAGGCTGTTAAACAGTTGAGGAGAGCTGGGGGCTTCTGGGAGCCCAAAGAGACAAGAACCTTTATTGGAAATGTAATTTTTGTTTGTCTGCAATTACCTCCCCGCTCATTTGTTTTACAGACACAGTTGTTATAGTGAGGGGAGAGCATGCTGGATTCTCCCAAGGATTGCTCTTCTGAGAGGCTGCAGTTTATTACAAATGGGATAGCTTTCATTGCAGATTGCCCCAGTGCTGCAAAGAGGTACGTGACCCATCTCGGGTGCACTGGGCTCGACTCTATAGGCTCAGAGTCACAAAGTGCACAGGCAGGAATTTAATTGTGTGTGTGTGTGTGTTTGTGTATGTATGATTACAAGTATAAACATATGAAATATGTGCATGAGTATTGTGTTTATGAATGTGTGTACAGACTGTAAAGGGAATGGGAGGTAGATGACATGAACAGCATATGATGAAATATGTGTTCCTGGTCAAACAGTGAACCATGGTTTCCATCAAGCACACCACAGTTTTTCTGCTGCAAAGAGGTAGGTTTTACTGTAGTCAGTAAAATGCCTTCATTGACATTCAAAGATTCAAAATATTTCACTGTCAGATAATAAAAAAATACCTTGGTACCTTTAACTGAACCACTAACTTCAAGTATGTTATTATGTGCAGAACCGATGATCAGCACAACTCCACAACAATAGGTCAATGGAGACAGTCAACAGAGAAAATTATCACTTGAATTTGCAGATTCCCCGAGCTTCATGAAGTCTTTATTCAAGATATGTCTGTTTTTTTTTGGCTTTTAATACTTAATTCAGAGTAGAGAGCCGGGAAAGAGTTGCGAGGGACATGGGGGGAAAGGGGCCAAAAGTTTGATTCAAAGCAGGGTCTCCACTTTTGGGTTAACCACCAGGCCCTGGGAGTCTTGATTTAGCATTTTTTAAATTCATTGGCTTACCTTACACTACTTGAGATGGATCTTACAGCATTCAGGTAAAGCTTCTTTTATTGTTATTACAGAAGGTGCCAGAAAAAGTTACTTAAAATAGATGTTACTGCTGTTATGTTTAAAAAAGTAACTGTGAGGAGAATCCATATGGAGCGACTCTTTTGGCAGGAGGACTCGCACAAACTGTTGTGATGCTGTTTTGAAAAGGAAAGGAGATTGGATCTTCCTTTTAACATTACTTTCCTTGTTCAAGACAACTTTTATACGTGATATAGATTCAACGTGATGAGATAATGTGATTATCAACAGTTATGTAGCGCTGTTGTCTGAAAGTGACATTAAGCAAACATGCATTCTTACCGTTGTTGAGTTGCCGGCTACATTTAGCGCTACTCACAGCTGGTTGCTCTGAGACATATTCTCACTATGTAACATTAGAGGATCCTGGTTATGTTCCACCAGAGCTTATCTACCAAGCGGGGCAAAGGTAACCTGGCTCTTTATTTTACTGAGAGACTTTCAAGTTTGAACACTGCAGTATAAGTGCTGCATGTGGGTTGGAGTAAACATTATCACAAACAGCTCAAGCAGTGTTCTAGCCTTTAGTCTGTGTTATATCACTCTCCCATTTAGCTTTCTTCTGCTCTTCTGTCTCTTTCTGTCAGGCAGTCGAGCTCCAGTGTCCATTTTTACTGCAAAATAAATTCAAGAAATAATTTTCAGCAGAGGAAAACACAGATCGCTCTTCTTACAACTCAGCTTCAGCAGCTGCGTGGTGTTGTCACAGAGACTTTGACTTGCTGCAATTCTATTCACTCCAGGTCGTCCTGATTGGGAAGCTAGGAATTAGCATTCAGAAATAACATATTTTATCGCTGTTAATCTCATTTTAAATTGCAGATTCTGATCAAGCATATATCTAGACGTAAGACTTTTTAAAGATCACTTAGAAAGTCCTCACAGTCCCTTTAAAATAACAGCAGTTTGCCACCACATTGCAATATATGCTTCAATTTTTTTCTAAACAGTAGGTAAAGGAGTACATATGAAAAAGATCAAAAAGAAATGAACAGCAAATGTGCTTCAGTATCCTCATTGTGTCAGTTTAAACAAAGCAAGTAGCAGCTAATCAGTTTTTAATCTGTGAACATTCTCCAATAAGGTCTCTGCCCTCTGACCTTCGGCCTTATAAAAGAACAAGCCAGTTGAAGCCATTAGCCTGCCCCACACTGGGATGCACCATTATTGCTCCTAGGATGATGGCAGGTTGGGGGAGCTTGGGGGGGAGTAGGTAATTTGATTGGTGCAAAATTAGGGACTCCTCTGCCGAGGCATTATGAGAGAGTTCCTAGTGGGTCATTTTAGCTTCACTTCCTCCATATTTCTCAGCTTGATTAAAAATTGATCGGCAACGGCTATGTGAATATATTATTGGGGCCATTATTCACCCCTGACAGATAATTGGATGGTACACACAACTCTATTTTCTTTGGGGGCAATGCCATCACTTGTGTGGCTCTGGTGTGAGTGTGTGTGTGTGTGTGTGTGTGTGTGTGTGTGTGTGTGTGTGCGTGTGCGTGTGTGTGTGTGTGTGGTGCATGTGAAGTGTGTGAGGGAGAGAAAATGTAAGCAGAGAAAAGAAGAGAGTGCATAAGTACCGACTGGTTGGATGGTTTAGCTGAGGTCTTTTTTTTCTCCTTTTTTTATTGTAAGCCAATAAATCACTCCCTCTCTTCTTCTTTCAAGCCATCCTTCCATCCCATTTCAACTCTGCTGTCACTCTCTATGACTGTGTATGATGGATATGTTATTGAAACATCATGCAAAGCATATAATCATTTTTCTGGTAATCATTCATAACCTATTCTCAAGAGTTTGGAATAGGGCCTTGAAATACAATGTTAGATAAAACCGACATGGATTTGGATTTGCTTTTTAGTTTGTGCTTATGCTCCATCTCAAAGTCACTTATTACCAAAGATTGAATTTCCCCTAAAAAGCACTCAAGCTGTGGAAAATGTCTGTGAATAAGCCCGTCTGATAGCAGTTAGCTAGCATAGCTGCAGGCACACATGGATATTGGAATGAGCAAAATGCAATGTGTGCTGGGTGGCTAATGCTATTTGCTATTTGCCCAAGGCTTAGCTTGCTGCCATTTTCACGCCTTCTTAATGTCTTAAACTGCATGAAGGATGAAATGGCTTGCAGAACATGGTACGAACTATTTGAGGTTGTCTGCTGGTTTTCAAATAAACAAGTACCTAATGTTGCAGTTTGTTTACTTGAACAGCTAATTTGACTTTTTAATTGTGTAAGTAAATTGTGTCCATCACTCCCTCCACCCCCCAAAAAAAATTTGTGTTAAAGAGCTGTTGTGTTTTGTTGTGTTTTATCTGCTCTGTCATTTAAAATGAAATAGTTTGTGCTTATCACATAACAAAATAAGTACATACAATGTAGTATACAAAAAATGAATGCTTTTCGTCTGATGTTGCAGGGTCATTGACAGATAAGACTTTGAATACGTCATTTTTAAGATGCAAAAAATTAGGATTTCTTTGGCCATTGTCCAGACACTTAGAAATGTAGTGTGCACATGCATTAATGAAAAACCCAATTAAGATATCAAAGTATTTTTAAAGTTGAATTAAAGACAGCATGGACAAAATAATCATTTGGAGTGACTGTAATTTGTTCCAAAATTAATGTTTCTTAAGCATTCTTAGATTTGCAGATCAAACTCATTGTTCACAGATTTGGGGCAGTCACTCCACATGATATCCAAAAGTGGTTTGTACATTACAGTAGTTATAAAATAGGTTTGTATGCAAATGTGAGAAAGAATTAATAACATTCCAGGTGTTTTAATGAGGATCTTCAGATGTGTCTGGTTGATTAAATACCCTGTCCTTGAGGTGGTTTCAAAATTTAAGTCCCAAAATTGTGTTTACTGATGGTCGCCCTGGATGATATTTCACACAATGAACATATTTGGACAACATTCGTTTGTATGTTATGATGGAAATATAAGAGGAAATGCTTCATAATTTTTCCAGTAAATGCAAAACATGTTAGAAATTATGCCAGTGGATGGAAACAGGGCAATGGATGTATTTAAATTGATATAAATTGATTTCCTGTCTCTGTTTCAAATCTTTGTGCAGTAGGTTAAAAAACAGGCAAAGATGCATGAATTTAAACAGACTTCGCCATTAACACCAAGAGACATTTTTTGCCTTCATTACATAGGACGTACAACAAGCAGCAGGGCACATGGGAGTAGAGAGTAGAGGGAGACAACCTGCACAAGGTTGAGACTGGGAGTTGAACCAACGACTACTGCATCAGAGAATGGAGACTCTAGACATGGCGATGCACTTTGTCTGCCTAACTAGCACCCTTAGTTAGTTATGTTTTTAAAATCATCTACAGGAAGGTTTTATGAATAAAACAATGTTTATTCATACTTCTCATATTCTCTTCAGCGTATCAGAGCAGAACAGGGTTAAGTGCTTGAGGAGCGATGCAGAATAAACATGCAATGTTTCGCTAACATGGTCTCTAGTCAGTGAAATATATAAACTCCTGCAGGGTCAATAGAAAGTGAGATAAAATATTCCTGTAGGTGAGTTGTGAAGATTGATTGGTCCACATTTCTGACAATACTAGAGTGCCATTTTTACCCAAAGTAAACCTTTTTTTTTTTTTTTTTTTTTTAAAAGAAGCAGTTATTGATGTACAAACCAAATAAGTCGCCATTATCTGACTGATGGTTTCTCAGGAAATGGTATGTGTGGCATTATTTGCAGCCATGCCAGTGCCCACATTACCCATCCATAACTGTTCAGTCAACCCTTCAATCCGTCTATTTCTTTCCATTCTTGTTTTCTTTTCTTCTTTTTTCACTTCTGTCGCTCTCCGTCCTCTTTTAGAGCTTGTTCTCGTACTTCCCCTGCATGGTTCATTCATTTATCCTCTTTTCTGCCATAGTTTTAATGGTTCTTCTTCAGCATCCCTCCCTAATTCTCTTCGTCTCCTCATCTTTCCCACTCTTTCCCCCTCCTTGTGGGTGGAAAAAACACTGCTTTCCCCCTCACAAAGATGGTTCTCCTGAGTGGAAATTACCGGCGGAGATTAATAACGACATTAGGCAGTAATGATGCTGCACCGAATGAAATATTTATTAAAGATCCCTCTGCTAGCAATTAGCGTGGCATGTAATCGTTCAGCACAAGAAATCAAGATGATTGTGCCGCAGTCCCCCAGCCCCTTATTGCTCTCTTTCCAGAGCCCCCTCCCATCAACACCAGCTGAAAACAACCCCCTGTGCAGCCTCGACTTTTGCTTCAAAACCCCCGTGCTCTCATGTCTTCTCTCCATGACAACAGCAGCTTTGGGAAACTCGTGGAGTCCGTTCGTGTGTGTTGAAAGGTGGTAATGGTGGTGCTGGTGGTCCATGCACGTCCAATCTTAATTACAGGCTCCTCTGCCTTTAGCTGAGGGGAGAAGACTCCACCAAGCAATTACATTGTCAGGGATGCAGACTTCAGGAATCACTGTTGATTGGTTCAGGAGGAAGTTGAAGTCAGACTGCAGGGGCGTCAAACAGAGACAATGTTTTTCGTCTTCGTTCCAAGTTCCTGCCAAGTTGTCCAGGGCAGGAGCAAGAGAAGTGAAAGAAAAGCTCAATAATGAATGCCTGTCTTGTGTCTTTGAGTCCATTCACTTCCAATGCCTAAAGGGACAGGTTAGCACGAGTTGCAAAGAAGTTTTTCATCCCAGAGAATTCAGTTCAAAAACTACCTTTTTTTTTTTTTTTTTTTGAGATGCGTGGAGTACAACCTTCCGTTTTCAAGATGAGCAACTCTTGAAGTAATTTCACAAAGCAGTTGTTGCGGGGTCTGTAGTTAAGTTTAGGAAATTATCCAATTTCACTTGCTTTTATGATAGAAGTCCAAGATGTGTTGGCTAATCATGAATCATCAGCTGTTTATTCCTGTTACCAGAAACCTCTGTTTGGGCTGGTTCCCAGATTTCAACTTCAAGGAGATTTTTTAATACTGTTACAATTATTTTGAGATTTCCCAGATCGCTTTGGAAATGATTGAGCTGACCTCAAAACTGCAAACAAATGAAATTCTTGGGTTTAGGGGACAGCTGCTAAAGCTTGTACTTTTATTTTGAATAAATCTGAATTCTGATGCTGTTATTCAGTACGCTTAAATACTGTTAATTTTAAGTAAATAAAAGAACCTGTTGTCTTTCTCTTGCCAATTCTTTTGAAGTAACTGAAGGTGACATTTCTGTTAATTTGATTATTTAAAGTGAAACTGAGACTCGTAGATACTGTGGTATTTTGTTTATTTAAGAAATACCTGGCTTTGCTTGTTGTCTGCACACATGGTTTCCCCTGATGTTTTTTAATTGGACTGCAGTGAATGGGTATAGAAAGAGTTGCAATGAGAATCATTCCTCGCTTACTGCCCCACACAACTGAGCCCCATGCGAGTTGGACATGGTTCCCAGAGGCAGTGGGTTGTTGTGAGATCACCCTTGAGGACTTGGTCCCTTGTTTGTGTTCACAGAAGCATGACCTCATTTTCAAGTCATCACCTGAGAAGGACAATGGAGAGAAGGAGGCGTGAAGGAGATGATGAGAGGCAAGAGGAGGAGAGGTGGGTTAGGGTGGGTGTTTGTTTTTACAGCAAAAGGTCAGAGGTCATATAATCAAAAGTGTCCGTTTATTGGCTACATCATCAAACCTCAAGGAGCTCATCAATGCAGCCAGTCAGGCGTGTGACTCTGCTAATCAGCTCTCAGACCGGTGTTTAGCCATGCCGATGCCGTCCTCAGAGCATCAAGAAAGAGACGGAATGAGCGAAAACGAAGAGGGGAGGACTAGAACGGGGTAGGGGGCATGAATGGGAGAGGATGAGCTAATGTAATAGTAGTTCACTACACAAAGGGTGACGGGGAGAGATGGATCAATTTGCAATATCGTGGGCTGCAGCCCCAGCAACAAAGGCAGGACATGAAAGCAAGCACATTAAGTGATGCTCTTGTATGAACCCCAGCAATCAATAAACATCAGGGTGAAGGGGGACGGGGACGGGGGACGGGGGGTAGAGTGAGTATGAGCGAAAATGAGAGAAGTAAAAGAGGAAGAGTAAAAGTGAGGGACGAGAGAACAATAGACGGCAGAGTGATGGTCAAAGATAACTCCAATATCTACCCACAGAGTTCTTTGTTTGACAAACTTTGCTGCCGCTCTTCTCTCAGAATGTTAATTAGATAGTTATCTTTAGCTCTTTGATAGATTAGATAAGCCCTTAATTAATCTTTGAATCTAATTAACTGTCTTGCTATTTTAAGGTTTGGCCACATTTTGGTACCTTTGACAGTGAAAGCGCTGAAATGAGTTCACAGTTCAGGCAGAAAGACAATCCTTGACAGCTTTTTATAAGTGCTATAAAAGAATCACTCAGTCTGTCTGTAAATATTTTGAAAACAGTAAATCTGTTCATGTCAGGCAGAACTGTTAGATAGTAGATGATGTTGCTTGTGTGCATAGTTCAGATGTGATTTTGCTTTCATAAATTGTCTTCAGTCATAACTGTTTAATGTCTTATTACACCGAAACTGATTTTTCTATGTTTTATTTTTTGTGTGGTGTTCAACATTTCTTTTTTGGTTCACACAAGACAGCTTAGAAATGTATTGTTTTGCATTATCCAGGAATTAACATTGTCAACGCAGTGTCTTGAAAATGTATGTTAAACTACTAAATATGAAGACAGGTGAAAGGAATAACCACTTGTCAACCTCTGGGTATTATTAACCAAGATGTAACTGAATGCACGTCACTGTCTGCAAAGGTGTAGTACGGACATTTCCTTTTGCCTTTGTTCAGTTTTGACTTAAGCGTGCATTTTTAAGAAACATCAATAGTTTCCATTGGATGATATTATTTCTTAGAGGCTCTCTGCAGAAGTACTTTTCTTTTTGGACAATAAAATCTACCTTGACCTCCAGCTTAAGAATGTGAATGATGGTCCAGTTGTAATCTTGACATCAAGGGTCACTTCAACAAGTCAGCATTGAAAGCTGTATTTATTGGGTGACGACATGAGCTTATTTATTGAGATAAGTGTTGCGCTATTTCCATTGAGGTGGTAAGCTCTGTTGTGTTATCAGTAAACAACACACAGTTTATTAAACTTCAAGGTGACATTCCAAGCTTCACTATGGTCTGCTGGTGTTGTGAAAAGTTAATACTGAGAGCAGCACTTTGTGACTTTACACTGTACCACTGCAGTATCAAATACCTCAGCTTTAGTTTTTATGCAGACCAATCTATTTGGGTTTTTTTTAAGACCTTGCATCCGCATCACATTTCTACCTCAAAGGCCCATTTATTTTTCAAAACTTTTACCTCTTAGCTAAAGGAAAACTGTCCAAATTATTTGTGGTGATATCACATCATTACAATCTATAAAAACTGTATTTATGACTTTTCATCCTCTAAGATTACATTTTAATGTCCTCATTTTGACCTTTTATCTTTTGATTAAAAATGGTTAATTTCTCACGCTGTCATTACATCCACACTTGTGCGATTTATCTCACAATTTTGACTTTTGAAAACCTTATTATAGAATTTTAACCCATAATTATATGTTTTAACAAATAAATTTAACATTCTCCCCATACTTTTGACTTTTTATCTCCAAATTTTACATTTTAATGTCCTTATTTTTACTTTTTATGTGTTGAATTTTAAATTTCTTGTTTTGACTTAAAATCCATACTTGCAACTGTTTATCTCCTAATTTTGGCTTTTTAAAATCTCCTTTCTGTGGAATATTTAACCAATAATTATGTCTTTTTTATCTCTTAATTTCCACAATCAATCCATACTTTGACTTTTTATTGAGCTCATAACACTAATAACCAAACTTTTTGCACAGGGACCAAGTTTGGGTTTTATACCTTGAAGGTCTTACTGATCCCAAAAAGCAAAGGGGAATAAAAAAAATAATCACACCAGACAAAGCTCAGGTCTCGGGATGTTAAAACATATTCTGCATCTGTAAAATTATACAGTTTGATACATTTATTTGGTTACTACCATAATTCATTTTCTTATTATCACGTTTCAGTTTGCCCCCATGGACTTGTGCCTGTGTGTATTTGTGTCTGTGGATGTGTCTGTATGTTGTTGACCTGGTCCTGAGCCATTGTGTTGGTGTGACAGAAGCCTTTGCCCACTCTTTGATGCCCCCTCAAGAGTTTTCCAGCAAATTCTCTCTCTCTCTCTCTCTCTCTCTCTCTCTCTCACACACACACACACACACGCACGCGCACACACACACACACACACACACACACACACACACACGCACACACACAGTATCTCCCTGCTGGGACCAGGGAGCTTCATTTGCATTATGATGGCAAGCAGATTAAATACATTCCAGTGCACACTAAAAGGACTCATAATAATACATACACACACACACACACACACAGAGTCCGCACATGTACACACTGTCTGCACAAACGCACACACAATCCATACCCACACACACACTTGTCCTCGGCCCAGTAAGACAGGCAACGAACAAAACTGGTGCCCAGTGCAGGGTACCAATCCCATTACTTGCCCGTCCTCTGTTACCCCTCCCTCTGTGCAGAACAAAGGACACTGACATAGAGAGGATCTAAACTTCAGCGAATCAGGGTGAAAAGAGGAAGAGGAGAGCTGAGTGATGGGAGGGGAGAGGAAAAAGATGAGAAGAAGGGCGGGCAACAGGGTGGGGCAGGTGTTCCAGAAACTCTGACAGGCAGCAAGAGGGACTAAGCTCATTTAGATAAATCGACATCCCCAGCTGAGATAAAACCAATGATGATTTGTACTGTATCTTCAGGGGATAAAAGCCGTTCTATTGGATTTCATTGGGCCCCAGCATCCTGGGATTTCACAGGCCTTGGTGCAGAGCGATTGTGTGGCTCTCAGCATGGTGGGACAGGCTGCTGGTTGAGGGAGGAAGGGTGACTCCTGTGAGGAGAGGGGAGGTAATTCCCATCATTACTCTGAAATGTCAAACACAACACATAGAGAGGTGGAAAGAGATTGTTAGAGGTTATTCCAGGGTCTTTCTGTCTCTGTTTCTCTGTGTTCAATCTCACCCCCCCCCTTCTGCCTATCCCTCTCAGCACACACAGACTCACTGATGATGAGTCATCTGCTGTAAAAGTAGCTGTTGCAGTTGAGCTGCAGGTTCGATATTCAGCTGTGTGAGAAAAGATGTAAACACGTTTTTTTGCATCAGGAAATCAATGTTGTAATCACTATAAACCATTTCACCAGTCTCATCAGTCCCAAAACACAGACTTTAACATACTCTCAATTAAAAGTATGTTAAATTGAAGCGTTAGCATCAGTAGATACAAAAGTGACCTCTATTATTATTTCTCAAAACAATAGGAGAACTACAAGGCTTTTTTTTTTCCAGATTTGCATTAGTTATGTTCCTTCGCAACATTTTTTAGTAGCACCTTTTTCAATGTTGGGGTCAAAGGAAACATGCCAAAATAATGTACATTGTGGTTCTAAGTGTGAAAGTATGCCATTGTTCTAAAACAAACAAACAAAAAAAAAAAGTAAAACGGTATCAGTCCATCCTATTTCAAAAAGCGATGTCTGTCCAGACCACCATGCTCTCAGCACACAGGCCTTTTTGTTGCACTCATGGTCTCTAAAAGTAGTATGGGAGGTTGAGCCTTCTTTGAAACTGTTTACCGGTTGAGGTCCAGGGTGCAGATATCCTCTCTATTTTTAGAAATAGACTTTAAACCTTTCTTTTTTACCCTAGGTCAGGTCTGAACCAGCAAACACACTCGGCCCTTGTTCCCCTCTCTCCTTTATCTGTCAGTCTGACTTTTAATCTTAATGCACCATTATAGTTATTAACCATGGATCTCTCTGGGAGTCCCAGAGCTTGTCTCTCGGTTCATCTGGATTTTTGCTGTGGTCTCCCTGCTTTTGAGAGACTACCTAACTCTAGCTGCTATGGCTTTTACAGTCTCACTTCTATGTGTAACTGTGTCAGTGTGTTGGTATTTCTCTCTCTAACCCCAACACAGTCAAAGTGTATTGTAACTTGTTAAATGCTGCAAAGTGCTGTACTCATGATGGGTTAAGATGAGATAAGACTTCTTTTCTTGTCTTGATGTTGGGTCTGTTTATAAAATATAATTGTATTAATGTTAAGAGACCTACAAATGTTTTGTTTGATCATCAAGCACCACCAGGTTTGTGGTGTAGCTGCACACGGATAAAATAGTTAAAACATTGAGATAAAAGAATTGCTTAGTTTGTCTGAGTAGATTCTTTAGTTATGAGTTTGGTGATTTTTACCTGCTTGAGGAGAAAACACTTACCTCCAAAGGCAATAAAAGCATTTGCTTTATTTTATGCATTTAGTCTTAAAAAATCAAATTAAAGATTTTTCCCAGTATGAGAAAAATAGGATATTGAAGTAGAAGCCATTTTTAAATAAACAGAACAGTGATCCATTTCACTTGGCTGTTCAATTAATGGGAAATAATGGAGAGTGCTCATTAAATATTTTGCCTTCATTCAGTCTAATGATACACTCAAAAGTTCCTCTGGGTCTATTTGGTTTTGATGGCAGCCATGCTTAACCCATTAATAATAAAGGCAGCCTGATCGTTCTCTGCATTAAAACTTCTACACTCAGATTTAGACCTCCCTTTCCCACCATCTTGAGCCTCAGGTAAAGAGCCCTTGGTCTGAAAAATTAAAGAGTCTGTAAAGCCCTCCTTACAAATTAAAAAGTAATTAATGTCTCTACCTTGAATGTACAGTAGCAATCTGCTCCATCCTCACGGAAAATATGAGTGCACTGTAAAGTGGTCCCTTCACAATCCTGCATTTAAGGTCAGGAAAGTAGCCGTCTCCACCTTGCTTAAAAACTCCATTGCATTAAGGCAATTAGACCATCTTGGCCTAAATAATAAACTTGAAACCTCACAGTCTATGTTCAATATTTCATCTGTTATTCAGGTACTGGGAGTGCTTCTATAGTGAATACACTTTCTCCACAGCATGGCTCTGTAATGCAGGTATTTTTCAAGGGAAGCTTTTAGGGAGGTAGTAAGGTAAAAGCCATTGGAACCGCTCTCCCTCGCTCGCTCCTGTGGCTGAATAATGAATTTTTACCTGCGTCCTGTGCAAAAGTTTCTTATGCTTATCCAAGTGGCCAAATGGGATGGAGCAGTGGTTCAACTATTTGCTGCATCACATACATTCCCTAAAAGTGCTCGACCAATGCTTTACCATCATTTTACTAAGGTAATGTTATAAATGTAAAGTTGATGCTAATTCAGCTAAAATAGGTTAACAATAATTGGTATGTTAGTTGCACTTAAATGCAGATAAATAGCTGTAGGATTTAAAAATCTCACCTTCATTTTATATATTGTCAAATTTTACAAGTGTATCGAATATCACTGGAGTATCAAAGTAGGATTTCAGGTGTGTTTTAGAAGGAGGTTAAAAGGGAGAGTGTTGTCATAAAGAACCACTGACAACAGAAAAAGGCTAATGTGAGTAGTAGAAATAAAACCACAGCTTCTTCTGTTCCTCATACAGGTCTTGATACCAGCAGTTGATGGCATAATTATAAAATGTCTTACCTGGTAAACCCCAAACTAACACCTAAACACTGTGTCAACTGGAGAGTGAAAGAAACAGTTTTACACTGACCATACTAACATGGAGCAGCAAGCGAGGTTAGCAGTAATTAGCACTGGTGGGTGCCCTGTTAAATTGAATTTAATGACAACACAGCAGTCTTACTGAGTGCAAACTAATCCTGGACTCTGGAGCATTATGGTTAATGGGCCTGAAAGAAAATGATGGCCTTTCAAAAGCAAAACCAATTAACACAGAGTGGAGATGTCTAGTGCTGAGCTTTCCAAATCTCATAAGAACTTCTGCCCTCGCGTTATATAACTTGATTTCTCTTCATTTTGAATAATGAAGGAGGTAGGGAAGCATGACATAATATAGCTATCATAACTCTGAGGCCAATGAAAGAAAAGTGGAATATGTTTCACACAGTGGCCGAGGAAGCCAGAGAAAAACGTTTTATGCCTGCAGATGTGCTGCTGCTTCACTTGGTTCTGAGTATTAAGTCTCTAGAAACTATCAAGGACCCATACAGCCTCAGCATTTTCTTGTCAAAAACAAACAACTGTTTAATATGGTCTGTCTCACCAGGTTTATGTGCTCTAACAAATTTCAAACATTTCTCAATAAACAAAAGCTGAAAAATTAGAATTTAAAGTCTGTCAAAATTAGGATTATTCACATCCTCATTTTACAGCTCGTTTTATTATTCTTTTTGCATATTGCTCCATTGTTTGGTGCGTAATTGTTAAACAAGACCAGAGGTGCATTGAGTAAATCCATGGCATACATGAACCTGATGAACTTAACAGAGACCCACTTACAGAGGATGAGAGCCAGAGGTCATAAACCCCACAGAGACCATTCATGATTTATTTTGGTTAAGCATTTACGCAACGTCTTAAATGATCTTTCTATTTCAGGCACCTTACACTATTCCATTTTTTCTTCTTTTGGATACTCAGAGTAGATAATGTATCGTTTTCTGTTGCTATTTGACTAATAAGTGTGATGTTTTACTCATTCTAAATCTCCTCAATGGTCCTTTGGAAGACTTGCTTCATCCTTCCCAGTAGGATAATACATTTGGAACTACACTCATGAATAGTAATGAAACACAACAGTACCTTTTTCAAGTCTGTTGTCACCCAGTTAAGTTGCTTTTTCAATCTCGCCTAGACTTGGCCTGGATTTCCCGTCTGTCCTGAGATTCTCCCTCCCACCTGCTGTGAACAGAGGCATGCTTGGATTGAAAGCAGTGTCCACACTTTCAGTGGAGGTTTTTTTAAAGCCTAATGATGGCCTAAATGTTGTTTTGGAGAAGTTTCTATCCAGACAAGAAGAAAATCCTGCATAAATGTTGAATACATGTATGGTTTTTATCTTAAAAAGTTTTATCTACAAAAGTACAAAGACATTTTTAGAAGAAGTTCTCCGTCTGTCTGCACTTTCAAACAAAAAAAAAAAAACCTTTTTTTTGCTCTGAGTGTGTCTCAGAAACTTACCTACACTGAGGAAATACACTTCCTGGTAAGATAGAGTGAAGTAGGCCCTGGCGGATTTCTGTGGTATAAAGGCCATATATCAACGTAATTAAAGGCCGGTGTAATGACGCAGGGCCTCAGCAGCATGATTTCTGTCTGATCGCCACGCTGCTTCATTAAGACCACTCAAGCTAACGAGCTGTGGCTGTAATAAAGTCCTCCCCTTGGTCTGCCGCAGTGATGAAGGAGCTACCCAAAGCAAGCTGAGCCAAGCCTTCAGATAGAATTAGTACTGGAAAAGCTTCTGCTGGACTTGCTTTGTGACTGCTGATAGCAGGGTGATTGAGTCAAAGCTCTTTTTTGTGGGACTGTCCCTTAAGTTTTAATTGAACTAAGCCACACCCAAAGTTATGAAAAGAAAGTATTTGAACTTTCTTTATATTGTATTATATATGTGATACAAAGTTACAGCATGAGACTGACACAAATGTCTTCCTTTGGTGTGTACGTCACCTTTACTGTGTTTGTTGGAAACACTGTTCAACTCTGTCCTATCATATAAAATCCGTGTGAACTCGAATATCTTTCAAAATAAATGGAAACTGTTAGAAAGTCTGCCTACCCATTTATCTATTCATCCACCAGTCTACCCAGGTTTCAAGATGCTTACCTGGCTTTTTCTGCTGCCTCTCACAGCTATGTTCAGCTGCTCCTGGGGGATCCTGAGGCATTCCCACTCTGGTCAGAATATGTCGACCCCCTCAGGATTTTATTGGTCCGCCCTAGGGTGTCCTTCCTGATGAACGTGCCTGGACTTCCTTCACAGTTTGGTGAGTCTCTAAGTGTGTCTGATGTCTTGTGGTTTGCTCTGTATGCTACAGGAGAAGCCCAACAACGAATAAGAAAATTCGTTTCATTTGATTTTCATTTCGTTCATTGAGACCCAACATCCACGTATATGGACATTACATTTCTGCCTCTTAGACCCACATTACTTCATTTTTTAAACTTTGACTGAATAGCTACATTAAGGGATATTTTCCATGTCATCTTTTGGTGATATTGCAACTATACAGAAACAAACAAACAGAAAAAACTGTCTAGTTATGACCAACAACTCATATCTTAAAACCAGCAGCTAACTAATAACAATTAAAACATAACTTCCTGTACAAAGACCAAATTTAGCTTTTAAACTTATTAGGTCTTATTAGGTCCCAAATAGCAAGGAGAAATGAAAAATGCACACCAGACAAATATTCAGGTCTCAGGAGGTGAACAGGAACCGGTTATCCATACCCATCTCTCTGCATAACGTCCTTGACTTCATGTGTTGGAAGCAGAAAAAAGTGGACAGACCTACTGACATATTGGTAACAAAGTAAACAACTTCTTGGTGGAAGAAACCACAGCACATCTTCAGAGGACTAACTCCGTTAGTCCTCTGAAGATGTGCTCTCAGATGAAGTTAGTTTACTTCATCGAGAGGGGACTAAATAATGTTAGGCAAGTGGTTACAATGTGATGGCTGATCACTCGACTTCATTCATATTTTATTATGAATTTATCATTTTCATTTAAAACTTTTTTAGAGCAGTTAAAACAAAAACAGATCCAAGAGATATGAGCACATAGAGAATGAAATAAACCCATCAATCATTTAAAATATGTTGGATTGAAACATGCAACTAAAACATTCATCGAACATTTACTCAGAAAAACTTGTAGAAAAACTTAATTAGATGTATAAATCATACAGATTGTGAGAAAAACACTTTTGCAGTTACACACATCAAACATTATTACATATAATTTTATTACAGTGAATTCAGTGATTACATTGAATGGCGTCTGTCGATGAGAGCTCATGTGACCACTAAAACACACACTATTTACACAGTGTATTTTCACCAGGAAGAACAACACACAGCATTTCTAATTTGCAGCAACAGCATTCCCTGATTCCCCCAATCTTCTCCTGGTTCATGGAAACTGTTGGCTGTGATTAGTCACACAATACAGCATTAACCTGTAAATTAAAATTTCTCCCTGCAATTTGATGGGCGATTTAATTCTAGCATCATGCCACCCGCTTCCCTCCGCCCTTTCTACCCTGTCCCTATCCTCCTGACACCTCCTCACACACCCTCTTGTCTCTCTCTCTTTCTCCATTTGCTGTGGGCTAATCCCATTATGAATTCTTTATATAGCCTTTTCCCTTAATGATCAGTGGGGCCTACTCCAATCCTGATTACTATTGTACACTTAGCACTACATAAAGCAGGGGATTAATATGCCCCGCTAGGATCGTTGCTATGGCTCCACTCGTTGCCTTCCAAGGGATGTTGCTGCCGCTTCAATTGGCCATAAATCCCTCTCCCCAGTGGCTTCCCACGTACCAGACAGGCCATGGAAGAATTAGGGGTGAATCTCCTTCTCTCGTGGTTGCTCCCTCTCTCTCTCTGGACCCAGACGAAAGTGATCTGCTCTATAATTCATGACCCAGCATTTTCTCTTTCTTTTCCTCTCAAATTTTTTCCCTCTTTCCTGTAGATGCTGTAGTAACCGTCCTCCTCAGCGTCTCTTCCCCTGTGAAATGGCACTGTAGGAGTGGGTGGGCATCTTACATGGACACACATTGTGAGCGAGTGATTTTAAGGATGTAATGTATTCAGAAAAGAGCTGTGTGATGTCAAAACTGGACAGGGAGGATGGAGGGTGTTAATGGGCTCAGCTGCGTTCCCTGGTTTCAGTGGAGAGCTTTGGGAGTGCTAACAAACCGTTGCAAAGTAACCGCAAGACAGAAAATGTATAGAAAGAACTTTTACACGAGTTTCAGCTGAAGAAATATCGAATGAGTTTGGAGCGTGAAATTCTATAGCTCAAAAAAGTCAGATAGTGCAGATGCCACGGTTTTTACAAAAGTCACACCGACTTTTTTGTGAATGTACAATATTAGTATAATATTAGTACTTCA
Organism: Thalassoma bifasciatum; assembly: GCA_008086565.1. Lineage (NCBI taxonomy): Eukaryota > Metazoa > Chordata > Actinopteri > Labriformes > Labridae > Thalassoma > Thalassoma bifasciatum. The sequence continues at coordinate 518,106 of RPOG01000029.1, forward strand.
AAAGACTAGGTCTGATCTTAAAATGTTTTCAGTAAATCAAGGTTGTAAGTGTTGACTCATAGTCCTTTGAGTTTCACTGTCAGGATGGCAGTTTTTAACATTTTTTTTCTTTTTTTTTTTACCTCGCTGTGATGAGTAGTCCCAGAGTGAAACTCTCGATAAGGGTAAGAAATAGCTAAAAAAAAAGAGAGAAACAGAAACATGAAGACTCCTTGTGTTTTTAAGTCACTCTTTCAGCTCCTGTAGCGATATAGGAAGAGTCCTCTTTTATTTAGTGTGAAGACATCCTTCCTTTTTCTTCTCAGGTTTACAGCAAACAGTGAAATAAGTCAAACAGTGTAGTTGGAGGCAAGGCTCAGTGAGCTCAGGGGACACCTGCCGAGAAACAACAAGAAAGCATCTCTTTTTGATTCATGTTTCTTTGTAGCTGTATTTGACCCTGCAAGTATCTTCATCATCCAGTTTGTCTTTCCCTCTCTGGTGTTTTGCTGTGAGCCTGAGAGGTAATCATTTTCAAAGCACAGAGCTCTTTGAGAAAAGGATTGTTGTTTCATAAACTTTTCACATTAATATCACACCCTACTGTTTCCTCCCATGGCTATGCCACAACGTACTGGTAAGAATATCGTAAATACTATGATTGGAATCTCCTTTCTCCACACAGACCCTTTGCTCAAATTCTAGTCTCATGGAGTGAGCAACTTCACAGCAAGGCCATACTGGTGCCCCTGGACTTTGGGGGTCCTCTTTACTGGAATGTGTATCTCCCCTATTGTTCCCCGTACCCCCCTTTCCTGCTCCTGGAGCTGAATTTTGATTTCTGGGTATGTAGGAATCACTCAAGCTACATTAGCTTTTGAGTGACAGCCAGAGCAGCAGCTGCCTGTAACCGTATGGTCTCTTCTTCTCTCTAACACGCCAGGTCACATGGTTGAACAAGATGAGCGTAGAAAGTAGCGTAGAAAGTCACTCACACACGCACACACACAAGTATTAAGTTGTGTACTTTGCCTTATAACTTGATTGTTGATGTTCAGAAGCAAAAACTCTACAGACCATGACAAGGGTGGCAGGACTTGTTGCTGTGTTAAAATAAGCTCCCTGCAGTATCTCCAGAGTTTTCTTTTGATGCACAAAATCTGGATTGTACAAATCTGTATTGCATCTGCAAATGTGCAAATACAGTTTTTGCCCCCTATTCCCCAGCCTCTATCCACTCCTTCATCACCTCCGTACCTCACCTTCTGACAATGTCAAGCCTCATTGCCCTCCACTGGTGTGACTTTATGTGTTGACTCCAGCGCACACTGTTAGACTCTTAGAGTTGTGGTTATATGGTGTGTGTGAAACCCAAAGCGCAGTAGCACACACACACACACACACACACACACACACACACACACACACACACACACACACACACACACACACACAAACTGTCATCCTGGCCAGGACCACCACCTGCCCTGGCCTGTGCTCTCTTTCCCCCAGCCAGGGAAGCTCAAGCCTGGGCTCTCTGGGCAGCAGCCCAGCCTTTCACATCCAGGTCCAGGGCCGAGAGACGGGGCAAACAGCTGGCGGTGTGCAGAAGGGGCCTGGAGGCTTCCACAGCAGATGAATCACCACGGATTAATATTTAACTCCAGACTCCTGCTCCCCTCTAGCATCTCTCCTTCCTCTCCTCTCTCTTCTTACAACCTTCCTTCTCTCTCCATCCATCTTTCCTCCCCCATTCCTGCAGGTAAGTTGGCATATGCTCAATAGACCTATAGTGTGAATATGTGATGGGGATGCTCTCTTTCTAATCTGAAAGCAATTGGTACTCAACAGTTACAGATCGAACATATTGTGCTTTGCATTTTTTGAAGGGATTAAGGCCTTATTATGGCACGTTACATTCTTGTTGCATTTGAATATTATTTTTATGGCAAATGTACAAACAAACAAACAAACCAAAAAAAAACATACCATGGTTCAGCGTCAGCTGCTGTGCATGCTCACTGCCTCTGATCGTAGCTAGCATGGCTAACAGTAGTAGCTTCGTAAACACTCCATAGACTGTAAAAACAGGCCTGCGAGCACCTGGAGCATACTGTGGTGTTGCTGCCCTATCGTAGTCACTTGGGATAGCTTCTCCCACTATCTCGCTATCATCAACACACAAAGTCACTTGTGCACTGGGCACAAATATAAATTGAGAATACATTATACATTTAAAGGACAAGTGATGTGCACCATTACCCTTTTTTTAATGTTTTTTTTTTCGGTTTGTCAGGGAAACTTTTTAAGGAGCATGTTTGTAAGTGCTCAGCTAAAGTGAGACGTTTCAACACTTCTTTTTTTTCTGCAGCAATTTAATTTGCAGCACCTCATATTCACACTCTGGGAATTGATGAGTGCTCCAATATTAAGCAGGCACATTTTTTTTCAGGTTTTTTTTTTTTTGCATTAAAGGATGGTCATGGCTTGAATAGAAAGCCTCTGTGGTGCTTCTGTAAGCCCAGTAGCATTACCCACAACAGGAGCCAGGCCTGTAATAGCATTCTCAGATGGGATCTGTTATGAAGACTGCATGCCTGCCTCGCTCCTCCAGCTCTGATTTTGTGACTGAAAAAACGCTTTCTAACTGTCTTTTTCTCTTTCTGTAAAAGTCCCCCTTCAGCTCTCCCTTTTCCATCTTTGCCTCTTTCCCCCTTCCTTCCTGCATACTTTCCTCTTCATTCCTCTTTATCTCTCTCTGAACCTTTGCCTTTTCTCTTCTATTTTCCTTTTTCTCTGGCTCTCTCTCTGTCTGTCGGCCTGTGTGCATATATGTTTGTAAAGATACATTGGTCCCCTGTGGTTCCTTCTCATTCGCATGCATGTTCTGTGAGCCTCAGCCATTGGAGTGTACATAAAACCTTCTCTTTATGGCCAGACATAAAAGGGAAAGAAGGGAAACTGAAAAGAGATAGATTTCTTCTGTTCCTTAAAGAAGGGATGCTCTGATCTTGCTTGTAACGGATTAACCTTTGAAGCACCCCCCTTTCAATTTGCTTTTTGTTTCTCTTTCGCTCTTGTAACTTCGGACACAAAGGCAATTTTGTCCAGGCTAAAAGGGCAATCTACAGTTATCTGGGTCATGTTGTGACGCTGAATGAAATATGATTTTTTTTCTTCTTGCGTCTTCCACCTCCCTCCTCGCCCCATTCTTGTCTCTTTATGGCCGTGTTCAAGGGGTGCACGGTGGCACAATGCTGAATACGTAACCAACCAACGAGCCAGTGGAATTGTGGGAATTCATGGGAATCGCCGTGGGGACGGGGGAACTTGCAGGACCACTTCCTGTCTGTCTGATTCAGGGACGCTCAGGGGTGCTGCAGCTTCCCTCCACGACATCTCTGACAAGGCCTCAGCGGAAAATTTGTGTCTTTGTATCAAACAGAAGTGAATACACTCAGAGGGGCCAGCAAACTTCAGAGTTCCCATTGTCTTTCACACTGGTCAGGATTCAGATATGAATATGCATATTCATAAGAAAGAGTTCAGTTTTCATGGCCCCCATAACCCCTCCTTTCTCCAGCCGTATTCACTTTGCCTCATAACTCCTTTCATCTAATTTTCTACTCTGAATGAAATGTTTGGCACATGAATGGTTACTGTGTCACACCCCTTTAGGTTTTACAGTGCTAGAAAAAGAGAAAAATTATAATTACACCCTTTGCCTGTGTTATTCTGTGATTATTATCGGATGATTATTTCTGGAAATTGAACATGAGTGGGTTGACACCACGAGGTGAGTCTCAGTGGGCTTTAGAGAGACAAAAGTACTTAACTGCTCAGTTTTCCTCGAGGTCAGCATGATATTATTTCCTCTGAACTTGTCTCTGTAGTTAAATAGTGAGAGACCAAATCCCACGCTGTCTGGCACAGGAAGCCCTCACTTCACGCTGGCACTTATACTTACTGCAATCAGCAACACCCTAATACATCCTGATCCCTCACACTGAATGTAAAATATGCCCTTTTAGGAGAAAACCCAGGGCTTTATTACCTTTAACATTTTTTCGGAGGATTGGAGCAAGCATCTGCTTCTTAGTGAAAATCAATGGTGCTATTAGTAATCATAGTTAGCTTCGTCTTCTCTGCAGAGTGATGAGAGGCTGCTGGAAGGCCCTCATCGCTCCAAGGGATACAGTTACACATGAAGACAGGGAACATCAAACTTTCACAGTTCAGGCAGCTCTAAGATCTTTTTAGCCGTGAACAGTATGTACAGTAGATGGATACGTGAGGACAGGTACATCTTGTTAAATGTTATTTTAACTCTTGAGTCACCCGTAAACCCTGCCATAGGGATAGTTTTGACATGTAAATGGAGAAACAAACTGGAGAGTTGAGTTTAAGTGGAATCTTGTACCATACCCTAATCTACACCAGCAGCTTGACAGAATCATGCTAATAGTGCTACTTTTATTAGGTGGCGTATTGCTAATAAACAAAATAGTTGATGACTATATATATATGAAAGGAAAATGCTAATCTGTACGCTTGATATTTTCATACAGTTCTCTTTGCTATTTAAAGCACTAAACAGCATTAATGATGGTTAAAGGGTATTAGACCAGATGGATAGATTGATAGAAAGTCAAACTTCACAGACATAAAATCAAACTGAACTGAACTTTAAGAAAAGAAATCTTTTTTTTTTTTTTTTTTTGCTCATGGAAAACGTTTAAGACTCTCGTTTTTAAAAGGAGTCGCTCACAGTAGTTAATTAGAGCTTTTACCCGCATTATTTATTTTTCAAACTATGCAGTCAGCCAAAAGACAGGGCGACTTATATCTGCTTTTAACAAAAGCAGTTTCTGCACTCTTAACCTAATACCCCAGTTTTGACTTTTGTGCAGAGCAGCACTGGACGAGGGTAGAAGCTTGCACTTTGCTTCTCTATGTTTGATGCACACACTGTGACAACAGCCTACTTGTGTTGTAGGGCTGAAAGCAGCATGTCACACTGGAGATTTGAAAGTGATCATTACCAAGGCCTGGAGTCAAGGCCATTAGCTGCTATTCCCCCTCCAGTGAATTATTGGTCGTCTGTCACGGGGGCCCAGTGTCCGAGACCTGTCATAGTGAAAGATGAAGGGGTCCTTGCACTCTCCAATGAGCCGTCCGTGGAGATGCCCACAACAAATGACCCATGAGCAGAGACACACCTTTCATCAGTGAGAGCGATTGGTGCATTGGGACGACTGTGTGTGTTGAATGTATCTGTGTGTGTGAGTGTGTGTTTGATGTGACCCTTTAAATACCCTTCCCCCTCTCCTGTGATCCATATCTTCTCCTCTTTCTAAAGCAAAAGACCCAGGGATGGCTCAAAACACTTTCTTGCCCCCTGCAGTCAAAAATGTAATTAGGCTCCTCATGATATCAATGATTCATATCACAGTCTTCATTATATTACTACAGTCAGATAATTTATTACACTTGAGTATAGCTGGTTTAAAAACACAGGTGCATGTCAATAAATTAGAAAAATGTGAAAGAGTAAATTCTTTTCAGTATCCTAAGAAATGACAATAATAATAAAAAAAAGAATAAAAGAATAATAATAATAATAATAATAATAATAATAATAATAATAATAATAATAATAATAGTGAAAAAATGAAATGAAATAAAATATAAAAGATCATTGAATCGGACAAATGAAATGGGATTGTCATGTTGTTGTTCTTGGGGCTCTTTATGCATGAATTACTGCATCAACACATCTCATCAATTCTCTATGTAGGTTATGTCTCACAAGTTAGCCTGCCAGTCAAGCACAGAACCATCATGGTAATTTAACCAGCTTTTGGTATTTTTGGCATTGTGAGCAGGGGCCAAGTCCTGCTGGTGAACAAAATTAGCATCTCCATAAATGTTGCCTGTATGTAGTCTTCTGAAGTTACCTGGTAAACAGCTGTGTTCACTTTGAACTCCAGAAAACCTGGTGGACCAACACCAGCTACAAAACTATACACTGGACTTCAAGCCACTGGGGTTGTGTTCCTCTCCACTCTTCCCACAAACTCTGGGTTCTTGATTCCCCAAATCATATTGAAAACAGGACTTTGGACCACTGAGCAATATTATTATTATTTTTCTCCTTGCCCTGGTAAGATATTTTTGATGTTGTCTCTGATTCAGGAGTGCGTTGACACAGAGAATGTGACAGTTGTTGCCAAATTCCTTGGCATTTTACACTTTTACACTCACAGTTGGAAATGTATTATGAAAAGAGCAGCCAGTAAACCCCTCCTTCAGTCCGTATTAGGTCGAAGACTCCTTTTTTTATTTGTCTGTCCATATTCATCCACACTCCCCTCATCTGTTTCTGCTGATTTCTCTAATACTTTCTATCTTCTACAATTGCTCCTTTTCTTTCCTGTTTTTTGTTTCTTGATTCACACAACCACACTTGACCATCTCAATCTCTTTTTCTTCCAGTCCTCCTAAATTAAGAGTTAAGTTCTCCCTTCTTCTGTCTTACTACATTTTCTTCCCATCATCCCTTCAAGTTTTTAATCCCTCCCTCCACTTTTTCTTACCCCTGCACCTTCTCCCTAACTCTACCCATCATCCCCCCTTCATTCCTCACCCAACCCTGGTGCACCTTCTATCCCTCCTCTGAAGCAGTACAGTGTGTGTAGTTGGTGCTGTGGTATGCTTTGGGCAGAAAAGTAGGCCAGGATTACTCTTGCTGGCTTGTCCCCAGTGAAGCGTGTGTTGCATATGTGTGTGTTTGTGTATTTGTGTGTGTAGGTGTATGTTCAGGCCTGGGAGAGAGTGGGCATACAGGCTGGCCAGCCAGCAGTCAGCCAGCAGTTAGGGTAGAGCTGGGCATATGGAGCCTCAGTATTGGGCCAGCAGGTATTTTTCAACGTCTGCTCTCTCCTCCTTTGTTTAATATTTCCCTGCTTCTTGGCGTCCTGGCTGCAAAAACCTGTTTGTGCTGCCAGCACAGACCTACACTGCACTATAAGCTCAGATGGAATATCACTTCTGTCAGATGAACATCACAGTGTGCTCAAACGTCAAATAATGCCGCCTTTTCAGCTCGGGTAAGACGGGTTAGAAGAGTTTTGACAGGACCCTAAGGTATGTTCATGAAAGTTCTCTAAAGTAGACATGACAACAAAAACACTATGAAAACTTTCAGCACTTGGAGTTATGAGGATTTTCTTTGTTGTATCAACAACAGTGTTAAAGCAGAGGCAGAAGAAGTGTTGGGAAAACTTTTCAAAATGTGACAAAGACGCATTTCATATTTCTTCCAGTGTAATGTTAATGACTGTTTAAACAGACAATGACCCTGGGGGTTTTAGTTTTTAGTTGAGATCTTCCACTATCAATTTATTCCAGGGATGTCCCAATACAACATTTTCATTTCTGGTACAATACAGATATTGGAGGCTTGAGTATTGGCTGATATATATACCGATATTTGTTGATACCAATATCAGAATGAATGGTGTGACATTCAGCTCTATTTATAGGTCCTCAAGGCTTGAATAAATCTTGGGGGAATGTTTAAAGTTTAAATGTACCAAACTCAAAGGAAAACTGTACATAACAAGTTTTGCACTCAGCTGCAACGTCTTTTTCTGGCTTTAACTAAAACAACTGCCACTTGTGGCCAACATCACAACTACTCCTTACTCATTTGTTAGTATCGGACTGATATCCGGTATCAATATTTAATCTGGACACCACTAATATACTATTCCTCCCATTTCTGGCCTCAGTACCTGATTATGTCTGTTGCCGAAGTAGTCACACAACCAGGACAACCTATGATGATGATTATTGTATGTTCGGCAATCTCTACATGAATCAAGTATTCTTTTCCACCAATTAAAAAAAAAAAAGAGTCAGAAAGAAAAAGAAAAAGCATGCCTCCTCCTATTTCAATTAAACTTTGAAATAAGCAGACGCTAAAAGTTATAACCTACGAGATTTTCTGTCCAATAAAGGCCATTTTACTGGTCTTATCAAATGAGCTCATAGCCCACTGCACTGTGGCTGGAGTTTGATTATTTTAATGATAAACAATTTTCGGTTAACCCACAAAATAAATCTATACAGCCCAGTGTAGCTAAGAAAATGTCCAGAAAGTCTGGGGCTGAAGCCATTTTTTGTATGATCACTGCTGAGTTGCAAAAAACATTCAAACCTTCGAATCAAGTGCAAATCCAATAAAAATGAGTTGAAGAAGTCACTGGGGTGCTTCAGACGTCACGTGCCACTGATTGAAATGTGAGTTTATGTGGTATTTAACATGTCACTTGAACAGTTACATTCTGTTTTCCAATGCTACAAGTGAAACAGGTTAATCAACCAGTAACTAATGTCTGTTGCTCTTTGAGAATTACCTCTCAACATTTCCCCCTAATTGTCTGTAAAACCACCATTGTGAGTCAACTGCAAAGTAACCCTGACACAGCAATTCAGCTCCCTGGTGGAAATGTGATTAAAAGTGGAAAGCCCGCCTCCGACCAGGTGACAGCGTTTAACGTTGGGTAGCATAGCTGTGCAGGTGAAAGTTTTTAGTGCAGGGTAATGCAACCTCTCTTGGCCCCATGCTTTTGCAGCTGCGCATAATTATAGTCTCTTTATCTACCTCTTTTGATTGCTTCCCTATGTTTGGGCAGATTACCCAGGAAAAGAACATGCTTTAATGTACAGCGTGCTTTATTGATACTTTTGCTCTTATGAATGCAGTCATTGTAAAAAGTAACACAAAAAGCAGTTTCTAGTATTCATTATGATCTGTAATAATGATAATCAGATGAGAGTGAAAAGTCCTTAAATTACTCGTACCTTACCACATATTTTTCGGTATTAAACATATTTTTACTTCTTCTTTGCCATGTGTGTACAGTGTACAGTGGGTACACACACACACACACACACACACACACACACATTACCTCAGATCTGAGTATATGACAGAGAGCAGGAGGTTGGGAGGGTGGTGGGGTTTCATCCTCCTCCAGCCTGTGGCTTTCTGCTGCCTAATTAACCCTCATTTTAGGCAGAGCCCGAGCTGCGCTGATGGGGGATAAGTTAGGCTTTGACGAGGTAAGGCAAGCGTAGCGGGTCCTAATCAGGGGCCTGCAAGTGGGGCGGAAAACACCTGTTCTCTGTACAGGTGTACAACCCAGCACATGGCTGCACTCTTGCCCTCCCTGCCTCTCTCCCATCTCTTCTTTTCTCACTCTCTGTCTTCTTTTACATGATTGCTGACTCACATTCCTGCACCCTGTTTGACTTGTATTCATTTTCACTCCTTCCTATGTGCACTCAGTCACCCAATTCTGAAACTGTATTATTATCTCAGAACATGGCTTTTGGTGAAGATTAGTTTTTTTCTGTCATTTTTTGGTGTTTTCTCTCAAACTACATTCACACAGTTGGACTTGATGATGCAGTACCATTAACAGCATAAACCTGAACTCACTGTAGTCAAAATCATCACGACTGTTGCCACTAGCTTCCTTAAAGAGAGTGTAGCTCCGTCTTATCTTTCAATGCAACATGTTTTTGCCCCTCTCTACTTTAGCATCATGTCAGAGACTTAAGTCCACTCAAATAAAGGAAATTAGATTGCTATTCTGTTCTGAGAGAGAATTTCTTCTTAGCATTGTGTTGGAAAATGTCAGAAAAAGAAACTAAAAAGCTGAAATTTGGTCTGAGATAACCAACATGCTGCTATGTCAATCTGTTGTTATAAAACGTTTCAAAACAGCAGCAACAAGTTCATCAATAAATGTTTTCCTACAATAGAGCACTAGTTAGTGTGAGTGTCCTCGTTGCGTCTTAATTGTTTTCAGGAAAATTAAGTTCTCTTTGACAAAATCAGGATGTAAAAATCACTGGTTATTAGTTGATATCAGACTTTAAAACTTTCACATGAAAGGTGATGTCAAATTCAAGAAAAATTCTTACTTCATGTATTTACTTAGAACCGCCCACGTGTGGTAAAATGGTAGAATTCATGTCTAACAGTCTTCAAAGGCTAATTAACACTTAATTAATTTGCAGTTCCTTGAATGTGAAGGCCAGAAAGTTTTCTTTTAAAGGGCCAAGGAAAAATTTGCAAAGCATATTCAATAAAGACAAACGCAGGAATGAAACAGAAAAACAAGAGTTGAAATGAAAGACCATAACAAATTAAGTGTGTTATGTTGCTGTGATGAGAAAAAGTACTCCAGCAAATTGTTTCAACACCAAAACAAAGTTATTCATCCAAATAAGTCAGAAAATTGAATTATGAGTCAAGCTTTAAAGATTAGAAAAATGAATTAAGAGGCTTATGCATCCAAAGTTTTGATTTGGAATGAATTAGTAACTAGAGAAGAGATGGTGCTGATGTATCAGGGTCTCGATGACAAGGCATGAGTATTTTCAGAGAGGGTGCACACTTGTGTTTCGTCACTGTCTCCACCCTGAGTTTTCACCCTCTCCTCCTTTGTCTTCATTGGAAACAGCCCGCGTCTTTCCCCCTCACTGAAGGAAGCAGTGCATGGATAATATGGTTACGCCGTTACTGATGCATAAAGCTGCGTGTCTGGTTCTTGTCAAGACCTTGCCACCAAAGTCAATTTGCCCGTGCCCTGGCAGAATGTAATATTTCTCTAATCAGATCAACACGGAAATTACGTCGGTGGACTGTATTGATACGAGAGGAAATAATTAAACTCAGGGCTCCAGGAATAATTTCACCCTCTGAGCATTACTGTAAACCCCATAAAAAAAACACAAATCCGCCCTCTCCTCCCTTCATTGCAGGATGAGATAAAGAGGAAACCAGAAACATAGATAGACGGATGAGATTTCATTTGTTCTGCCCCTGTTTTCCTTCCAGGCTTTCAGCAGGTTCCTCTCACCCAGACTTCCATTTCTGCATCACCATTGTCCAGCACAATATCCAGAAATCACTATCACTTTCAGCTCCAAGAGGTCAGTCAGAGGCGACAATTGCAAACAGTGAATGCAATCAAACACAAGTTTAGCCGGTTATTACATTTGATAATGCTTGCTGCCGTAGAGGACAGAGAACTCCTGCGTACAAGTTGTGAAAATAATTTGCCTTTTGCTCTTTGTGTACTGTTTTTCAATGTGTAGGCTGATAACTGTGACACTCAAATGAACCATACCAGGCCTCTCTAATGGCTCTTAATGGATCAGAGGGGGAGAAATCGCCTCCATCAAGGGTACCGCCACTGCATCCCTTACTCATCATGCTACCTGGTTTCTAGTAGCGGTAATGACAGAAAACCATGTTTATGCCTCCTGATAAACAAAGTGTTTGATAGCAATGCAGCAGTTCTGGTAACAGGGCTGTGATTCTTTGAGATTTATTTCGAATTCTTGGTTTTTTTTTTTCGAACGTGGAAGCAACCAATGTGAATTATAGATACCTGAAAAAAGGAGCAGGGTAATGAGCTATTTGTTGTCAAAGAGGGGGCAGTTAAATACTGAATATAGTGAAAAAAAAATATTTTGATTACACATTTCCTTCACAAGCATCAAACACACACAAGCTATCAGTTGTTACATTGTTTGACATGTTGCTTTGCTCTGTTCTGGTGGTATTCTTTAAAGAAGAAAAAAGTATCACCTATTCAATAAGTGCTTAATTCATTTAATTGTGACCTGTTTATGTTGTGTCAAGGTGACTGCAGTCACTGTAACACTCAGTTACACTTGATACCTCTTGTTAGTAAATGAAGATGAAGTGTTAGCAGGGATAAAACACAATACACCTTGATCATGCTCACGAGTGTGGACTAATTCACTGCTCTCTTGAATGGGCAATCCTTGTGGACCATAATTATTCAAGTTCCATTTTGGGTTAATTATAGCCATCAACATTGCGTCTTATAAGTGAGGTGCTAATTCTGAGAGGAGTGGCTCTGGTTTTCATAAAAAGAAAAGAAAAGAAAAACCCACTAGACCCTTTGAAATGAACAGATCATTTAGTTTTGGGGGGCAGAAATTGATAGAAATAGCAGGAAAACAGCTGAGGAGGGAACAGTTATTCTGACAGTGTGACAAACACAGATGCTGCAAATTAGATTTAGCTCCTTTACCTGTTACTGGAAGTAGTGTGTGCAAAATACAACAGTTAAACAATAATTCGACAGACATAAAAAGTAGAAGAATTTTTGGATATTTTTTGTACACTGTGAAATTTTGTATTGTAAAATAACAGTAACTTACTGGTGAAATTGCTGCCTGTAATTTACTGTAATTTTAGTTTCCTACTATGAAAAATAGATACAGCAAGTAATTGTACTTGCATTTTCATTGTATTGCTGAGTAAATGTGAAAATACAGTCTTTCACTGCCAGCAGTTTTACCAGTATACTGCTTTATATTTACATTATCAACTCTGAAAATACAGGAACTTACTGTTGTCTTAATGCACAGTAATTTGCTGTACACACAACATTTATGATATTTAACCAGTAGTTTTTAAGACAGTAAGTTAATATCTTAACCATGAAACGCCACTTCTGCAGGCCACTGTCGGAAAGCAGGGTCTCATATAAACTCTTTCCCCTCCTCACTCATGGTTACAATAGCTGTTAGACTACAAATCACAAAGGCATTCTGGGGATAACTGCTCAGCTCACATTACCCCTCCATGCTGTTCAGCAGAGCTTCAGCTCACAAGCTTTACCTAGAATCCTTTTGATAGCTGAAACATAATAACATCTATTGCAACCATGAACAAGGAGGGAATATGGCTCAGCAGCAGATCCCTGACAATAAACCTCAGCTGGAAACAGTAAATTACTGTAAATGGTATTATTTGACTGAAAGGACTATTAGCGAGGGTTAAAACTCTCAGAATGCATTGCTTATTACAGTAATATACTGTTATACCAAAATACGATACATTATTGTTGGAACTCTGCTGTAATTTTACTGCAAAATCTTAGAGTGAATAAAAAAAAGAAGTCACTAATGTAGCAAGTCTTCTGAATTTAAGATCCTTCCAAAATGAATGTTTTGCTAAAATAGAAAATGGCAAGTATGTAGATTTTACAAACCAACCTCGGACGAACGAAAACGAAATTCACTTATTGCTGATTGTTGATCTATTTGTGTTTTCCTGATGTGTAAGGTTTGGACTGAAAAGAAGGTTGTGGGAGCTGGTATGATGAAGGCTTGTTTGGCTCCCCTCGTTTCTCCTCAGCAGAGCAGCCCAGCGTGAGGAAAAGCTTGTTAAAACCCTAATAGTAGCTATCAAAGGCTATTGATTATCTTTCCCGCCCTGTTTGGGTGACAAAGTGAGCATTAGCTGGAGCCACAGAGAGGTTTTTAAGACACGTTTTCCTCAGGGGCCGCCCACTCCCCTGGGCTGCCCACAACAAAGATCACACGCTCACACACACACACACACACACACACACACACATTCGCATTGGCTTGTTTCTCTTTTTTCAAAGCTAACACACTGCTATCCTTTCACCCTCCTGCCACCAGATAATCCATTTTACAGCTAAGGATCAAACACTGAGCCCTCTGGCTGTGTGCTGCACTGACTACTGTAATACACATGCACACACACCAACACACACTCTCATACATAAAAACCACCTTGCAAACAGTACTGGGCTGTTATGAAACTTGGTTAAAGAAGTTGCCCATTGTAGTTAATTTTCTGCCATTTCTTCTGTTGGTGTTGATGCATAAAGATCATTGTCCTTGTAGAACCTTAAAAATTAGCATTGCACTAATATAGAAAACAATGAGCACTCTTGCCTGGTCTTTGGGAGTGATGCACAGAGCAAAGCTGCATAGCCAATGAGCTCCTTCTCCAAACCCTGTTTTGGGTGCATGTGGTGCCAGAAGACTCAGTGAAATGCAGAAAATATAGTAGAAACAGGAAAGAGGTTATGTGAGGCAAGTTATACATAAGGCATTATAACAACCAAATTAATGGATGTCTGCTGAAATATTTATAGCATTAACCCCTGGATTTCAGGCAGGCTACATGGAAATTCAGAAATTTCAAAATGGTATGTTTGTGTCTTTTTTCGCTCTGCTGATCAGCCGTGTAGTTTGCAGACCTGGAGATGTCAGGCCGATTGTAACACACTTTCTTTCTTTCCTTCTTTTCACGGCTTTGTTTATGAAGATTTGGAGTGTTTATTGAAGTGTATATGAAGGCTGCATATTTTAGCACAAAGCTGCTTTTGTTGCTGTATGATGGAAGGAATAGTTGAAATGACAATTTTAAAGCTCAACCATCTGACCGAGAAAACTTGAAAAATCTCGGTTTATCTGGTACCAATATCAAGCCTGGATAAACCATGAGCTACAGTTGTGCTCAAAAGTTTACATACCTAAGCGGAATTTGTGATTTCTTGGCCTTTTACAGTGTGGTCAGCAAGTAAAAATGTATGCTCTATTAATTTTAACAACCCTCATATATACAAAAAAGACAAACTGTTGTTTAGAGACCATTACATTTATTTAATTTTGAAGTTTTTTCTGAATTACCATAAACACTATATGACATATTAGTGGTAAATCAAAATTGGAGCAAATAATGTTTGACTTTGTATTTTTATTGTGTCATGAAAATGAATGTGAATGTTAATGAGTTGTGATATTTTCTGTCTTGGAGTCTCCTCTCTGAAATCTCCTTAAAAACACATGGGCCTTGAATCCACAAAGACTGTGCATCTTTGTAACATCACATGACCTAAATGTTTATATTCTTACTCTATGTGTTGGTGGGACGACACGGTCTGTCGAACAGGCATCACCAAACCCACTGTAGCGTGACACTGCAGATGTATTTAGTAGCTTAGTCAGAGGATATTCAATTTATTCATGATGCAAACCACAGAGTCGATGTGTATGTGTGTGAGTGTGACTGTGTGCAAGTGCATGGTGAGTGTGGAGTGAACCATGAAATGAAAACACCCCATAACCATTTCACTGCATCTCTCAATTAGGACATCATCTATGCAGAGGGAGCGTTCATGAGTGGTTTCTTCTTTATTTACAGTTACACACCACAGTGCTGACAAATGGGGTGCTTAAGGGGGTGAATCTTGTGCAGGAGATCCAGGAGGGAATAGAAAAATCAGACATATGCTGTTTAGTTTGCTACATGTATCCTCTGCAACTTGTGGGCTGGATGGTGTCTGTGCTTAATAGTTAATATCAAGTGCCAGGAAGTTAGGACATGCTATATATGATGCGCAAATCCCTTACAAGGGAAGATCTCCTGACACTTCTTCAGAGTCGATGCAGCATCACTGGGGGATTCATGTCTTATTTAACACTTGTTTTCTTATGCCTAACATCCATTTTGGGTCCTTGTCTAGAGTTCATCCAGCAGCCTCGTGAAACTTTTCAATGTAAGGACTCGTCAGTCTCAAAGTGTTGGGATTGTGAAGCTGTTTCATGAAAAAATAAAGTGCACCATGAACTCCTAAAGATTGCAGTTGGCCAGAGATAAATAGAAAAACAGAAATGTTAACTGGACTGTAATTATCTGCATTTACTGGTCTTCTGATCACTCTCTTTAACACTGAGGGTTGCATCCAACCTTCAAGCTCTTATGCTTCAGTGGGGCGTTGGCGTCCTGTTTGCCAGTCCTCTGACATCATTAAAGTTTAAACAGTAACGCAGTAATGCCGTCAAACACTGGGACACATCATGCATTCAAAAGCTTAGATCCTTCACATTTCAGTCACCAAGTTTGTTTTACAGTTTAGTGGACTAACAAGAATCGCTCTGCTGCTGATCGCAACAACTGGGACATCTCATCTGTTTGAGGTCATGACGTCATATCAGTAGCCTGTACCCTGAATTTTCCCTCTGCTTTCCACCAGAAGAATCCAGAGTTAACATATCAAAAGTGCTGTTTCATCAAAGTATTTCAAGTGGTGAAATTGCTCCTGTAAAGTCCTGTGTTTGTCTGTCTATTGTGTCTGTTTCCATCAATAACAGCAGCTTCTCAATCTTATGATATTTCCTCATCAGTGTGAATCTGGCAAAAGCTAGGTGTGTTTGTTTTCCTTAGACTTTTGGCTACAAGAAGTGTCACTGATGAGTTTTGACCTTATGGTTCTAAAGTTATAAGCTCTGAAACATAGCATGGTAAACAGGCCAGAATTGGGTGGAGTGTAAGGGGTCGACACACAATCTGCAACTTAGGAGAAATTAGGAGTTTTGTGTTTTTCCACTGCTTCTTGGACATGTAGACTGCTGAAACTGGAACACAAACCACCAACATTTAAATTAAAATTGCACTGTACCAGTCACTGCTACCACTGAGAGATATGTGAAGAAAATAGCCACGGAAAAATCTTTGTAACTCTAGTTATACCTCGGTAGATCTAGTAGTTCATAGTGAATGGCACAATTTTAAGCACAGATGATAGTGCAGTATCTGCAGACACATGTATTGTTGCCATAAAGTAGGTGTGGCACTGGCTCATGAACCGAGCATCTTTTTGCAACTGTGCTTTGGCTGCAGAGCATCTGGTTGATACTCTGTGAACAGCCTTGTGTTCAGAAAAGCCTTTAGATTCCCAAAAGACAGCTTTAAACTCAGAACCGTGGAGGGATCAACAAAAAAGAACTGGTCCATACTGGCCCTTCATCATCCTTTAGGCGCCGTGGGAGTGGCGCTGTGAACATCGCCAAGTCCAGGTGTTGACATGCTCTATAAATTCCAGCTGATAACGTAGCGGTGCATTCAGGCCTCTTTAGAAATGCAGGGCCACTCTATTCCTCTGATATTTTATACATGAAGCGAGCCATTTACAGTCTGATGAGCAAGTCGGCTTATTAATGATATGGCCGTGCTCTTAGGGTGTCGGGCGCCAAGCAAATACTCATGTAAAATTAAACACGATTTGTTTACATAGCATTGCAAATCAGAGCACTCTTGGGCTTTGTTGCAAAGTCTGATCAGGGCTGAAACTCCCATTTCATTTAGTTATGAGACACTTTACTGGACATAACTCACAGTTTTAGGAAACAGCAGATTGAAACTCCATTTGAAGACTTCAAACGATCTAAGGATGTGATTCCTGTTTGAGTCATTTTTGGCTCACACATCTGCAAAACAAATGATGTCATAAGTCCAGCAAAGTCCTGTCAGGACTAGAAGCTTGAATTATTCAATGATGGCTCCACTTTTGTGGAATTATTTTAAGTATTATAATTGCAGCATGGTTGGCCTCGGCCTGCTGAGGGGGGAGAGAGGGGCCCTGTGGGGAGCGATCAGCATCAGTCAATGGTATCAGGTTACTGTTCGCACTCCAGAATACTCCCCTAATGACGGCAAAATTGAAGGAAAAGCATTGGCTTGAACTGAGACCAAACACAAGGCAATAGCTCTTCACACGCTCGAGTCTTTAAGGATAGTTCTCACACAGCCTTGGAAGCTGCAGACAGAAAAAACATGAAGCTCGACACCTTTGTCACCACAATAACGTTTGGTGTAAATGAGTTTTGTTGTATGAAATCTTTTGGTATTGTATTCTTCATTGTCCAGGTTATAGGGTAATCTTAGTGTCAAGGAATTCAACAATAATCTGCCATTATTATTTTATTAAATGAAAAGAGGGAATCACCTACGGCGAAAATCTCTCAGGAATCCTGACTCAGGTTACCAAACTGTCCTGAATTGAGACCAAATCATTCGGTAGTTTTGAAAATTAAAGTTGAAACCACCATGTATTTTGAGATGGAGTTCAGTCCTCAGTTTTTTTTTATTTGGTTTAAGTTTTTTTTTTTATCCTTTCGGTATCTGTACAGAGAAAGAGTTTCATATTTTTTCCCTGAAGTTTTCTAGTTTTTTTCTTTGTTTGAATCAAAACAAACCATGGATGCTCATGTGAGGCTTGAACCCGAGATGGCCCAGAGTATGGACCACTATGCAAACTCTGAAGCTTTTAGATTTGGATAAATAGATTCAACTCTCCCCCCTGCAGACTCATTGCATTTGTGGATAACACGCTGATCTACCTGCTTGCAGTGGGTTAACACAGCCCCTCGGTTATTCATGCAAAGGGCCTACGTGGTTGAAGTGAAACCTCAGTTTCTCAAACTTCTATGACCAGTTTGTCATCCTACTCAGAGATAATTATGCAGTCTAGGGAAATTATGCCTACATTGTGCTCCTGAGGAGATAATTGCGGTGTCGAAGCCTACGTATCACATGAGGCTTGAGCCTCATTCCACAAATTAAATGCATGAATGTCACTAACAGCCTATGTATATTTTCTGTACTGCTTGTATTACACTGTGTAAGTTCCTGTGTTACAGCATATTTCCCTTGATGATACCAAAGGAAAAACAAAATTATTGTGTTAATTGAGCTGTTGTCAGGAGATGAATAATCATGCATGCATAATTCCTCAAGGGAAAACAACAGTCAAAATTAACTTTAAGAGAAAATCTAATTTCCATAATTTATCTTCTTCAGTTTCTGTTTTTTTATCCTCTTCATTGTGATGCATGTTTCATTAGAATTTAGACTATGAGAACTACTGGAATAGACTTGTTAAGCAGATAAATAAGTCACTCAACTTTAATGAATTCCTCAACTATAAAATCACACTCCCATCGCAGGTGTGGAGGCAGGTTGTGATTTAGGTTGATGGACGACTAATCAGGAAATCAATTAGGCCTTGACCCAGAAACTGAGACAAAAGGGGAGAATTATGTTCTTCATTTCTTACCTCTGGCTCTTTCATATATTGACTTGCACCCTCCGGTATCTCTGATTGGACAAAGGCAATCTTGGGGGCTTTTAGAGTTTTTCTCTTAGCAAAGTATATCGAGAAAGTGTTCTTATGTTTTATTACTATTAGCTGATCTATTCATCAAATGTAAACTGTAGAAACTATAACATAATTATATTCATGGTAATTAAACCCATTCACCAGAATAATCACTCAGCTGTAGGATGTATATATTTTTTAATGTTTCAATTCTTAAGGTAGTTCAATTTTTGTTTTTCATTGAAAATTGGGAGAAATAAAGTTGGTACAAAATAACATCATTTGCTTGCCAAGAGCTAAAGTCTGTTTAAGTCAATAAAATTATTCATATTGGTTTAAATAGTGCTGGGTATTGAGAGGGTAGTCATCTGTAGGGACAGAAAAGGGACAAATGCAAAAGTCTCCAGGTATCTCAGGCTGTGGAAAAACAGCTGGATGCCTTACACCTGCACACACACACACACACACACACACACACACACACACACACACACACACCAACAAAAAACAGCCTACACACATGTATATATACTCACTCAATCTCCTATCAGGCCGACCTTGGGGTCAGACATAAAGGCTCGCCTTTTCAGCAGCATCCACTTAGTGCTTAGTTGGAAGACAGACATATTATCCATGTTCCTCTGCCCATCATGTTCACTTTGTATTGACTGAGTCAAACAGAACAACTGTGTCTTTATGTGAGCCGAGGCACAAGACTATTTGAAGATTGATAAAAGAGAGAAGAGGAGACAGAGGGAGTCAAAATAAGACAGTCAGGTTTATGTTGTGTGAGAGCCTTACTCTGTATTTCAAGCCTGTGCTAATATCTAAATGAAGATAAATGCACATTACATTAATGAAATCAAAAGAAAGACAAACCCCCTCCTCTGTGCTTAAAAGAAACTAGCAGATAAGAATGCAAACAGCGATCTCTGTTGGTTAAAGCTGGACCCCCAGTTGCACCTGCACTGCTCCAAGCTGAAGAGTTGACAACTAGAGTATGCAGATGTGTCCATTGGTTACACTCACTTTAGAGGTGTCAAGTTCTCTGTTCTCCAAACTCTGCCTCAGGGAATTGGCAGTGACAGCATTTGCACTGTTGGACACCTTAACCCTCTGCTGGAGTTATGTGTGTTGTGCCCACTGAGCTGTTATGTGTCAGGCAGGTTTTTGGTTTTGCACATGCATCATGTCAACGTCTTTTGAATCCAAAGAGTCAAGGGAGTACCAGTGGCTGGGTAGGCTCAGGTGTGAAGCAGGTAAATGTAGTATTTGTGGTTCCCTTTTATTCCCCATAACCTTTCCTGCAACATCCGAGGTTGAACTAACTGGGAATTGGCAAAACCGTCATTTTTGATTAAATGTGGGCTTTGGAATAGAGCCTTTTAATCTTCTTAACTACAATGTTGCTTTTTCTTCTTTGATACACAACAATTTCTTAATCAGTAATTAAACATGTCCACTGCTGATCAAGTTTGAAGTCAATTACCACTTCAACTGAACATAAACTTCTTGAATTTAAATGTGAGTATTATTATGAAGATATAACTGTGATGAATGTCCAGAAGGTTGGTAATTTGACAGTTTTAAGGGTTCATCTAATAGCTGCAAGCAGCACTGAATAGATGTGGTTTCATACTGAGACACTGTTGCACACCTTCAAACAGTGACCTTTGAAAACTTGCTAAATATTTCAAATCACTCAGCCTCTGAATGTGCAAAAGAATGGACACTTTGTCTTAGTGAGAATATTACACTGCTGAGGGTTCACTTGACTGATACCTGCAAAACAACACATTCATCCTGCATTGCCCGCAAGACACTTCAGATATATTATCACTTCCAAACGAGAATTCCCTTGGTCCCTGAGAGTAAACCTTCCAAATCCCCAGCTCTCATCCCTATTTTCCTCCCAAAAACGAGCATTAGAAGGATCGCCCTGCTATTGTTGCTCCCCTTGGGAGCAAATCTATTTCTGCAGAGATGGAAATTGTCGGTCCCCACAAAGCTGCTGACACACTCTCAATGGAGGTGTCAATTCTCGAGGCCTCGCCATTGTGGACTGGATAATTTAATTGGAGAGGCACGACGGTGTGTCCCCGGTCGGGCCATTCAAATGTTGTATTACTGCCTGTCCCAGCGCTGGCTCCTCTCCTGCTGTGCAGATTCAAGATTCAGCTCCCCCTCCCCTCCACCTCCTCTTCCCAGATTCTTCCCTCCCCTTCCCTGTGCAAGAATGGGGGACACACAGCACAGACACTGGCCTCTGAGAGAGTCTTTTGTTGGGGAGGGGGGGCACAGCCTCGTGGCCTCATAGTCTCAGAGCGGCTGTTTGCAGGGGAGGAGGGTGAACCTGTGCTGCCATTACCTGGGAGTCGACTCGGGGGCAGGAGCAAAATTAGGCAGCAGATAATGAAGCTGTCTTTGATTGCAGGAGAGAACGAGGGTTGGAGGGGGCTTGACTGGTTGGGAGGGTCTGGGGGGATCCTCTATACAGGGGGCCTCCACAGGGCATGAGAAGCATGTCTTTGGAGGAGCGCCTGCTGTCAACGGATGCTCTGTTTCTCTGAGATCCTGGCATAGTTTAGGGTTGAAAGATGCACGAGGGTTGGAGAGGAACACATTCCTTTGTGCGGCTGCACAGGTGAACAGGGTTCAGAGACAAGTGCTTACACAGCCATAGATAGAGACAGTCATACTCAGAAATACCTCATCAATACTTTCAAAACCGTCCTTTATGCTTTCTTGGTGAAAGTATTCTCAAATTAAAGATGTTCGATTGGGCAACTTCTGTTGTAGCTAAGAACAAACTTTTTTTCTCTTTGACTTGTCTCACCCGTAAGGTCCTTGAGGGTGATCCTCTCAGAATGGTTCACGTTTAACAATTGTTACACTTTTCTTGTGGCTGAACCTCGATGACCTGCCTTTACCAGTTTTCATCTTTATCTTTTCGAGTGCATGTGTCAGTGTGCATCTGTTTGTCTCGCTTTACAGTTGTCACGACAACGTGTGCACCCGGCTCATGGCGGCCCTCCAAGCACAGACAAAGCTGTCGTCGAATGAACCAGGCGTGTGTCCACCGGACCTGAGGGGTGCCGCCACCACTAACAAAACACACAAAGACCCTCGACCCTGGCACTGGCCCTCACCCTGTCTACCCTCTATCCTGCCCCTCCTCACCCTCACTCATACACACACACTGCTGCATGCTGCTTTGTGCCTGCTCCAAGAAGAGGAAGTCCCACTCGTCTCCTTTTCAAGGTAGCTCTGCCATCCATGCCCTTCTCTCACACATAAGGAGAAAGGGCACAGACGCACGCATACACACACACACACACACACACACACACACACACACACACACACACACACACACAGTCTTTGAAAAAACCTTGGGTTCCTGCCACCTTCGATGGAAGCTTCATGCCAACATCGTGCAACTTTATTGAACCATGTGGGATTTTCTTTGCACATCTTTTGGTGCAATTTTGTCTCTTATGAAATTCACAATGTGGAACCTGGCTCACATCTTTGTTTGTTATATTTTCTCAGCATCAAAACACACCCAAAAAAGCACTGTTATGAAACTAAGAAAAGCACACTTTAAAGGGTTCCCAGCATACCACTCAAGAGATTCTGTGGATTAAAAAGTACTCAGTACTCCTTGGGTAAAAGTACAACCAAACAAGAATGGATTAAAAATTACAAGTACCCCTCAGGCAGCTGAATAAAGATACAATACCTCCCTAAAATAATTCTGTACAAATGCACCAAAATGAGGTTCACCTTTATTTTATCTGGCAAATCTGAAAGCCAATATATTTTCAGTAGATAGATAAGTCATTAAAAGCCAAAAGGCAAGTAATATAATTATAAGAAAGAAGAGCGCAAATTACTCACACTAGTTAAACCCACACATGAAGAAGCTACTTCATTTCCAAGAGCTCATGAGATACACTGTTAGTGTACTAGTTGATTCAACTGAAAAGGCAATGAGTGTGTACCGTCTGGGCTTTGAGTTTAGTTTCAATTCTTTGCTGTGTCATTCACTCTTTTGTATGTTTGTTACACTGACTTCAGACATTATTGGTAATATCTTAGCACAAAAGCAAACTTCACAGTGACAGACCAATGTGCTTTGAGAACCACTTACATCTCTCCTCTAGTTCAGACACTTTCTCATCTACTTGGCTGACGGCTGTTCACCATACGCCAGGTTCAGCCAAAGGTATCTGCCTGTTAAACAGAGCTACTGTCCTGACACTTTTGCCAAATGTTTCCAGGGGCTCACCCATTTTGGCTCTCTTTGAATTAAGGCTGCAAAATGTATCATTTCAGCATTGTCATCTTAATGTGTTCATGCTCAACAGTCACATCGCAATGTGGAAAAAAAAAATGTCTGAGGCTGAAAGATATAAATGTAGCCTGTCTATGCACAATCATTTTACTAATAGATGTAAATGAACATTTATATATTTGACCACATTACATGCAACAACTCGCACAGTTGGAGCACCTCTAATGCGCTCTGTCATCTCACCTCCTGTTATCAGGGTCGGGAAGAGTGACGCGCAGTGGGAGTGAAAATCTCATTGTGGCTTTTCTCATAGAGCCGAAAAGTCTGTCTCTTCACCTCATCCTAACTTGAATGAAGTCAGGTTAATTTTCAAAATGGCCCCAACGACAATAAGCTTTTAAAGTCTGTATCAGACACAAACAGGATGCATCAGAGACACTACGTTCACGCACAGTCTATGGTTGTCACAAACTGGAACAGTTAATGCTCAGAGAATTGGAAAGAAAACCAAAACATCTGGTACAAACCATTTTTCACTCAGATGTTGCAGCATCATGCCATGTGAAAAGCTTCTCTGTAAACAAACAAACTGGGACCACCAGAGAAAACTTGAGATAAGCATGTTCACATCTCAACCCTGACTCAACATGAAGCAGCTGAGTTTTTATATGTTTTCATTTGTTTTAGGACTTTGAATCTTCTTTGCACTGGACATGGCTGCTTTACTGAGAGAGGTTTTATCACTTAATTCAACTCTTAAATCTGTATCATCTTGATAAATACATGTGTGAGGAATGTGAGTGACAAAGTCATCGATTATGACCTTCAACTTCTTAGCTAACTCATTTCTTCTCCTTCTAAGCAGCTTTACAGTTTCCCCTGATATCAGCAGCATGAGATCAAACTTTGTCTTGAACCTGGCTCACTTTAATCAAGGTTATCCACTTAGTATCTCGCCAATGATGTCATGAAGGTGGATGAAAGGCAGTGAAATACAGTTTGGCCTCAGAACGGGGCCTCCAACCTCTTAATGAATATGACCTCTGAGTCCTTCCCACAATTCCCTTGGCTCTCATTCTCCCGCTCCAAAAAAAAAGAAGAAAAAAAAGAAACTACAGTGTTTAATGATTCAAGGACTCTGGGGTGAGCTCCAACTGCAATCAATGAACCCGTCTACAGGGAGCAGGTATCCCTAGTGACCCAGTTGCCAAGACAGTCAAGCATGACAAGATGAATTCAATGTGTTGATTTGTTCCTTTTGGAATAGTTCTTCTCCTTGATTAAAGAGCATTTATCTAAAGTGGTTGCACTGAATAGTTAAGTGAAAAGATTTTCATTTTTGCATAAAATGTTAACCATTTTGGGACAGTTTAAATACATTGGTTTGGAAGTTTCATTCTGTGTTAAAACAAACAAAGAAAAAAAAAGGTTTAAGTTAAAAATTGAATTTTAACTTTGCATGTAGGGAAAAATAAAAGAAAAGCAGAGAGAGCAGCATTTTGTTCCAGACTATCAAAAAGCTTTTCCCCTTGCTTTTGGAAATCAGGCAAGGGATATATTGTATGTCAGAATGAATTGCACAAAATTATGCAACTAGATTTTTGGTATCTTTTTCATATGTTTTGGTGAGATTATTTAGTATGTTTTGTGGTTTTTTTTATAAATCCTTTGATATATCTGACAGCTTGGTTGAAGTGATGGTGTTGGTGGAATTTGCTTTCAAGAGAAAGCTTTTTGTGTTTCAGCTTCTTTTACTGGAGTTCCCTTATGCTTTGTTATTTTTAAAACACGAGCCCCCTAAGAAAGGTTTAAAAAATGGAGGGAAGAGCCTTTTCCACTGCTCTCCTCATTGATGAAATGTTTCCTCTTCCTCGTCTATTATTTAGGCGGTTTTCATTGGAGAACTCCCAGTGGCACCCGGTGAGATTTGCATCCTGATTTATTTGTCATATATCCTTTATATCTCTAAATTCTTTATACCTCTCCAGTGGCTCCATGCATCTTTCATGGGCTTCTCAGCAGTGTTTGCAGGCCAGATCCAAACACATTTTACATGTCACGCTGCTGCTGCAGCGCGCCTATTTCACCTTGGGTGTGTTGGCTGAATGAAAAATTTATTGTCTAGTGTCGTTTAATTTTTTTTTTCTCCTCACACCACCACGTTTTTGGCGTTGTCAGTGTCAGGAGTCGCCACCTCACAGGCTGCTTTCTTTCTACTTTCTGTCTTTCCTTCCATCTCCTGGTTTGTGTTAAACTTTGAAAATTGCAAGAGAAGCATCTCTGTGACCTGGAAAAGACTGTTTTGTTGGGAATGAATGACTGACACAATTAGGTGAATATGGAAATGATATGTTGATGGTACCCACAGGGTGAGCCAAGTCAAGACACATTTATTCATGGAGTGCTTTCACAATGCAAGATCATCACAGGGGGAGTTTTGAAGAAGTATAAACTTCATTCACGAAAAAGTGACTTTTTTAGTGTCTTATAGTTGACTTGAACTGACCTCTGATATTTGTTTTGTGGAGAATTGTTATTACAGAAAAATAGAGACCTCAAATACCTTGTATATTTTGGCAAGACTTTTCTCTTGTTTATTCATGCCACTGACGGACAAAAGCGACCTCCCTCCCATAAGAAAACCCAGAGGGAGATAAGTGTGACACGGTTAAATGTGACAATACTTTGAACTGGCATCACACAGCCTCTCCTCCACGCCACAGAGCACAGGGATAAAGATAAACATGTTTGTAATGGTGTAAATTTAATTCTCCATTTGCCCTGCTTTGCATTTACTCTCACCCACGCAGAATGGCATGAGGGGAAAAGCATCCCCAACTGATTAATTCCCAAACAGTGATTCCCCAATCTCCCTCTGTCTGTCTCTGTTGACATGCTGCCACTCCAAGCCGTTCCACTGATTTTTATTTCCCTCACACTGGCACAAGCTAAAGAGCTGCATATGTAGCGCCCAAATGTGGGAAAAGCTTCGGCCTTTTCCCCCGGAATCGGAGCGCAGAACGCGGAGACAGATTGTGATGCTGGAATGCGCCACCGAGCCTTACAATCCCCATCTGCTTGGGCGAGTGGAGGCTGAGCAGAGGGAATGACGGAGGGATGGAGAGACGGAGCGAGAGGAGAAGAGGCAGAATGATGGAGTGGCTATTAAATATACAGCAGGCAGTGGAGAGCATGCAGGGTGTTGTTGGGAGGCTCCTGCATTATCAGTGCTCTATCTCTTCATTCCTCTTTTTCACTCTATTTTAGGGCCAGTGTCTTATTTGTTGTACTGTTTTCAACCTTTTTCATTGTTCTTTCTTTTCAACCATTCTTTTTTTTTTTTGCTTTCAGGTTTTCCTTCCATCTATCCTTGATTTTCCTCCAGCAATTATTACCTTTAGTTCCTCAGTTTTTTTCCTTTTTTAAAATCTACTTTTGCAACTCTATATTGTTTTATTTCATCCCATTGCGCTAATAATGTTTAATATTTGTGTTGTCAACTTCCCTTTCTCTATTATTTTCCAGTACCTTTATATATTCTTGGCCCTTTTGTCTTCTCTCGCATGCTGTATCTTCTCCAGTCTTCTCTTTTTCTGTATTTCTTCCACATCCGTTCCATAAGCGATCCTTGCTGTAATAACTGCTCATTGGGATGTAAGGCCACCTTTCCACCATAAATCAGAGATGAATCCAGCCGCAGGGTTTAAATGGAGATGTTTTATTAGAATAAGTCCTTGAGTCCTTGGCGGCGGGAACCAGTTGAAGTGAATTGAGTTGAGGCTAACCTCAATGTTAATTCAACCTTTTATGAAACGGCTCTGGCGGCGGCAGTGTTGGGAGGTTTGGGCGCCGTCTTCAGCTTCGTGACAGCTCGCTAACACAGCACCGCTGAGGTGTCTCTGCCACATTTTCTCTCCGTTTGCCATCTAATTCACACGTCCCTGAAGTACACTCCAAAAAAATTGGATGGTAAAACATTGTGAAAACATCCTAGGATGACAGTCGTACCATAGCGGGGGGATGGGTGGGGCGGGTGAGGGGGTATGTGGGTCATGTATCTGTGTCCAGATCAGTTGGCAGATTTTTCCCCTCTCTCTTTCTTTTTCCTTTTCTTTTCCATTCCGGCAGATTTCTTCATCAGGCCGCCTTCTGTCACGAAACACTGTGCTGTGTAGGACGGGGGTGGGGGATAAGTTTAGGTGGGGGTGGAAGGAGATGGTGGAGAAAGGGGGGGGGGGACTGTGAAGCAGCCTGACTGGAAAACTGTGTTCGGCTATTTTTAATTCATGGGATACCACCTGGCTAATGGTGTTTTTGGATCCGCTGGCTTCCCGCAAGCCCAGAACAGGACTTGTTTCAAATAATCAGGCCTCCACCAAATGCGCTGAAATTATTCATGCAGCCTGCATTACGAGCCGTTGATCATAATATTGGAATAATAAAACAGTTCGGAAATGTCAGGTAGCATTAGGATGCATTGATGGCATCCCAAACAACTCATGTGTTGAAAAAAGTGAGGTGAAGTAATTTTTTCCTCCTTGAAAGATTTTGAAAATAACTTGCTCCAGTTTAGACAACAAGTTACTTAAATAAAGGAAGTATGTGAAAGTTAATACACTTTCTCTTTGATATTAATACAATAAAGAAGAAATATCTGCGACTGACATGATGTAAACAGAAAATATAACAGGCAGAACTTTTCTTTGGCAAACAGTCAGAGGCTCTGCAGTCACACGGCTGCCATTAAAAACATATTGCCATATCTAAAATTCTCCCTTAGTGGCTCATAATAACATTGTGATGTCAACATTACAGGAAACGTTAACATAGTCATGCTGAACTTACAGTAACCAGCAGGCCACTGATGTTATCCTGCCCATTGATTTCCTCTGTGGCCCTAAGTACTGACGGCTTCAGCTTAAGATAGCACTAGACCATAAAGACAGATTGACCAAACATCATATGATTATATGAAATATTGATAAGAGTGGTCTCCGCTCCCATCAGGCCTTATGGACAAATAAATGGACAACTGACCAGCCCTGGCTGGACTCAGGCAGCTCGTGTAATGAACCCAGGAGCATAAGCGCAGAACAAAGAACAGAAGCTGAGGACTGAGAGCTTTTTGCAGATGTATAAACTCTTTTGTCCACAGTTTTCGAAGATAACTTAAATTTATTTTATTTCTGTGCTCAAAGGCCAAAAAGCTTACAATTAACGCAGTAATTGTGATTTATTGTCAGTAATTAAAAAAAAAAAAATTCATGATCACTCAGTTTGTTAAAAGAGATGTATTGCCCAAACTTTCAAAAAGATTGTCGCTGCGTAGAAAGTTGATAACACTAGATATGATGGTTTGCACGTCATTTAAATTCTGTATCTTATTTTAAAAATTGCAAAGACAAAACTTTTCAAACCCTAAAAGTGTTCTGTGTTAATAACCTGAAAACATGGGGAGCTTAGATTTGATTTCAGAAAAATATTGAGCAAAAGTTGGTATAGGAACATGTCACCATTGTCACATTGCATCCCCTTTCTGTAACCAAAACTCTGTTGATGTTCTGAACAAAAGAGACCTATTTGCTAATTTTGTAAAGTGAAATGTTCTCTTGCCTGATAAGGGATCTCAGCTGCTCAACACTGTGGGTTCTTCTGTGTTGTTGTTTTTTCTTTCATGATGTACCAAATGTTTAACATACACAGCATGGTTAAGCATTGCTTTCCTGAGAAATGCAATGTCTTGACAGTGTGTGTTCCTTCAAAACCTGTAATGGTGCCTCCTCGATGTATAAGACACCTGGGCTATGGACACTTGGGCATCCACTTACCATCACATGAACAATGTGCTGATAAGCAGCCGGGTGGTTCCTCTCTTCTTCAGAGCAAATGACATAGTCTCCATGATTTCTTTTGAGAATGTCATATTTAATTCCATGAGACCACAGGACACACCCAGGTCGACCTCAAACAGGCTTTGGTCCAGTGAATTTATCTCTGTATCTATCCATTTGTGATTTCCTCTTTGCATGGTGCAGTTTTAACTTTCATTTGTGAATTCAGTGGCAGACTGTAGTTTTTAGGAGTGACTTTGAGCCTTTGCAGTGATGTACACAACAGAGTCATGTCTGTTTTTACTGCAGTGCAGCCAGAGGGACTTAAGACCATGGTCCTTCAGTACTGGTTTTGACAGTAGAGGATATAATTAAAAAATTCTTTGCTTTTTAACACTGTGAACATAATTGTGAAATTCTTTACCTTTTTGCTCCCATAATCCCTCATAGAGTGTTGAAGCTCTACCTTGGCACCTGAGAGACACAGCCTCTCTGGAGTTCCCTTTCAGACTCTGTCATGACACCAACCTGTTGCGCATTTAACTATTGAGTTGAGTTTTTCTTCAGTTCCTGTTGTTGTTGTTATTTTTTTTAAGCATATTATATAAACCAACATACTTTTTCTATCAAATGATATGCATACATTTTTTGTTTCAACTTCTTATATATTGTCGTTGGAGTTTTGTCAATATGATAAATGATTTCAATGATCTTCAAACCATCAAATTTTTGCCAATTTTTGTAGATTTAGATTGCACATATGGCAAGCATTTAATATGCATTTTACTCTTAAACACAGACTGATGGATTTCCTTCAGTCAACTTTTTTTCTCCTATCAATTTAATTGACTCATGTAAGATTAATTATGAAACATGTAATGATATTGGTAAATGGGTTTATTAAACTGGGTAATTTTTCTGAAAAATGTATATAATTTTTCAGACTGCCTGATTTTCTTGTGGCACAAAAAAAACAAAACAAAAAAAAAAGCAGCAACAAAAGTGTGTGGATGCCGAATGCTGTTCATGTCTCATGCTGGCTGATCTCAAAGAATTGAATTTCCAGGAAATTATCTTCAATTTTTAGGGTCAAGAAATATTAAGAGGAGAAGGACTCAACATCATTCAAACCTTCTTTTGTTTCGTAGTAATTTTGTGTTCAGGCGCAGGAACCTGATATCAGCTGCTCGAAGAGTCTCTTATCTGAGATTTTTATCTTGGCTTTTGCTGCATAGACTGTAAAATCTGAGTGATAACAGATAAAGTTATCTGTCTTCACAATGTTATGTTTGTCAGAGCGATTATCACAGCTGTTATCTTCAGTCTATCAAAGTTCCAGCAGCTATGCTTAAAGAATACATTACAGTTTTGGATGAATGGCACATATCTGAAAAATATCAGCCCTTTTCTTTGTAAAGAAAAACACTTTGCTGAACTTTGCTTGAATTGATTTTCAATAGCTTTCCAAAACATATCATTAAACTTGCCCTATCTAAAAAGCACCATGTCTGTCTGAAGTTTAAGTAGAAACGTCTAAATTTTCTTTCTTCTGCATCATTTGAGTGTTTTTTAAAGTTTCCGAAGAGCGTGATTCATTAACTGAACACACATTTCAAACGACAGATTGGGGAAAAGCAGTTTTTAACAAGCCTTTAGTTGTTGAGGGGAATAAGTGTAAGCAGTCTTCCATCAGCTGCACACATTCCTCTGATGAGACGATAGCAGCTAAGATGTTTATGCAAAGATGCAACCTCACGCTTTCAACTCTCCCGATCACATGTGCGACAACTTTGATGCCATATTAGATGTGGAGCAACAAACTTGATACGGGTATTTACCAACAAAGCCTTGTGCTCACTTGTGGGTTGTGCAGAGTAAGAGGATTATTTTTACATTCTTCATGCTGTCAGGGTTTCAGGGAAAACTGCAACTTTTTAACTTAATTGTTGTTCCATTGACTTTAACACAAGAATCTGACCAGGAAATGGTTTATTGGCTGAATGTAGTATAATCAGGGAAGCGTGACTTTGTGGGTGTATACAGAAAGAAAAGCAACCTTTCATTTCAAGGGTTAAGTTTATTTTTGCTTGGGGGGGTACAATGTATCAAATCCTTTAAAAATCTGCCATAAATGTTTATTGGAAAAAAGTGTTTGTCATCTAAAGTTTAATTGTCAACATATTCAAGAATGAATATATAAAATGAAACCATTGTGAGAGGAACTGGAGAATAGATCATCATCCTCCAAAACTACAACTGTAACAAGTTCCTGGTCTTCCTCCTTGAATATTTTAAAAAGACAACAAAAGCAGAGAGAAGAGAGAGGCTGAGGAGGAAGAGGAAGGCGAACAAGAGTAAGGAGGAGAAAGAAAAAAAGGAGACTTGGGGTGAGTGAGGAGGGGGAGTTGTGGCAGATTTTTTACCTGAAGGCAAAAGCAGGGAGAGGAACCCAAAGGTTCAGCAGGGAACAGTCGTGCCCGCCCCAGTTCCAGGAAGGCCCTCTCCACTGTGATCCATTATTCAGCATCGAGCACAATTAGCCTCTGTCAAGCTATTTTTACACGCTCCGATAAGATAGATTCAATGTACAAAAGAATGTGCAACGCTCCTTCCCACCCCTCTTGCTTGCTCCCCCTCCCTCGCATCACCACTTATTTATTTATTTGCCATGTTAATGCGTTAGAATGGTATTGATGTAGCTTTTATCCCTTCACTTATTCATCAGGGCTTTTGGAGAGTTTGTTTAGAGCTGTTTGGCGAGGCATCGTCGGCAAAGCTTGAGGAATGGGATGCGTTAAGTTGCCTCATCTATCTTGATGTCATGATATGTGGGAGTAATTTGCGTGTCTGATTGCGGACAGTTTGCATTTCAAAATGAATTGACCCCAAGGACCCAAACGAGCACTTAGCATCAGATGCAGAAAGCTAACACTTAGCCACATTAAGTGCAGCCGCCCATTTACAGAGGAAGCTGACGGAAGCTAGACTCAAGGCAAACAGTGAACTTGTTTGGGATAGTTCAGTATCGGCTGTTTGTTTTTACACAGCATGTGAGTCTTTCACTGATGAGGTAATTCAAAGTTAACCGTTGCTCTGATGTTGGCAGACCACAGCTTCATCAGTCTATTCAGAACTACACTCTTTTCCTTAAGTCCAGCTAACTTTGGTGTTATCATACCATAAAAGTGTCAGTTGTTTGTTATACACGCCAACTGATAGAGCCCAACTTTACCTCAAGGTCAGCTGGATATGCTGTTACTTTGTTTCAAATTGCGTGGACTAACTCTAATATACTTAAAGGCGCCAGTTACTAATGACCGAAGAAGTCTCTTTATAGGTGGCAATCACCACAGTGGACAAAATACGCTAAGAATCAGCTTGTTACAGCTAATGTAAAGATAACATAGAGGACTTAGAATCTTCTGGCCCCCACTTGGGTGAATTTAATCTATTTTGAGATTTGTAATATTTTTTATGATGAGTGATACTACACAACAGGAAGCTAGTTAAAATAGAAACAGTAATCTGCCAACAATGATTCATTAATAGCGCATGATACATCAGTTCTTCTCAATCAGCACTACCACAAGTAATAGTTGAAGCAGTCATAAGAATATTATTTATCATTTGTTTCTTCTTTGTCTAAGATATGATGAAGAAGGAGAGCATTTCTTTTTTGTTTCCTCGTCTCTGTGAAGATAATCTCTCTGATCAGCATAATTTAAGTGTATCATTATTCATTAGACTGTATTTTTATAGAGAATAAATGTATGATAAGGTTAGGCTGAAAGCAGAAAGTACCTCTGCTCCCTCCACATTTCAGAGCTTTATGAGCAAATTCCAGACTCATATGTTCAACATAATTCTGTCCAAATTGGCCCACCCGACATCTTTAAATATGGAAAGGGAAATATTTTGGCTGCAATACTCTTTTACCAAATAACACTGGCTCCTTGTCTTTTCCCCCCTCCCAAATTTTCCCAATTAATTCATCACTTCCTCTGAAAACTTTGTGTTTGGTCACGGCTTTGTGCCTTGGGCACTTCTTGCTTCTTCTTTCCTGAAAGTGAGTAGAGGACTTTCTTTGCTCTTGTCATACATTCAATTTATTTTATCAGAGTATCATTTTTTATCTTTGATAAAAGCTAATTTGATAAGGTTGCAGTTTAGAAGCTCCTCTATCTATGATCTGCTTTGAAATCTTGGATGTATGATGAGTACAGTACTTTACGGTATGGGAAATAGCCTTGTAACCCCATGTGTGTGCAGGATTTCACCCAGGGTCCTAAATTGGGAAACTCAAAAAAGCCTGAACCATAAACCTCTTACTTTATTGGGAAATGAGACTTGAACTTCTTTAACTCTTAAATTAGTGTAACTGCAGAGTTCTGTAAAAATCAGATCTGTCTTCATGTATCAACATTTTGCCAATGCTAATGAGCCTTACTCCATCCCTCATGAATGTCAAATACTGATTATAATTGCTTTGCACGATTACATGTGATATACGTTCAGCTGTGTTAGATTTAAACCTGCAACCCAGGCTTTAAAGTCAGCACCCAGGCAGGCGCTGCTTTCAAGATGAAAAGATACAGCCTGGTCTTTGCATTACCAGTGATCTTTAAAGTTAACATGCTGCCCTGTTAGCATAAAACTAAATACACTGCATGATTAGCTCTCATTAACATGAGGTATTCCTTAACAAGGTTGTTGTGTGCTTTGACCCCTCAGTACAGGTGCTAGCATTGCGCCAGATCAGGCAGGTAATTGGGTGTCTTAAATGTGCGTGTATCATGTGTGTGTCCGTGTGTGTGTGTGCATTGGGGTTGTTAGTGGGGTTCATTAGCCCATCCTCCAACTTATCTACCCCTTTACCAAACCCCACTTGATCTTTACAAGATCCCCTTTCATTCTCTGCCTCTTCTCTCTTATCTCAAGTGGAGTTACCCCTGACCCCCTTCAGCCCTCTCTCTCAGCCCTTAGTGGTAGGCTGGTGGGGTAAGGGGTATGTGTGATGGTCGACGGGTGCATCCATCGGGGGTAATGATCAAAGCCCCGGGGAACCCCAGGGAGGACATTTTCAGAGGGAATTTAAGCAGCGGCCTAAGTCAGGAAACCAGAGTCGAGGCGAGAGGGGGGTTATTGTGGCTGTTTTTTACCCTGCAGAAGAGCAGCCCCCGTCTTTTAATCCCCCTAATGAGGGAGGGGATCTCACCAAGGCTGCTTTCACCTGTAAAGGCTCCTAATGTGGTTTGCATGGTGATGACTATTGAAAGATTTTTTTTAAAGGGCATAAGAAGTGTGAGATGTGAGAAATCTGTGGATTTGTAGGAGCAGCGTGAAGCATATTGAGGATGACAGAAGCATCAGAAACAACAAAGTGGTCTCTGGAGGCTGACAATATCCTGTGTGGGCGTGTGTGTGTGTGTGTGTGTGTGTGTGTGTGTGTGTGTGTGTGTATGTGTGCAGCAGCAGTGAGTGTTGATGCGTGCTTGCCTGCTTTCTAAGCTGAGTCTGCTTTTTGAAAGTGTTGCAGGCTGTGATGCAGCTCTGTCCTTGCGCCTGTACTCTGTGTGTGTGTGTGTGTGTGTGTGGGTGGACAGTTGTGTGTGCATGTCCATGTGTGTTCCGTCACGTCAGAGACATGACAGGCGCGAACGCTGATTCAGTCTGGCGGTGGTAGTGTCTGAAAGCGCCAGGGAACCTACCGGGAGCAAATGATATTCATTGGTCTTAAACGCTCGGGTTGGCCGGCCAGCCTTGTTGCAACCGCTGGTGTCATGTTACATTATGACCTGAAGATGACGGGGGACGACGCCACTCCAAAAAAAGGAGAGATAGAGGGGGAGAGAGGGAGAGAGAGAGAAGCAGGCAGGGAGGGATGAAGAGTGGCTGGTGCTCGGCTGAGGTCATTTAAAGCACTAATCCACTCTCTGGTTTTTGTGTGTTTCTTCTGGACTGATTCAGATTCCGACAGTAATTTGCCTGTAGTCAATGATTAAACATTTCTATATTTTTGCTTTTATCTGTCAGTTATCCTCATTCAGTACTCTGGATTTATCTATCTAACATATTAAGTTCCGATAATTTGCCATCATCTGGTTAATTTCCTCTATTTTTGTATGGAGTTACACTTTATTTCTGTATATGGCTTTATCTAAAACATCATAGTTTCTAGTCCACATGGGATGAAAATACATTTAAAAGCAAAAAAGAGATGAGCAGTAACACAATAATAGTGAAAGAATAAGTTCATAACAGGACATGCAAAACAAAGTCAAACTACTAATTTATGCACGTTTCCTGCTATTACACTTCATCACTGCCATGCTTAATGTTATTTAAGAAAAAAATCTGCACCTTTACCTGCACTGCAAAACTGTATCCCTCATTTGAATGTGAGATGTTCACAAGTATTTTATATGATCTTATTAGGGCAGGAAACTGCAATACACTAAAAGCTCTTGTGAGCCTCTTACTTTACCTCACTCTGTGGTTTTGATCTTCACTTTTTCATGTTTTAATGGTTAATGAAAGGATAAAACTTAAAGCCAGGTTGGAAAATAGTATATCAACAGGGGGAGCTGCTCATACAGTTTCTCTTCTCTAGCTCTCAGAAAAGTTTTGACACAAAATTTTTACAAGTCTTTAAACTTTTAATTTATCTGTAGATAGTCTTTCTCTTACGTGGTTGCTTGGTTGCTCCGTCTTCTTCTTGCTCTCTTTCTGTGTTCTGTGCTCAACCTAAACAGGGTTTTGAGGTCAGTTTGAAGTGTTTGTATGTGCAACATCTTTTTCATTGGCTAACCTTGACTTCAATACCAAAAGAAGAAACAGATCAAATTCAGATGTGGTTTCCATTCATTAGACCACTGACAGCAGGGTGTGCTAAGTATCAGCACAGACACTGTTAATTTCTGTGTGAGAGGACTCAATCCTTGAATTCTTTTGTTTTATTTGTTTTGGGAACGTAAGCAGCTCTCTTACACTTAGGATCCCTCCACGTAAAATGTCCGTAGCTGCTACTGAACCTGATTCAAAAAGCTTTGAATTCTAATAACTTAATGAGGCCGTTAAGCAGTTACCGAACAGTATAATTACTCTTCTGGAGTTGGTATTAGCCGCAGACTGCCCATATCTGTCATTTCTAGGAGAAGTGTGTGGATCAGGGAAAGAAAAAGGGGGTAAAAACAAATATGAGTGGGAGTCATTGTTCAGGAAAAAAAGGGGAAAAACTGCAGCCCAGTTGGAAAGGAAACAAAAAAGTGTCTGTGCCAAAGAAGAGAAATCTTTATGAAGACAAAACAATGGTGTCAAGCTAAGACAAAGGCAGTGTTTATTGGTTTGTGGCACTGAATGGCAGAGGTTTGATTGTGTGCAGAGGGGAGGGGGAACAGCTGTGTGGCTTTATAAAAGCGAGACACTGAGATCCTCCATTGTCAGTCCATACCTTGGGCATGGATCAGTTTATGACAAAGCACCATTATTCTCTGTCACCTTGCTCGTGTGGTCAGATAATGAGCATGTTTTCACAGGCTGAGAGAGTCATCAAATAAAACAATGTCATTGTACAGCCA
Organism: Thalassoma bifasciatum; assembly: GCA_008086565.1. Taxonomy (NCBI): domain Eukaryota; kingdom Metazoa; phylum Chordata; class Actinopteri; order Labriformes; family Labridae; genus Thalassoma; species Thalassoma bifasciatum. The sequence continues at coordinate 554,605 of RPOG01000029.1, forward strand.
GTGTTTGTGGAGTTGCTGTTGTGAAGCAGAATGAATGGATTTGTCTCCGTGTTTTGTGTGGTGATACAGTTTTTCTGTGGGTTGTTTGTGCCTCTGCCAATGTTGACAGGCTCAGTTTCGTTCCCGGCCTTGGCTCAACTTTCTGCCAAAGCTTCTGCTGGAGTCTATTAAAGCGCTGCACTGAAGGACCTATTGCCCGAGACCATCAGCTGTATGCAGCCAGACAGCTCTGGTCCTAATGGGATATTGAAAACCAAGTGGGGGTTTTGGGAGAATTGAGGAAGTAAATGTTTCATTAAGAAAGTCTACACTGATTCAATTCCATTTTTGAAATGTTTGTGAGTCAAGAATGATACATTTTTTAGATTTATCACTGCAAGGGAAAAAAAAACTTGCATCTGCAAATAGTAGGAGAGGCTTTAAACTCAGGGTTTCTGTAATTTGCTGCCCAGACTTGAAACTCTGTTTACTGAGTAACAAAGCGAAAAACAGAAAGAAGGTGGCGAACCAATCTTGATCTCCTCGGGTTTCTTACTCGTGATCAAAGATCTAGGATGAGTGATTGTACCAAATAACGAACTACCACAGTAAAAGCCTGCAGCTTTACTTAACTTTTCACTTCCCTGAATTTTTACTTTAGCAACACATTCCTCTCCTTCCCCTCACTCAGGCAGATTTGACCTCTGCTTTGACTTCCAAACCAGTCAGCTGGATGAGCTAGCTCTACAGCTAACTCCCTGGTATCCCTCTCTCACAGTCTGTGCACGTCGAGTGCTAGCCGTTAACCCGAGCATCTCCTCGGCACTGCAGCTGGGCCAACATCTGTGCTCTGTGTCTTCTTCGTCCGCCCCATTCCCTCCAATAACCTGCCATCCCTCTGATGGGTATGAATAAAGGAGGGAACAATCTGGATACTCTGTTGCACAACATGCCTCTGGGACTGCATACGTATCAATAATAGATTCACCAGGATTGACCTTCTCTGCATCTGGATTTGCATGTTATGGCACAACTGTATTAAAGAAAAAATCTTATCATTCTCATTGTTTATGCTGAAAATTTAGATTAATTTTCTAAAATAAGTTCCTTTGGATAAAAACCTTGAAGGCCAGTCGGGTACCACTGGTGTTAGTTTAGAAAGTGAGGAGACGGTTTGATTTTTAAATTGGCCCTGCTGACCAACATTTCAAATTTTATCACTTTTGTTCATGTGACTTGAATTAACAAGTGGTGACAGCTGAGAAACAGGGTAATGTGACTGTGTCATCTAAAGTGTATTAGGTTGAGGAAATTTCTTAGTTTAAATTTCTACTACTACATATGCAACAAACATTCATATATTTCAGCACCATGATGAAATAATTTATTCTACTTACATAAACAACTTGTACTACTTACCCATCACACTGTCCATGATGTAAGTTATTTATGCATATATGATGTCACTAATATAACTGCTTGGTTTAAAAAAATGATGCTTGATTAGTAAAGTTTCATGTTTGGTCTTCTAACCAAGCTGCCCTATCTGATGGAAGGCTACATTATCATGGACAATTAATAATAACATTTTTTTTTATCAGATTGATTGACCAAGCTTATTATCATTATTATTATTATTATTATTATTATTATTATTATTATTATTATTATTATTATTATTATTACCAATTTTGGGACACTTTTTTCCCATGATTACTCTTGCATGATTGACATAGAAATGAATGAATCACGCCTGAGCTCCTCAGCTCATTGGAATAAATAAATAAAACTTACAGCAACATTCTTTCTGCAAATTTGGGAGATCTTCTAGTGGCAAAACATTTAAGTGCTATTGTAAAGCATATGAATGTTTTACTTGTCGTTTGACAGGGAACAGCAGCATTATTCCTCTTACACTCATGCAATTTGTAGTGTTGTCATGAGCAATGGACCAGTAAAATTTGTTTCTTTCCAGCACAATCACAGGTTAAAATCACTCTTTGCATAAATCAAAAACATTCTTCTATCAACTCAAAAGAATGTACCTTGAAACATCCACGAACAAGCTGTTTGGGAGATGATGTTTGTTTTCTTCTCCAGACATCTTACTGTTGTTTGTCCTGACCGATCCCTGTCGATTACTCCTCTACTCAAAAGTACAACAGCAAGCCAATACCTTTCAATCACTGCTTGGGGGTGTAGCTGTTTGTTTAGGGAGCACTTGATTTGATAAGCAGTAGAGTTTTCCAAAAACAAAACATGAACTGTAAATGTAAAATTGACATCAGTCATTCTTTTTTTAAGTTGGGGAGGCCAAAATCATGATCCCAATTACTTTTTGATTAATTGTGTGATGCTACTCAGGCATGAAACTTAATGTCTGTGTGGATGAGAAAATTATCATGAGGGTACATATTTTTTAAAGTAATTGAGAAAGAATCCTTCAGCTGATTTGGCTATATCTCCAAATGGACATTAAAAGTACAGTGACTGCCCATTAAAAATGTACTGTATGTTTTACACCCAACCTCACAACTGCAATCGCTGACCTTCAAGGCTGGGGTTATCCTTCATAGGCCTGTAATTCAAACCTGCAGCTGCTGTAAAATTATTTTTCGTAAACAGATTTTGTGTTGGTTTTATGAACATCCAAGAAAAGCACAGTCTTATCCTACATGCTGGTGAGGTTGCACACTGAAAAACTCCCTCCAGTTGTATCTTGGCACCGCACAAATTGGCATGTAGGCGGGACCATGTTAATATGGTGTGAGCCTGCTAATGGCTTTATGATTGGATAATTAGGGGAAGGTGGGTAATTAGGAGAGTAGACTGTGCTTGGCTTCTCTGTTGGAGTGAGTAGGAACAGGAAGACTCCCTGCTGGCTGGTGAAGGCTGTTTATGTGTGTGAGCGGGTAAGTGTGTGTTTTTGGATGTCATTGCTACCGGCTAATGGTATAAATCCTCACTGTGCCAATTTAAGACTGTAGACTTTTAAAAGGGGTGGTGGAGTTGTAAAGAAACCAAAACCATTGACTAATGCCAAGTTAATAATAATGAATAAAAACTTTTACAACCTTACAACACTGTATGCACAAATTTAAATCATAAAGATGTTAGGTTTTAGCAACACATTGAGCTGTTTCACAAGCTTCCTTTCAATAATATGTTGAGTCTAGTTTTAAATACAGGTACAGTGAATACAGATTTTCACAATATTTTTTTAATTAGAAAATTCAAAGTAATTTTTAATCTTATTTTTAACTTCCCTCATGTTGCATTATTTGATTCTAAACACTAAAACACTAAAAGGAATATAGTTATAGTCATATGGGGCAGACATAAGAAATTACTTACAAGAGGCAGAAAAAAAGAGAAAAGATCAAACACAAAAACAGAATCTTAAATGATTCAAACTTCTGCAGATGTTATCCCAGGTCTACAACTGACAGTTAAGCTTTTCTTTTTTTTTAAATAAGATAAATAAAATAAAATAAAAATGTTCCATGATGACGTCATCGAAATCAGAACTGGTATCCAAAGTATAATCTTCAGATAGTTATTCCTTCATAATGTACTCCTATGATGAGCCTATGAATCTTGAAATTCTTAAAATTTTTGCAGAATTTAACATTTTTTTCACTCCTCTCAGCTCCTCTGAGTTTACTGGTCCAGCCTGCTGTTTTAAGAGTGTGTTTTTAATCCTGTAGAAAATGACTGTGAAGCTAACGACTTCTCCCTCCACCCGTCCACCATCTCCAGACATCATTAAAGCCAGGCTATAGCCCCAGGCTGCACATGAACCCGTTCTTCAAACTGTACACTTTATCCATAATTCAGCCATCTACCCTGAATTATTCAAGCAAATAGTGGGGAAAATAATGGCGTTCACCGAATCTTACTTACACATAAAACTATTTTAATGTTGATTTGAATTTTTGAGGTGCTCTGATGCAGAGAAGGAGGAGGCTTAAATAGCACTCATGGCCTCCTCTGCCTCAGTCTTGATCAGGAGCAGGGGAGGGTGTCCTAGCTCATAATTAGCAATGAGAGAATGGTAAATACATGCCTTTTGAATGTGCACACTCATGAATCAGGATATAAAAACCAGTCAGGTATTACATGCAATGGCATACAAAATATATTGTTTTAATGAGAGTTGAGAGCTAAGAGTTGATTTATGATCATCTGTATTTTCAAATTGTTACATTCTCTGACTGGATATATTGTTTATTACCATTTCTATCTTATTTATCAGACTTGAAACATTAGCAAACATCCAAAAACAGAATCACACAAGCTTCTTTAACCTTTCCAGATGTATATTACAGCTGGTGATGATATATGGCGTGACATGGTAGGGCTCCCTCTTTCCATGTATCCCAGTGTAGCCTTGCCACTTATTAAAAGGGGACAGGAGGGTAAATGCATCAACACCCTCTACTTGATATCCTATCAGAAAAAAAGGCTGAATTAACATTAGTTGCTTACTTACCATACGGTAACCCTCGCTGTTAAATCATTTACTCCCTTTTTGAGTGGGTAAGGCCATGCAACTTTTATCACGGGAAAAGAATCAGAATTCCCGGGATAGGAGAAGGGTGGCTCATGCATAAATAAAGCATACAGTACATGTTAGCACTATAACCTTGCTCAGGGGTTTGGCTGGAAGCACAGAGCACATTACTGAGAGGTTTTATACGGTATCACATAAAGGCTGTGAGCCTATGCTTCATAACGGGGCCTGTGGTGGAGTGGGGGAGAATGCATTGGAGGCAAACTCAGGAACTTGGGAGGACACACAGGAGAATGTCCTTGGGTCATACACACCAACACACTTTTGCGTATTCCCACTTCTGTTTGCCCTCTCTCACAGGCTTCACCGTCTTATTTTGCCATCAATAACACATAGACACATAGACACGCACGTTGTAAGGTAGCTGCACCAGAACGAGCATTGTAAGGTAGCAGCACCCTCTCCTCATAGCAGTGTGAAAGTTACTGAGCAAACAGCAAAACAACTTTTTCAGCTGCTCTACAATGACTTTGCATACAGTCAATAACATTTCTTGTTCTGTTTATGAGATTATGAGAGATGAGTCAAGCTTGCCCCCCTCTCTCCTCTCATTTCCTTTTTCTTTTACATCCTTTCTCTTTAACCCTGCCTCTCTCAAGCCGGATATAGATGCATAGGAGGAGAGAGAAGCGAGGGACAGGGTCACTAGGGGAATGGAGCGGCCTTCATGGGGGGGATGGAGGGTCAGAATGACTGGTGTGTAACAGAGAGCAACAGAGAGGAGGGAGCAAAAGATCACAGCAAGGTGGAGAGGAATGAGACCCAGACGTGAGAACTAATTTGACACATTTGCCCAGAATTCCTGCGCCGTCTGCCACTATCAACACATTTACCCTCTTTGTCTTGTTATCAAGGGAAATGAGGCCTCTGAGGTCTAGCATAGGTCGATGAAGGCAGATCAAAGAAGGTGCTTCTCCCAAATGCACAACCTCTCCCTCTCCTCGATCATATGGAAGAGAAAAAGAGACAAGCTTTAAGAAAAGTGAGACTGACAGTCATTTTCCTGTGCTGGTCAGGGGCTAAAATGTGAGTACATTGTATGTTACTATATTGGAAACATATGAGGTTAGATCACACTCTATGTCTGGCTGCTTTTTTTCTTCAATGTCTGAATGTCTGTATTTTACAGTAGAGATGGCTTCCAAACACCATTTAAAGGAGATATGATGGCATTTTCTAATTTCCTTCTTATCATTATCCATGCTAGCTTCCCTTTTCACTAATATGCAGCAAACATTAAGCCCATCAAGGAGCTCTTTAAAGAACAATAACCAATGATAAATGTTGGAGGTGCACATATTAGATGGAAGCCCTGGGTGTGGATATGTTTTTAATAGAAGCTATTATATCCAGATTTTTGCTTGAAGTTTGATCATCGTGCCTGCAACAACACTTCACTTAAAAAATTACCCTATAGAAGTGATGAGTATTCAAGACTTTATATTCTGCACTAAACTGAGCACTTTTTAACTTGAGGTGATTTGTTCTGCGAGTTTTGCTTTACATGGCGTTCTTTGAAGAAAATCTTTTCCACCACCCTAATGTCAGACAAGCAGATGAGTTCATTTTTTTCTGTTGAAGAGGTTGTTGATAAAGTCAAAACACAATACACTGAAACACTAATTGATTTCAAACTGTTCACTGAAACAGACGACAAGTCAGAAGATGATTAAAGAAACTGAGACTGAAAAACTGGTAGAAAAAATGGATTGTCCCTCACTGTTAAGATGTTTATTGTGGAAGTACTGACCAGCCTCCTGAAAGACATAGCAGCTTGGTCCAGTATGATATGAGCTTCTAGTAAGTTCTCTAACCGATTTAATCTAGACTGAAACCGGAGGGACTTTCTTTGTCACTCCAACTACATGTTCTCTCTAGCTGAGCTTCCATTAGCAACCTTTGTCTGCTGTAATGAGATATTCACTGTGAAATGTTAATTACTAAACAGGGGGCCGAGTGGCTTCCAGTACTGACCCCATTCTGATTAAACTTAATAACAATTGCCATGGCTCTCTGAAAAAGTGGGTTAGGAGAAAATTAGGTTGTACAGTGGAAAGTAACTTAACGATTGAAACAAAAGAAAACTTCATTGTCCAATTTACAGTAAAGGTCATAACAATATGCCAATCATTGGGGGGTAAGTTGTGTTCATCTCAATGTCGTCAGTTTGGTGTAGTGTAGAAATATTGTATGTTGTGTGTGTGTGTATGTATGTGGGAGGGAGAGATAATGGATGAGTATTTGCCTACAGCATGTGTAAGTCTGGGTAAGTGTGTGTGTGTACATTCAACCAGAGGAAGATCAACAGCTATTTTCTCCTGTTTGTATGCCTCTAAATCCACTCGTATCTGCATGAATCCGGCCCTGTGTGCTTCTAAATGGCAAAGACCTTCTCTGTTGGCTCAGCTATGAATAACAGTAATTGTTCAGCCCCACTCCCTGTCTATTCCCTTTGTGCCCTTGCCAGCTGGCATCTGGTGCCCGTCGACAGTAATATTCACCCTCAAACACACACACACACAGAAACTCACACAGACACAGAGTCATCACACACCCAGTATCACAGTGGAGCACACTGCTATACGTTTGTGGTTACATGACCCTTCGGCTGTGTCCAGACGTTTTCGCAGCCCCAGCGTCAGCTTAGATGGCACTTGGCTAATGCATACTCGCATACAGGATGAATTCATCATGTATATAAACACACATGCATGAAGAAATAATGGAAAGTTTTGTAAGGCTAGATTGTTGCAGTAGGACACCTGTAAGTACACAAACATTCACACAAGACTTAAACACAGTTCACTCATGATGCAAGCTCACACACACACACACACACACACACACACACACACACACACACACACACACACACATGCACCCACAAAGGGCTCCCCCCCTGTCCTCTCAACCCCCTGTCCAACGTTTTCAAAATGATCTCATCAGATTAGCCCCAGATTGCTACCTATTACAGACCGGCTACTTATTTAGCAATTTAGCTAGGGGGAAAATTGCCCCCGCTTGATGGCTAATTTTCAGGGGTGACATTTGCCACATTGGGCTGCACTGTTGAGAGGCCTCTTGTTGGATAGACAGGAGGTCCAGTTGTAGTAGAACCATTAGTACAAAATTATCCCCTCTGAGTTGATCTACTGACAGGAGTATTCACATTGTGGAGAGAGATCAAGGAGCTATTGTTGCTCCTTATGATCACTCTCATCTTGGTCATGTATTAGAGGTGCTGATCAATGGTGGCTGCTGCTCTTTCAAGGAGGGGAAGCTCATTTTTTTTCTTGGCCTACATCATAAATGTGTTTATTTATATGTAAATTCTACCCTCCTTTCCTTTTTTAGAAATTTTTAACAAAGACAAAGTCTCTGGGGATCGGTAAAGTCTCTGAATCAGTTCAGAACAACGGATTGAAAAACTCTGAAAATGTTCAGATGGATGTAAAAATTTTGAGATTGCTGATTTGCTGATTTTGCTGTCAATCAAAAAGGGATTCCAGCATTAATCCAATGACCATCCAGTTTTGGGCAATGGAACAACCCACTCTACGCTTCCCTGTTGACCCTCATAGACGATGAGCATCCGACTGTGTAAAGCACTGCAGCGCTGTGGGGATGAATGAGAAGGAAGTCCTGTCAGTGTCCTGTGATAAGTAGCTGATTCTGAACAAAAGCACATATCTATTCAATGAAATGTACATACATGTGCATATTTCACCACTTTCTTTTTTATATATTTAAGGGGGAGCAGAGCTTCCCTTGCAGTCTCAGAGCAATAGCCAAAATTTAGCCAAAAGTCCAAACATTTTTCTCTTGGGCTTTTTTCTCAAGATGAAAGATTTATAAACTTATATGCTGATAGAATAAAATAGCATATTCCAAAAAATGAAACTTGTTTCTGTAAAATATTTGTCTTAAAGTTTTGATTTCTAGCCTTTCATGTGCTTTTTTTATGAAAAAAAAAAACAGCTGGAGCAATTGAAAAGTACTTTTTGTCTTTTTGTCTTAGTTTATTTTTGCAGTGTAGTGGTATGTTTCTCCCAGTTGTAATCAAAATACCAACGCTAATCTCATATTTTTCTTTTCAAAATGACACCATTTATAAATAAATACTTAAGAGCTCATTCATCAATTTTAATTCAAGGTAGCATTAAGCAGACATATATCAGGCAGTAAATGCATTTTAGTAAAATCAGGAAAAAAGTAAGAAATTAAAAAAAAAAAAACATTGTAATATTGGGCAAAACAGCAGGTACCTCAGGCACAAGAAGCTCAAAATTATTTTGGTTGGTGTGGATAACAATTTGAAAAATCATAAAATGCTGGTGCACACAAACTGTTCGGTGACATGGAGGCTATTTTTCCACCTGTATGATATCTTTGGTTCCTGTATTTTCCTTTCCATACCTTCATCTGGTAGCTGTTTGCTGTTTGAATTCCTCTCACATTGGCCTAAATGTCTCATGTTCCAACCTCTAACTTCAACCCCTGACTGTGATAAAAGTAGAAGTACCAAAGCTGCCAGGTTTTAATGCTTTGATTGCCTCTCAGTGAGGATGTATTTACCCCTCATACTGTACGATGCATTGGCTAATGGCATTTGCTGCACCAAATGGGATATGCTATGCTGATGTAAAAGTGCATCAATAATCCCTGGTGAGTTATGAACTGACCATGATTATGGCTCTGCAACTGCAGGAAATCCGTTTGAGGCTGTAAAATAAAAAACCATGACATTATAAATATGCAGGCTGTAAAAAAGATCCAGCTGACATTGCCAAAAATAACCCTGACACACTACAGAAATATGGATTATCGCCTAATGCAATACAATTCTCTTTATATCTGTCATGATCTGGAATACTCCCTCTGCTCTCATTTAAAATGAATGGACAGACCTCATGTACAGTTTGTTTTATGCGGTTCTGATTATGTCCATGGAGGGTGGCTTTATAGCTGTGTGTGTTTGTGCATTATTCTCTCTGTTGTCTTTGATGTTGTTTTTCTTCAGTGACAACAGATAACAGAAGGAACAAAAGAAAAAATACTTAGGGCTTTAAAAGGAAATCTAACTTAAACATCAATCAAACTCTCTAATTTAACCCTTTTTATGCTGTTTTTATCGCAGACCACAAGGGTTATTCCTGTCTTCTCCCACAAAAATTCAGTAAGCAGAGCATGAAAATGCACAACCATCTATTGTTCTCTACATGTCAAAGGTTAGAGTTGGCACACATCGGCCCCAGGGTTAGTTTTAGGGTTTTCAACTCTTTTTCTAGTTTTCTACCTTTGACAACCACATCCTTGATTTTGTATAAAAAAGTGGAACTTCAGGGAACTTTAAAATAATCAGAGAAAAGGTACTTAGGGTACTGAAAACAAGTTTCATCAGCCAAAACAACTTCTGTTCCAATTTTGGTCTTGTACAGGACACAAACCCTGCTCTCCTATGCGAAAGTCCTGGATTTTTTTTAATGAACTCTTCTCGTCCATTTACAGACTTTGTAGCTTTCTGTCATATATCACTTTGATTACTGTTCAAATCTGGCTTGTTAGATTTATTTTTTTAGCACAAAGGTTCAATCAATACAAAATCTGTACTTAACCAATCGTAAAGTAAGAAACAGCCTTTTTTTCTCCCTTGTAATCTGATAAAAGCACAGCAGAAGGAACATATGAGCTGCAGGATGTGGAAGTGCACTTCAGGACATAGTGACATCACTGTTGGATGTAAGAAGTGTAACCACACCCACCACTGATTGCTGCAGCTGCTGGCTTAAAAATAGAGCTTGAAGTTTGATCTTGACCTTTAAAAACATAGTTTTACAATCTCATGAGGTAATATGTGCTTAAATTTCTTTCTGCTGAGTAAATATTATGATTTTTGTTTGGATAAATCAGAAAGGCCACGCTTTACTTCCATTCTCAAGCTTGTGCTTTTGTATGGTTGGTGTTATAACAAGCAAATTGAATGAAATTTTAAAAGAGAATTACGAACTGAGTCACCAAAGGTCACGTTTCTTGGTAGACAGTGCCAAAGACAATGAAAAACAGAAAAATGGGTTGCAGTATCTTTTTTGCACACTTATGACCTGCACAAAGGCATTAGTAGAGGCAAAACAAGAGCATTATGTCCCCAATAATAACCAGCATTAGGAACCCTGAAGACCCAGCTGTGTCCAGGGCCAGACATATTGGCTAAACAAAGCCTATTTACCCATGCACTTTCTGCCTGGCCTGTATCAGCCAGCCACACGTATACACATATGCATAATGGAGAAATAATGGGATCTTCTAATAATTTGTTTTGGAAAGCAGAGGGATGGAGAGTCTGAGGCTGGCTCTCTAAATGACATGCCCCAGTGGCCTAACACGATTAGAATTTAAACTATGAGACCACCAAGCCCTTCTTCAGGGGTCGAGATGAAATATTGAGATTGCCAACGTGGCTTTTGGTCTCCTCTCAGCTCTCTGCAACATTCCCCCACTCTGACACTTGTCTGCCAATCATGGTGATGGACAGCTAACATGGAGAGAGCAAAGAGAGGTCTGCTGAGCCGGTTTGTTTGAGTCAGTTTGCTTGGTGAAATAAAGGATGAGTGACACCTAAAGACAGGCAGACTTAAGGTAGCTTTAGTGAGGTGATTTGCAGTTTATTTAAAGAAAAAAATCATGTTGGGGAAAACATAAAAGGCTAGGAGTTCACATGTAGGACTTGCTGACAGTCATGTTTACTACCGGTAGCAATTATCTGCTCTGTTCTATTCTGTGAGCTGAGCTGGGTGACATTCCTGTAGGTCCATATGTCTTACATTCAAATCAAGGAAATGTGTCAATTTTCAGAGGAAAATTAAAATATCACCTGTCTAAAATGTTGAAGCTTTGAAACTATATTTTCAAAACTGGATTTAATTAAAAACAAGTTATAAAAAGGAATTAGATTTAGCTGAAGACAAAGTTATTGAAAACAAAATTAGATACACAGACTCAGTGAAATGGCAAGGCTCAGCATAGAAGAGTCGTCAATTCATGCATAGCACAAGAAATTTATGGGGACAGGAACAATGTTGGATAAAGAGGGAAAAAGTTCTGAGGAAAACATTGATTGTGGAACACAAGCCATTTAGCATTCTCCTACAAAAATAGTTCTGTTAAATCTTTTTTTTTTCAAATAATTCCATATTTACCCTGCATTACTTAACAGTTTCCTTTTTGAGTTTTTCTTTATATTTGTTTTTTCTTTTTTTAGTTTTGACAATTTCTTTGAACTGTAAAGAGACTTTGTGGACAGTATGGCTGTTTCCAAACACTACTCGTGCCTATTGATTTGGCAGAAAGCAGGAGGCAACACTTGCAAGATCTGTAATATTCTAAAAATTCCCAGGTGTCCCACTGATCTGGGAAATTTCTCAGTATGCAACAGATCAGTCTAGCTGGCATACTGTTTCCCACAATGCACAGCGCTAATGCTGTTTGTCTGCGTGGGAGCAACTCAGGTTTATTTGAATTATGGTCACCTACTGGAATAAATAAGCACAACTACAATACAACAACACTAATGCTAGATGGTCCGTGAGGTAGAAGTGAAGTAACACAAAAGAAACATTGGCAAATCTGCTCACTTTATATCATGTAAGAGGTGTTTACTTGTACAAAATTCATAAAGACCTGTACATTTCACTGATTACCTTTTTTCAACTGGCAGCCTTCGTGGGTAATATGGAAGCAGTTTTTCCATCAGTTCTAAATTTTAAAAAAAGTCAGTTGTTTCCAGATTTATTTTCAATACACAATTACTTTTGGTATAAGATTAAATATTAAATATAACAATTTTGCCGTAATAAACTTATATACGTTTAAAAACAGGGCCCTGAAATCCCTCCCTAAATTTTTTATTTTCCTTAATGAATTTAAAATGTACCTTGAACCAATGAAAGTAATGAAAAGATCAAAAACACTCAAAACACAATAACAACTCCCTTTCCATGCCTGATTTTTATTTTTTTTTTCTAAATGTTTTATTAACTTGTAATTGTAATCAAATTTTATTGTTCCAGTAACTTCACCACTGATTGATATAAAATGCTTCATCTGATAATCTCTTTGGATATTAATGACTGAAATGCCAAATGTATCTGTGGTTTGTTTTCTATGTTTGTGATTAAGTTAAACATAAAATAAATAAATAAATAAATACATGAGCTCCACTGTCCGAAACAGAAATCTGTGGTAGTATACTACTTAACAGACCTAACAATCATACTACAATCATACTACATGCAACATGTGAAAGAAGTAGATACTTTTACTAGTAGTATGTAGTATGTGGTTTGGAATACAGCCTATGTTTCCTGTCCTTTAGATCTTATATTTTTGTCATCTAAACTTGATGAATGATGGCGTAACTGCTCTGAGGCTGTGGATGAAAGAGACTCCTGCTCGTTCTCAAGACTTGGCAGTTATGGCTTTTATACTGTGGCAAAAAGGAAGTGGTGTTCTTTTTTAAATAGATTAGGTGGTTCTTCTTTTAACTACACTGATAGTTTACTGGTGTGTGGGCATATCTGCCTGTCTCTGTTTTTTTTTTTGTCATAAAGTTGATAAACAGACTAGGAAATATGAATCAAAGTAGCTTGGTGTACTGATGTCCATTTGCTTTGTGCTTGTTTTAGCTTGATGAATCTAATCTTCTCTTAAATTCAACTGTATGTATGTATGTGTATATATATATATATATATATATATATATATATATATATATATTTTTCATTTCCTTTTTGTCTTTGCAATGCCTCTGAGAATCTTTTTTAACAAAACTGGTCAAACTGAAATTTAGAACAGAGAGGATAATTTGTGTTCTCCCCCTCTCTGATGAAGGAGTATGAACCACAGAAACAGTGTTTGGCACAGAAGCAGAAGACAATTATTATTTGAATATTTTTCTCCCTTATAAATAATACAAACTATTGCCTGCTTACTGAACTGGGCGCTGTGAATGAGAGAGAAAGAAGGAGTATGTACACTCTTGTGTTGGTGCACTGAGTGTTGGTGTGGTTTTTGGACATGTATGCATAAGAAAGCAACTGTGTATGAGAATGCATTTGCTCTCTCTGCATCCCATTCAGAACTAAAATTAAGAAAGCTGAATTGTGTACATGCAAAGGTTTATAAAAAAGTGCAGCTATAATTGTGCAGAGGTTAAGAGGTTGCCAGCCACCATCCCCCAGGGCTCCATGCTGCCAGTGAACATATGTTTATCTCTGTGATCTCCTGGCACAGCAGCCTTAGACTCTCAGTGTGTGTCCCCTCAGACTCTGCCCCTGCCAGGAGAGCAAACATGTAGATGTGGAGTCTGAAGGAAGACGAAGAGGAGTTGAAGCAGCTTCTTGGTGAGATAAATGCCTTATGGGTTTAAAGCCCCATTCTGCGTATTTGGTAACACCACAACCACCCACCCTCTCACCCACCCATCAACTTTGACTGTTGAAGTTATGGATGACCCCTTGATGGTGATTTGCACCATCATCAGTTATCGCCATTGGAGTTTAATCAAGCTTTCTATGAACTTGAAACTTGGCATAAGACTCAGCTGCATATATAACAGCTGACATGAGTGTGACACTGGTGCTTGTCTGGAAACCTAGAGTCATCATTTTCTGCCATGTCTTTGCTACGGCTGGTTGGATCTTGACATTTGTATTCTTAAGGCCAAAGTAAAGCTGACTGACGATGTCAGACTTCTCTGAAATCTGAAAATGTTATGGAAAAGAGAAATTCATTCCATCACAGAAAGTTTTAACTTTTTGAATTTCAAATGCACTTATTTAACTTCCTAAAACTCTGTAGACTGCCCTTAATCTAAAGCCATAGTTTTATCTTTATCACAGCATTTGTATCCAGTGGAGAGGTAAGGGATAATCATGTTATAAGGCAAGGCACAAAAAGGTTTTCATGCCGTTAACTACAGTAACACTCACAACGCTATATGAGCAACATAATAACATGCTGTACTATATTACTCCATTATAATTTGTATAATAAAGAGTAGTATAAAGTATAAAGAGAAACGTGCAAACACTAGTGTTAATACCCCTCTATTTGCTGTGCCTGCTCCTTAGCTAACAAATTCACCTTGCTTACTGACACGATCTGCTACATAACAGAAGATAATCATTGTTGAATATATAAATTACAGTTTCCTTCCAGCAGTTTGGAGAAAGGAGTTAGTGATTTAGCACTGACTTCTAGGAACATAGCACTTTTGCGATCCAGGCACGTTTTAGTGGCTTTAAGCTCATTGTTATGATTTTTATGGCATTCAGCTCTGTTGATTTATATTCTAATCAGGTGTTTTCCTCACTTAAGCCATGACTCTCCTGTTGATCCTTTGTGCTAATCATTATCAGCACAAAACAGTAGTTTGACACTTAACATCGTGAAATTTAGAGACGCTTAGTGTGAGTGTGAACCAGAGAGATGTTGTCAGCAGTGTGTATGGTTGAGTGTGGTTTGGTTAAATTGGTTGTTCTTTCTTTCACCACTAGCTATGGAGTAGCAGTGGGCACAAACACAGTTGACTCATTTAAAAGACCTTTACTTTTGTAGACTATTTGCTTTGTGTGTTCTCTTTAATTTCATGAGTTGTCTCGAGGAAGATAACTGGAACGCAACAGTGTGTGTCTTTGACCTCACATGGAAGGTGAAGCATGCCAAAAGGGTTTCTTTTGGAGCTTTTATAAGAAATGTAAAAATACCAGGAGGTTTGGTCGCGTGTTCAAACCACTCAGAGCATTTGAATATGTTGAGAGTCACATTACACTTTCCCTTGCCACAAGCTGATAATCAGCACAAGTGCTGAAATTTAACATGTCAGAAGATCCTTCTTGACAGACTAACTGCTGACTTACAAACCATCACAGCGCTGTTATTCCTCTGTAAAAACAAGAGAGGGAGAGAAAGTGCTGATCAACACTTGTTCTCACATAAAATGACAGTTCTTTAGTCTGAGATATCATTACAGTTATTTCAATATAACTAGAAATACTTCAACAGGGCTTACTGGACAAAAATATCTCAATCTTCACCTGCAAAGCTTTTCCCTCAAGAGCAGCGAGGATAGAAAAATCAAAACAAACCTGCTTCCAAGTGAAAAAGAAAAACAAAAGAAGCCTCCTTGCAAATGAAAAAAAACATATAGGCACTTAGGGTGTAAGCTCAGAAGGTTCTTTTGTTTCCAGTATGACTCAGTTTTGTCTTTGTTTTTTTCCACTTTAATCAGCATAGTTAAAGTACTTCAGCTTGTTGGTCTCAGAAGGACCATGCTGTGAAGTTTCTTCTCCCAGGACTCTTTTTCCAAAGCTCTGTCTTTTGCTCACTTCAGGGGGCAACTGTAATAGAGATATCCTGATGTTTTCAGCAAAAGTCTTGTCACTTTTGTGCTAACCTCTTTGATATGATGAAAGAGGGAGAAAGAAAGGAAATATGAAAGTCTAAAGAAAGAGAATGATGGCGGGATGTCCAGAAGACTATAAAGAAGAGAGTCATTCCTTGTTCATCTGATTCTAATTTGGATTTAAACTGCAGGCTGATGTCACTGCGGAGCGGCACATTTCTGGGTAATCACAGTGGAATCCAGGAGAATGAAGCCAACAGGAAAAAAAAAATGCTGAACAGGTGCACAACAGTCGCTCAACAGAGCCATCTTTCTTTTTTTTTAAATCTGTGTTATCTCTCACAGGACAGAACACGGACGGCGGTGAAAATGGTGCTGCTCAAACATGCTGTCACACAGTACAACATTCAAGTCCACTCTGAAGCTCAACAGCTGTTTCTGCCAACAGCTCACTCACTTTTCTTTCTTCCTCCTTCTTTGTTTTATTCAGTATTTTCTTCCCTTTCCTCCCTTTTTCCTGCACTGCCACCCAACCACCCTAATTGGCCAACTTCTGGGCGGCGTGCCATTGTCCCATTTCCCGCCATCACATCTGCTGATGATAAGTTTCACTCAGTTGTTGTGCATTAACAAATAATGATCAGCCGCCTGTTTATGTGCAGTGCCAAGGCAGAAAATTGACGTCTAATTGTTTACTTCTTGTAAAGCAGTGGGATGTTTTTGTCCTGCCGACACACAGAAACGTTTATCTACCCTGTCCCTATTTGATGATGTCAGTGGAGAATTGTGGGTTTCTGGTATGAGGGCCTTGTATGGCTAAGTGACTGCAAGAGCCCCCAGTAATCCCCCTGTTCAGGATGGGCCCCGCTGGGGCCAAATGAAAGATGTAATAGGATCCCTCTGTGTGCCTGCTTCCCCTGCAAGGTTGGAGATTAACACTAGTGTCATATTCGGCTCTGTCTGCCAAGGTTGGACCTCTCTGTCACACTCTCTAACAAGCCTTAACATTTCACAAGCTTTAGACTAAACAGCTACATAGATTATTGTAGAATGTATTAAAGCTAGGCCATTAATTGCAAACAAGATCAAATCACAATATGGCCCGCCAATCGCAGAAAGTGCAATATTCCTTGAACCTGAAATGTGTCAGAATACCAGTTAACTTTTTTTTTTTTTACAGTAAATGTTTTCTGTTCTTCACCAGTGTTACTCAACCCAGCTCAACCAAAGGGACAAACTGTTGAAAACTGCCTTTGACAGAGAAAAAGTCTAAGTGGTGAATAGTGGCAACTTGAAAAATACTCAGAAGGTAACAAATAATTGTCAGAAAAGTGAAAGGAAACAGTCCCAAGTGACTAAAATGGCCAAAGGTAACAAATAAATAGCAAAAAAGTTTACATGGAAAATAGGCAAGAAAATTGGGAGAAAACTCAAAAACAGTCAGAATGTATCAAAATGATGAACAAAGTGACAAAACAGAGAAAAGTGACAAAAATGACCAAAGGCAACAAAAAAAATGGCAAAACATTAGGATGTCAAAGTTGCAAAAATTGGCCTTAAAGTGGCAAAGAGGAGTGAAAAGTGGTCAGAACAGACAACAAGCAATGAAAATTATCAAGAAAATTGAGAGAAAACTTGAAAAACAGTCAGATGGTAGCAAAAATGATGAACAAAGTGACAGAAAACAGTAAAAAGTTGTAAAAAATGGCCAAAAGCAACATCAAAATGGCAAAAAGTTTGGATGATACATAAAAAATAGTCAGAAAGAAGCAGAAAATGACATTAAGGTGGCAGATAAATGAAAAGAAAACAAGAATGGACGCAAAAAAAGTCACAAGTAGCAAACAGAATGTTATGGGTTGCTGTTGTTGTGCTGTAATTAGTTTCCATGTTAATTTCCTATGATGTGTTTGTTAAAAACACACAAGATGGAGAACCTTAAAAAAAATTGTACAAAAAATGCAATCACAATTAGATTATTTTTGCAAATTGTTCAACCCAAGGATATATTATCTTTTTCAAGGTAGAATTTTCGGGTACCTGACCCCTCTTTATATTCTTATTTAGCAGCACTTATTGAAAAGATGTTCTGCAAAGTTTAATTTACTGATCTAAGGAGGCATCCAAAACAGCAACTACAATGATCAAAAGCTTCCCTCCTGTGTCTAAGTTATTTTTCCAAATCTGCCGTCTCCTCCAGAGAGCAACAGGCCTCCAGTATTATTTCCTTCAGGCCAATGACGTCTGTGGAAAAACGGAACAACAGCAGAATAGGAAGAAAAGGTGGTGGTAAAGGTGGCTGATGCTGTGTCAAACCTCGAAAGAAACACATCACAAGGCTGAAAACCCAGGAAAGATTAGCGCTACATTCAAACTGTCAATCAGACGGGGTGTGTGTGAGGGATTGCAGTTCCATAGTTTAGATTCCACTGACTTACAGACGCCGGCATGAAATAAAAAATAAGGAGATACAAAGCTGCCAACACTGGCTGCCAACATTTCTGGAGCCTCTGAATCAGCCAGCTCCGACCAGTTTCAGTGGCAGCAGTGACAGAGAGACGAAGAGCTGTGGCTCTGAGTAGAAACCCAGTCTGCAGCAGTTTGGCAAACCCCTGGACTTTTACAGTGAGAGAGAGAGGGAGAGAGAGACTATGTGTGTGTGTGTGTGTGTGTGTGTGTGTGTGTGTGTGTGTGCGGGGACTCCAAGCTGGAGAGGCTTCAGAGAAAAGAAAAAGTGTGTGTTTGTGTGTCAGTGTATGGCCACAGTAGTCAGGCAAACCAAACGAGCGTACGTGCACATGGGGACTTGGCGGTGGGAAAACTCCTCTAATACATGTGCTCGCAAAAGTACACACAGATACACTCACAAGTTTGTGCGCACTCAGTCAGGAGTCAGCTGTCTGCTCCTGCTTCTCAGTTCATTAAACCAAATCCCAGAGACTGGACTGAAGAATTTAAATGAGAGCCTCCCCTCCCCTTCCTTTGAAGTTCTGCCCCTTTCAAGCTCACCGTAGCCGTAGTTGCACTTCAAATCTCTAACAGGTACAACACGCCCACTTTGTCACTGATCCATTCCCCTTCTTGCAGTTTTGTGTGTGGTCTGTCCTGCACCTTTGAGCGTCACATGGCAGTTAGAGCAGACACCAACACCCCTGTTTTGCCAAGGCCCTGACCTTGGGGAGGGGAGAACAAAGTTTTAAACCCTGAAATTGTATATATGTGTAAATCCGACAAAAATCCCCCTTGCCCAACACCCACCCGTCCCACGTTTGTCCGTGCCTTGTAGCTCCAGGTCCCCACAAAAAAAAAAAAAAAACTGGATAACTGCAGTGTTTAGAGGAGCATTTGGGATAACAGGGCTCTCCTGACAATTGGAGGGAGCAGCCATGGTCGCTTGCAACAGTAACCAGAGAGACAGGGGTGAAAGGGAGAGCAGATTAGAGACTTTCAATGGAGGGACTTGAGGTAACTGTTTCAGAAAAGAGGCTGATCCTCTTGTTTACCTCAAACTCTGACACTTAAACCTGCACACACAACTCATGCTTGATTTTTTTTTGTGTGAAGTGTATTTAATTACCCTTGGGGCAACTTAAACCTGTTCACACCACTTTTTCGCAGTCCAGACATTTAACTTCAGTCAACAGAAAACACTTTCAAAAAACACTGGAAAATGCAAAAAGTTGAGATTTGTTTTCATTGCGAAGCCTGTTCCAAAGTTATCAGTGAGATTCCTGATATTTTGATCGCTGTAAAAGTAATCAAGGAAGATGCAAGTGAGCAGTTGTCTCAAGAAAATTAAAATGATTTTCAGATTTTACCTTCATGTTTGCATTGATTACTTTTCCCTTAAATTTACAAACTCTTAACAGACTCTCTTTTCTTTATCAAAACAGAAACACTCTAAAACTCCCGAATCAAGGAAAAAAAACAGGCCCAAGAACTCATCATGTTCTGTCTGCAAGTACAAAATCTTCATCTGTATTTTTTTTTCAATCCATGAACTTCTGAAGACATCCCCTCCCCCCTCCCTCTCACCTAACCTCTGACCCAACCTTGATTCTTCCCTTTTCACCGTTTGCCAAAAATCTTTTGGAAGAGGCCATCTCTGGCTGTTTCTCTATGGAATATCCTCCCATCCCATACTCAACCCCCCTCCTTCCAGCCCAGCATCATCCAGCAGCTCTCACTCCCTGTATCAGCTTTTTTGTCAGGGATTTGCCTCCCCAATCCCACAAATCAACAGAGGATAGATGCCTATTGTGCCTAATCAAAGCACTTCCTCCTGGGGTAATCCCTCAATTTGAGCAGGAAGAAAAGCCCAGTGAAGGGGGGAATGTTCTGGATCAATCCTATGAAGGGCCCATATTATACACTCTCATTTAGATTTCACCAAAGAGACACAGCCAGCCAGCGGTCTTAACCCCCCCTCTAACCACCTCCAACTGCTCCTCTTTTCTGTTTGTGTTTATCTTTATTTTACTCTCCTTTCTCTTTTTATTAATCTGCTTTCCATTTGCTGTGATTGTCAGCGAGTGTCCTGGCATGCCGGCTGGTTAGCACGTGGCAGCTCTTTCAGCGCTGCTTGTTTACCGGAGGAAGGTTGAGGATGATTGACTTGTCTCTGGTGAGAGCTTGTTCATACAGGGGATGTGGGATGACAGGATCATCGACCTAGATGTTTCTGTCAGTCAGTACACAAAGACCTCACCAGCTTTCAGCAAGGAGGTGATGTAAAGACATTGTTGGGCTAGCTTCATTGGGACCTGACTGTCTGTCATTTTGGTCATTCATGCTCAAATAGGTTGAAAATATTGTTCCATTCTGATGGTTACTTACATTCTTTCTTAACATGTGTGAGATTGTCACCATTTCATATCTGTGAGAAAAATGTTGTGACTTAAAATCCTTTCATCAGTAATTCAAACATTGAATTTGCTCTTTTCCCATTTGCATTTTCATCAAGATGCAACAATCTCTAGATTACTTTAACATTGATAAAGGATTTACTATTCATCAAATCTGTCAAGTCGGTTCCATTATCAAATCCAGTTACATGCTTGCATACACAAGACTAGCAAAGGGAGAATATTTAAATGGGTATAAATTCAAAGATTGGATCAGAAACTTTTAAAGACCAGAAAAATCTTGAAAGTTTTGGTTATTTGGGGAAAAATGCCTTAATTTAAATGAAATACAGTCATTTTCAAATTAATCTTCAAGCATTGCTTTGAAAAAGCACTGTTAAACACTGTTTTATTAACATTATACTGTCTGTAAAACTGCCCTTATTCAGTTTTGAAAAAGGCGTACACTGCATAAAAATATCTCACTGATGGGATTTCAGCTAAGGGTACAACATTGCTTTGAAGAAACACTGTTAAAAGGATCATTTCCATCCACTTTACACTCTTACAATTTACGTTTTGAGGTTGTGAGACAAGTTTCCTCGCATGTTGATTGAAGTTGAATTTAGATCTTGGAGTTTTTCTCTGTAATTTCAACCTAGTTTCAACTTTGAAGTCCTGTTTAGTTCTCTGTAAAGCAGAGTGCTGCCAACATGAAGCACATTAAAATAAATATTTTCATTCTCAGAGTAGTGTCTGCAACCATATCCTGCTCTCAGCAAATCTTAACAAGTTGCTTTGTCTAGAGACCAACAGATGTGACTGCTGTGTCTGTTAGGTCTTTAAGTAGTTGTTGTGTTAAGTCTCAAAGACAGCTGCTGTTGGTTGCTTTCCTGAGAACTGGACCAGGTTACCAAAAAGATTATTGAAAGAAAACCTTACACCCCTTTCTTCTACTTCTGGACTTAATTGCCGTCTTTGAATTTTTGATAATGACACATTTCTCTGTTTTTGGACATCTTTGATGTCGGAGTCTTGTCCCAGTGGAGTGCTCTTTCCTCTGCTCATTCATTGATGCAGTGTAACCCAAACTTGAGGTCTTGTACTTAGAGCTGCATCAATTGAAGTCATTGAACAGAGCTGACAGAACATGACCTTTACGGGAGTTCTGAGGTTACTGTTCTCAAGCGGAGGAAGTCAAAACAGACGAGTGGATTAAGTGAGAGGCGGCATCCCTGGAGGCTCATTAGAATAAGAGAGGAATAAGCAGACAGAGAGACCAAAGGAGCAGTCCCAGCTGGACTGACTTCCCCTCAAATCTGACCTCATCACCAGAAAATACTTCATGCCAGTCCATCTGGTCAGGTACCAGACGGGACACAACGTTTTCCCGTTGTGAAGGATTAAAGTTTGATAGAAACTTACACTCAGAAAAGTTTCAATTTAAACAAAACTAATAACAGTAAAGCAAATGTTGAGTCAATCCAAATCAATTTTACAGGCAAAACTCATTAATATCTACAATAGGCTGGTCCTGGACTTGGGGGCGAAGATAGCTGATTACACCTTTTTGAGTATAAAGCCAAGTTTACGCTTGGGAGCACAGACGGCTGGTCCGTACCATGTGGCGTAAACAACCTCAACCATGGCATGTGCTAGTCCACCATAGGGTCTTATACCACTCTGTTCCCTCCTCACTCACAGTAAGAATAACTATTACATTTCAAATCAAAAAGGCATTCTGGGTACAACTTAGAAGCTCTAGCTTTGCTAAACAGCTGAGGAGCAGGGTGGGTAGGGGGTGGGTGGCTAAGGTGCACAGAGATTTTGGAAACAAAGCGATGAAGGAAAAAGTGAGCAGTGATACATCAGAAGAATGTTATTCTGGGAGGGGAGCAGTGTGTTTCGTTTGGAAGTTTTATGGTTTTAAAAAAATCTGACATCGCTCCCTAAAGGGGGAACAGTGGCAGTGGCACAGTGAAACGTGTGAATTGAAAAATGGGTAATATTACAATAAAAAGGCCATACAGAAAAATCAGTGGTTTTCTTACAGTTATTTCTGGGTATCTTGGGTTAAGGTTATATATCAAGCTTTTTCTCAGCTCCCTGATTAGTAAGCAATGTTCAGCTGCTGGAGCAAATACGAAGTGTTATTACTGTCAACTTCCTACCTTGAGCACATGGCATCAGCGTCTGTGTGGCATAAATACCTTGAGCAGAAGTGAACAGCACTTGAAACTAAAGAGTTCCCATTGAGTAGCACCTATTAATTTTTTGGCATTGTTGACTAGAATGATTAAAAAATGTAATCCTGCTTAGAGTTTTTTAGTTTTTTTTTTTGTTGACATAATATTATAATATAAACATAATATGAAAAGACTTAACATAATATCTAACAGGATGTTAATGAGGGACTTATATTTTAATAGGATTGTACACAGTCCAACAGCCACTTGCAAGAAATGTACTACAATGTGAACTGCTACTGTAGCAAGCGACCATAAACAAGTTTGGTCTCTTCACGTTCACACAAGGCCTCGCTTGAAATTGCACAAACATCAGTCCACAACTTTTGGCTTTCCTGCAGCTCTGCTCTTGAGGTCTTCACATGGAGTCATTAACTAGTGATTTTGCTTTCTGTTCAGCAAGTGCTTCCACAGATTTAGACATGAATCTGAGGTCTTACTCTACTTTCTGGACGTGCAGTAGTGTAGATGGTAGCAGTGGTGTAAGATGGCAGCCATGTGTGGCCCATATTGTGATGATGTGATGGACGATGTGAGTAATTCTCATTAACTGGGAAACGGCACATTAACATTTATTACTTTTGAAAGAGGTATGATTAGCTGAACTAGCAGCCCTGTGTGCAGGCACTTGAATTCCCAGATTACGCTATCCTCATATATACGCCTTGTGAAACAGAACACACAGCTGCTTTATTTTCCTGCTTGCTGGCACTCGCAGTAACTGCTGTAAATTTTCAGTCCAACTCTCTCTTAACTGCAACTTCTTTCATTTGGAGGTCTGCATTTTTCTGCACAGGCAACAGTATCTACCGTCCCCTTGCAGTCTTTCTGCCTCTGTGCACTGTCCTGTGCTCTGGTGAGTATGACTCTCTGCACTCTGAGGCCCACAAGTGTCCCCATCCCCTCTTTTGGCCTTGCTTTCTAACCCAGATCAAATGTTAGGCTTTAAAAAGCTAAAGTTTGATGTGGATGAGCAACTGCCTATGAAACACTTTAATCCGCAATGCTGTAATGTATTTAATTTCACACCCTCTGATGGTGTTGCCCCTTCTTAGGATTACCCAAGGGAAGAAGGGAGGGGGTGGGAGCACGAGGGCAGTCACTGAAGGCTTTCGTACGAAAGAACAAGACTTAAGGGAGAGAAAGAGGGGGAGATATACGAGGGGAAGGTGGGGAGTGTGAATGTAAGAATGCATGAAAGAATATACAGGGGAAAAAATCAGATGAGGCAGAGAAAATAGAAAGAATCAGGAAGAGAAGAGTGATAAGTGAGGGGAAAAAAGCATTTCTCTAAGAAGGGAAAAATCTGGCCATGGAGTCTGCTTCAGAGAGAAAAAGAAGAATGCCACTTTACAATTTGGAATGCTTGTATTCAAATAGGAGGTCGGAGCTTTGGAGCCTGAAGAATGCAGCTATATCTGCATTGTCACACCCTCTCCCCCTCTCCTGCTTGGATAAGGAGAAAAGACACCCTGGCAAATCCCATTGTAGAGCTTGGGAGCTTCATAAAGTTAAAGAGCGATGGATATAGTCTTGGCCCCCTTATGAGATGAGGATCTATCTGGCCTGGCTTTCGGAAGCCCGAGACGCATACGCAGGGATATTGGAGGCAATAATTCCCCGGGACGGGAGCACACACAGGCTCCTTTATATCGCCCCCTAATATCCAATTTACGGGCTCAGGCCCTCAGCCAGAGCAGCCCCCGAGAACTTAGAATGCACAAACGCCAGCGTGAGATGGAATTAGGGCCAAGTTCTCTTTTCTTCTGTTTGCCAAAAGTTTGAGGCTTACAGAAATATGAAACTGTTTTTCTCTTTCCTTCCCTTCCCCCTCCTCTCCTCCTCTTCTGTCCGTTAACCCAATTCACCCATTAAATAGACACAAAACTGAAAGCAATAAATAATTTGGGCCGGGAATGGAAAATGACTTAGATGACACGCTTTTCCAACACAGTGAGTTGAAAATGGTTTTAAAAACAGGTATAAATGACTGTAAATTAAAATGCAATTACAGAACATGATTTGTATTGTGGGATTTTGTGAAGATTGGGTTTGAATTCTGAAAAATAAAACTTGTGTGATTATTTAGTGAAAATCTACAGAGGGGTGAGGGGAGTCTATCAAGCTTAGATAAGAGGGGGATTTATTTAGGTTTTGGGTGAAAAAGTAAAAGTTAGAAAGTGTATACAAGCTTAAGAGGCATGATATTCCCCCTCTGCTGATCTCCTTATCCTCTCCTTAGCCTTCCTAAGCGGTATGTGGAGCGCGCACACACACACACACAAACACTGACGTTCTCTCCCTCCGCTACTGCTGGATGAATCTCCTATGAACCTTGCCAGCCTGCCTTGCCTGTGGATGTATTTACTCATAACAAGGGCTTAGGCCAATAAGAATATATGGTGATTTATACTGTGACCAGCAGGGGATTGTGTATCGCTGATGCTTTAAGTATTTTACACTTTGCTAAACTCTCTTACACCTCCATGGAGAACACCCTTTTTTTGTACACACCAGTTTTCTGTATGATCAAATTTACACTCCAAGCCACAAGACAACAAAACAGGGGGCGGCTGAAGCTGAAAAGTGTTCTTGAGTCAGATCTATGGAATAATGATTGACATGACTCACCTGTGAAACTAATATTAAACCACAGACATTCAATTGATTTTGGAGTTTGTTTAATACTATGAGAAATATTTTCCTATCTGAGTATAAAGTGTTTAAATAAAGAATATCAGTCTTAATTGGTAAACAATGTGTTTAAATTTAGTAACTTCATCCCCCTCTTGGTAATGAAGACATAGTGTCAATTTCCGCCAGAAGCACTATTTTTCCTCTCACCTGACCAAGATGTCTGGTGACCAAGGTGTCAATAACATTAGGCTTTAAACCAGCTTTTTCACATCAGAAACTCTTTTTTGAAATAAGTTTTGTTTTAACACCCAGTGCACAAAATTTGCAAATTATTGTGCATCTTCTCCAAGGATGTAAGTCACAATTACTGTTATTTCTGGACTATAAGCCATACATTATTTCCACACGTTTGAATCATGTGACTTAAACAATGATGTGGCTAATTTATGAATTTGTACAGGCTGTAAAACACTGTAGTGTGCATGCCAGGCCTGTGGTTGGCTGTAACTGTAGGAGCCGTTTACACGACAGTGGTTTAGAGGCAAGAAGCAGAGGTGAGCTGATCATCTGGTGAATATATTGATTGCTTCTTCACTGAATGCACATTTTCTTAAAAGGCAGTCATTAGATTCAGCAGCATGAAACAGTGCTCCACCGTTGTTGTAATCCTGGTTTACGTTTGGCCAATCCACAATTAAAGTTTGATGCACACACGCAAAGCTGGGTTACTGAGTTACCAGCCGTGTTATAAGCAGTGTTAAGCAAAAAAAAAAAAAAAAAGAAACATTTATTTGATCAGAGGATAGGGAATCTGTTGGTGTAAATACTCCATGTTGCAACATGAACACCTGCAGCTTATAGACATTAGCAGCTAATACATGTAAAAAAAAAAGTCTATCTAAATTTGGTGGGCGCAGTTTATATTCAGGAGCACCTAATAGTCCAGAAGTTGTCAGTAGTTGTCAACCTTTATCACTTGTTGTGAGTTAGTCTTGGAGAACAGACCAGTTGATCCTTAGGAGTCAAGATGCAACATTTACAACATGACAGCCGAGAAAGTATCAGAGCTCTACACTATGATGAAAGTTTTCCCCTTCTTTGACCTTGGATGTTCATCCAGTTATTTATGGTTCTTCTAAGTTAAAAAAGACATTCAACTATTCAAGATGTGATTAGAAGCATGACAAGTGATAATGTAAAGCTAATGTGGTCAAACATGCAGGGTTCAAGGTTGGCGCTGATCACAAGGCATAAACGTCACAACTCCTCGCTCACTTGCTTATGGTGAAAATTTCCAAACACTTGCTGCAGCATTCTCACATCAGCTCACCCTGACTTCTTAAGAAAGTTTTCATTTGAGAAAAGTCTTGGAAAAGTTGCGATGAATTTATTGGCTGTTTGCTTTCGCACAAGCAGCTCACTCCAAAAGTTTCTGGCAGTTTTTTGCATGTGTTAATGTTGTTTTCAACACAAAAGGACAATTGTAAATGTATCCCTAAGACTGAACAGTTTTTAATGTTTTTCTAAGTTAAAAGCTCTCCAAAAAGACTGCTTATTCATTTTGGGTCAGACTTCTCACTTGGTATCTGACTCAAATCAAGATATAACCTCCCTCAGCATCTCTTGCTCAGATGTTTAATCTCCTTTAAAATCTTTCTCTGTCCTGATCTACAAGCTCATTCTGGCCAAACTCTCAAAATGGCATCACATTGAGAACCTGCTTCTATCATCCATCTACCTTCAGTGAAAGGTCAAGCAGAGTGTGCTGAAGTCATAAAGCCCCCCCCCATCTCATTATTTGAACATCTCTCCGGCCGGTGGCAGGGGTGCAGTGTGGGGGAAATGGAATGATGTATCGGAGCTGGTCAATAGTCGATCTATAATGACTGTGTTGTTGGGCTTTCACTTTAGAATAATTTATATCCTCACTGATCAATAACTAATCTTGGGCATAGTCAGTGCTGAAATAAAGAGGAGAATGATAGTGATGGTGGCGGGGAGGCGAGGGTGAGGGGAGATCTGCTGGAATGTGTGGGGAAACTGATGCCCCCCACCTCCCATCTCACACACACAAACACATGCACAAACACTGGTACACGTTTCTTCTTCTTCTTCACCCAAGAATAAGATCAGTTCTTACAAAGTGAACCTTGAATTAATGTTAGACTCACTTTGTTATGCTCAAAATTGTTTTTTTTTCTGCCCACATCTGCAAGTTCACACCTACTGGTATGTGTTTTTCCTCGCGTAGAGGGGCAAGAGCATGAAAATATGAATCTCTGAGTGTTTCTGTGTGTTTACAATTCTTTTAAACTTTACACCTGTTTTCTATCCCTGTGTGTGTTTCTGTGTGTGTGTGTGTGTGTGTGTGTGAATCTGTGCGTGTATTGGCCTGTGGAGCTGAGGGGGCTGAACCCTCTGCCCTCAGATTAGCCCCTGCTTGATAGGATTAGGCTCTAATGACTGGGACTTGGAAGACAAAGGGAGTTTCTGCAAAGAGGCTTAGATATGGAAGAATTAGCAGCAACCTTCCATTGCTCTTTCTTTCTCTCTTTTCTTCCCTTTCTGCTGCCTTGTTCACCCTTTTACTCTGCCTCTCTTCTTCTCTTTATGACCTTTCCTCTCATTGTCTTGTGTGTACACATTGTCTCTGGATCTCTTGTAACACTTGAGTGCTCCCCTCTGTTTTCCTTGGGTCATCTGACACGTTTGTGTCTTCACACACCTGTCAAAGATATGCAATATTTCTGTAACATGTCTTGAATGTTAAAAAAACGAACTGAGATTCTGTTTGTTTCAAAGGAGTTGGGTTGGCTGCAAATCTGAGCTGTATGTTAATAAAACACACACGTTTTAGGTCTCCATTTTCTCCACATACACTTTATACTCATTAATTATAATTTCCAAGAGCAGGACATGACAATCAACTCTTTTTATAACTGATATATTTCTAAAGATAGTTTTATAGTTGTTACCCCTTAATGTCCTCTGCACCTACAAAAAAAGTAAAAATCTTGTACACTTGCTTTATTTTAAGGATAATTTAAAGTGAAATTAAAGCATTTTAGGGCAATCTGTACATCTTTTTCTACAGACTAAGTAAAATTAAACCCTCTCAATGGCTGTCAATCATTGTGAAGTTCTGCAGCATGATTTGTTGCTGGGAATCATCTTCAATACCAAGCAGTGCCACAGTGCCAGCACCTCTGGGTTCCTCATTAGCCTCAATGCTAAATGGTCCGATGCCCAAAGGCCCTGCTCAGGTTCTAATTGCCCTCGGTCTCAGATGCTCCTTGAGAGTGCACGGGCACCATCCGAGACGCAAAACAACAACGGCAAAAAGAGCAGGATTTAGGAGATTTTCTGCCAGCTTACGTAAGAAGAAGAGGAAGAAAAGCAACTCCTTTTGGTTCAAACCAGCGTGTGTGTTTATGTCTGTAAAAGATAAAACCATTGGTGGATAAAACCATCAGAGGAGTATTGCTCAATAAGCCTTGGTATTTTAATTTGGAGCAGAGCGTGTGTGACTGTTGTGTTTGCAAAGCCTGGTGTGTCAGGAGATTGAAAAAACAGAGAGAGAAGAATCATGAAGCAGCCCGAAATAAAGGAGGGGCAGGGTGGACGTCCAGATTTGTTTGGGAAGTCATGTATGGTGGTGTGAGTCCAGAGGCCGAGTGTTGGTTTACTGAGCCCCAGCTGGGCTCTAATCCAGCTGACTTTCATAAACCTGACCGGGCAGAGCAGCGAAACTAGAGGCTTTAGCACGAAGGAAGCACTGTGAGGCTGTCCACAAGCCAATCTCCTGTCAGTCTTAATCCAGTTACTCAGCTGTTTTTTTTTTGTTTTTTTTTTGTGAAGTTTAATTTGTTACCAGAAAAGTAGCACAAAGATTGTATAGAATATTTCACAGGCTGTTTTTTTTATTTCTACCTTTCTTTAACAGCTGAAAGATGTTTTATATTTTACATTTATTTGTTCATAAGAAGCCTTTTTTTATAAACAGTTTTAAAGTAACCCATTCTTGAGAATTATGAGAAAGAGATAAAACATACATAATGAGTGACTGATTTGACCTGATGTGTTATCACTTTGCTTTAGTGCAAAGTAAAAGTTCAAAGCTAGGATATGGAGGTAAAAGCTGTGAACCAGCCTCGGTGCACATGTCTGCAGCCACTGCATCCATAAATCCTCAAAGGGAATCAACTGCATTGAAGGAGTAATAACAGTGACATCATGGTGTTTTCCTAACTACCCTCTGAGTTATGCTGAGTCCAATTTGCCCTAAAATGCTTACATACGTGCACACACAAAATAGAGGAGCTTATGAACACATACACAATTCTCCCTTGCATTGAACACTGGCAGTCTGTATGCTTTTATCTTGTGCTGGGCATTAGATGAGGAACATATGCAGCCACAGAGCGATTATAGTGTGCTGAAATGGTAGAACAACAAGAGAGCATTTTGACTGAGCAGTAAACGCATGTAAGGGTCTTTATTAAGTCGTATCAAGTTGCACTGATGTTGTCAGCCAGAGACTGGCTCTAAGACTGGCTGTATGTTTGTGTTTGGTGTGTTTGCAACCGGACACATTGTATGTGCACTTCACGTCACATACGTAGCTGCATGAAAATCAGAGGAGACATTTACCTGCTTTACTTTGTGGAAAACATAAGCTCACAGGGACTAACAATTTCTACAAGCGACATGCATGTGCACAATTTACCTGTCTGAAAGCCTGGGGGGAAATTGCATGTGATCAGTAATGGTTTTAGACACATACCCCATCAGACTCCTTTTTTCAGGCTTGATGAGTCAAAGGTCAACCTCTAAAATGTTTATGCAAAACACTGTGAAATTGTATCCCTTGGGAGATCTAGATTAACCCGAGCTGCCCTGAAGTCAAGGTGAGTTTTGTGTTTCTACAGGTGAAAGGAGAAAGCATTACAGGAACAGGGGGGAGACATATTTGCTTTTAATTCTGTTTTAATTGTGTCACATTAATACGGTGAAAGAGAACTATCTGGATCCTTCGCCTCAAAGGAATAGGATCAAAAAACTTTTAAATAAATGCAAAAGTCATTTATGTATAACTCATCTGAGAGGAACCACATAAATATTATTTTATTAAATATGAAAGTGAGTGTGTCGCTTTTATGTCCCATAATGTATTTAAGGTTATTATATGCTATTGGCAAGTGTCATCTTAAAAGTGTATCATTTTTTAACAGTACAAGACCATATATGCTCAGTCATTCTTTGAAAGGTGAGTTTGATTTATTATTTTGCTTTAATTCTTTTATTTTAATCTTGTAAAAAATATTTCTGATGTACAGAAATCACTGCTAAAATCAATGCCAAAACACATTTGACAATACTGCACAGTAGCCAAATTAAAAGTCAGATTTATGCACTATTACCTGCCAAATCGTAGTCAATAAAAGTCTTTCAGATATATTATGGCACTTTATATATACAGAGTAAATCGGATTTTAGGATATATTCCAGGATACGTTGAAAATAACAGGATCTGGGAAGTTGAAGCCGTGCTGCAGTGGAAGCTCTGGTGGTTTGGTGGTGAGGAGAAAATCCAGGGACAATGTAATCACTGCTAACATGTCAGTCCACACTGATTAACTCTGTCACTGTTTCTGCACGGAAATCCTGTTTTTTTCCCCTCTCGGAAAGCTTAAGTGGTCAGCCACAGCCGCGCGGTTTCTCTCTTTGTTGAATTGCAGAAATGTTAGAGTTTAGTGTTTTCCAGGTCAGATCCAGTATTTCAAATCTGATCCAAAATGAAGTTAATGTTATACAAAAGGGGCGGAGTGGTTACTGTATATTTACCAAAAAGTTTGCAGTGACAGAGAAAAAAAATTACTTACAAGGACTGTCAGAGTTTTAATAACTGTAGAAATATGAAAATTTCAGCAATTAATATTTAGATTCTTACCCTTAGATATTTTTTTCAAAACTTTTTGTTTTGAAAAACAGCAGGCATGTACTTTATGAACCTGTAAAATAAATAACTTGTGTGTAGCGATGGAACATATAAATATTTTGCTGAACAGGTAATATATATTGAATTCTTGAGACAACTCCTTAAGCATTGCACTGTGATATCATGAGCTCTTCTGATCAGCTTAATAAAACACATCACATGAATAGAGTCATTCTAATTTAGGTGTTAAATGAATAGGTGAAATAAAACATAAAAGAAAATGAATGAAACATGTATGATCTACATGCATATGAAAGCAGTCAATGCTGTATTTTGCAGATGCAAGATCCTAACAATTTCAGGTATTTCAAAGAAAAAATAATCTTTTTTTCTTTACTCCAGAGCCGAACAAAAGCAGCTGGCTCTTTGGAGAGAAATTCTTCAAAGTCACAAGTTTTTTCTGCATGTAAGATATCAAGGACTGCACACAAAAGTGTGAGGGAAGAATAATTATGGGAGGCAGGTGGGGTATAATGTGTGATAAACAAAGGAGGGAACAAAGAGCGACAGAACAAAGGCTTTAAAGATAGATGTGTCAAACGTTAACGTGTGCACCCAGTCGTCTGTTGTTGTCTCTTGATGGTTATGACACTTGTGATAATTAACAAAAGCTAAGTGGAATAAATTTACAAGAAATCACGTTGTCTGGATTCTTACGACAGTTGTGGGTTTAAAGAGAACTTTCAACAAGTTTGTGTCTCATTGTTTGAAAATCCTTGGTGATTTCTTTTTGTTACACAGCAGCAGTAGAATAATTGTTTCCATTTATTGCAGCAAAGCCAGAGTTAGCGTATTTCGTGCACTCCACCGTGCCTCTGACATTTGTTGTTATGACAGGAATTTATGCTTTGAAAGCTTCTTTATAGGATCCCTCAGGGTCGTACAGCATTCAAGGGATCTTAGATGAGATGATTTGACCACTGACCCCATCATGAACTTCACTAGAGATAACTTTGTTTAGGAGAGATGGCTGCAGGTTCACTAGGAACCACTGCAGTCAATCAGTGTGTTTGGTAATCTGATTCACTGCTCCTGGGATGGACGGCTGCCCCTCAGCTGAACCACTGCTCAATAATCTGACCTGAAATGCTTACATGTATGTCATTTATTTTGTCACAGATTTCCCCAAACCTACCTTCTGTTAGAGGCTAATTGTCAGAGTTTCATATTTCTTACAGCGGCAGATTCTGGAGGACAAACTCAAACCAAGCACGTTTAGATCTTGGTATCCAAACTGCTTGCCTGCACTTAAACAGTTTAAAGAATTTGTTTTGCAGTCTGACATGTTTGAATAAAACCATAACTTTTCAGCTTATAATTTGTCATTTTCCTTCCATCATCTGGTAATTTCACTTCTTAATCAGACACTTGAGCTTTTTCATGATCTATAGGTTTCATGAAAAAAACGAGAGCCTGAAGGAATGTGTAAGGTAAAGTCAGACAACTTACTTAAAGTATGAGTCATTTTTCATTCCTTGATATCTAAACAAATTTACAGTTTTCAGGATGTTGCTACTTAGGAGAAAGATTTTTTTCCTCATCAATTCTAAGCTCTATTTGTGCATTAACTCACTGTAAGTGTTATAGTTGTGTAACTTACATTTTATAAGCAGTGATTTAACAGTCTTTACAATAAACATGATGTTGTACCTGAAGCAGAGAAATCAACAAAGCTGACCGGCTTTTACACTAAAAGAGTTTCTGCCGCACTTTTTAAGGAAAACTTAATTAGTGGTTTTTAATTTTTCACACCAGGCTAACTCAAGCATTGAGGCGCTTGAATTGCTTGAAGATTTATCACCTTTATTGACTTCACATAGCACTCTGCTGTGGTTTTGTGGTGTGTGAGCATGTGTGTGTCACAGTTGTACTTTGTTGTTGATCATGTGCTCACAGCAGACAGGAGGATACAGATCAGCCATGAGCCAAACTCCAAACTATGGTTGGATACAGGTCCGATTGGAAAGAATTGGATCATCATTAGGATAAAGGGAAGAGTCTGTGAGGTCAATTGAATGTGTAAAGTTTAGAAAAACAACATATGCTTTGTTTTTTAATTCCTACAACCTACTTGAAATTAAAATTACAGATATAATTCAGTTGCTTTCATCAATTTAAGAAATAAACAGAATCAAATTTTCAAGAAAGAATTCTATAAACTCATTGTTACAAAAACAGGTTGAGATTTTCCAATACCAACCAACTGAATCTTACAAATTCCTTAGCACCGTTATATTTTGCTCATTTCAGGCTATGTGCTTTTAATCTATTTTTCATCATTTGTATACCAAACTTAAGTGACTGGGTTTTTCTTTTATTTTGTACAACAGACACTTTTCATATTTATAATACTGACCCTGGCAAATGAAAATCAAATTGAATTAGAAATAAAGCTTTCAGGATGAAAACTTAACCCTTATAATGTTCAGTATATGATGTTTTCACTAATTAATGGCTGAATCACTGATCTGCAGACTTCAGTAAACGCTGCCTGATTGATACTTTTGAATCTCAGCCTCATATTTGTCCCTCATAGTTGTGTCTGCCGGGGTTTGCTGCCTTATTACCACCAGGCTCGACTGTGCTCCCTGGCCACTCTGCACTCCAGCCCAAACTCACACCCATCCAGGAACAGATGAGTCTTCACACCTCCCTCACTCCTCCTTCCTTCCCCCCTATCTCCCTGTTTTCTCCCCCCTCCAGGTTTTATAGCCGGGCTCCAACACCCTGCTTCTCTCCTCATCGCCATCTTTCATTTCTTTCCCTTTTTCTCACTTTCTGTCCCTCCCTCTCTCTCTACCTCTCTCACTTCTTCCCTCTCTCAGGTGCTGATCAATTCACAGTCTCCTTGGGAGGTGTGAGAACCCCCCCCTCCTCCCTCCATCTCTCCTCATACTCAACCTCACCAATACACCTTCTGAAACCCATACCTCCAGCCTGAATTGCCGATGCCCCTTACCCCCTTCCCTTGCCCGAATCGCAGATCACCCTTATTTTATTTTATTTTATTTATTTACATATTTTTTTGGCGAGGGTAAAGTTTATTAGATGATGATGGCTGCTTTCCTTCTGTACTTTCTTTCTCCTTCTCCGTCTGTCTCCTCCTCCATCAGCAAAAGTGTCCTTAACACCATTAGCACACCTGAAATAATACTGGTGGTGACAAATACTGCTGGAAGGGGAGGACAAGAGACAATGAGAGAAAAGGGGAGAAAAAGTGAGAGAGGGAGGTGAGTGTGATATATCTATCTGTGGGGTTAATTCAGACTCAGCAGTCTTTCGGACTAAAAGCGTGGTTGCTGACCTGGTGGCCAGTGACACAATGTGAAAATTGACTGGTAGCATTCAGCATCAGCTATAATTACAGACCTTTGCTGTATGTGTGAGTGTGTGTGTGTGAGTGTATGTGTGTGTGTGTGTGTGTCTATTTTTCAATGTACACATTTATACTTCTGTATCCTGAATGTGTGCATTGTCTAATTTCACACACTTCTCACTCTACAGCCTAAAGCAGCTGTTCATCGCACACACACACACACACACACACACACACACACACACACACACACACACATATATACACTTATATATATATATCTGTAGGTGTGATGTCAGTGTGACTGTCACATCACAGCAGCTCTTGGATCTGCACAGGTTAAGGAGTTTGTTCTTTATCATCAATCCACATGTTCACGTCAATGAAACACCCACATAAAAACTGCGGAGACAGTAGCAGCAAGATATTTGTGTTACAGCTGAAGCTTTTAACAACTGTTTTATTGAATAGCCGTATGTTGTTGTTTTACACGGAACAATGTAGAGAAACTGTGTTTCTTGGACAGCTGCTGATTATGGACAATCAACAAGTAATGTATTTTGCACATTTTCATAATTAGAGCTCAGATGGAGCTTACAATTATATTTAAATACCGCAAAATAAATGAGCAGATCCTTTAAAACTTCATAATTACACTTTTTCATCTGACTTCAACTCATAGAAAGATACTCAGGATATAACCAAGAATGACAATGAACCCAGGTGCATCATTATTTTATTGGCATATCAAAGAATGTCCAGAAGCAATGCTGAAAATGCAACAGATATATGCAACACATCAAGCGGTTAAATTTTTGTTATGGGTCTTTTAGTTTGTTTTTTTCTTTTTGATTTCCTGAGTTATAATTACTGAGGAAGCCCCTTCCTCTGCCGCTCTGCTTCTGGTGTAATTCCCATCTGCTCCGGTAGAAGGCGCACATGATTAAGCATTAATGTGGGTGAGAGGGAAGAGCATCTGAGAGCAACGTTGGGCCAAACTGCAGGATACAGCAGGAGAGAAAATCCTCTGAGAGAGAAGTTGAACCCTGATAAAAAACTATTCCTGGATATGTCGGTTGAAACAGACATTGTATTATTTCCACATACAAAAGTTACGTTGATGAGCACAGGCCTCTGCTTTTAACCAGGATGTCATTAGTGCATTGACGTTAAACCCCAAAAGTGAAAGTTGAATTATTTACATTTTAATTCTAAGAGATGAATCTCCATCGTCATTCACAATGATTTTAGGTTAAATATGATTTAAAACAATGCCCTCATTCACATACAATTTTAAACCAAGCTGTTGAATTAGAAAATACTCTGTGTTAACGTGCTTTTTGTGACAACTGGCGCATGTCAGCTTGTTTCACTAACTTTAAAAAATGTATCGGAGGCAAAGGTATCCTTCGTTTCCAAGAGCCGAGCGCCTTTTTCAGACTGAATACTTTCTGGCAGAATCTCATGGCTCCTAATGAATCTTACTGCTTCTTTTGACAGATAATAATAAAGTAGTAGTCACCCCTTATAATTAGATCATCTGCAAAAACTGTGCAGCAGGTCTGTATCTGTATCTATCTGTGCGCTGTAGCGGTGACACAAAGCAGAGAGACTCGGGCTCAGTGGCCTCTGCAGATCCCAACACGTTTGCGCGCAGAGCTGCGGGGCTGCAAAAAGTTTGACCTCAGTTTGACTCCTCGGGCTGCCAGTTGCTCCTTGTTTCTTAAAACAGCAACAGACAGGCAGAGATAGAGACGATTACAGAGACGCAAACAGTGGTTTTTTTTCTGACCTAGAATTATTTATTTTTACCTCAAACTGCGCGCGTGAAAATTAATATTCAAATGTGCATAATTGATTACCACACACTCTGAGCTAAAAATAACTGGAGATCACATAAAATTTTAATGTTACACAATCACTAATACACGTGATAAAATGTGGATTTCCATAAGATTTTATAAACCAACATAAACGCTAAACCATGCCCGTGCCCAAACAGCAAAAGTCAAGCGCATCAAGGCCATCCAAAAACTCTTCTTTTTGTTTCCTCCGTGAAACACAATGTCCATATCCACCCAGCCGTTTGAAAGTAATACCTGCTGATTTTATTGAAACGACTCAAAGCATTACCGTCAACGTAAAGCGGATTAAATAGAAATGACGGTGTTTGCCCCCCCCTGCTCTCTCTCAGGAAGCCAAAACGCGCTGACCCTCACGAGAGAGCGACTCCATGAGAGAAAGTGCAGCCTCGCTTGCTTTTATAGACTCTAATTGAAGGAGTTTAATTCCTTTATAATGCCATTGTAGTTGTTTTACAGTGGCCAGGCGCTGATGTAGGCTCCTTTCATGTTGATTTAGCTTTAGATTTTTTTTTCTCAATGACCCTCTAAAATGTAGTGTGCCTTGTGGTTGGGTGAGTCATGTAATCCTGTTTACGTTTGACCTAACCCACAAATTTAACCGAAAGCAGATTCAAAAGGACAGATTGTCCTTTATTTTGAAATAAATATGAGAAATTATCACAGGCAAGAATGAGATAATTATTTAAGTGATTAGTATGCAGTAAAAATAGAGTTGTAGAGTTTTACTCACCAATAAATAATTAACAACCTCGACCAGCAAAAGTCAACCGAGTTTATTGTTTGAGTCTCAGTCTCAAGTGCGTAAAAGTCCGTGCGTCCTGCTCTGCTTCGAGGCTCCTCTGCTGTCCGCACCCCAGAGCATCCCCCGCTGGACTGTAGGGAGGCTCTGAAAAGCTTTTCATGCCTGTGAAATTTGCCCCTTCGGGTCTCATCGCTCGGGTTTTACCACAGGAATCACCACCGAATGTGTGAAGCCGCATTATCATGTTATGACACCATTTCTAGCACCGGGGGCAGATGATCGATGACTGGACGCGCTGCACGGAGGGGAAAAAAAAAACTTCAAGCGAGCTGTCACCGAGCAGCATCACCTTATGAGCATAATCATGAGATTATATGGCTCTTTTGCACTAACACACTTCACGTGTAAGATGCTGAGAATAAATGTAAAGTTGGAGAGACTTGACTATCACGTGAAAACAAACTGAAACCGAAATTGGAAATTTAAGAAACGTTGTTTGCGTTTTCCCCACAATCTCATTCTGTCTGTGAAACTTTTATTTTATTTTACTTAACTGCAAATACGAGTAGACGAATCATAAATATTCCCTGCAGAATGTAGAAGTTCAAATTCTTAATTAAAAATGTTTAATAGACAAAATAAAATAAGATTTGCACCACTTCATATCCGGGAGAGGAATCAAATCGAATGACATAAGTCAGTAAATTCAGGCTTTTTTGTTAATTTATCTCTATGCATAACTCAATGATACCAGCACCTTACTTTGAAAGATTGGAGAATTTAACTTTCTCCTCCATAAATTAAAGCTCATCAATATTTGACCAAATTTTTATAGTCTTTGAAAATCAACCGAACAGCTTATTATGGAGAAAGAAAAGTTGAGGAGCCAACTTCTCTGAGGAAAGAGATGAAAGTGCAGCTCTGTTTGGTCGGTTGAAGTTAGTCAAAGTGTGCGGGCATTCAAAGCAAGTAATTGAAGTCATAAAAAAGGTGTGCGCGCGTGGAAGAAAGAGGGGGTGAGACAAAGAAAGAGGGTAATTATTAAGTAATGTCTGTTTTTGTAAATTTATAGCCCGTATAAGCGGACAGAAAACGCAGTGTGTGTGTGTTTTCGACTTGCGGATGATGTTTTGCTTTGCGCCTCCTCGCAAATATGGCCTAAAACCGATCAATCAACCCAGAATCGATCACGCGGGGAGCCAATAGGGGGCTCACATCCCTGAGCCTCTCTGCCATTGGACAGCCCGGGCAGACTGGAGCGACCCATTCGGCGCTGCTATGGGGAGAGGAGCGGACGACATGGGAACTGTAATTCAGACAGAAAAAAAAATGTTTTGAAAAGCCACGATATGTTCTGATAGTGATTCACACGAAGAACATATCCCACGTTCAAGACTTAGAAAAATAATGTCGCACCCATTTCTGGAAGAAAACTTTCTTAATAAAGCAATGCTCAAAGATGACTTCAAAAAGTTGCGTTTATTAGTCTTCTCAGCATGAAAAAGTGCCAAACATATATGATCAGACAATGTTTTGCGCATTATTGCATGCGAACAAGAGGAGCAAATAGACGGTACAGGACTGGAAAGTTAAGTCCCAGAAGCGCAAAACCTGTAGGACTGGATGTTTCTGTCTGCAGCCTGCACAGTGGATATCCTGCAGAAGTGATTGTCTCCTATATGCAAAACTAAAAGATTGGTCTGTTTTTTTTGCAATGAAAGTTCTCCTGAACGACACACAGTCCGTTTTCTGCTGATTACATACCTGATAAAATGTCTTTCGGAGTTGTAAGATGCTTCAGTCAGCCGACCATAAACAGTTGATTATCACAGACATTGATGCCAGATCCGTCGCTCCCCGAATTCGGACTGTGTCACTGCTCACACACGAATAGTTTACTTTCCGTAGCTGAGACCTGCAGCAGAAGTCATAGGTGGATATTCTCCGTTTATCCCCGTGTTGTTCAAGCTCGCGCCGTGGCTTGCTGGCTCTCGCAGGGTCCTCCCACCCCCCTTCTCGCCGACCGACTTGCTGCAGCCCGGTGCGTTGTGTAAGACGCGACCTGTTATGGCCACCACTACTTCCGGGTTTCAGCAGTCTGGTCCAGATCCTCCGCTCCTCCTCAGCTCAACACACACATCCATTGTACACAAACGGGGCAGGCAGCTCATGCATACACACGCACCCACACACATACAGACACATCCACCACCACCACCACCACACACACATCTACGCACACACGCTCAGCATCGATCGTGGCTCCTTTAAGAAAGCCTAAGCCAGAATTATCACCCCACCTCCTCTTGATCTCCTCTTGACGCTTTTGCATAAGAAAATCAAGCCGGGAGCCGAGAGTGATCAAAGAAAACGAGCGGAGAGCTGCTTCATTTTTTAACTCTGATTGTGACCATTAACGTTTAGGTGGTGCCGAGCCCGTGGAGACGCGCGTCGGACCATCATTCATCCGGTACTTTTGACAAGCCCTCGCGTTTTGACTGACAGGCGGAGTGGCAAAAAGCCATGAGAGTCGCCACTTTTGTTTGAGGGGCTGTTTTATTTTCATCCTGGTTTGTGGAAAGGAGCCTGGCGCCGCTGCCCCGAGGAGAGGACAGCCGAGGACCTATTCGCCGCCTGGGCTTAAACTTGCGCAGAAAGCGGGGGCTGGCTGCACTGTTCAGTGGAAGGAGACAAGGCGTACAGGATTTTGCCTGAAACATATTCCAGTTTGGATTTTCTTTCTTCATTTCGTCTCCACCCTGGCCTCAGAGGGGATTTATCTAAAGTGAAAGGACGACCAGGGAGTCAGGAGGGTTATGGCGCAACGGGTACGTAGCGCAATCCCCCCGCAAAAAAAGTTTCTCTAAGTCTGCTGTGTCTGCTTGAATGCAACGCTGCGCTGTAACGTGGCTTAATGACACATATACCCGCACGGAGACACACTCGCGGCGAAAGTTTCTGCCGTATTTCTGACTCATGGAGACGGCAAATTCATTTTCGGCATCTTTGGCACGTTATTACGCACGGCCGCGCTCGTTTTGCTCCACGAACCGGTCCGCTGAGGGACATAGAAGCGTGATCATATCTCACATCGGCTATGTTTTTTAGATTAGTTATGACAGGTCAGTTACTGTAAGCAAAATGGGGGAGGGCATGGAGGCAAAACAAATCTCCACTTTTCTCCCCATACTGTACCGTCTGGACTCCACATTGAGGCAGACATTTATGAAAGAAAAATGAATCAGCTCCGCAAAATGTGCTAAAAAATGCGATATTAACATAAAGCGAGTGGAGTAGATTTTCTTGATGGGTTGATGACAAACTCTTTGGTTCATACACACTCCAGGGCAGCTCCAGAAAAGCGCCTGGGATCCCCTCACGGACAGCAAACGGTGCAAAAGCAGAGATGTTCGGGACACATTTAGCTGCCTAGTCAGGCTCTGGGGCTGCACCACGCTGGGGTTTGCACCTCTGCGCCTTAAGGGTCGAAAAGCCAAGCTTTAAGTGAGAATGCTTTTTACTTTCTGCCCGACACATGTTTGACACTTCTAGGGAGCGCTATTAATAATTCAAACCTCTTCTTTACTCTGCCAGAGGTGCAAACCTAGAGTGAAGATTTTATAATATTCTTGCGTGAATTAAGTTTGTAACATGTACTGTCGTATCAAGCATCGGCTGACTATTGAGAAAAAACGCAACACCAGTATGAGAAGTATAAAATGTCAGAAAAAAGTG
This sequence comes from Thalassoma bifasciatum, assembly GCA_008086565.1. Lineage (NCBI taxonomy): Eukaryota > Metazoa > Chordata > Actinopteri > Labriformes > Labridae > Thalassoma > Thalassoma bifasciatum. Next base: position 595,941 of record RPOG01000029.1, read on the forward strand.
ACGCATAGAAAAGTTTGAATATCGAGCTTCACTCTTATCGTCATTCAAACTCGTCACGCGTATTTCATGCGTTTGTTGCTGCACTACTTTTTGTTGTTGACAGTGGGCAACTTGCTGCACAATTATGACCCTTTTTAAATGAGAAAGTTAGAAGTTCGACACAGTTGTTGCAGTACACACTGACAGTGTTAAAAACCAATAAGTGTCTTGTGAAAAGTGATTATAAAATGTAAACAGTTGACTGTAGTAAGACACTTTTATTTTAACTTTTTTAATTTTGTTTTACCCTTTGAATTATTCATACATATTTAATTTACTTCTGAGCCACAACTGTCACTCTGATACAGTTTTTGTAACACTACTTTTTACACTACAAAAATTTCCACATTTTTTCTCCATAGAATAGTCAGCTGCTTAACATCATATTTCTCAACTTTGTTAAATTTTTTTAACCTTCTTAAAAATGTATACCATAGCGGTTCATTGAGTTATTTTATTTAGTATGTGTCATGGAGGTCAGTTTTGTATAAATGTCAAGAAAGATATCTGAGAACTCCAAATGAACAAAAATGTTGAACTTTTTCTGCTTGATTTGGAAACAGATAAAACTATCTCTCCAAGTTGAAATCTGCCACTTTATTTGAAAGAAGAATAGGAAAATACATGTTTCAGTTTTCCTTCTTTGGGTATCTTCAAGAATATTTCGGCCATGCTGTTTTACGAACAAAGTAATCACCAAAGTTCATGAAAGTGTTGCGCCTGTGTACTGACCGTGGTGCTCTGTGTTTGACGTGTGCAGTACGAAGATTTGCCCCACTACGGGATGGACGGGGTGGGCATCCCGACCACCATGTATGGAGACCCGCACGGCGCCCGGTCCATGCAGGCGGTTCACCTCAACCACGGGCCCCAGCTGCACTCGCACCAGTACCCGCACACCGCCCACACCAACACCATGCCTCCCAGTATGGGATCCTCCGTCAACGACGCTCTCAAGAGAGATAAAGACGCGATATACGGGTAGGTCCTGCGGGGGTAACTCTCTCTCTTTCTCTGGAGGGGCAGCCAGGGTGGGTTTGGGGTTACAAAGTTAGTACTATAACGAGGAAAGACCGGGTTGGTCCTGGGATGCTGCGTCTATGTAAAGTTAAAAAAGAAAACACTGGGGTGAAAAACTGCTGCAGAGGCGCGCCTAAAGAGAGTCACTGCAGCCTCCATATTCACATATTCTATATGCACAACTCGGAATTTTTAATACTTTGGAGTCTATCATTTGTTTTACGTTTGTGTTGGGTAAACAAACGCAAAATATGTATGGAAATGTCAGATACACCGGCGCTGCTGTCAGCATGACACAGAAGGAAATAATTCGACTTGTTCAAAATAATTTTGGGAAATATGCTCTTTAATTAGGAAGCCTAATATTTATTTTAGCTTTTGAGTGCGCAATTTCTTTAAGGATGTCATTGTTTGTCACGAGCAAAATAAATACCCACTTTTAATGACGCATTTTTAATATTTACACGTATGAGACTTCAGCAAATTGAAATATGCTACACTCAAAGTGAATCCATATTTGCACGTAATTATTTAATTCATAAAAGTTAATTAAAAAAATCCTCGCATGATATTTTGTCAGTAGTAACGCACGCCAGGAACAGTTGGCCATCCTGCACAATTTTTCTGACACAACCTTCAGCGTTTAACCAGTCTGCACATGTTTACTCTGATGACTTAAACACTTAATAATCCACATATAAATGCACGTTTATGAGCTCCAAACATACATCCACACACACACATGCACTTCGGGGATCCAAAAGGAGTCCTGTGCACGGAGTTAGCTTGACTGACTCTGAAGCTTTTATGCTATTAGGCGCTGAGATTTAATCACAGAAGTCTGTGTGCTGTTTGCAGCCTTTCTCCGAGACTCTGCATAATATAATAGCTCGCTGGCTGCTGCAGCGATCCCCATGGGCGAGTTGTTGAAGAGTAGCATGGCTGGCTAAATCTAGCCTGGAGTAGTCTTGACCCCGGCGCTGTTCTCTCTGGTGACATTTGCTATTGTGTGTGTGTTCCCAGGCACCCCCTGTTCCCCTTGCTTGCACTGATTTTTGAGAAATGTGAATTAGCGACGTGCACCCCCAGAGAGCCCGGGGTGGCGGGAGGAGACGTCTGTTCATCGGAATCTTTCAATGAAGACATAGCAGTGTTTGCAAAACAGGTCAGGAAAGTTTGACTTTTTGTAATCTGCATGCTCAGGGCTGCTGGAGCTCTGACTTGAAAGCATTCTGTGGGGACCCTCAACTCTTTTTCGTGGAATTAATTCTGTAAGAAAAAAAGTGAGAAAAAAAGTTATTTGAAAATGTTTTAATTTCACATAGTGTTTTTATCTGTGCGTTAAGTTATATCATAACTTGCATGTCAAATTTCACCACAAAATAAAAAAACTTAACAGTCTTATAAGTTTTATGCATATATTTAATTAAAATGTTTTTGCTTTTAGATTCGGGCAGAAAAGCCTTTATTCTCATCGAACCCAGAATTGGATAATTTGGTAAGACTTTTTATTATTATTTTTTACAAGCTACGTGACCTGCATTGTCTTACAGTAATACTTGTGTATGTTTGTTGGTGGGCCGTAGAAATGTGTCAAATCAGTCATATGTTTACTGAAAAGTCAGAGCAGGACTGGAGGTGAGGCTCTTCTTTTGGGAGCTTTTTGATATCATGATGGCCCCCGGTCGTATGTGCAGATGAAGGGCCGCTGTTAGACAGCTGTCACAAACCTTTGAACTCAGCCTGCAAAGTTATTTTACTCAAGCTTTTTCACTTTGTACAGTTTGAGTCTGTGGATGGGATGTGAGGGGAACGTTTTGCTGCTAATAGATCTCTGACTGAGGCTTATTGCAGCGCCGGGCTGTACTGTACGCCTGCTCTCCATATTGCAATAACGTCCAACTTTAATATCAGCACCACATAAAATCCATTCACATGAATATTTTTCCTCGTCTGCAGTTCCTTGTGTTGAGAAAAACGTTCCTGTTTAATATCAAGAGATGTGTGCAGCTCATTTTTTATTGTTATTTTAATTTTTCAGATGATTCAAGCCATTCAAGTTTTACGATTTCATCTTCTGGAGCTTGAGAAGGTAATATTCTCTCACTGTATCTGTCCACTGTGCTACACTTCAGACCTATAGGCTGTATTGCGAAAATGTATTTTTGCTAGTCGGTTATAATTAGCGTCAGAATCAATCATGGGGCCATTTCTCTTCCGCGTTTAATCACGACGCAAGCTGTTACAACTGGAACGGATATCTGTGTGCGCAAATCTCCCCGCGTGCTTTAATGAAGTTTAATGCCGGCATAAATTGCATACAAGGTGAAACATATAGGCGAACTTTGCAAGATTTCGAAATATTTTTTTGTGGAGGGCAAAAGGCCCAAGGCAGCCATCTGTGGAGAGAGGCAGAGTGGGTGTAAAACTCTGATCACTACATGGACTACAGTAGCCTGTGAGGTCAACTCTAACCTCAACTTTAGCGTTATGGAACATGATCAAAGCTGTTCAAAGTTTGAGTTTTCACAGCATGTGTCTCGTAAAGTTTCAGGCAGTTTGCAGTTTTCAAAATCTTTGCCAATGTGACATTTGACTCTCGTGCGTAATGACGCGCCGCGGTCCCTGGCAGTGATAATGTAATAATCAGATGAAATTAAACAGTTTACCTTAAATGTCAGTCACGCGGGCCACCCTCCTCTAATGGCCACTACCCGGGGCACCCATGATGAATTTAACACGGCTGTTGAGTGCGTTGTAGCCTCTGAGCCCTCTTGTCACTGTCAATTTCAAACGATATCTCTATTTTAAGAGGGAAAAAAATATTAAGTTACTGTCACAATCAGTATGGCGCGCAATGGCATGGCACAGGAACTGGACATACACAATAGCCTAGGGGTGTCCGGATTAATCATATTTCATTTATTACATTTTCAGGACAAAGACTGAGCCGTATAAGAAACATTTGTGGCAAACTACAGAAATAGATTGAAGTATTGACAATTTTAGAGCAATAATTTTCAACAGTGGTGTGTCACCTTTGTGTTGACTCCTTTAAAGAATTTGAATATTTTAGATGCAATAATTGTGCTGTGATCCCGGGTTTGCCAAATTGCCCTTAACAGTCTCCAGGCCCTTTTTTTGTGTTGAAGGCTATCGTGTGTGTGTGTGTGTGTGTGTGTGTGTGTGTGTGTGTGTGTGTGTGTGTGTGTGTGTGTGTGTGTGTTTTGGCAGCACATGTCACAGCTGTTGGATGTTGTCGCTTATTATTGTTGTTTATTCATTTTATTTTTTTTGGAGGGGGGGGTTCAAGTGTGTGTTTGTGAGTGACGCTTCTTCCTCTTCTCCCCTGAAGGTGCATGAGTTGTGCGATAATTTCTGTCACCGGTACATCAGCTGCTTGAAAGGCAAGATGCCCATCGACCTGGTCATAGACGACAGAGAGGGTGGCTCCAAATCAGACAGCGAGGAGATCACGAGATCATCAGTAGCCCTTGATCAGGTACATTTCTTTCTCTCCTTGTGCGCGCGCGTGTGTGTGTGTGTGTGTGTGTGTGTGTGTGTGTTCTCCCTGCTGGCTATTCAGCTATTCTGGGTCACTCCTCCGCTGCGCTGTTATTTGCATATGATTAAGGCCGTTTTACATTCCATCCATCGGAATGAGAAATTTTTCTGAATAATGTCGCTATTATTGGCCCATTAAGACTTGAACCCGGAACCGACCTGAGGAGATTAGCTGGAAAAAGCATCGCCATAAACTTGACCTGCTTCATGTCGATTTTAATTTAGCGCCTATCTCCATTTCTCTGTCTCTTTTTGAAATCAAACGTCATTATCAGCTCCTCTCTCTGTGTTGTTGTGCAGCAGGATGGGCTGCTGACTGCGGCTGGGGTGCCTTGCTTTCTCCACTGTGGAGTTCACGGTTCATTACGCGTCTTGTCAGTATTTTTCCTTAGACATGAGTGCACATTGCTTATCGAGACCCCTCCTCTCCACCTCCTTTATTTCGCGCACAGATTCAGCTCCAATAAAACGGGTTATTTCTCCAAAAAGCTATACACGCTCGGGGTATTAAAGGTAGATTAGGGAGTGTTTCCCTTTTGTGCCGATATCAGAGATAACCACAGCCTTCATTATGTGCTCCGCTGACTGTTGGCACTCCGGGGACATTGTAGTGCGCGCACAGGCATGACCCTAATGGCCCATACACTGCCGTTAAATAATGATAACAGCAACCGATGATTAGAATTATGCAAATCTGGATTTTCGGCCATTAATAGCTCCAGTCATTTGTGCAGCAGACAGGGTTGCAGGCTATGAGACAATGATTCAATAAGTGAACTATTCCAGAGTTTTAAAGGACTCGCTTAGAACCCATCCACACCAATGCAGAGGGGGAGGGGGGAAAAAAAAATCAAGTGTCCAAATTAAAGGGATTAGTTGGATAGTCCGACATAAAAAGTAATGAAGCGATTAGGCTAAATAATTTAAATCCGTGGACTTCCATATGGTTGAGTGGCTGGTCTGAGGACGCAGAGAGGCAGCCACAGGCTTTTATGTTCCGGGCTGAATGGCAGGACTGGGAGTGGACTGGGAAGACCCCCACTCCTCTGCCCAGGCCCCTTATGTCTGATTATGGAAATGAGAAAGATCACCCGGAAGATAATACTTCATTTAATCCAGAAGCAGAATTAAATAACATAGACGCCACTTGTGCATTTAAGTGTCTCTTTGAACGGCTTGTTGTACTCTCGCGGGGATTCAGTTGTCAAAGTTTTTTTTTTTCTTTCATAGATGAGGTCAGGAAATAGAATGAAGCCTTATGGTATGTAGACATGGAAATGGGTGTGTTAACTCCCATAGGTTTTCAGGTATATGAAGAAAATGATGTTGTGCTTGAGGCACTGATGCAGATCTTTAATTGACTGTAAGATGAAGACATGGCCCATTTTCAATGTAATGGTGGTCCCTACATCAAGACAATATGGGGCAGAGTCATGTAACTTTTGTTTTTACAATGACAGAAAAATATAAATGACCTTTGGATATGGTTCATATAAAAACGCAGGAAAAACTTTGTGACAGCAGTGTAATATTGAGGAATGGGCTTCTGTTCCACCAGGATAACATAGAGCTTGTCCTCAGCAGCAGGCTGTGTGTAAATGGGCATATCCAAACAGTCTCTCTGCTGAATACTTACATTGTCAATCTAATGGCACTGCGCTTCATAACTTACTTGTGGCTGAATATATATTTTTTGAGTTTTGTGGGCTATTTTTGTATGACATCTTATCTCTGTTGTAAGGGAGTGACACCCTTAACGAATTAGCGTTGTGTGTGCATTATCTCTTTCCATATGTATTTTTAATATATGCCCTCGGGCATAAAGTTGAAGTGGACTGGAAAAAAATGCTGAAAATTTGCACAAAAGAACAATGTTAACAAGACGGAGAAAGCAGGCTCATTTATTCATAAACCAATTTATTCCAGTGAGGCGACTGTAGCAGAGGAGAGAAAAAAATGTCAGAAGAGGGGAAAAAAACTTTGAATTTATTAAACTCAACAATCCAACAGCGCAGAGTTTCTTGCTGCATTATGCACTCTTGCGTCATGACCGTAATTTTCCGAATATTCTTTACATGCCTTTACATTGTTTTGTTAGTCCGCCTGTGCAGGCGAGTACGAAGGGACGCTGAGCCCCTTTCAAAAGAAAGCAGAGCATAGCTGAGAGGTGAAAAAGTCAGAGAGGCTCTGTGCTGGCTTGTGAATGCAGCCCAGCCAGTTTGGGCTTACCCTCCTGTGTTTGTGTGTGTCATTCTGTGTGTGGGTGTGTGTGTGTGCATGTGCATGAGCTGTGTGCATGCATATGTCTATAAGTGCATGCATATATGTGTAGGTGAGTGTGTGTTTTTCTGTGTGTGCTGCTGTGCGAACATGTGTGTGTGTTCTGACTGGCCTGATAAATGCAGCACCCCCCTCAGGTGCTATGTGAGTGGAGTGACTGGTTAGCACCAGTTGGACTTTCTTAACCCTTTCCCTGCTGCTCCCTGGAGAGTTTCCCACCCTGTTTGCTAAATTTCTTCACTTGAGCAGCACATTTCCAGTTGCTTGATTAGACAAACACATCCTGCTCTGCAGTCAGCTGCACATAAGCATCAAAGATGGTGAAATTATATCATTCTTGGAGAATTCTGAAGCTGTCTCCATGTGGAGGGGTTTGTGTCCACACTGAATGTGACTGTGCCTGTCTCAATTGTCTTCTTGTTGTTGAAATGTAGCAGCAGTCACTCTGCTGATTGCATCCCTATTTGGCTTCCACATGTTCACCTCTGTTTAAAGAAGCAGGAGGTATTTCCACGCTGCTGTACGTCATTTGCACAGTTGCCTTTAATTGTGCAGAGAGCACAGGGAGGGGCAGAGCAATTTGCTAATGAACTCTGTGGGCCTGGGCTCTCCGCTGTAAAGCAGAACACTACTAATAGTGCTGAGGACTCACTCCAAGTCTCAAGAGCTCCTTGTCTTGATTGAGTCATGCAGGCTGAAGTGGGACTGGAAATAATTGAAATTTTCCCTGAAAAATCTTCTCCGCCTGCCTTTTTGTGGATGTAAGAGAGGCTTAAATGATTCTGAATGCTCAGCAGTTGATCTGTTGAGTTAATTTAGACGAGAGGCCAGAGAGGCTCTGTGACATTTTTACAGTGCGATTGTTGATTTTGCTGTTGAATTGATGAAAAAAGAATGCAAAACGCCAACAATCTAAAATAGCATCTATATGTTCAGGGTCTGTTGATGTTTTTCTTAAGCCCTACAATCTTCCCCTAAACAAACCCTGCCTCTGTGAGCTCAGTGTTGTGGTTACTGTGTAAGAATTTACTCTTGATAGCACTATCGCTATATCTTTTCCCAACAATTGGCACTGTTATGGCATACAAGTGCTGGTTTCCAGGTCAGAGGGACCCAGCAGTGTTGGTTTAGGTAACTCTGGTGGTCAAAGAGTGAACCCCCCACCCCACCCCTCGCCAACCTTCCTAGGTCAATGGAAACCCTGACCGCTGGGGTCAGCCACTATTTTCCTAATCAGTACACCGCTATTGCTAATCTATCCACTTCTTGTTGAAGTATGGATCGAGTTACACCCGACTTAAAAGCAGTGCACACACGCTCTCTCTTTCCCCCTTGTTTCATTCCCTCTCTCTCCTACAGTGGCACACTGCTGATCTTAATACAAACTTTTGAATCATGCTGGTGATTGTTGGTAATAGCAGCTTTTGTAGTTGAATAGAGGAGAGGTTTGACCCTCACTCGCCCCCTCCCTCCTTTACACCCACTCCTCCCTCCCCTCCCCTGAACTCCCTTTTTTTCCATTCGGGGAGTGAATGCGGGGCGGCTGTTAAGGATTCAACAAGTGATACAAAGAGGCGACCACGTGACTTGTGTGTTTCTTAGCCTCTTTATTATTGTGCTGGAATAGCAAGTAGGGGTGAGTCTGATTGAGCAAATCAAGGACAGAGTGACTTCAAAGAAACAACATCAGAAGCTTCATATTTATTTATACATCTATTTTGTGCTTTTAATTGGCATGAGGTTGTAGATGTTTTTTAAGGTGTCGCAGTGGTTGATTTTTGGTTAAACATTGATTGCAAAAACAAGTGTACATTGGTGTTGTAAGGACTCTACTGAGATCCTTACTTAAAATCTCAATCACAAATAAAGTTCCCGGCTGGTGACTCGTGTTACTTCTGAAGGGCGGCCATGTCTGTCCCCAAGGCTTGCTGTGGTCTCTTTGGCTAAGTAAACAATAACCTGGGCTTAACACATGTGTACTTAGCTAATGGAAAGTTCCTCTCCCCCTTAACCCCCCGCAAGCTTCTGACAATGGCCGCCCTCACAAACAACCCGTCTCCAAGGGATCCTCTGAGAACATCCCACTGAAGCAAGCTATGCTAGGCTAGCGAAGAAACCACAGCAAAACATGTCATAGAAATTACATCTGCCTTTTCATTCACAGCTGTAAAATAAAGGAAAATGCTTTTTGGGGATGGATAAAGTAGAGGGGGAGAGCACTCAAGTTAATGTTTTTGTTTGGATTTCAGCTCAAACAAAGTAAACAAGACAAGCCTGAAGTGGAAAGGCCAGAGAGAAAGAAATCATTTCTGCGAGTGTCGTTTAAACGGACTTTGTAAGCTTTGATAATTATCTCAAATATGTAATTATCTTTGGTTGCCTCTTTGAGGTGAATCCACTATTTCAAAAAAAAAAAAAAATGCGCTGATTGAAGAGTACCTGACAGCTATTCAGTTTAGCATACTTTACTTACTCAAGAGACCAAATCCAGTTTTCTCCTTCTCCCCCTTCAGCAATTATAAGGTTATTTCTTTTTTCTTTGTCTATTGTGGAGAGTTAGGGAGGAAGGGGAATGCTGAGGGAGAGGGATAGAAGGGGGGGTCCTTTGCTGCCTCACTCCTTCTTTTTCTTTTTTTTTTTTGCTCCACGCATACCATTACCAACCCCTCTTTTCATTTCGGAGGCACTAATATTGCAGCGAGGGGAGGAGAAGGGAGGAGAGAGCAGAGAAAGCAGAGGTAGTTTGGGTGAACACTTGCTTGGCCGGTTATCAGAGAGGCAGATCCTGCTTTATCTAGTCACAGTGCAAAGCAGAGTAAACAAGAGTTTACAATAGCTGGCCTTTCAGCCCCTTTCGCTAACAGCTTCCCCACCAGCGCTGGGCTGAGTGCGAGAATGTGTCCGCACTCATTGCAGGCCATTGCGTTGTTGTCGACGCTGCTGCTGCTGCTGCTGCTGCTGCAACACATGGCATTCTCACAGATTTCAACTCTGGGAAGCAGCGCTGTTGAAAAAGGTCAAAAATGGTGTTAAAGAAAACAACCACAGACAACACATGCACCAAAGCATTCTGGGGGATTGAGTAGCCTGACTGTCATCTTTGATTCAGATGTACCACCACTGAAGAGTGTACATGTGGGGGGTTATTTGGATATTTATGTCTGTGCTGTTCAGTATGCACATATGATTATTTCTGCATGCTCACTGGCATGGAGGAAAAGTAAATATCCATATCATCACAAAAGATATTTCAGAGTGAGAAAAGAGGGGGTGGGTAGGGGCCAAAAGCAAAACAACCTTAACCATTTTTCTTTATTATTGCAAATGAATTGGCAAAGCAACATTTCTTGCATGAGCGCTTGTATGATATGGAGACCTGGCACAGTGAGAAAGGGAAGCCCCCCCTTAGCATCTTAGACGCAGCACAATGAGAATGCATCGGATTGGAATGCCTCACCGATCATAGCGGAATCAGAATTTCCAGCAAGGAAAATCTTTTCACGGCAAATTAGGGTGGTGAAGGGAAGAGAGATGGTAATAAAAAAAAAAAAAGAGAGGGAAAAGGTATGCACGGCTCACAAATAGGGTTCCCTGGCTTGGCGCGGCAGATTTAAGAACTTTAGCTAAGCTAGGTAGAATAGAATGTGGAAAATTGAATTTACTAAACAATTAGGCAAAGAATTAATCTGCATTCTGCACATGGGAGAGCGAGGGAGGGAAAGGGGGGGACATAGAGAGAGACCATGGTGGCCCATTAGGGGGACATAGAATAAATCAAGTGTGTAGCTGTGTCAGAAAACAGACACTTTATAGTGCTCTTTCCAAACCCTCTGTTTATGCATCTAGTTGCTTTGTGAATTTACAAAACTCATATTTTGAAGGTGAACCTCTACAATGTGTGCTGAAGTCTTGTTGGCGCAGGGTGTGTGAATGTCATGTGGTCAAGGTGCTCTTTTGTCAAAGAGGTAGTGCGAGAATGGCAGTTCTGTGATGTGTTTGCAGAAGGTAGATGAAGAAGTGTTTGCATGAAGAGCCAGAGAAAAAAAAGTGTTTCAGCGTGTTTGTGCATGGGTGTGTGTTCACACACACACATGCTGTGTGACCTGTGTGTACTGGTATGTGACTTGTGTGATCTCAGTCGTATGTATTAATTGCATGTTAGATCAGTGCTGGGGCCTGTTTGGTCCAAGGGCGGCCTGTGATTATAAGTACTCCTCGTCCCGCGGAGATGCCACCAAGCCCTGTCTCAGCCCCGCCTCCTTTCCCATGGGGCCTCAGCAGGCCACCTCCCAACAGGCAAAGAGCTCTTTTGTTCAATTACAGCTAATGCAGTAGTTTGCCATTTCCCTCTGCACTTTCTAATTATATTTTCAAGTGAAATTTGTCTCAGAATTAAAGCATAAAGCAAGAAAAAAAATCTTTTTTTTCTTGCGAACTAAGACTCTAGGGTCTTTTAATCCTTGCTGTTTTACAGCCCCCAGGGTACTGTGTTTGCCTTCTTTGCAGAGCTCTGAATAAACAAGTTCCCCTCATATTTTAAAAACACTTTTTGAGGAGCTGGCAAAAGACCGCGTTAACTATTTGCGTGCTGAGCATGTGGTCTGGATTACCTCACTTCTGATGTTCTCTGGAGTCTCTCGGTCATGCACGGGTGTTTCATTTTTTGGTGTTGCACGCTTGGCAAAAAAAAAAAAAAAGACTGTAAGAGGCAGAGAAAACCCTCTTGGTATCTTATCCCCGTTAAAATCAACGTTTATCTACCCAATCACCATTCTTGTCATGCCTTTGTGCTGTGGCTTTCCTCTTTATTGCAAAGCCTCAAAGCCTAATTTAGAAAACAACGATTATATCGTCCATGTAAGCACTGGATTATAATTTCATAGCCAAGGAACATCAAACAGGCTGTAATGAAGCCCAAATGTGTTGAATTTGCTGAGTCGTATTTTCTTTTCTGTTACTTTCCTCCATCTACATTTTGTTTTAAACAAACTCAGTGTCATGAATTAATGCCTACTTTATTTTTTCATAGTTCCAAACTCAGCCTCAAACCCTTCTCACAGATGCAGCACTGCTCTGAGTTTCCCAATTGAAACCATTTGTTCCCCAGTGTGCTCCTCTCTTCTCCCTCCTCTCTTCCTCTGTGTGGGTTTCTATCACTCATTTCGTCACGTAGCCCTAAAAGCGTGATGCAGATGCCACATTGCCCCTTGATATCAGCTTCATTTGATTTGGCAGAGCAAAGATAGACTCACACGGGTGGCAGAGTAGAGCAGGCAGAGGTGTTTTGTTTGTTGTGTGTTTGTTTGTGATAGCTGGCTGTGTGTGATAAGGCATTAGATTCTATTTCCTTGTATTTTCAAGACTCTTTCCCCTTATGTCCTCAGTGCTAATGTGGCTTTTCAGAGGCCCACAGAGATAAGAGGTTACATCTGGTTTAGTTTCAATAATGTGTAGCAACTTCGTATGGGGCAGTGTGCGATATCAGCGTGTGTTTTCGGTTGTGTACACTACGTGTGTGTGTGTAAGCATGCATATGTGTAAATGTACAGCTGTATGGGGGAGCATAATGTGTATTTTCTGATGTCTACTCACCTGTGTACGTATGAGATCCTTTTCAAACGCACACACACACACACACACACACACACACACACACACACACACTTACTATATATAAACCAAAGGCTGCTGCACCTCGTCTAGTCAGCTGCTCTTGTTTACGTGCTAATTTTTTTGAAGTCATACAGAAAGGAATGAGCTTCCACTGCAACTTTTCCTTTGTCTATATAAAGTTATAAAGCTTCAGGTTGGTCTGTCATGCAATACTTTTGTTTCATTTTGTATATGAGAAAAGACTGTGGGAAACCTTCAGCTTATTTGGTTATTTCTGCGTCTTGGCTCTGCTTCCCCGAAATGAAATTTAAATCCACATTAGTGGGATTGGTCATCCATTTTTGTTTCATATTTTTTGGACTAAACACACTATTTATATGAATGTAGCAATACTTTGAGTTATTTACCTCTTTTTCTCTCTATGGTCTGCGCTGCTTGGATGACATCACTCCCTGGCGCTGACTGCGGCCTATCTTAAGTTGTAGCTGTTTTGTATTTTCATCTGCTAGTGGTTTGAGCCAAATGGAGGCAGCCGTGGATTGCATGCCTCAGAAAGCTGGGAACTAATACAACATGTTCTTTTGCTATTTGTGTCGGCCTTTCTCCACAACTAGCTCCAATAATCCTCATGCCATAAGATTGTTGCAGGGGCACACACATGGTGCATGACAGGGCAAATTATAAATTAAGTTTGGGGTGTGTGTCTGCTTCCCTCCTTGTAATTTACAGTGTCTGGAAACTGAATTTTTCAGCGTTCTGTAAAGGAAAAAAAGATATGAAGATAAACACCAACGATAGCAGAATAACCAGAAAGAAGACAAGTTAATGTGCTGACTGATCTCCTTTTTTTGTCTCTTTTCAGACGTCCTGGAACAGAGATCACGATGACACGGCATCCACGCGCTCTGGGGGAACGCCAGGCCCATCCAGTGGTGGACACACATCACACAGCGGTGACAACAGCAGCGAACAGGGTGAGTGTCTGATTCATCTCATCATGAGTTTGATTGAAGAGTTGAGATGTAGTTCATATGAACACAAAAGTGCTTCATGTATCATCTACATAGAAAAAAGAAATTATTGTCCCAGAGGACATCGGATAGACTTTTTCTGCCTGTGTCACGAGGATTTACCTTCACATTTTCTGGTAGTGTCCAACAGAGGTCAGAGGTCATGGTGAGCTAAGGCAGAGCTCTAACACACTAAACTGGCAATTTCTGTCTCGTCTAAGGACACATTGGTAGATTTCAAAAAGAAAAAAGGAAAAAAAAACTGATGGAGTTGTTTCTGTTCTGTCAAAGTTTATTTCATGCAACTGTTCTTCGCCTGCCGTTTACTCTACATCTGGGTGTGTTTGGCTTTGTTCTGGACACTGTTTTACTTCTTAGCTTGAGGACCTTTAAAGCAAAGATGGCTCATTTTTCCTATTTGGTTTGTCTCTGTTTGATGGCAGTTGTCATGTTTCAGTGCCAGCAGGTTGCATGCACTTATTCAAAGAAATACAGGCCCATGACAATCTTACTGATTTCTCAGCTGATGTTGAGTTTATGAGAGACTGTTATCTTTTCCCACAAAACAAAAGACTGATGTTTTCTTTTATTTTTTATATTGATCATATATCTTTGCAAACAGTGGCAGCTTTGAAGCTTTCTAACATTACCACAATATAGCCAGCATCTTTGACAGATACTTGAAGTAAGTCATTGATTTCAGTCTTAAAGTTAGTTAAAGTGCTTCACAAATTAGTCTGCATCTCTTTGCTTAGGCTGGATGTGTATGCATTCTCATAATATGTGTGTGTTTGAGAGACAGAAAGAAAAAGGGAATAGTAGGAGAATGGGTCAGTGTTGAAAATGTGTGTGTGTGTGTGTGAGTGTGTGTGTGTGTGTGTGTGTGTGTGGGGGGGGGGGTGTTGCAAACAAACTGTAGGCAAAAAAGCAACTTCATATATTATTGAAGGTGATGTCAAGGCGAGCAGTTTGCAGGGTTGCCAGTGCCAGGAGGCAGAGCCTGGGTGGGAGCAGAGAGCACCGCCATGGCTTCCACTCCACTGAGCAGCCATTTATACAGTCAACACACACACACACACACACACACACACACACACACACACACACACACACACACACACACACACACACTGTGTCTCTCTTTGTCTCTCTCATACTCAGTCTCATCCTCTCTTTTACTCTGCCTCTTACATATTTTCTCTCTTTCCTTCTCTCACTCTTTCTCTGTCCGTCTCTCACGCCTTCTCACACACACATGCACACACACATTTGCTTCACCTCACGTCATTATTACTGCAGAGGGGCTAAAGTAGTGACAGGTGAGAACATGAGACAGGACAAAAATAAAAGATGGACAGAGTACGTTTAAAAGGACAAAATGAAAAAGTGTGATTACAGTGAAAGACAAAGCAAAATTGTTTGTGTGTGTGTGTGTGTGTGTGTGTGTGTGTGTGTGTGTGTGTGTGTGTGTGCATGTGCATGTGTATGTATGTGTACGCCTCTACCTCTGATGACTAATGGTCTGGGGCAGCCAGGCAAGAGCTGATTGGTCGCTCTAATGAGCGTGCTCTGTGCCGAGTTTGGGCTCCTGCTTCTGTGACCTTTGCCCTCTATTGACCAAACTGACACTTCATTTTTCACATCTTTCCAATTATAGGCCCACTCCTTATGACGGCCCGCCTCCTCTTACTCTCTTTCTCTCTCTGTCTCTCATCATCTCTCTCTCTCTATCCTCGCATGTCCCTCATTTACACCCCCCTCATCTCTCTTTGGCTATTGTAGGTTTTTGTTTGTTGTTGAAGTTCATTAGAGGGTAAAATGTTGTGCATTTGTGTGTGTGTGTGTAGATGTGCCCATTCTGAGTGTGTATGTGTAGTTAACATCAGCCTGGTGAATAGGCTGGTCTGAAACATCATATCAGTCTTGGGGGATCAGTAAATGTTTCGATTCATGAATCAAGACTTTGAATCTAGAAAAGTAGAAATAGAATCTCAGGTAGTTATTTCTTTATTCATCTTTGTTTAAGGTCAATCGTCTCAAATTTCAAGTCTGAAATGAAAACAGAGCTCAGTTAAAGTTATCAATCTTGAACAACTTTTCAATTAGAAAAAAAGACTGCTTCATTTTTACTTTTGATATCTTATTGTTAGCATTGCCCTGTGCAGTTGTATCACTTTGCCCCCCTTATATTCAGCTTTGTCGTGCTCTTTTTACTGAGGCTTTCATAGAAGCATATTTTTGTGTTCAGTTTAAAATGCCCCAAAAAGACTCTTATACATGTATTGTTTGGTGTCTAAATACTTTTGGACATGTCATATCATTTTATTAGTTTTGGCATTAGATTAATAAATTTAATTGAAAAGCTCTTTTGTTGTCTTTTTAAGGCCTGAAGACGCACTGATTTCTGCATGTATGTATGTGTGATAGTTTTGTTTATGAGCTGCTCATGTGCGGACACACACACATACACACACACTCACACACACACACACACACTCTGCAGAGCATCGGGACGCTATGACAACAGTAAATACCGGAGGACATCTTGGACTGCATTCAGGTTTATATGGGTTAAGAGCTATCACTGCCACGTCATTTTGGCTCTGGCAAATTGTGTGTCAGTCACTCTGTAATCCCAGTAAGCTGGTTATTTATCTGTTTGGCACTTTGCTCGCTCCCTCCCGACAGATTCACCCCGCTCTCACTCTCTCTCTCTCTCTCTCTCTCCTCCCTCTCGCTCTCTCTCTCTCACACTCTTTCATCTCAGCATCCTCCTTCTCTTCTCCAGTTTTCCCTTGTCTCCCACCTACTCTCACGTCTCCCTCTTTCATTTTGCTCTCAGTCGGTTTCTCTCTACTTGTGAACCCCCGTGCTTTCTCTCTCTCTCCTCCCCCTTTTTCTTCCATGCCTCCCACTTGCTGTAAAACAGTACCTTTGTTTATTCCTCTGCTCTCCCTTTCTCTCACCTCTCTTTGTTCCCTCAGCTTCCTCTTCTTTCCAATCTTTCTTTTTTCTTTGTCACATCTTCGTTTTTCGAACTTGACATCATTTTCTCTCTTCTTTTTTCTTCCTGAATCTTTTTCTGTTTATTGTTCACTCTTTCCCTTCTCATCTTATTTTGCCATCTCTTTTCTCATCTTTTCTTTTCTCAATTTCACTTCGATTACCTCTTTATTTCCCCCTGCCTTTCCTTCACGTTTCATCCTTGTATTTTTCCCCAAATCCTTCTTTCTTCTACCTTTTACAGATTGCTTTCTCCCTGACCTTTCCCTTTCCGTCTCTCTCCCACTTTCCTCATTTCTTCCTTTCTGCCAGTCCAGCTACACATAATGGCCATCTCTCCCTCTCTCCATGCAGTCTATCCTTTCTACCATCTCTTCCTCTATCCACTTTTTTACTTCTTGTTCTCAGCATATAGATCCACCCTTTCACCTCCCTTTTATAACTCATCTTGCTCTCTGTTCTTTTCCAGTTCCTTCACTCTATCTTATGCCCTCCTCCTCTCTTCATCCTCTCCCTCAAGCAGAGCGTAACAGCTCAGAGGAAGGATGCTGGATGGTTGAGGGCATTTAACAAGTGAACTCAGGTCTCCTCTATCAGCCTTTTTTTCTGAGGCATAAACACATGCTCCGCTATGCCCTCTTGTTTGAATGGTTCACTGCTCACCAGTGTAAAAATCTCCATTTCCACCCAGAAACATAGCAGTCACTCTCTGAAAGGTACAGGAGCTTGAGGAGATCTCAATATTATGTAAGATCATAGGTCTCAAAAGGTATATTTTTGACCTCAGTTGCAGGATTTGACACTCTCTTCTAACAACGTTGAACCAGCAGTTAGTTTGCAGGGATTTGTCAGTCTCATGGTAAGAATCTAAGTTATTAAATAAAGGCTGTATATTTATTTTTGCATGTGGTGATAATGCTGGCATGCTGAGTCCTCAGTTATGTGTTTATGCTCTGACCACAATGCCGGTGGTATTTTTTTTAGCACTGAATTCCATTGGCAGTCATAAAAAAAAATGAAGGGAGGATCACATTTGCTTCACACATGTCATTAAAATCAGTCCTGGGTGTCTCCTCTTTCCCCACAAGAGCAGACAATGGAGAGAAGCCTCTTATTTTCTCCTCCCTTTCTCTGGGAGATCTTTGTAAACATTCAGCAAGCTCCGACATGGAGTCTTGGAGAGAGAGCGGCCCTGTACTTAATTAGTCCCACTCTATTAGCCCAGCTGTTTTCAAGCTAGTTCCTACCAACAGACCCCTTTGTTTAATACCCAGAAGCCCTCTGGAGGAGCCTCATTGTAGCTGTTGTTGCCTTGGATCATGCCTCTCTGTGAAGAGTAATGCTCGAAGGGCAGAGGAAAAGCCAACAGATCATATATGCATTGCGATGGAGGGGAGGGGAGGGGGTCCCTCACGGACATGAGCTGAGCCCTCTCTTTTTCTCCCAGTATAAAGTACTCCTCTTTGCCTGTGAATTTGTAAGGACACCCATCGGCTTCTCCGAGGGAAACAGAATAACATTCAGGCAGTGAATCGGACAGCTGCAGCCGTGTGGATGTTAGCAGAGTAGAGTGTTTGCTCTGTTTTTTGAATAGCTATGGCGTTTCCCTCACTGCTCGTCAGGAAACATCCAGGGAGTGAGGCGATGACTGGCGTCATTAGATATGTATCAACAATTACCAAGATCGTTTGTAAAGAGAACAGTGCGGTGCGCCAAGTCAAATAGCTGTAAGACTTTGTGTTAGTGTCTGCTTAGATTTCTGTTGTCTGGGTAGTGACCTGAGATTTCTGGTTGTTTTTGTTGCCCATTTCTACGGTTGTTTCATTTGGTTGTTCCGTATATTTGGGAGACAGTTCAACAAAAGAGAAATTATGGAGACCTGCTTATTGACTGGGTTGTGTCTTCGTCAAATCTGCATGTGTCATGGCCTTATAAAGTAGTCAGTCGCTGCTAATTTTAAGTTTTTGGGTTTTTTATTATATCAAAGTATTAAAATATTGATATCTTAAATAAAAGCCATCCTTGAAAAGTGCCTGTAAGTGCAGTAGTCACTCAGCGGCCATTTTTCCATCATCAGAGGAGGATGTTTAAAAGCTGTTTTGTGCCATCTTGTCAACAGATCAGTTACAACAAAAGGCATTGTTTGCTTGATCAGTAAGTTGCTAGTTTGAAGATGAAGGATATGACTTTCACCCGGCCCTTTTTTCAGGATGTGGCTTTATAAACATTTGGATAGTCACCTTTCCTGTTTTGTCATGTATTTGAATATCCTTACTCACCCTCAGCCCATTTGTTCTGACTCACTGTACGTAACCTTTGCTGGCTTTGAATCCCCATCGATCAGGCTTAAAAATTCCTGATGTCGTCACCCATCCATCCGCCCTCCAACCTCTGTGGCCTCCAACAAGGTCAGGCCACAGAGGAGCTGTTGCTTTCTGTCTCCTCATTGGCCAATCTCCTAGGCTGGGGTAAGCAAACGGGGACATGGACAGGGGTACCAGGCAATCAGCAGCCGGATCTGACCCAACCAATTGCTTTGCTTCACGTGGCCCCCTCAAAGTCACCGATTAATTGGTCCGATTGTCCAGTAGACTGGAAGAGAGAATTGTTAGTGTTGTGTGATGTGATGTGTGAGTGTGTATGTGTGTATCCTCCCTTACTGAGGAGCTTTCCTCTCTCATTCACTATTCTTGAAAATAGTGTTGCAATTTTTGAGGACTGAACAGTGGATGTATTTGTTGCATTGGAAATCACGTCACAACTTCAAGAAACAAAATCAGACCGCTTTCTGAAATTTTTAAAAGCATATATTCAGTTGTGTTTTGGTGCAGAATATAATGAAGTTTGTACATAAAACTTCACCATGCCTGACCAGACATTAATGATGCATAAATCTTTGAGAGAAAATAAAGCAACTGAGAGAAAGATTTCTTAGTTTTGTGCAAGGTTTGTCTAGACTTTGTCTAGACATTATTGAGGCATATCCTCAGGCCGGTAATTGTCTTTCTGGTGTCCAGCTTTCCTGGTAATCTGTTTAAATGTGAGGCTGTGTGGGTAGATAAAAGGTATGTGGTTCCCTTGATTAGTCTGCAGTCTGTATTACTGGAGGTGTGTGTGTCTATGTGTGTGTGTGTAAGTACAGTAGCTGGCAGACACAAACAGGAATCTCTCTTTGATTTCCTCAGAGCGTGAACACGAAGAAAAAGAGAGATGTAGGTGACGAAAGTGGAAGAAAAAAGAGAAAGAAACAGCAAAATGACAGCGTACGATAAGTAGAGAATCTCTGAGTGAAAACGTTTTGATGCTGAATGGAGCGCTGTGTATACTTGTGTGTGAAAATCCCATAGTGAGTGAGGAAAAGGGAGCGTGTTAAGTGCTGCTGAGTGTTGTTTGGGAGTCTATTGAGGCGTAATGCTTGCTGCCAGCAAACGGCAATATCTTTTTCTGGCAGTTCGGAGGTGAAACAGTTGTAGCCAGACCACCTTCAGCTCACCACTTGTCCCTTAGCGGGTTTGAGTAAAGCTTGTCTAAGCATGTGTCATAAACAGTTTTATGATGAGGGCAATTTTTCAATTCACATGCTATTTCTGCAATTCAATAGCCAAAAGTATGAAGGTGATTGCATTCAAAAAAACTTGAGGAATTATCTGAGGTAAGCTCCAGTAGGGATGTTTATTCAGCCCCAAGAAGGTTTACGGCCTCTCAAACAATATTATCTGTTGTTACCTGGGAAAAGAGATGTTTGGTGTGACACTGTTCAATCATGACCTGCCTCTCCCAGATTCACTCACATCTTTATGACCACGCTCTATCATGGTGGCCGACCTGTCCACCAGTATGTAGTGACTCGCCTGGCAGAAAATGATAGCCCTCAATGACTTTTTATTGCCTCATGGGCAATGAACAAACCCTCAGTGGCCTGAGTTTGCCCCTCTTGAAAAAGGGGAAATTGTATCAGGTTCCCACAGTGAGGGGCCAGTTTGCTTTAAGGATTATGGGTGGTGTCACCGGGCTGCAGGGGTCATGTGGAAGAAAGAGTTAAAAATACAAGTAAACAAAGTGACTTCCTCCTCTTCTCTCCTCTCTTCTCTTCCTCACCAGGTTCGCTGACTTGTGTTTTATTGGCTTGAGTGAACTTGTCGTCTGTGAGAGTTTTAAAGTCATAAAACTGTTTGACAAGCTTTTAGAGGCCGAGTCACTGTTTGACTTTTTCTAACTCAGTGTGTGTGCTTGTCATTAAACACGCATCATATTGGCTCTATATCTATATTTTCTCACAGCCTCTTCCCTTTTTCTTCAGATACCCTTTCTCTCCCGTCATTCTTGTTTTTTCTCTCATGCAGTATTACATTCATAGGAAGATTATTCACATTAAAAGTGGATAAAATGTTTCCCTCCATCTCAGTTATTTAACCCCCCTCTATTCACTCTGTCATTTTCTCCCTATGTCTGTTGGCTACATGTGGGTATGTTTGCATGACCGAAGAAATGCAAAATCTAGCCCCAACCACTACCAATCTGCCTTGCTTGCACAATTTACATGAAATACATATTCATTCATGACATGCATGCACACAAAATAGCTTCCCTCCTCTCTTTTTCTTGTTCTTTCCCTGAATATTCTTGCACATTCTTGTTGTCTCTGAGTTCAAAAAGGCTTCCAAATTAAAACCTGATATCATTTTTTTTTATTTCGCAAACTGCTGCCTTTTTATCCTCTTTATTCTACCTGGGATAACACCATGTATCTTGCTTGTACTCTAAAGTACACCAGACATTCATTTAAAAGAAAATAGAAAAGAGGTTCCACTTCATTTGCTTCAGAGAGGGAACGAAAAGCGGGAGGGAAATGTATCTTTAGCTCCCATGTTATAATTGTGGCACGCTAATGATGTAGACACATTCTCGCTGTCTGTTTACAGGAAGCGCTCTTCTTTAATTTGCAGCCAGCATGGATGCCAAATGCCTATATCTAATTACTAGTGTTTGGTAAAAGATACTATTTACACACACTTTTTCCCTCCTAGAGGTCTCTTGTGTGTCAGGGTGGAGAGATTATGACGAGAAAAGTTAAACGAGGTAAAGACTCAGATTTTTCTTTCATTTTTATCCATCGTCTGTGCACAGAAGGAAACAAAAGAGCATGAGAAAATTGTTTTGTTTCTTGCATTAAAGCTTAAAGATGTTTTCGTTCACTGTGTCTAGATTCAAGATATTGTTAGGAGGGTTCAATGTGATGAATCCATTCATTGTTATATCTGTCTAAGGCACCACTGTGGTGAAATTGTGTCCTGAAAGAAGAGGCCACTTTTGTCAAATTACTGGATATTCTCTACTGCAGGGAAACTCTTCAGCTTTGATTTGCAAATGTAAAAAAAATGTTAAAATGTGTTCATGTTGCTCTCTTCATGCAATGATAAAGATAAGAAGTTAACTTGAGAAATTACCACTGTATGTGTGTTTGCATTCAGGATTTCTGGTCTTGCTGTGGGAAACTTGTCATATTGAGATTGGTGACATATTTGGAATTCGTCACAAGTTTACACTCCTTATTTTGTCTGCTTTCAATTCGGCTCCAAATTGCCTCACTTCACACAAAGAAACACATACACACACACTCACTGACACACACAAACATACACACATGCAGACTCTCAGACTCAGAAAATGCCCTGGCTTTAATCATGGCCAGAGCAGGTTCATAGGGAATCACGGCGACTCATCACTGACATGTCACAACACATTACATCTGACCGACAAAGCAACCTACAACTCTCTCTCCTCATTCTGTCTTACCATTCCTCTCACTGCTAACTCTCCCTTTCTCAACCCCTCCTTCTCCTTGAAGAAGAGCTGAGCTCAGAGTCTGGAAGGCCTCTGGTCAGATAGATGTTAACTTTTCAGGTGAAATACTGATAACAGGCTGGAGTTTTTACATGATAACCTCTGACAGCAAAGTGACCTGATAAGCTAACCTACTACACAGGAAAAAGACACTTTCAACCTTTTATAAGTACAACAGATTGATGTTTAAGAGACATGCTGTTTGCACATTCACTTGGTTTGAGGGAGAAAAAGAGAGAGGGAAGGAATGGGGGGAGGGAGAGGAAGAGCAAAGAGACATCGTATTCGCACTTTGTTTGCTGGAGAAGCATTGTTTGGCCCCCTTGGCATACGCACAAATAAGCAAGTCTCCCACACACACACATACACACACCCATGCACAGAGCAGCAACGTTTATTTAAGCTTTTGATAAAGAGATTAGCCCCATCATCCTACGCTGTTAAGCTAGCCGAGGGGGTCCGTGTTCAGGAAATCCTGGCTTTCCTGACACATGGGCTTAAAGGAAAAACCTGGCTAAAGCAACACTTATATGATATTAATACAATTCCTAATGGACGGATTAGCATGCTTTGGTCTAGGAATGGAGGGCAGACTGGTCAGTTTCAAATATTTAATGGTGATTATGATGAGATCGAAGAATAACAGACAGAACTGGATTTTTAAGTTGGCAAGACGGGAGAAAAACACAAGGGAACAAAACAAGGAGGTGAAGTGACGGTGCCAGCTGGGTTTTCTCTTTTCTTTATTATTAGCCCTATCGCTGTGGATGGAGTTCAGCTTAAAGCTACAAACAGTGGAGTGCTAATTTTAGCCTCCAAAGAGGATAAGGATAAATAGCTTGCTGCCAGTTTGCCATATGGTTCGCCACCGATTATATTGTGTCAGGAATGTATTCACCCTGGTCTCATCCCATAGACCCAAACATAAACACATATACCTACAAACACACTCACATATCTGTTGTTGCTGCTTGAAAATGAATGCCTTTTTTATTTACTTAACATAGTAAAGATGAAATTTTGAGACTTAGAAAAGGAACACGCTTCAATTTCACTCTACACAGTGTAGCTCTTTCTAAGAATAGGAAGAAATGTCACACTGAAACAGTCATTTTCAGACAGGAAGTTGTTATTATGGCCCCATCCAGCGGTCTTTTTCATCCACTATAGCTTCCAGCTGCAAGGTAACATTTGGCCTCTTCTGTAATCTCCTGCAACTTGGTTTATATTCACAGTTGTAAACGTGAGCCCCGTAGAGGAATAAAAATGAGTCTCTCTCTCTCTCTCTCTCTCTCTCTCTTTCACTCTCTCTTCCATGGCCACACATGCATATGGTCACATGTAAATGCAACACACACTCCCACAGCCACTCTCTCCATTATTCTCTCACCCTCTCTCGCTCCCTCTTCCCTCAAATTGAAATAATTCAATTTATGGACACAGCTCCAGACCTCCCTGGCTAAGACCATTATGCATGGAGCCCCCTCCCTTCTCTTTTCTAACAAAAGAACAGGAGAATTTACCAGCCGGCTCTCCAAACGACAGCCACACAAAGCCAATTTCATGCGAAGAAAACACCAGCCGGAGAGCCATCTTTGGTCAAAACCTGCATCCTTCAGGATCATTGAATATGTGTCCGTGCTCCTCTACCCTGATTTGACACAAGCAGCTGTTGTTTGCATCAGACCTGACTTCAGACTGCACATAGCCGTATGATGAAGTCCAGATTTGACTACAAATGGCATATTATGAGCTGGTGTAACTTCGTAAATAGAGTGGTATCAACTAGGCCAAAGCTTGACCTAGGGCTGACCCCTGCCAAACATGCGGCCCCCTGAGGCCCATCACCCCTTGGTCCTCTTGACATGGATACCTGCTTAAGGGATCCTACTGCAAGATAAAGACCCCAGCAAGCTTTTCTAAGAGTTTAGAAAGAGAGAAAGGAAGGAAAGAGCAAGTTAGATAACAAATACCTGTAGGTAAACAAAAGAGCAGCAGGGTGGGCCGGAGGGCAGCACCCAGCGTTTATTTTGTGTATTTGCAGAACAACACAAGGCATGCCACTTAGCATACACACACTCATGAACACATACACACATACACACACGTTTGGATGTAACTTGATCATCCCTTTTTGCAATGAGCTGCTGAAACCCAAAGAGATGAGCAGAGACCAGGGGCTGAGATTCACACTGGCGATAACCTTTGGAGTAAAGGCATGAGTAGCAGTGTTAAACAGACACATACTAACACACACTGTGTATTGGCATTATAAACACACTATAGGCCTCAGTTGTGCTTGTTCCACAGAGAATCCCTCCAGAGGGGTCATACTTTTACAGGAAGTCACCCCCACAGAGGGCTGCATCTATCAGGAAGTGACTCAATGGGACTGTGTGGCGAAAGCCACTGGTGTCCACGGGGGGCATATCACCCCCGTCCACACGGGTTCATGCTCCACAGGAAGTTGGTCCTCTGTAAACCCACTCGCTTCCTCTTCCTCTGCCTGTGTCCCCGAAAGCCTTATCAGGGCTGTGTATGGAGAGGAAGATAGGACTACAAATCCCCCATAACTCCACCATACCACATCCTGTTCCTATCAAGGACATTTTGACAAGAGGGAGGAAGTGAAGACGCAACATTACTTTAGAGGAGAGGGCTTTAAGGTTAAATTTATTAAGCTTCTAAAAAAGGAATTAAGGTGATACCTGAGGGGTGGAAGTCATTAAACAGCAGCTGAAACCCTAAAATGTAAATCCAGCTACCAAACAGATTTAAACAGGGTAGGATGTTTTCCTGATAATGGCTTACTATGTTTCCCCAGCCTGAGCTTGTGGGTGTAGGCTCTATTATACTCCTTCATATACTAAAACCTGCTGTTATTCCTAAAAAAACACAACCTCACTGGAAGCTAATGCGCTATTATTAGCCTGTGCCACCGCAGGGTTGGCGTGCCTGTATTATCTAACTACATGGTGCAGTTTGGCCGGTGCTGATAGGTTAGCATGAGTGGGAAAATCCTTGTGTATTAAAAGAGTTTATCAGTGGCTGTGTCATTCAGATAGTAAGCATGTGAAAAAAATGCTCACACAGAGGCGGGAGATGAACACGCAAGCACTGAGAAATAAACACAGAGACTCTAGTTTGCTTTAAGGAACTACACCCCTAACATGAAAGAATGATTACAGACAGAGGAGACTGTTTGTTGGGGGCTAAAATGATACATTTCCACTTAATGTTAGTTCATTAAACTGGTAGCTTTTGTAGGATGGTTGACATTAAGATAGGTAACATTGCAAGATGTAATTTAACAAAGTGTAGCTCAGTGGAAAAGATGATATCACTTGGAGGGATGTATTTTGAGTTAATTCATGACTAAATATGACACTGTTGCTTTGAGTTGTGTCCTAAAAGAAATGAAATGTGTTTTCATCAAAGGATGTGTTTACAGTTTCTATGTATTTAAAACACAGATTTTCGTAGCTTATTCAAAAGCTTCTACTTTTCTTCTGTTGAATACATATATCTTCTCTGGATGTTAGCTCTAAGTATGTGTACTTAGTGCTCATCACAGTTTAAATAGGATGTTTTTCCTTTGGTTTAGCCAAAAGTTCCCCTCTCTTTGTCCCATGTCTAAATTGAAGGACTTTCAAACGCCCTTCAGCACATCAGCTGACTTTTAGAAAGGACCGCCGTGCCATTGTGCTGTTAAGTGCTCTTAGCCTTTGTTAAAGTCCTTGTCCTTGCTTCCATCCCTTCCCCCCTCTTCCTCAACCATCCACTCTACCTTCTCACTGCTCTTTCTCTCTCTCTCACTCCGAGCCTTCGTAGCGCACAGAGTTAGACTAAAGCTTGGTGGATTTGAAGGTGTCAAAAGCCATCCAAGAAGTAGCAAAACAATAGAAAGAGAGTGAGAGTTAGGAGTGAGAAGGACCCTAAAGTGGCACAGTTTTAAAGAACTGTACCATTTTGTGTGTCTGTGTTTGTGTGTTTGAGAACTTCCCTTCACTGGGGCGAAGAATCTGTGGGCCCCCCTTACAAGTGCTCCCATTTGAACGGGGTCTGGCCCTCTATCTTCAGGTTAGGAAAAAAAAGAAAATGGCAACACAAAGGCGAGAGGGGAAAAATCAATAGTTACACAGCAAAAGTGCTCGACATGAAAGGGTGAATTCATCGCCCTACACTTTCATTTTGGCTTGTATCGTCTGCCTCTTTCTCCCTCATTCTTTACTTCTCGACTGATCTGGAAGTGGGAATAAAGGGCGGTCGCTGTGTATGTGTGTGAATGTGTAAATATATGTGTGTGCAAGGAGGCATACTGCAGTTTAATGTCGTGTCGGTGCCCCGCGCTTGAGGCAGTTTCCAGCGTGTCAGGCAGCCTGTGGTGATGACCCTTTGCAGGAAAATGGCACAGAGAGAGCAGTCACATTTACGCTGACATTTTTGCCATCACCTATGGCTATGTCAACAGGCCTGATCCCCCCACCGCCTTTTTTCTCTCACAGACAACAGTGGATGGGCCTCAGACATAACACATGGGAGCACAGACCCCTTTTAGAGATACAGTGGACATCATTTTTTCTTTAACGTGTCCTACAACTAGTGGCAATAGTTGATAATCCAAGGCGCAGTCATTGACAGGCTCTTAATTGTTTAAAGCTGAGTTATTTACTATACAACTGCAGAACACTGGAAAATCATCACATTTCAAAAGGTTTGAGGAACCGACCGCAGGATTGATTGATTTCTTGATTGATAGAATACATGAAAGACACATGTATTCCTGTCTACTTCATGTTCCAGAAAACATGTTCATGAAAAACACATGGAAAGGCGTTCATTTATGAATACCAAAAACATACATTGAACGCTTCATTAAAGAAGCTTTCATTCCCATAGACTCATGCCTTGGACAAGTGTTACAAAGTACCTCATAAATGTGATAATTGTCTTGTGTTTTTTTTCCTTTTTTGTAGTTATTTGCACACATTCCCCATCTCTGGATTTCTGCTCTCCCTCCTCATCAGATCACCACAAATGAAATAATTACCCCTAACTTGGCATGGATTTGTGCAACAACAAGTCTCCAGTGTACTTTAATTACAAATAAGCCTTGTAGATGACTCACCAGTTGACTGTCATTACTGAATCTGTCAGCGCTGATCCACAAAACTGTCATCATTCAAAGTACCTGGCTTTGTTATTGCAGTGAGCTCGTTATTTACTGTAATTACTTGAATGCAATTGTCTGTGATTACAGGAAGTAATTACTTAGCTCTCCCCTGACTAGCAAGCCTCAATATTTTCCTTTTTTTTTGTAATGACAGCTTTCTGTAATCTTTTGGTTCATTACATTGCACTCAGTGAATTTCTGTTTTTTTAGAGGTTTTCTATTCACTTCTGAAGTGACAAGTTGCTTATGCGTTGGTTGGAGTTGGAAATAGAAAAGTGTCTCTTTGGCAAAGGCAGGAAGAGGAGTCTAGACTAGTCACATTGTTTTGTCCACAGCACTTGTCATTATGTGCTGAATAGTCAAGGGGATTTCTCTAGCTCTGAATAAAAAGAAGGCGAAACAGCATAGAGCGTGTTTTGTTTTGAAGTGTGTGTGTGTGTGTTTGTGTGTGTGTGTATTGGTCTAGAATACTTTTCTCATCATTATTGGAAAGATGCCTTTTGGAAGATCCTCAGAAATGGCAGCATGTGAGTGTTTTCAAATATTAAAGTAAAGACAGAGAGATGCTTTAAGAAAATTTGCCCCTGGTTTGGAATTGTGTTGCAAGGAATCCCTGCATGTTCAGAATATTTGGAGGTGGGAGGGGCCTCTTGAACCATGCAAAGGGAACCCCCTACTGCCAGCAAAACCCCTCTGTACTCCCCCTCCTCCAGTCTAGAGCTTATGAATGGCCTGAATACAATAAACGCCACTTTTTTCTTTACTCCCTCCCTCTCACAAGCCCTTCTTTACCTCTCTGAGGATTTCTGGGAATGCTATGTATGTGTGCGTGTGTGTGTGTGTGTTTGTGTGTGTGTGTTTGAGCATCAGAGCAAAATACTGAGAAAGAGAGCACTTTAGAAAATGTGTAATAGCATGTGTGTGCATGGTTTATGTATCATGTTTTGGATGTGTGTGTGCGTGTGTGTTTATGAATTTCTCGCCTGCCAGTATGAGATGTGTGTATCCCATGTGGAACAGGATAGCAGCTCCCTGAGGCCTGGGCCTTGCCTGGTGCAGCCAACCCAGGGTCATGTGAGCTTTCTGGGGTGTGAAACACTAGGAGTGGCCCATGAGAGATCAGCTCTAGGTCACTTGGACTCATATGGGAAAGACTTTTTTTCTTCTCTCTTGCATCAAACAGCCTGTGGAATAAATGCACCGTCATAAACTCCAAAGACCTGTTCCCATTCCTTCTCCTTTTTCGTTCATTCCCTGCCTATAAAAACATCTCACAGTATCCTCCAAAAACGTTTAGCCATCTGTGAGTGATTCCTGCCACAGGATCCCGCTCATGACATCTGGCACTAAGCTAATATTCATAACCCCTTTTTCCTCGACTCAGCAGTACCCTTATGAAAGAAAAAAAAAATCAAAAAGCCAATTGTCATTATTCTTTTGTGTAGTGCTAAAAGTGACGGACAAGATCACTCGTCACAGATGACTTAGTGTCATATTCACGGCTGTTAATTTGCCAGGCAGCAGAAAAGTGGCTGACACCTCTGAATGGCACATGTGCCTGTGCAGAGGGGGCAGGTAGTACCAATCTGTGTCTTACACTGAGAGTCA
Source organism: Thalassoma bifasciatum (assembly GCA_008086565.1). Taxonomy (NCBI): domain Eukaryota; kingdom Metazoa; phylum Chordata; class Actinopteri; order Labriformes; family Labridae; genus Thalassoma; species Thalassoma bifasciatum. The sequence goes on from RPOG01000029.1 coordinate 625,095, forward strand.
GTTCATAATCAGATCATAACAGATTAGCCTAGATACTGCTTGATAATGTCAGGGTATGCCTTGAGACAGAGAGATGTAGAGGAGTGATGAAGACACATGAGAGAGGGGAGGAGAGACAGAAAAGAGGGCGCGTCATAACTGGCCACTAGTTGAAGAGATTCTTAGTATTCTATTCTATGCCAGCCAAGCTAGCATACAACTCAACCATATGTCAATAGTAAAACTACTTAACTGAACTAAGCAACTTAACTAAGAAAGAAAGCCTTAAACCTGCAGTGCAGAGGGACAACAATTCTTCATCTTGAATCCAGAATATGTTACATACAACTACACGCCCAAGCAGAAAGAGAAAGTAGAGAGAAGTAATGAAGTAGAAAAGAGACGGGGGCAAAAATGAAACATGAAGTGGTGGAAAGACCCAAATAAAAGCCAACAAAGCTGAATGATCATGGAGACGAGTCTGTTTGGCTAATGCTAACGAAAAATAGTGAAAATGCATGAAGAAAGCTAACCTAGTTTTTACGTCATTATCTGTTAGCTCACAGTTTGTGAGTCTATGTGTGTGTTGGCAAATGTGTGTGTGTGTGTGCGCGTGTGTGTGTGTGTGCAAGTGTGTGCAAATGTGTATTTGTGTATACAGCGTGTGGGGGGACTGATAAAATATTCCTTCCCTTGGTTGGCCCCGGGGCATTTCAACTGCCCCTGGCTCCTTCCAGTCACTGGCCTGCTCCCTAATTGCCACATGCACACACACTTATACACACTCTTGCACACACACACACACGACAGTCAGAGCTTCTGTGACTGGAAATACACATACATAGAGAACAAACTGAAACACACACACACGCATACAGACGAATGCACATCCATGCATGCATGCATTCTTCACACATGAGCATGAACCCCCTCCTTCCTGCATTGATTCACTCTCACCCCCCATCCCTCACCCCTCACCCCTCAACTCTTCCTCTTGCTACTTGCATAGATGTTGTCATGGCTGATCAGTGGGCAAGGCTCAGAGTTATGCCTATGGCTTTCTTCGTGTAGGGAGACTGGAGCTTGCTAGCCTAGCCTAGCCTAGCATTGCTGAAGCTCTTAATGAGCCTGGCTGTCCGTGTTTGGAGAGTGAGTGACTGGTTCATTGACTGACTGACTCTCTAGCTGCCTGGCCAACTTACTGACTGACTGGGTGATTGGTTTAAGGTTGACTTACTTATTGGCTGACTGACTTGGTGGCTTTATTGACTGGCTAGCACCGTAGCTGGCTGGACGCTTTACTAGTTAGACCACTGGACCCCTGAACAGTTGACTTTCCAAGCCACTGGCTGACTAAAGGGTCAATAGACTGAAAGACAAACTTAAAAGGGATCACTCTGAGGCTTTTTACTCAAATGTATACTTAAAATTTCTGCTTCAGAATAATAGGTGCAAATCTGATCTAAGGAGTACACCAAAATGTGCTTTAGCCATCAAGACATACGAAGTAGAGGTATTGTAACACAAGGGTCAGATTTCAACTACAACATCAAAATGGCTCCATAAATTCCCAATTTGGCTTTTATCTTCATACGTGAATCATTAAGATAAATAAATACCTGTGTCCACAACTATTTGCTATTATGCAGGAAATTTTACAAAGAGAAAGGAATAGCCATGGAAAAGAAAGGTGTTAGCAGCTACTCAGACCTGACTGTTGATACTTGAAATGGTGAATCTGGCTAGTTCCTCCTGTGCCATTGTTGTCTACAAAGTTGGTATGGGAAGCTCCACCCCTTCTTCACTTTGATTGGAAGAAGCTATTTTCAACAGCACGCTCTTGCTGCATTCCAAAACCATCTGATGCCAGTTTGTGCTGAGTCCTAAAACCATTTCAAATTGCATTGTATGAAAAATAGGTGATGCCAGTGCGTAAATGTCATTAGTGGACACAGGCCCTTACAGTGGATGTTGTGTGAATCGTCCAACCTTTTTCACTGGTTTAAGCTTTTGTTTTGTGGTCTTTTTTTGAAATATCCCATACTCTTTTCTCCTGTGTCTCACTCTTTTAAACCACTTCTTCTGTCTTTGTAGGTCTTTCCCTGTATTACCCTATATCTTTCTCTCAGCTGAGGTAACACCAGTGACATTTCCCAACATGGCTGCCAGACACAGCATCAACACCTTCCTGCTTCACCTTTTCTTACTCCCACAGTCTCCCCCTTCTGTTCTGTTCTCCTGCCTCCCACTCTTTTTTTTCTTGCTAGGGTTGAAGCAGAGCAGAAATTAGCCCCAGACCTTGCAGAGGTGATTGGTATCAAATTGCAGTGAAAATGGAAATGCCAATAAAATTGACAGCTTTTCTTCAGCTTTGCTCTATCCTCCTGTCCCTCCAGGTAAAGTCAGTGTCTGCAGGTCAGATTTACTTAGGGGATCTGGGAACCAAGAGGAATAAAAGGAACATTTTAGATGGTTGGGCTTCTTTCATCAAAAGTAGCCTAAATTATTTCTAAAAGATTCCAATATTTTCCTCCAAGTTGTTTTAGAGGGGGAACTGTGCAAGTTCATGCCTGCGAATGATTTCATTTCCCCAAATCAGTGAATGTATCAAAACTCCAAAGATATGTGGATATATTGTGTTGTGATTCTCAAGAGTAGGAGTGTGAGCTATGGAGTCAAAGTTTTGGTCCTTAAAGAGGATTTTACTTGCTGATTACTTACTAAAGAGTTAAAAATAATTTGAAGGTTTGGAGAAATTTATGAGTAACTTTTGCTGCTTTGTGATCAGAGAGGGTTCAGCTTGGGTGAAATTATGTCACTAAAAAGTGTCAAATGAGTATCAGTACCCCACCCAGAATTATGGCAATCTGCTCTCTTCATATTTGTCACTTCTTTGGTGCATTTCTGCTCTCCTTCGTTTTTTCTCTCACTTGCTCCCCTTCTCTCTTTGCCCCTCTCTCCTTGCTTCTCATGATTTCTCACCTCCTCCTGAGCCTGTCTGCTTGCCCACTGCCTCTCTCTCTCTCTCTCTTACTTGCATGCACACTCACTCATTCCCTAACTCGCTTACTCACTCACTCATGATCTGAGCGGGTACTCCAGCCGTTTGCTTCTGTTTTCCCAACTCGCATGGGACGAGCCCCTAGGTTTGTTATTGTAGGCTTTGCTGAACATGAGCTGGTCTTTACGACGGATTGAAAGCATTTGCTTCCAATGAAAATCTGGTCTAGGATTACAGGGCCTCGACTCGGCTCACCCTTTCTTTTTCCAGCAGGCAGAGGGATGTGGAGAGGAAAGAGAGGGAGAGAAAGACAGAGAGAGAGGGGGGTGGGTGGATTTTAGCCCTGAAACAGTAGGCTGAAAAAACTGACTTGTTAAGCCCAGGCTGCATTTGTCCCTGGCTAATGATGTAACTGAAGCCTGCAATGCGAGCATGTTTTTCAGACAGGAAGAGGGCTAGCTGGGTGTAAGGATAGGATTATTTGAGTATGTGGGGCTAGTGTTGATGAGTTTTGAGTTGAAGTGGTTTACCAGTTAATCAATGAATTAGTTTGTGAGTGATTAAAAGCATTTCGATAATAATAATTTATCATTTTCTTCAACCAGAGTTTTTGTTTCTCATGTTAAAATCACTTGAGTATTTTCCAACTTATTCAGACATTTTAAAGAGCCCAACATTTGATTGTATTTTATTTCAAGACTTGTGTGCTGTTAAGTGCAGAAGACTAAGAATCATCTTGAAAATTAACCATACAGTCTTCGAGACTTGGCCAGCTTCTCCAAGCACACTGAAGAAACTGATTTTCTCAAAAGCACTTGAACCTGCCATTTACCCTTTGTTGGCGTTACAGTAGCCCAACCCCACCACCTGCTTTACATGCATTTGTGCATTATTAATGTGTTTTGGGTGGTGTTTGCATCAGTATCACACCCCTCTATGGAAAGCAAGCTCTTGTTTTATCCCTCCCCCACCCTCCACAGTATTACCTCCTTTTCCACACTAGCTTCATTAGAAAGCCTTCAATATGTGTGCATATGTATCTCCTTCTGCCACAACAGTCGGGGCGAGGGAGAGAGTGAGAGCGAGAGCTAGCCAAGAGTGTTGTTTCGTATGGATCGCTGAGAGCCTCTCTCTCCTAATGGTGTATATAATTCAGGTGCCCTCCAGGCATGCTTTCAGGAATTCTTTTGCCTGAGGTAATGGGGAGCAAAGGCCTGGGTTTAGGCCCTTGATTATTCCATTGATGTGGCAGGCTGGAAAAAAGTCATCTCCAACCGGATTAGCGCCAACATCCCCATTAATTATCGATGAATCGGGAGCTTAGGGTTTAGCTAGGTGCTGGGTGTCGCCCTTTGCAAGTTAGCGGAGTACAGGCCCGCTCAGAATGCAGTTATCTACTCTCGCCACAGTGAATAGACTGGGAAGCTTTAGAAGTGCTTTGTGTGTAATCAATAAATAACTGGATCCAATTCTGAGCACTGCTTCAGCGTCTCTTATTTTTTCTTCCTCCTCACTTCCAGTTGAGAAGGAAGCTGCATGGGACAAAAGTCAGTTATCTGCCACTGAAATTTCCAGCAGTTGAGGGTGCCACTTGTTTACCTCGCCTCATGTTTCTTTTATGATCATCGGCTTCATTGAGAGGGGCTCGCATTTTTGAATAATGATAATAACAATTAGGTTTTTCACAGCCAGAGATGGGAAGAGCCTCTTTCTCTGCTCTGGAGCTGTATAGAATGCGTACAGTAATTGGGTAGTTTTGAATTTGTGTGTGTGTGTGTGTGTGCTCGTGTTGAGTCTGAATGCAGAGAAAAGGCCCACAGAGTGCCTTTCTTTCACTTTTCCTCTCAGTGTTCAAATACTCTAAGCTGTCTCCCCTTAGGTGAGGTTAACTGGCCATAATGGAGCCTTATCGAAGCCCTACAGGTTGCTGTAAGCAGCCATGACGCCATTGTTATGAAAAGCAGCTAGCTTTGTTAGTGCTGTTTGTGCCTCTGACTCCCTTTTTTCCACCTATTTTCCTTTTATTTTCTTGCTTCCCCCTCCTCACAACCTCCCCTTTTGTAGTGCCATGTTACTCTTTCCACCTCAGGTAAAATGGCAGAATGCGCCGGGGCGACGCTTCAATAACTATTTTCCCCTCTGGATAATAAAGACTAAATCTCTCTGTCATTCTCAATTCTGCGCAGGCTTGGATGGGAGAGTGGGGAAATGCGACCTTACAAGTCCTTTGTGCTCCCCTTTTCCCTCTCTTTCTGGTAGGAAGATGCAAGCGCTCACTGTGTTTTCAAGCGATGGAGGGGGGGATGAAAGGCAGGGTTATTTATAAATGTATTAAAAATGAATGCATTTATGAGGTGCTGTTTTCCAGCCATTCTCTGCTTGCCATTGTTGTGTCTCTATACCCCTCCGTCTGTGCATACAAAGCCCCCCAGAATTCCTTCGAAATCGTATTTATTCCTTTTGAACGAAGAAGCGCAGCAAATGCTGGAAGTAAACAAACTGTGTGTCTGATCTGCGCTGTCTCTTCCTGTTTCTTGTCATGTGACAGGTGATGGCCTGGACAACAGCGTAGCTTCACCAAGCACGGGGGATGATGATGACCCTGATAAAGAAAAGAAACGAAACAAGAAGAGAGGGATCTTCCCAAAGGTGGCCACCAATATCATGAGAGCATGGCTTTTCCAGCACCTAACAGTGAGTTTAATGAAGTGGCATTTGTCCTCAGTCTTACATGTCATATGCACACTGAGCCTTTAAACCACAGGGTGTCTTATTCTTCTACACACATGTAGACTCATATTTTTTTATCTTTTAAACTCGACTTCCATCTTATTTGACCCAAAAACACAAATACAGTGTCACTGAAACTATGACACACACACACTGAAACTCTCCTCTTCTCCACATTGTACCCTCGTTTGTTCGGTGAACACTTCAAAGACAGAGGCCGATGTAATCTGCTGGTGATCTCTGCAGCCTGCGCTCTAGCTCCTCATCTGCTGAAACTGAATACGGTTGAAGCCAAGGAGAGACGCCCCCGGCCATAGCTGCAGATACATAGATGAACCTTATTAAGAACAAATCTGTTATTATTTAACAGATGCCTGAGATGCTACAAGGGCCTGTGGTTAGGCATATTTTTTTCAGCATTATAGAGATAAATACTAGTGCCTTAAGCACCAGTTGACAGCATCACACATGGCTGTTGGGGGGGGAATAGTGTGGGAAAATGGAAAGAGACGTGAATGAAGCAAAGAGCCAACTTGCAGTAAGATGATGTCTTGAGTCTGATAAAATGACTGGGTTGAGGACTATTTAGACACTCATGTCACATATTCAACCCCCTGAAGTTTTGTCAAGTGCAACAAAAAACACACACCGACAATAATTTTATGGTCTATAGGAGAGTCTGGTAAATAATACGATGATAAATTTCCTTCAGATGGGTCTAAGTTGTTTGGCATGAGTTGGACATGAAAATGAATCCTATGACTTCAAAAATTCAGCGAGATGTAATCTGAGATTTTTCTCACCGCCTTAGGACCTGTCAGGCCTGAAAGTCAATGTAAAAAGATCAGGTGAAGATCAGTCGTCTTTACATTCACTGCATTGTAAGCTGTAAAATTATGCAACAGTCTGGTCTTCTCTTCAGTTAGTAAGGCTTCTCTATTAGAGACAGTGGGGACTTGAAAATATCAAACATGTTTACAATCCCTGGTCAAAGAGGCTCCAACTCCTTCAGATGCACAAAAATATTCACCATGACAACTCACCCCTTAAGATCATTTGGACAAGTAAAGTATTCAGTCAGGCCACACCCCCTGGTGAATAAGGTGACAAATTGGACCCTGAATCTGGCCTCAGTCTAAATCCAATATACAGTTTACATCATTGCACTTTGGATACATTTTTAACAAAAAATATGTTTCCAAAAATGTTGAAATTGGGCTCTACCTAGCATTGCCTCACACATATCCTGCCTGTCAGGGTGTGTGGAGAACATAAAACAATTTGTGAATGAGTGTTTAAGACGCACAAGCTATCTGGTGGACTTCAGAAAAAGAAATTTTGCTGTTTAGATTACAGAAACTGTACCTTAATTTTCTATGTGTTCTTTAAATATAGCCTTTTTTATTTATTTATTTATTTTACATTGTTTAATTATTGAACCTTTATTTAACCAGAGATGTCCCATTCAGATTAAAAACCTCTATTCAAGAGAGTCCTGGCCAAGAGTCAGCAAAGTTACAGTTCCAACTCAATTGAAATGAGAACAAATGAAATGAAACGGATGAATGGAAACAAATTTGATACAAAAAAATACTGTTGTTCATATTTATTGGGATTGTTTTGTTTCTTAGAATATCTTCCACCATGACTGTGGCAAATTTGAAATTCTTCCACAGCTGAAGTGTTGCTTGTAGGCATAGTTATACAGTGTATATTTGTGCTAAGAATTCACAAATACAAGTACAAGTTGTATACTTTAGTTTCATTTCTGCTCTGCCTTTTCCATCTGACCCCAAACACCTCCTTCAGAAACCACCAGGCTCTCCATCAGCTTGCATCGACACATACAAAAGACACACTCATCATCGCAAACACACACTAACCTTCCCTCCAACTCCCTGACCTCAACCCATACACCTCCCTGAAACCTTCAGGGCTACAGAGGAAAGGTGTTTGAAACATACACACATCCTGTCTGTGGAAATACAGATCAGCACGTATTCAGTTTTTTAATGCAACACACCTACTGTGTCCTATTACAGCAAGAGTAGGGCTTATGGGAGGCTGCTGCTGGGTTAGATCTTAAAAAGTGGGAAGGATATGAGTGAGTGTTAAGGGACCGAGGGGAAAGTGAATAAGAAAAAGATGGAGTGGAGAGGATGAGGAGGTGAGGGGAAGAAAGAGGAGGAACCATCAAATCTTTCTTTATCCCAGATGTAAAAGAAATGGGACAAATGGCAACATGATGGCATGTCATTTCACAAAGTAGAGCGAGAGTTGATGAAAGGTTGATGAAAAATTACTTCCAGTGTTTATAATCATCAGCAAAGCCAAACGTAAATGAAACTCAGCCACTGCGGAAGAACATCCTTTGAGTTCATGTGAAATGTGGTCTTAATTCTTAAAACCACTGGCATTTACAGCACCACTAGTGTCCGACAGATGCTTGTGGTGGTCTTACTTGTTTTCACTGATCATCTTTAACCGTCATCCTTGATTCGATCACTATATGTTTATAAATGCTGTGTGGGGCACTTTGAATAGGGAAACATTTACAGTATCTCTCACCCTGCTCTAAACATGGACAACTGATCCAGGAACAGCATCATCTGGCTTGCCTTTGTGTTACAGAGACACTGAGGATGTGAGTCTGGCTGTTCAGAGATAGTCCAAATTAGACACACATAATCACACACATATTGATGACAGATGACTGCGGGTGACACAAATAACCTGAATGGGGTAAAGTGTTATTTCTCAAGCATGATAAACACGGAGGAATTTCAGAGACAATGGGACACAGTTCAACAAAACAATGGGATGGAGAAGGATAGAAGTTGGCATACCCACCTTTGTGTATTTCCTGTTTTTTTTCGCCCTCACATTTGCACCCTCAGGGGAGTTCCTGTTGTGCCGGAGCAGAAAGGGAAGGTGGGTGGCAAACTCAGCCTGCACCAGGAGCGACCCAGCAGGGTAGGCAGTAGGTGGTGTACATATGGCTGCCTTTTTTTAGGGTTGTTTTGAAGTTATTCCCTTGTCTGTAGCAATGTATCCATCAAGAATGCTAATCTCAGCTGTCATGTAAGAGGACAAAAAGAGACAGGTTGTAAGAAAATGCTGCTGTGTTTGCTCTGAGCATGGGCACCAGATATGAAAACGTCTTAATTCTCTGATACAACAGTACTAATGAAGGAATTAGAGGGTATAAAATGGGTCTGGGAGTCAAACATGGCTCTGTCTGTTGTGTCTTGTGTCTAGAGTGACAAATAGAGCAGTGGTTTTGAATTTGTGACGATGACGACAGTCGAAGCTCGCTGACTTCTCTCCAACACGCCCAATGAGCTCATATGTTGTGAGCAGCACTTGTGGGACAAGTTCATCAGAAGAAATTTGGCTGCCCTGACTTGGAGTGACAACAAAACATTTGCTTTTCCTGCCTGTCACCAAAAGCTGACCCACACAGCTCAGTGCCAGCTTGACATGAGGCTGTATGCTTGGTTGGAGGCCAGAATACAGGGGAAAGAAGTGAGGCTTTTCCACATGTGTCCGCATCTCATTTTAATGTTTGTTTCCTCATTGACATCCTTAATTGAACAGCTGGTGTGACTGTGAGCAGTAATTTGACTTAAAGTGACTTTTGATGAGAGATCAGCAAACATGCTCTTATCTAATTGGCACAAACGCTTTGAAGTCTATTAGTGAAGATGATTGAGTGTAAAGTTTTGTTCTGGAGTGCTTTTTTCAAATCAGTTTTTTTTTAAGAGTAAATTTTTAAGTCATGTTGAAATGATTTCTAACAAGCTGCATAACTGGATAAGCTAACTCACTGCTATATGTTGCAACCAAAGAGTCAAGTCCCTGAGATAAAGAAAAAATGGGTACCAACCTGTGCTCCTTCAATCCTCCTATCATGCATTTGAAATCCACTTACCCCCCACCCCTGAGCCCCTCCCTCACACAAATGGTATTTTCTTGTTTAATTTAACAAGAAATGAGTAGTAAATGAAAGCCCAGGCCTCAATCCCCAATGCGCCCTGTGCTCTACTCTCCACTCCCCTATGAAAAGGCAATTTGTGAAATTATGTGATAGAGTAATTAGATGGAATTCACCCCCACCTTCCAGCTACGCACACCACTCGTATCCCCAGTTAGATTGTTGCCTCTCTGATCTGAAGTAGGTGTGTGTATGTGTGTGTGCTGAAAGAAAGAAAGAGAGTGTGTGAAGGGGGGTTGGCATTCAGAGTGTTAGCATCGGTATATTAGCCTGGCCGACTGGGACACACACATACACTCTCATACACATTATCACTAACACTCTCATTCTGGCTCTCCTCCCCTCCTATTTGTACACAGACTCGGTGTAACGAGGGGCAGCCGTGATCGCAGCTCATAAAAGAAGCCAACCCGCAACCCTCAATGAGCTGCTTTTTCTTCCCCCTCCTCCTTACTCCATTTAAAATGTGTAAAATGCACACAGAGAGAAGGAGTATAAAAAATCCAACTGGAAGGCATAATCCCCCGTTAATACAATTAGAGGCTAATTTAACCGCTCGTGTACGCAGATGTAGCCAAGCTAGGGGGGGTGCTGTTAAACCCCCCTACCCACCCACCCAGAAATGTTTTTCTTTTTTTTTCTTTTACACAGCAGTGTGCAGCAGGGTTTTGAACAGAAACAGGTGTGAAAAGCAATATAATTCATTTCTGCACTGGCAGAGAAGGCCAGGAGCTGCGCTGTTGTTGGCCCTGTGTGGTAGAGGAATCCAAGGTGGTGGTGGTTGGGAGGGGGTGATAGATAGATGGATGGATGGGTGGATGGACAGACGGATGGGTGGATGGATGAGTGCACTAATCATTAATGGAAAGGTAATTTTCTATGACTTTGATATCTAGCGCAGGGAAACTGGAATAGCTCGAGGATCTCTTGACACGGTTTTATTTTTGTGATTGTATCAGTGTTAATACTAACACACCATTTGCCTTGGAAGTGATTGTGATTGTGACAAAAATAATTGACCATTGTGTGTTCATCCGTCACAAATAGAGGTTGTAAAATCTTTTGGGAAACCAGCAAGTTATGTCTGCTGTGTGATGTAATCTGAAGACTTGTAAGTTCCCTTACTTCTTCGCCAAACACAAACCAGATATGTAAAGCCTCATCTGTAAAGCAGGAGGGAGTGGGATGAAAAACTTTTCAGGTCAGAGTTCAGCATTGCCTCAGATGCCATTAGTCTTGGGCTGTTTATTGCTGCAGCCTGGACATGTCAGCACCCTGGTCACCCACGGCAAATCTGACCTAGAGCAACCCAGGCTTACAAAGAGTGCGACCGTACTGGTCCAAATTTTTCCTGGGCCTCACTCTTGGTAAAATAATTTTTAAGTTTCCTCAAATTTAGGCTTGAATGTCCTCGCTTTCATTTTATTTATAGTCGGGGAATGTATTTTATCACCAATTTGACTACGTTTACCGGGAAAACGTTTATCACTATCAGTAGAAGAACATAATTGTACCTTGAAGGATCTCAATTTTTATGTTGAAACTGATGTGCCAAGTCGTACAAAAAATGAATGTTTGAAATTGATCCAGAGTGTGGATTTAAATGTTTGTTTTTTGTACTTGTCATGCGTTTGTTGTTAGTCTATCAAGAATTAGTTGTTTGCTCCGCAAATAAAATTTCTCATGATAAGTCATTCCAATAGATAGTGCCAGCCACCAGATGCCTCCTTAACAACTTCGAAAAAAGACACCAGGAAGTCAGCCTAATAGGGAAACTTCTGGAGACTTTTTTATGTTTTTCATTCATTTATCCACAAATGACAACAAAGGCATGATGGCCATCCTGATACAGTAAAGCAATATAGAGGCTTATGTGGCCTGGTGTCTCTGATTAGGTCTTAATTTAATCTAAGTGGCAGTCAGAATCTTAGGCGCCACTGCATTAAGGATTTCAAAGAGGTCCTAAGAGAAGACAGACAGGCAGACAGATCTGCCAAAGGCCTGGCGTGACACTGTGATGAGACAGAGTGGCACAGGAAAACAGGAGAACAAGTTATTCTTATTTTCAGCATTTCATTTGCTCTAAGGAGTTTATCTTCTCGGATTGGGTTTAGCTTTGGGACATCTGTCTGTGAGTTTTTGAGTGTCTATGCATGTGATTTCTTTTGTGTGCTCGTATGAGAACATCTAAGGAAAAATAACTAGTCTATACCAATCTCAGGATCTTGTGGTGTCAATGCAGAGGCAGCTGAATCAACCTGTCTACCCCCACAACACACATACACACACATACACACACACACACACACACACACACACACACGCACACACACGCACACACAGGCACACACACTCATACTGTGCCCCAACCCTCACATTACCCCACACCTTGTAATGAAAACATCATCAATTATCCCTCTTGACAGGCCCCAGGGACCTAAGGCAGACAGCTCTCTTTTGGGGGCTTCTCTTTGTGGACTGACCCTCACAGATACACAGACCTGCTACTCACACACTCTTTGCACCCATTACTATTGGCGTCCATGTTGTTTTGTTAAGTGTGTGTATTGAAGGCTGATAGGTGGATGACCCGTCTTTTCCAGGGTGGGTAGATAGCAGTGCATGGGAGTGGAAGGTAGATAGTGAGACCAGGCCAAGTGGTGGAGGTGTTGGGGAGGGGGTGGTGCCTGAAAGTGTGAATGTGTGTGTGTGTGTGTGTGTGTGTGTGTGTGTGTGTGTGTGTGTGTGTGTGTGTGTGTGTTTGCTGTTCTGGGAGTGTTGGCGGGAGGGGGTTGATGGTATGACCAGGCTAGAGGAAAGCCATCAGATCTGACATAGGCCCCTGAAAGGCCATCTGTTCCATGATTGATGGATGGAATGATGGATGGATGAGGAGATGGATAAAGGGATACAGTGGGTGGATGGAAAGACTGATACAAAGCAGATGTTGCCTTTTTGAATATATGTTTAACTTGGCAAAACTTTCAGCTTTTTTGAGCACATTGGTAAATCAAAACTAATTTATTTTTTTCAGTTGATGATCATATGAAGTAAAAAAAGAAACCTACTTGTAGGGTTTTTTGCATTTTTACTAATTTTTGGAATTGAATAGAGATATTTCTTTCTTGCTAAGACCTATCTTCTGTTTCTTTTCTTTTTGTTCTTGTTTTATTTTTCTTTATAAAATTGGCATACTTGACATTCTTTGGGGTAACCTTTGCATTTATTTCAAAAGGTTTGAATTGGAATATCTATTTTTAGTGTTCTGTCTGTATAAAAGTTGTATTGGTTAAATTTAAGTAACATGCTTATTGGACATAATTTCTTGATCCTATTTTGGTTTGATCTTATTAGGCCAGTTCAAAGTCCAGATACATACATCCATTAATGAAATGTCAAAATAAAATTGCCATTGAACAGAAACAGCACTTCCTGAATTAATATAATCTTTTAGTGTACTTGACTGGGCACTTTTAGAGCAGTAACAGAACTCACTGGCGTCTTTTTAAGATTTCTCTCTCAAATTTATTGTTAAGGAGGCTTCTAAGAGGAATCTCTTTCTCAGTATTATAAATGGTTCAACAGCAGGATTGTTTGCACCTGTGTTGGTGAGTGCTATGTCCTTCTAAGTTTGTTCTTTGTGTTCCCAATTAACATAGCTGTTTCTCCTTTAATGTTTCACACAAAGACATGAGACTGCAGTGCAACAGAAATCATACGGACTCAAGAGGATAAGAGGAGAGACATCAGAAACACTAAACAAATGATGAACTTATTCCCCGCTAGACACTGAGTTAAAGATTATTTGGTTGTTCTGAAACGGAGGTAGTGCTTGAAGTGAAATGAAAAATTAAGTAAAAATATGATTTTGATGGAAAATCTCATACAGTCTGATAATATTCCTGCTAATTTTGTTCTTTCTTTCTTTCTTTTTCTCTCCTTTCTTTTTCTGCTTTGTGCATCCTGTCCCCCCTTGGTTTAAAAGCCCTCAAGGGCAGTTAACTTTTAATTCACATCACCTTTGAACTTTTCCAAAACGTCTGCCTTAGATCCAAGCTAACTCTGGCCTTAGTCAAGGGGTGGGCCAGTGGGTTTCCTTGAGAACGTGAGAACTTTACAGACCCTCAAGGTCGGTCAGCAATTGGATAACCACTTGCAAGAGATATGACAATGCTCTTAAGGTTTCACACAAAACACACAACAGACACAAAACAGCTTCTCTTTCTTATTACCTTAATTTTTGCAAATTATGTGAAAACACTACACACATATGAACAATATGAAATCTCAAATGTGTCATGATTTAATGAGTATCACAGTGCTAGAAAATATATTTTCAATCCTGTTTTGTTTCCATCATGACTATTTTCTCATCTTTTTTGCTTTTCCATTTGTCTCTTCTTTCTTTTCTCCCCTCCCCCAGTCACTCATAATTTAATCCTTGGGAAACTTATAAAACAGTTCAGTGTGTGGTTTTATTCTTGTATGACTGAGTGATTGATGGCCTCATGCTGGAGCTGTGTTTCACACTCGTTCCATTTTTCATTATCAGCTGTATGTCATATGAATGTGTATGTGTGTGTGTGTGTGTGTGTGTGGGTGTGTGTCTCCAGGGCGGACAAAGGTCCAATAACCTGGATGTGTGAAATCAGTCTTGGTTTGGTACCCACTTATCAGTCTCATGTCATGATTTGCAAATCCAAAGAAGAGGCCCACTCCTGTTGCTCAGACAGAAACACGCTGATGCAAACACACAAACACACACACACATAGCGGTGACGTCAGTGCCTGGGTGGGGTGTGGAGTTCCCCACCATCACTGTGGTATTTACTGGAGAGTGAGTGGCACATTGATGTATGGAAGAGTCAGGAAAAAAATATTGTCATAAGCTTGTCGTTAGCTTGATTAATGATTCAAACCAGCACTAAAAGATTAGCAGTGTTAGCGGTTTAGCCTCTCATTGTGACTTTAAACATGCTTGCTGCCTCCAAAGTACTATATATTCAAAGCTCTTCAATAAAACTTGTGTGTAGCATGATTTTGTGAAGCCAGTGATATATTAAATCTGCTATGTGTGAAATCACATTAGTGCTTGCTGTTAGCCATTATCCATTAGACTGCGTTTGGCGATCCAGAGGATTGTTGGATCTTTTCTGGCTGTAGTCAGTAGCTCGATAACTTTCACTTACAGTAGCTGCAGTCTGCCCTAGATACATTTGATCTGTATGTGTGTGCGTGTGTTATTGCATATTGTGCCATTATTTGTATGTGTCACCCTCATGTTTCTTTTGTAAGAGCTGTGTTTGAGTGTGTGCGTGTCTTTGTGTCTCATTCCATGCGTGTGCTCGATGGATCCTGTGGCTTTGCCGTCGTGGTAATCAGTTTGCGCGTTGGCTGAACTAATTTATCAATTCAGTTCCTCCCACTTGTATTCTCTCCCATGCATGAATGCTTTTTCTCTCTGTCTCTTCCTCTCTCTTCCCCTCCATACCCTCTCTTTGTCTCCCTCTCCTTCAGACAAAACACTTCTTTCTGACAAACCATGAGGGTTTCGTATCTTTTATGCATGCCTTTTGCCTCTCTCCTCTTTCTCTGCCATGACTCCCTCTCTCTCATTTCTGTCCATAATGCACACTTGCGTCGCCCTGCACTTTAATGGCCTTGAACCATGAACCATGATATCATAGCAATATTGGTGCTCTGTTTCAAAGGCATTGGGGAGAGTGCTATGATTTATAAATGAGATACCCTGTGATATCCATCCATAACTCATCCTTTTACACCTACTTGTCTCATAATGTTTTGATTGAAGTTTCCTGCGTGAAACACTGTGAGCTTGATGCACTGAAGACAGGTGGCATGGAAGGTATCGTTCCAAGTTGGTGGTGTGTTTACACATGGCAGGCTGACCCACAGTGCACCTGTGTCAAGTGTGTGTGTGTTTGTGTGCATGTGAGTGTTTGTCATTGGTGCGTATTTGTGTGTTTTTGTTCAGTGAAGTGGGAGAAATCCTAGCTAGTGAACCAGGTGGTGAATGCAGACAGGCAATAACTCATGGTAGAAGAGTCTAAAGGCTTGGAGGACATTTGGTGGGAAAACCATCGCACACACTCATCTATTTCTCTATCCCCTTTATTATCTCTTTTCAGACTTGTTTGCATTCTTGAAATCATCATGTTGCTCCTCTATTCTCTCATCTGCCGTCACCCTCCCTCTCTTTTATATGTATTACACAATGCATATTTTTTTCCACATTTCTCTCTCCTTTCACTGTCGCCTTGCCCTGTTGTCGTGGTGTTAGCAGTGACGGGGGGAAGTGAGCAGGGCTGAGGGTGCTGCTCACTTGTTTGTTACAACAGATTAAGTCATTGATTTGTAAAAAGCGGCGCACTGATGGAGAAGGCCTCCGCTGCTGAAGCCGGGGAGGGAGAGTGGGGGAAAATAGGAAGACAGGTACGCATTTGACTGAGGAGTAAGAGGCAGGATATTAAAATCGAAGATGAGAAGTAACAGCAAAGAAAGGAGTTAAGCGAAGGTGGAAGAAAAGAGGAGGAGAAAAGGAGGTAGCATGAGATAGTTAAGCAAAATGCTAAATATAGAACAGAAGGGATGGAGGGGGCGGAGACGGGTGAGGAAGATAGGGAGATAAAGGAGGGAGAGGAAGGAGGGTGGGAGGTGCACTTTGAATGACAGAGATGTCAGAAAAAGACAGAGGAGGTAGAGTGAGAAAGCTTCATCTTTCAAAGACGCCGTCTGCGTCCTCCTTCCCTCTGAAACTTGCTGCTCCAGAAAGCATAAGGGAGTAATTGTGAAATACCCTTACCTAGTTTGAGCATTCCCCCAACCAGGTTCCTTTCACCCCCCTGAGGGCCAACGGTGAGTTTCTAATTAAAACGTCGGGGGCAAAAGGGTAATTATGATAATAACATAATAATATCGCCAGGGTTATTAGAATGTTCTGTGGTCCCCAAATTGCTTCCTCAGAGAGATCAGATTTCAGTGGCATTACGTAAAGTCAAATTTCCTTGAAAGTCAGGTGAAATGAAATGGATTCCCCCACGGTCCACGTGCAATCTGAGAATCTGATTCCCTCTTGTATCTGAAAGACACTGAGTCTAAAAAAAGGAACCCTGGTTTCTCATCTCAGTGACACATCCAACCCCTCCCCTGCTCTTTGTTGACTTTCGTTTTAATAAGAGGAGTTTATGTAGTTAGGAAGTCTAATCATTTGTTTAATTGTTTCTGCTTTGTTGCTCTGAATTCTCCTGTTGCAACTCTTAGTCTCTCTGCAGTCTGGGTAACAAGCATCGTGTATTGTAGCAGTGTGTAACAAGAGAACATTTGTTTTGAAACTTGGAGATCACTGTTAGAATGCTAGCTCCGAGCGCTGTGGCTTGGAGCTAGCGAGCATGCTGATGCTCGAAGGGGTGTCCTGCTGTTTTTCCCCAGCTTTCTGTGCTACCTGACTGAGATGGCGCTTTGTGGATCCCTCCTACTCCCCCATTTACACACCCCCTCCATCCCAGGCAGCCCTGAGGCAGCCCACCTCCAGCTGTGGCTGCTGTTCACTGCGCCGCTTGGTGCGAGTACCGATTGCTTTGGAGTGCCTCCCCTCGCTCAGATAGGCAGTAATTACGGGCTTAAAGAGGTTTAGTGGTCCAGCAAACTACATAATCACCCCCTGAATTAGCCCCAGCTCATCAGCCTCAGTCCAACGAGCAGCGCTTACCACTAGCACTAGCTAGCATGCTGCACCCCCTTCCCTTTATTGCACAGAGGAAAGCACAGCAGCAGGTGTTGTGCAACATCCGGCCCCCTTAATAAATTTAGCCTCCCCTGAGCTGGAATGGGGAGGACTAATGAAGCACGCCCTCGCTCTTAGAGAAAGCAAGCAGAGAGGACTCCACACATACTTCACACAGTACAAGATGCTCTTCAGTTTCAACCCACCCTGCCCTTTACATTCAATGCTTAACACCACAGTACAGCGCTTTGTTAAAACTTGAGACGTGGTCATGTGCATACATGCTATAAGCTTCAATATACACATACTCTAGGCCAGGGTCCCACCCTTGTGTAAAGCACACGGATCATCGTTCACACCTTGCAGGAACAGGCTACATCAGCAGCTGCTGTCCTTAATGTTCTGTGTCTCTAGTGTTAAAAAAAGCCATGAATGATGCTAATCATCAATTCTCATTGTGCAGAGACTGGTTAGGCTGGATATTGTCTAATCCACTTTGTCGTAGTGCTTTCATGATATACTTTTTACCCGTTGCCTCACCAGCTAACTAGATTTATCTCATTCCCATAGGCATGAGCGATGAGAGATTTCTCTAAACCAACAAAAGCTGTTTTTTGAGGGAGAAAATACTTATTAATGCTACCTGAGAACATCTGTTTTTTCCTCCATCGTCTTTATCTGCACAAGAGATGGAGAGATCCAATGTCGGGAACAGTTTTGGGTTTCTTCACCAGTTTTTGGTGCATACATCGAGGTTTTCAAAACGATGCTGAATTATTCATGATCCAAGCACTAGGTTTGTTTTTCGTCGTCCAATGCCATGAAAGAAGCTGTTTCTCCTTTTTTTAATCGTAAGATGGGGGCATTTATCTTGCACTGACTTTACAAAGGACTGACACTCTGTAGTTTAATCATTTTGAATCCCTCTAAAGATCTGTTTTTGCTCTGTTTTGTTATTTTGCATTGGAGCAGCCCAAAATCAGAGGAAATTAGGTTAGCGGTGCTTTGTTTCTTTTTCTGTTGTTGTTTTGTTCACTCTCACTCTTTTTCCTCTTTTCCTTTAATCCCCCCTTTTCTCTCAGAGCCAGCTTTGTAGCTGGGTCCCTGCTCCCTAATGAAGTCAAAGGGATGTCAGTCGATGCCACCTACACAGAAAGGAATTTGAAATGGCGTAGCTTTTGCTACACAGCACGAGCACACACACACACACACACACACACACACACGCGCACACAGGATAAAACTTCATCTGAATGAGCTAGACATTTCTGAAATTGGAAGCTTGTATGAGATACAGCAGGCTTACAGTTTGGATGGCTTGTTTTGAGGTCTGCTTGTGCTCAGGGTTCTGGCCATTTGTTGTTAGCATAACAATGTGCTTGCCTCCCCAAATATTTAAGGTAATCTCATACATGTCTGGCAGCAGAAGTGCAGCAGAAACTGCACTTCCAGTAAACTGTGTGATCCTGAGTGCGTGTGAGTGTGTATGTGTGTGTGAGAGAGAGAGAGAGGGAGAGAGAGGGAGAGAGAGAGAGCGAGAGAGAAAGAGGGTTTGGTATGGTACTCTGATGCCCATCTAGGCCAAAAAGGCCCCCGGATTAGCCGTTAGGCATTCCTGATGGGCAGCTTGGTTCCCTCAGTGACTTGACCAGGAAACAGTTTGGGGAACAGTCCTGGCAAAGTCAAGGCTTTTCACATTCACCTTAACCGCCTCATGTAAGTCAGCAAGCTAGCCTTGGATTACTGCAACCTGCTGACTGAGTCAGATTTTTGGCTAACTCCATAAAAACAGTTAAACCCCACAAAGCGGCTGAAAAAGTAGTTAAAAGCAGTTTGTCAACAACAACAGAAATTACATGAAAGTTAAATGTTGCCCATTAACAAGTTGTTTACTGTGATTCACTGCATTTTATGGCCGCCTTGTGGCAAACCCCAACCATCTGGTGTTAAAGTAAGCTAGCTCAAAATACCATTGACCCATGTGTGTTGTCCACAGATTGTGCAGTGTCATGGCCTCCTTTTTCCATCACATGGCTGTGACAACATATGATTTTCCTCTCCCTCATTCCTCCCTCCATCACGTTCCATGGTTACAGTTTTTTTAAAGCTAATGCAGCGTGTCAAGTTTTTTCAATGGGATGCACAGAGGCTTGGGGAGCAGAGCTTTAAATAGAAAAACGTGCAATGATAACACTGTCGCACTAATGGCTAAAGAAGGATTGAGACAAGCACATGTCGCAGTGAAACTGTTAACAAGGGGAGGAATCACACGGGTTCAGATGGAGATGCAGTCATAAATGTATGAGACATGTAACATGAGGTTATTTGACATTTATTACTCATTTAACAAGTATGACATTAGAGTATTCAGACGCAAAACAAAAAAAGTGTTGGGGTTGAATTTTACCATCATGTTTATTGTGTTGTTTTGTTGCTTTTGTATTTTGCCAAGGACAAATTTGCAGAACAAAGTCAAAGTGAATTTTGAGCAGTGAAAGACCAGAGAGAGAGAGAAGAGCAAAGATTACTTTTGCTGAGTAGGCAAGATGAAGAGACATTTCTCTAATAGCCTTCCCCACATTTTGATGCAGAGTATTGTTAGCAAACAGAGACAGTTATGGGGCTTTAAACTGTTTCGTTGCATACACAAGAATTTGGAAGCTTTTGTCTTTACAGCTGAAGTTTTGAGTCTTCAGGTTTTTCAGTTCCCTCCCTTTTTTGGATGTCTCATAGGCATCTCAGACTATTAAGGACTTATTTAGAGTTATGATAAACAATTAATCCATGATTTTACTGCCTTAATATCCCAGATTCTGTGTCTATGTCACCGGTAAGATAACTAATTTTGCCTTAAATAATTTTGTCTTGGGTTAAGCATAGGACAAGGGGAGTAAAGAGGGGTCTCAAAAAATATTTCTGCTCTTATCTCTTGGTTAAACCCCTTGGGGGCTGCACATATCCATTTCCTTGTCTCCTCCCTGCCTCCTTCTTCCCTCTTCGTCTCTTTCCTTCTCCTCTCTGTCTGTCTATTCCCTCCTTGTTCTTGTCTGAGGGGTCAGAGAGGAAGACCGTCAGACAGGCAGGGGGTGTTACTGATGCTCTGTTACTCACCCACACAGACATCTGCACACAGGCACATTCACACAAACATGACCATGCACAGTGAAATTTATTTACAGCTAAAGTGAGAACCAACACACACAAATAAACAGTCTGTTTTGTCTCCAGCTTGCAAATATGAATACACTTAAATAGAGTCACATAAAACCAAACACACACAGGAATGCACCCACGCATGCAGAGTCAGATTGATAAGATGTACAGAGGGGAGAAGAGAAAACACACGCCCCTCCTGGCACCCACATGCTCAGAGAGCTGCAATAGTGTGGGGTGGAAATTCTCATGAAAGGAGTTGTATATTTGGAGAAGACATATCATTAAGATAGGCGGAGGGAAGAGGGAAGGGAGGGAAGGATGCGCGGAGAAACTTTCCATCTGCTCTTTTAAAGAACATGTTATTGCTTTTCTTACTAAAGGCCTTTCTCTCTTTTTCTCCTAACCCGCTGAACCACAGCCAAAGACCATTAAGACACTAGAATCTCTGACAGACAATATTAAAACTGGGTGACTTGTTGCTGCACAGAGAACCTAAATCACAGTGTTTTGACAGAGAGGAGCTAATTTGGCGGTTTTGAGAAAAGGGCGGACAAAAACAGTTTTGAAGTGCTGTCTTTCTTACCATCTTTTCTTAGTAATTCTTCCATTAAGTACAAATTATGAAGTAAGCTAAAAACAGGTCTTAAATGTGACTCTCTCAGAATTGTACAAGGGCAGGGCGCAATGATGGTGGAAGTTTTTTACTTTGATAAAAAAGCAACGTGACAGCAATTGTCAAGGTAAAAACATCTAATTATATAAATCAATCCCATATATTCGGTTAAACATATGTCAAGAGTATCAAGAGAATCAAGAGTAACAGAATTAGGAAATGTAAAAGTATGCATTAGTCCACAAAATAGACCCTCTCTGTGTCATGCCATCATATTTATTTATTCTAGATGTTTTGATGTAAAAGCAGCTCTTTCATATTTTTAAAAACATAGGTGTAACTTATGTCTTCAGGTAACATTGGATCTGTAAACCATATAATAAATGAGTATGGTTGAAAATTATCTCATTTTCACACATGGGTAAATATACTTGGTCAGAACCCACCACAGGCAGGATGTTAGATGAACACAGTCTGGGATTTAGACTCCATGCGTGTCTGTCTGTGTATGACTGCTTCTTTATAGCTGTCTGTCTGCCTGTGTTTCCTGGAAAGCTGGAGTCAGAGACGCACTGATACAGGGTGTGTTTGTATTGCACTGTGGCCCCTGGCGTAGCTGCAGCGCCCCAATATCACGAGGTAGACACTCCTGCTTCCTTAAAATCTGCAGCTTGTAGAATGGACACATTGATCCTCTCCTGTTCAATCAGCTCTCTTTGCAGGCAAAGGCAAACTTAAAAGACACATTCACATGATCAGCTGTAATGTGTGAGCAATGAGTGTGTGCGTGTGTATGTGTGTGTGAGGTTTCTATATGTAAAGTGCGTCAACACATCAGATGACACAGGCCCTAAAGAATAGTGTTTTCTTAACACACACAGGCAGCTGATTGGCGCCTTGATAATCAGATTCTGATATTATCATGCAACTCATCTTGTACACATGCACACTATGTGAATGAACTGACAGTTAACTTGCATTGATGCACACACACACACACTCAAATAGTTGTGCAAAGAAGAAGTGGACACCAATTTGGCCAGAGGCGACAATGCAATTATAACTTAGCGCATGAAATTAGCCTCCTTGTGTTCCCATTCCCCACAACCAATCACATGGACAAGGGCAGGCTGGGAAAAATGAGCCTCCTCTCTCTCTGCTGACTCGTCCCAGCATTAAACACAATCCTGTTCATTATGCGCTAGAAAAACTGTTATAAAAAAAAAGAAAAAGCTGGCGCCGCACTGATTTTGCGCGTCTGATTAAGTATTCAGTGTGCGGGCTCTTGTTAGACATACTCTATATATTAGACACTGGTCTTATGTGCGGCGCCTGTTATGAGTCAGTGTAACATTGGGTGATATGTGAGTAAATATCAGGGTTCTGAAAAGGTGGCAAGAAAACCCCCCCCCAAAAGACTGATTTTCTATCATTAAGTCTTCATTTGTACTGTTCCTGTTCAAAGGAAAATTGTACTGGAGAAATTCTGGTGTTGATTTCACTGGCCTCAGCGTATTTTGAAAGGGCTTCACAGAAAAAGTAAGACTCCATGCAAACAAAACTGGTTGGAGAGAAACTCAGAAACTAATTCCATTTTTCGAGTAAAAAAAAATATTAAATGAATCAGCCAAGTTTTCCTCATTACCCTCTATAGATTATTTCTATTTGGCATCTCTTTTGTTTTCCCAGATATATGATATAATTTTGTTATATATTCTCTGTTTTAACATTTGTCGTCAACGCTATCCCTTTATTACCCCAGCCCCCCCTCATCCTGTTTTACAGCCTGATAGTCAGCACAGTCCATGTCTTGTCTCAGTCATGAACAGCACATTGTCCTCCACCAACAAGGCCTCATCTAACTGTGGCACCCCCTGCTCAAATATAAATCAACACACATTTATCCAATTTATTCATTCTATATATTTAAACAGGTGGCTCGACTTTAACTGTCTCAGCTGGCCTCTGGAGGAGGGGCTGCAGTCTGTAGTTTACTTGAAGTCAACTTGTGTTTTGTTAGTTTGGTTAATCTGCTCTGAACTCTGGTGTCCATCATTTGAGCTATTTATTTATTGACTTTTTTTATTTATGTACTTATTTGCATACATTATTTTATCTACCTTGGATCAGTGCATTAGATCTCTTTTGAAAAAATCATAGAAAAATGACAGTCTGTATTATTACTGAGGAGAAATGTCACTTTTCCTAAATGTGCTGCTGAGATGGCAGTATGCAAATTCATTCTCAAAAAAAAAAAAAGCTGTGAGACTTTCTCTTACGGTGAATCTGGTTGAAATACAAAAAAAAGGATAACAGCAAAGTGGCAAACTTAAAAGAGTCATGTTATTGCACCGACTTCATTAAGAACAAAAGCAAACAGCAGCAGTA
Organism: Thalassoma bifasciatum; assembly: GCA_008086565.1. NCBI lineage: Eukaryota > Metazoa > Chordata > Actinopteri > Labriformes > Labridae > Thalassoma > Thalassoma bifasciatum. Next base: position 648,700 of record RPOG01000029.1, read on the forward strand.
AAGAGCAGAGACTTTACCTTCTTGTGTCTGTATATTCCACGGGGTTAATGTTACATATTCCCTGCTCTCTGATTACATATGCAGAGGGGTGAAAGGGGGGCCATCGACGCGAATATATTTGTGTAAGAGGCTGCCTAATTACCAGAGCTGGTTCTCCACTTCACTTAACTTTCTAATTGGCTTGCCTTTTTGGCTGCCATTAATTACAAGATTTCATATTCCATTAATGATCGTGGGGGAGAGAGAGGAATGCTAACGTGCACACACTCACACACACTTACAGGATACCTACTGACACCTACGCACCAATGAGCATTAGCACACAGCTCATTTTCTACCTCTCATTACGCTGTATGATTTCATGTGTGTGTAGCCAGTAACCTACGACAACTCTTTTTGTATTAAAAGGCACATCAGTTTCCTTTTTCTTTAACAAGAAGCTTCATTAAACAATTTGTGGTCAGCCGTCTCTCATAGATGTTGTCGTTTCCTCTCATGCAGCATCCCTACCCATCAGAAGAACAGAAGAAACAGCTGGCACAAGACACAGGCCTCACCATCCTACAAGTGAACAACTGGTGAGTCCTTCCAGAGTTTACATGCTGTCGATTTCAAGGGTTTTGCACCCTGGGGCTATCCAAGTTCTTAATGATTGGAATTAATGCCTCCACTCCACCCCTGTTTCTCATCCTACCCACACAGAAACACACAGACACACGCACCCACTCACCACTTAACGAATCATCCTCACCTAGATCAATCCAACTAAAGAGATATGGCCTAGAGTGATTTTCCAAACCAAGAGCCCAACTCAGCCCAAAACATGAGCATCCATGTTAATTAAAAGTCAAACTACTATCTGCAAACACCCAATAAAATCATCCAAAATGTAAGCAGGGTGATTTTATTGGGTATTTTTCTAGTTAAACAAGAATGATCACTGAAAAAGTGGTAGCTTTGAGACTAATTACAGAGTTTTACTTTGACTTACTTATTTTAGGGTTAGTGGTTTTTTTGGAGCACCTTTAGCTGTGATTAACTCTTGTTTAAGTCAGTCAGTGAACGTCTCATTTAACATTTATTTCTTTTGGTAAAGCTGCATAACATTTATTCATAGTTTGGACTCAATGCTATCCTTGTAGCTAGCTTGATGTTCATTCAGCTCTTTTTCAAGGATAGTGAACTGTAAAATTTTGTATCTTTTATAGGCCACAATAGCATATTTGTACTCAGATTTATTTTAAATTTAAATCAGGAATGACTGAAAATACCTAGTTTTAATTTTTTCTTATGACATTACAGCTGCTATTGCTGCTCCTTATTCTGTCATTTAAATTATGCTAGAAAAACATTTAAGTCGGAGCCAACTGATGACATACCTTGCCTTTATTCTTATAATGTAAATAGCATTTCAAGTTGTCCTTGTTAGCATGTAGCCTAGATTTTAAGTGCACAGCACTTTACTGCCCTTACAGATTATTGCTTTGTAAGTGCAAACTAGCCTGCTAATTGGGCATGAGCATGACTACAGCTGCCGCCATAAAATAAGCTCACTAACTAGTGGTTTTAACCTCAGGTAGCACTGTAAAAAAGGTAGAAAGGGGCCCTGTGTCCTTGTGCGGCTACTCTTATCAGAGAGATGGCTATCAGCACATGCTTAGTGTTATTAGCCATGTCTAATTAAAGGGGCTGGAGTCTGGCTAACTGAGGCCAGGTCCAGGCAAGAGGGTGTTTGATGTGAGCGCCCCTTAAAATAATCCTTAAAAGTATCAGTCAGTTTGCAAGGTATGAATGTGTAGAGAAGGGGAGGCAAATAGCAGCAGAGGGAGAAAAGAGAGGGGGTTAAAGGGCCAGACAGAGTGAAAAATAGATGAAGAGAAAGAGAGGGATGATAAGGAGAAGGGGAGAGAAAGAGATGAGACATGATAAATCCCCATTACCAGCAGACTAATGATGTTAACATTATTCCCCGCCATTGTTCAATCATAGACCTCAGAGACAGACAGACGTTAGATTAGGGGATGGTGTATCAGTCTATGGAGAATTCATTTAATACCAGGCCAAAAATAATACACACACAGACATACACGCACACAAAAACACATACACACTCTGGCAGAAAAAGGCCCTCTGACCAGAGGGAATCCTGTAGAGGTTATCAAATCACGTGACCTCTCTAAAATCCATGGGGGATCAATTCTTACAGCCGAGATAAAGCCGAACAGTGTGTGTTTGTGTGTGTAGGTGTGTGTGTTTCTGTGTGTGTGTGAGTCAGACAGTCACATGAACAGTAGCTTGGTCACTTAAGGCTGACTGTGTGCTCTCATTCTGTTTGTTGTTGTTTTTTATTGGTAGGGGGGATAGCAACACACCCTGAAGGTGTGTGCGCGTGCATGTGTGTTTTTGTGCATGACCAACACACACTGTGTAAATTGTGGGAGGTTAATCTTGGTCTGTGGAAGATGTGTGTGTGCGTTTGTGTGTAAGTTTAAGAGGGGAACCGGGGGTGGTTAATCTAAGGGGTATTAGCTGTTAAACCCTGCATGCTGGGATCCCTCTGCCCCCTCACATTTTGTTGTGTACAAGTGTGTGTCTGTGCTTTCGTGTGTCTGTTTTTGTGTGTGCGCACTTGTCCAGAGGCATATTTCCGCACATGGTTGTTTGAGTGAGCGAGCAGTTCATTGTAGCATGGGAGTGTGATCGAGAGGGAAAACAATAAAGTGAAGAGATGGAGCGATGGAGAGAGAAAGATGAAAAAATGACAGAAAAAGAGAATGGGGGTGAAGCGGAAGATGAAAGATGGTGGTAGAAACGGGATGCAAAGGAAGAAAGAAAGTTAGAGAGACAATCAGAGAGAGGGATAGGGAAAGAGAGGTTATGTCAGGGGAACTGCCATTTCACAGGCGTGTTGTTGTGCTGGACAGGAAGCCCCGTCATTGGATGTCTCCATAGCAACCCCTGGTGATGTTACCTCCTGACCCACTGATTTGGTGAAGTCAATTTCCCCTAGCTGTGATTCTGTTTGTCAGCAAACACACACATACACACACACATACACACACACACACACACACACACACACACACACACACAAATTCTCTCACAGTTGCACATTTTCTCATGCATTCACTTGCATCAAATCAAGTCTGTAACTGTGACATCAAGTCAAAGGGAACTTCAGGAAGCATAAAACATGTAGTGGGAGTGTATGTCACGGTCATATCCCGGCCATGGAAGCTGGATTCATGTCAAGTGGTAGCAGATGAATCAGAGGACACCCATGTTTCTCAATTGGCTAAGACCTGAAAATTACAAACAAGAACAACTGACAAATAAAACACACTCCTGTCACATGTTATAGCATCAAATGTCCGTCCAAAACACAAGCACGTGCCATTTCCTGTCCTCCATATATGCACTCACTCCCTTTTTTCCCAGTCTTTCCCCCCTCTCTCTCTCTTGCACACCAAAGATGTGTTAACACACATGTCGGTGTGTATTATTGATGAGCGAGCACGCAGTAGGGCTCAGCAGATTAAATAAAAATGCTAAAGGCCGGCAAGGGGCGCAGATCACTCATGAATTATTGGCAGAAATACGCTGCACCAGGGAATCTCAATTTGAATGGAGAAAGTGTGGCTGTGAGCTTGTACGTGTAGGTATGCTTGTGTATATGTGTGCATTTAGACAGGTGGATCATATAGTGAGAATGTGCGCACCCAAAGGCAAATAGTTGGACACATCCCTACTTAGTGGCCCTGTACAGTATGGGCTTTCTAGACAGGTAAGGTGTGTACACTAATGTGTGTTTGTGTGTGTCATTTCCTCACACCCATGTTTTAAGAACACAAAGATAAGTCCGCACATGAACAGGCACTTCATAGTATAACAATGCTTAGACAGTAAACTGTGTTGTTTTAACTGAATACACACAGGCTTACAGTTAAAGCTAACAGAACAAAGAAGCACAGAGGAATCAATGTCCTTTCAGCCACATCATGAAATAAGGGAGAGTATTCTGTTCATTCTCACTTAGTGATAGTTTGCAGAGCAGTGCTAAACAAATCAGCCCTGCTGTGAGTCGGACAAATGGAAGACCAAGAACCAGGAAAATTATCAGAGATGGTTTTAACAATCAACTGAATCTGCAGCATTCCAGTTAGTCTTAAGAATGCTTCATTTCAGCTTTAACAAACACACATTTTAAGATATTAAATTAGTGGTGGGTCCCGAGTTTGGCACAGTTATTACAACATGCAGATGTACCCCCTCTTTCCTCCCAGTATCTCATATATTGAGCTGTCATATCATCAAAGACAAGTAGCCTGAAATATAATCTGAAAAAGTTAATCTGGTATTTGAAGAGCAGTATCGACAGAACTCTCTGAACTGTTTGATTTTAAGGTGATACAAAAGGATGGTATTTTTTTTTCTTGTTTGGAGACTTTATATCATATGTCTTCATATCATATATCTGGACAAAATTATTTTGACTTTGAGAATTTTTGACAGTCACTGAGTTCAGTAGCTTGCTTCCTTCATTTCTGATTAATCCAAAGCTTCACTTGAACATATGATTACTTGATGGAGAAATGAAGCAGATATCAGGGAAGGATCTGCCCTGGTGTTGAGATTATTTGTATGAGAGTTGTTCTTTTAGGAACAGAACACCTTGATGAACTTTGGAAATACAATACATGATGTTAGCATGGGAGGGTTGGCTTAAATGCTCATTGAAGTTGAACTCCCATGATCGATCACATATAGAAATAGAAAATGCCAATATACAAGGAGAAATAGTTCACTAAAGCAACTGTTTTCTCCATTGTGAGGTCTATTAATGGATACAGCATCTAAATTCTTTCTTTCTTTACCTGCTCATAGGTTGTAAACCACTCTGAATCAGCTAAAAGCTCAAAGTGTAGCATCTGAATTATCTTTCTCTCTTTCCTCTCTCTGGACACAGTTAGTATCTCTCTGCTAAGTTCTCCTAACGCTCTGCTGATGTAAAAATCAATGGCGAGGTCATCAGGTTTCCCTTGTTGGCTGCCCCTCCCCTTCCTGCCTGCAATTTAATAATGCCCCTTTAAAGGCAGTGTTTAAGCCTCGCCGAGCGATTGTTTTGTCAATAAGACCTCCTTTTACGAACGTCTTAAAAGCATAGGCCAGGAGAGAGCGAGCGAGGGCAAACGAGAGAGAGGGAGAGAAAGGTTATATTTAAGAGGGGCAGAGTGGACGGACGTTGAGGCTACTTAGGAAGGAGCTGCATGGTGTACATGCTGCTTATCAGGTTTCAGAAAGAACGAGAGCGGGAGAAAGAAAAAGAAGGGAGGTGAAGAGGGGGTGAAGGAAGGAGAAGGAGGGTGTACCAGCAAGGGGAAGCATAAACCAGGAAAAGTCTGTTGTGATTCAAATATTTCTATAAGATAGTTTGTCTGTGCAATTGTTATAGGAATAAAATAAACTGAATCAAAAGCTGCTTTCTTCCATCAGAGGTCTCTTTTGCTTTGGTTTGGTTGTTGTTCTGGGAATGCTGTGGCAACCAAAGAAAGAAAAAGGATCAGACAGCTTGGACTGAAACATGCCAAACATATCAAAGACAACTATTGGAAAACAAGAGAATGTTACCCAACTGCTCTGTTATAAACAGTTTACAGAACAAAATGCTGGTTCAGTTTAGTAACACTTGTTTAAGTTGTGCGTGCTCAACTTTGTGGCGACGAGACCGTGATACCAAAGATTTGTGTGAATTCACTTTGGACATTATTTGATTTAGTTTTATGCTTTATCGGATCTTTTGCTTTCAACATAGGTTTTTACATGAACAAAAAATATATGATAGGAAAAAATGAGACAGGTGTTGCATTAAAAAAAACAAGATCTGTCCTTTAGAGAAACGTCACAGAGACAAACAGGTAAAGTGAGATGAGCTGCATGGTTCAGTATGCTGACAGGCTGGAAAGAGAGATGCTGGAACTTGTTCGCAGAAAGCCTTTTGAGGTGTGTGTGTTTGTGTGTGTGTGTTTTGGAATTAGCAGGCCCAGTTTCAGTCCATGCCCTAGAGCCTGTTTTATACACTGCAGCTCTGTCAAGTTGCTTCAGCCTGAAACTCCCAGACATTACAGCAAATACCACACACTACACACATACATGAACACACACATTTCTTTAGATATGACCTCACCCTCAGATTTCAACACAGAGCATAAATGAGAAAATAAAATCTAAAAAAATATTTTCTTCTCTCAGTTTGAAGTTGGTTGCTACCAATAAGCCTTAACAGGAATCTCTCGCCTGTGCAGACACGACCCTGTCTAAACTGTATTATGTCAACATCAATGTGTGCAGAGGTGTGTATGTTCTTACACACATAAAGGTGTCCATGTGCAAAGACATACTCTGATCCAAACACCATCTCTCCTCCCCCCTTTCTTCCTCTCACTCTCTCTGTTTCTCTTACATCACAGCACGCCGCCCGGGGCCAAACCTGCATTTCTCTCTGCTCGCCTCCCTCTCAAGTCTTTTTTATTCCCTCCTCTTTTCTCCCCACTCCTCTCCCTTTGCTTTTCAACATTCTTTTGTAGTAGCAGAGGGGGGGTCCAAAACATGAAAGCAGTGGTAGATTGTGAATGCTTGGGTCTGTGTCGGAGCACTTCGTGGTCGCTGTCGTACTCATCTTCATCAGGCGGTTGTTGTTTTCATGCTGATGTTTTTCTGTTGTTATCAAATGTTGTTGTCAAGTTCAGCTGGGATGCTGAGCATGTCGTGTCAAAAATAGGACCTTCTCCTACAATTAACAGCCGAAAGATTTTAGTCTCATGAAATTAGGATATGTAATGTTTTTTCTTTCTTTCTTTTTTTTGTTTTTTGCAAATAATTAGTAAACAAACCATTAAATGCTTAGACTGAATGCTATTTGTGCAGTTGAATTATAGAATACTGAAAATCCTGCGCAGAACTTTCCTATCAGAAAAGTCCAAGTAACTCTTAAAATATTGGACCTGTTACTTTCTCAGTCTAGCTCTAGTCATAGATGATATCTGTCCACTGATGAATTTCATTCTTTCTGAGGTTTCTGCCTGTTTAAGTGATTATTTCGCCTGTTTACCTGCTTGTGGTGGTTATAGTTGGGTCTCGGTGGAAATTACAGTGAGGAGTTTGGCCTAAAGCTGCTCTCTATGAAGTGGTACGAGATAACTGTTATTGTGATTTTATGCTTTTTAGATAAAAAGAATTTGATGAATTAAATTATTCAAGAATTTTTGAGCAGATCAAAGGCCAATATATTTATCTAGTTTTTCAGATATGAGCATGTAAATCTGTGAAAATAAATTGTTCCACTTTCTGACTTCATGTCCCATCATTTCCCCTTTGAAATGTTTCCCTCTTTTCTTCACTCTTTCCTCTGCGCTGTTCGCTGACTGTGGATTTCGTCTGCTTAAAACCACCTCTGCTAGTTCCTGGGCAATAGGGATCCCCATAGTGATGGCTGCTGAGAGCCAGCGGGGGGAAGTGACACACACACACACAGGATGTGACACGGGCAGTATGGGGGGATTTAGGTCAACCGCTGTGTGTTTGTGGCAGTCCCACACTGCAAGCCCTGTCAGCAGTGTTGGCTCTGTGTGACGCTGGTCATCTGTGTGTGTTTGTTTTTGTGTGTGTATACACTGAAACATGTTTTTTTCCTTGACTTGAACTGTATTTATTTGTGTGTGTGTGGTAAACATAAACCCACACAGTATGTATTTGCATGCAAATGCATATGCAAAATCTGAAAAAAAAAACAAAAACAAAAAGAAAAAAAAACTAAAGCGCACAGGAAAAGAGGCAATGCTAAAAGAGCTTTGACATGAGCACATACACATAGACTGTTCACGTACACACATCTGATCTTACCCAAAGGCTAAAGCGACACAGACGTCTTCCAATGTTATGTTTGTTGAGTGGGCAGCACGGGGCGCCATGTTGTTTCTTGGTGAAACCAGGCTCCCAGCCATACCCTCTCTCTGGCATTGATGGATGACCGGCTAACAGAGCTCTGGACAGCCTGAATGTGTGTGAAGGGAAGCAGGAACAGAGATAAAGAGAGCAATGGAGGCCACATGCCGCAGCAACATGCTGCCTTCCGATGTCCTATTCTCCTTCTCTTACCATTATTCATTTGTTTTTCTTCTTCTTTGTATTTTGCCTTACCAACTCCTTTTCCCTCCTTTTTTTCCCACCCCCTCTTTCCCTGATTGTATTTGGCCTTTTGGCGAGTCCTGTTTAGGAGTCAGTGAGGGTTGCAAAGCCAGCAAATTCAGAGCCAATGAGTTCATGTGTGTTTCAAGTGGCCAACATTTTCTCTCTATAACTTTGGGAGGCACCTGGTTGTCATGGGCACAAACTTACACACCAAACACACATATACACTGAGCTCCTCTCCAGTTTTGTGTGTGTGGGAGAGAGTGTGAGTGTGGTAACCAATCTTGTTGCTTCACTCTGTAAAACCCGGCTTTAGTGCTAGATTCATGGCTCCCTTAATGGACACTGGGCTCTTGGGTGGTGGTGCAACAGAGTGTGTGTGTGTGTGTGTGTGTGTGTGTGTGTGTGTGTTTATGCGCTGGTATTTTATGTGTGTGGAGTAATGGGGATTAAGTGACCCCATGGCTGCTCTCAGTCTAAAGCTCCTTTTAAATTTCACACTGTTTTTCTTATGTTTCCCTCCATATGTGGCACCAGATCTGGCTAATCCACCTCATGTTATTAGGAGCTGGATCAGTGGACCTGCATGTTTTGAGTATGTGTGTATGTGTGTGTTTCAGTGGGTGTGTATGTGCATAGCTGTGCATATGTTTGGAGATGGTTCAGGATATTTCTCCTGCCAATAAAGACTTACGTGTATTGCTGACTCAAAACACAGGCCTCCTGTCCAATAACAGTCTGGTGTCGGCACAAACTTGGTCATGTGACTCATGCATGACCTCACTTCAACCTTTTATACCCACTGTGTGTGTTGCAAATAGATTTTATGTGTCTGTGTGGACACAAACTTGCATGTGAGTTAGTGTCTATCAGAGTGTAACAGCTAATGTTCAGGTATTATATAGGGTGCCACACCTTCTCTTAATGCACATAGCCTTCTCTATAGGAGGTTGTGAGGCAAAAAGGATCATAAGGCTAAGTAGTGTGTGTGTTTCTGTGTGTGTGTGTATCCGTGTGTGTGCAGTAGAATCATACACACCTAAGTAATGAAGTTATTTGTAGCGGTTTGGTAGACTGGAACAGTTTTGGGATAAAAAGAGAGAAGGATCACTCTAAACATTGACAAGCAAGGACATGAATGTGTACCTCTATAACATGTAATATTTACATTCTGTAGACAGTAAAGAGAGTTTTATTCAAACTGTTCTGATATGCCACATCTGAGCGTTTGACCTGAGAGAGACTGTGAGGTGGAGAAAAAGAAACAGAGGGGAGTAAGGAAGAAGATATGTTTTGAAAAGAGAGTGAGGTGATTTATGAGTAAACTCATCAACTGGAGGTAACAAGGGGAGAAGCTCGTAATCCCTTCACACGTCCACATGTAGTACGCTGCCATGCATATAAACAAATGCAGTTTGTAGGTACATGCTCAGAAAGGCGATGTAACCTCCTGTAGTGCATAGGAGAATGAACATATACGTGAGCTCTGTAATAAATAACCACTCACTTAAGTAGACGGAGAAGTACTGGGACACAGATAAATAATAATGTTCTACGGGGTTAAGGAGTGTGATGTAAGACTTTGAAGTGATGTAAAATGTTTGCATCAGTTAGTTCTGACATGATGTGTGAATTCTTCTCCTGCAAGTTTGACCTGGTAACTGCTTTTGTGACTTAAATAATGTTTTGATGCTTGCAAATCCTTTAATCCTTTAATAGAAATAAGATTTGGTTTAAAAAGTTATGCTAAAAGAAGCAGGTATTAAGAAAAGAACAACCAAGAGAAAAATGTTAGTTTGAGTGTGTATGTATGTGTTTTAATGAGTGAACAGGAAGGACTTTTATGTTTAGTGTTAATTGTTGTTGAGCAGCAGAGAATCAATGGTAGCCGCTTAGTGACAACCTGATGATAGGCTCCAGGTCTCAACCTGTCGGAGCTTGCGCTATCTTAGTGCCCATAAATCATCTTGATTGGCAGCCAGTAGGAGTGTGTGGTTATACAGTTATTTTAAGCAGCTCTTATATTTGAATATGTATGTAAAACCTTGTCGGCGTACAGTGATATGACGTGAGTGTGTGGATGTGATGCTGGAATATCCAGTTTTGGGTTTAAATTTAAGGTGTTTGCAGGCCTCTGTGTGTGTGTGTGTGTGTGTGTGTGTGTGTGCGCGCATTCTCTCAGATTACAAATGTAATATTGATAGTGAGTGCAGAAACGTGTGTGTATGTATGTGCACATGCACATTTGTGTGTTTCAGTGTGTCTCATATTACTAATATAATATTGGTAGTGGGCTCAGGAGATGAGTGTGTGTTTGTGTGGGTATGTGTGCCACTGAATCTGAGAACTCCACATGAATTTAAATGAATGAGCTTGCACAGTAACCTTTTGTATATCCAATCTGCATCTTTCCACTGCTCGTTATTAAATTATCCCCTAATTGGTCACGCAACAAAGGCAGCTGATGAAAAAGACAATTTCTTGCTTTTAATTGGGCATTTCACGTGTGCTTCGTGTACACCTGTGTGCGGCTGCCTCCTTCACTATGTCTGTGTGTGTTTGAGTTTATGTCTGTGTGTGTGTGTGTGTGTGTGTGTGTGTGTGTGTGTGTGTGTGTGTGTCTCGAGTGTAATGAGAATAGGACATTAGCAAGGGCTTGGCAGACGCCGTCGCAATCAGTTCCACTCTTTCCAGAGAAGGAGGGAGAAGAGTGGGAGGGGTAATCCAGACATTAGGAATCTCAGAAGGAGAAATAGATGAGCGATGCATTCACATATTTCACCCAGTTTCCCTGATTGACATTAACCAGACTTCACTTGTGAAATAGTGTAACTTTTGAACCACTTCATACCAGGGGTGCAAGCATATTTGAAGTGTGTGAGTGGGGATTGAAAGTCACACCCCAAGCTGTTTTGTCAGCACGCCGGGTTTCCCTGAACTACGCAAGGCCAAATGTTTTATTTCAAGTTATTTTCCTTCCTCTTGCATCCCTTTTGGTATTTTTGCCCAAATTTAGACTTACCACCAGTGGTGTGTCACGCCAAAATAGCCCAGCTATTGTTGCTCTGAGCGGAGCTGAATAGTACAGCTCATTGTGTTGTGATGGGAGGCAGGGGAATGAACAGGCCATAAACACTGGCCCTATAGCACCCAGGGGTCGTGCAAAGGTGAAGCCTCACTCCCCCTAATAGAAGAGCTCTCCCCTTCTCTTTTTTTCTGCTGTTTCTCTATCACTTTTATCCCTTTAATTTTTTTTCTGTTCTCATGTGCTTCCTCTTGATTCCCACCCTTTTTTTCTCTCCCTATGTCACAGTTTTTCTCTCTGTCAGCTTATTAACGGTCACAGCAAGAGTGTCTGGTTTGCAGACCAGAGCCCCTTGCCTTTTTTTTTTTTACCCTCTCTCTCACTCCTCCTTCCCTCCCGTTCTCCTGCTCTCCATCGCTCAGTTCCCTTGGCTGCTATTATGAGAGGCATTTTATCCTTTGTTCCAGCCCCCATGGTGCATCTGGCCTCAGATATGGGGACGACAGGGACAGGAAACTGGCGAGAGTTTTTTCATAAGGAGGGAGGGGGTTCGAGTGTGGGTTTGTCACTGGGAGGTGGTCCACCAGTTTCCACCATAGAGGGAAGGAATGATAAGGAAGGAACGAGCAGGAGAAGGAAACAGATACAGAGAGGGGCAGAGGCAGAGTCGCTGGAGTCTCTCTGGATGTAGCTTTGGCAGCGGTAGCAGTGATAGTAGGATTATTACTTCTCTGATGCATAGTCTCTTTAATCCTCAGAGTAAATAAGCACTGGTGCCATATTTCTGGGAGGTCACATTGAGTTATGAGTCTGTTACATTCCTCCCTGAGCCAACTGTACCAAGAACAAATGCTTGACTTTCCAAGCAGTGCACACCTATTGCCAAAACAACCTCCTTTGTTGCATCAGTGCTTTTATTTTGTGTGAGAGGTAGGGATGAACCAGGAGTAAAATGAAAAGGAAGGAAATAAAAGTGAGGGAACCAAGACTGGGTGACTGCAATGACATAGAAGGTGAGGAGAAGAAAAGGTCAAGAGTTAGACAGCACTGGCCTCAAGTTGACCTCTCCTTCCATAAAGGACCCAAGAGGAGAGGAGAGGAGAGGAGAGGAGAGCTAAAGGAATGCCCAGGCCTCCTCAAACCTCCTTGCCCTCTCTCCCTCCTTGCTCCTCCTTCCATATCTTCCCCAGCAAAACGGGGTGGAGGAAAGGAGGGAGGGAGGAGAGGGTGTTGGTGATAAAACTCCAGACGTTCTCTCATTTGATGGTGCTCTGCCATGTCAGTGCATTCTTGCATTCCTCCCTAGCTCTTTCTGTTTCTATCTCCCCCTCAAATTCCACCCAAACATACTTTTTGTTTGTAACAAAAAGTGAACAAAAATGCAAAAGTGGGATGCACAGGGGTGAACAAGGTCATTTGTGTTTATTTTTTCACATAAAACTCTTCGATCAAAAAATAACATTTTTTTTCTAAATTAGTTAAAAGTTAAAATATGGCAATTAAAAAAAAAAAAGACAAAAAACCTCAATCACTGCGGCTTATCATTTTTCGCTCCATCTGCTTTGTACCTCCTTATTTCCCTGCATCTCCATCTTTGGAAGGTGATACGGGATAGATAACAGACAGATGGAAATGGGCGAGCGCCATAAAGCAGTTAGAGGACAAATATTAGAGATAAAAAGCAAGAGTTAGAGCAATTCACTAATTAGGGGTCAAACAGAAGCACCAGCTAGTGTCCTTTTGTCTCTCCTTCGCCTCCCCTCCTTCTCCAGATCTCTTAAACGCTTCTTTCTCCAGCTTCAGAGGCATTCAACGACCATTGTTTCCCTCTATAGTTCATCTGATGCTGCCCCCTTTTCTCAGAGATGAAATGGAAGTGTCTGGTGGGGCAACAGCAGGAACACATAAATCAAGTCAGAAGCCCCAAGAGCCCTCTCTCCCTGGGGTCATTACAGGTCAGAGGGTCATTTCACAAGGGGTTAGACTGAGCAAGGCCAGAGCAGCCTGTGGGAGTGTGTGTTAGGGTCTGGATGTGTGTGTGTGAATGAACACAAGAGAAGGGAGAGAGGGATTAAAAAGTGTGAAGATTTAAATATGAGTAACTGTGTGTGTGCAATAAATAGTATGCTTTTATAGGAGGTCACAGGGTAAGGAGGAGGCTGCCCCTGCTGTATGTGTTCTGCTGCTCCTGTGAAAACACACACTAAAAAAAGCTCCTGCTGTCACAGAGTAACACATGGTCACCTGTTTTAGCAGAGTATCACCCAAAACAATGCCTCTCACCAGTGGCAACATGACATGTTTCTGTCAGCAAACACTTCCCACACCGCCACCGAGCTCCAAGCCAAGTGTGTTTAACAGTCAGCAATCTCAGCCTGCCGTGAGGTGGAACGTCTCCAACAAAGCAAGATGGGTCGACATGTTTCAAACAGACAGAGAAAATCCCAGTTGAGCCTCGCCCCACAAAGACCCCAGTGTTTTCAGGCTGATGTGCCTGTGTGTAAGCCGATGCTGTGCGAGTTTGTACAAGTCAGGAACTTCTGAATTTTCTGAAACAACTACCTCAGTTGTCAGGGCTGCTAAGATGTATCTTCTGCACAGACTCGTTTTGAGCTTTTCCGAGGATCTGAGTTACTTCGAGGAGAATAATTTCCCCACATAACTATTATGGTTCACTAAAAGAAAGACTCTGGTTTGGCAGTGTTTTTGTTTTTGAGCCGTGTGCCAAGATGCTTTAGTCAGCATTTTTTGCCTCATCTTGTCTTCCTAAAATACACTGACTGTTTACATATCTCTTTGTTCTCACCTCTTTCTCTCCATTCTCTCGCCTGTCATCTTCTGCAGGTTCATTAACGCCAGGAGGAGAATAGTCCAGCCCATGATCGACCAGTCAAACCGTGCAGGCAAGTCTCCTCTAGTTACTGTATTCAAGTCTCGCAGGCGAAAGCCGTCCACAGTCCATGCACCTGGAGGCCCCTTGGCTGGTAAATACAGGACTGATGCTCCTCATCTTTGAATGTCCAAATCCTACAGGGGGTTTCCCCTCTGTGTCCCCAAAACTGACCAATGGAATAAGAAAACAAAGCATTAAAACATTAACATCAACCATTAATCAACTTTGATGTGGGGTGAGAAACTATTTATTAATTATAAAATATAATAATATGACTGAAATTGAGTTAATGATGAGTGAGTTTGTTCCCTCAGTAAAGTTTGCTTTTAACCCCTTCCCCTCTTCTTTGGCCAGCCAGGCATAGAAAAAAATCCCAGCCCATCCCCCCCCTGGCTCAAACCAAAACATAAAGTTAGCAACACCCATTTCTTTTTTTGGGTGACCGTTGTTTGGCTTCTTGGCTCCAGACCTGTTTTTACCCCCCTTACTCCTAAAACTTCCCCCCGCCTTCAACCCTATTTGTGGCTGTTTCAGAGAGGGGAGTTAAGGGAGTGAGGGGAGCCTGTAAGCGGTCCCCCTGGTGCATGGCTTGGTTTGGACTGCTGTAAACTTTATTACCTGTAATAGGGGTCAAAGGTCAGGGTGGCATTAGGGGCGCAGTAAAGTTCAAAGGCATTCAGTGGGGCTGAGTTCTTGCTCTTGCTTGGCTGACCCCCAAACAGTCTAAATCGAAGGTAAGTGGATTTCTATGAGCGCAGAACAATGGAGGGCAGCGAAAAATAAGAAGTCTATCAGGTTTCACTTAGCCTCTCTGCTCAGTTAAAGGCAGTATTTATTAGATAAAGCTTTTAGGTATGGAAGCACAGTCTGAGGCCTCTCTGCAAGAATGAGCTGACCTTTTCAGAAATGTTGGCCTAGAGTTCATTTTTTTTTTCGATCATGTATTTGATCATATATTTTCAGATGCAGAGCTTGTGTAAAAAATGTTACTGTTAGGTGCTAAAGTGCTTTTTCCAGGAGTATTTAGGTTGTGACCTGAAACCCAGATCTACTTTATCACCTCACACACAAACATGCAGCTTAAAGGTCTTTGCATCAAACAGACAGAAAACATTCAAACAGCTCACAACTGTACAAGCTTCTGCAATTCAGTGTTGTTGGATCATAAGACATCTTTTAAAAGCTGACTGTTTGAGGATCAAGCTGTTGTGTGAAAGTAAAATTTGACTTTGGCTATAAAACTACTCTGAAATAAAAATCAGATTAAATCGATGTCCTTAGTTCCTTCGGAAAATACAGGGTGCTAGTCTTTTTGATCAAGAGATATTTTTTCCATGCAAACGTGGTTTCCAAACAGAAATCATTGTGTGTCTGAGGTGCACCATAGTGTGTGTTGTCCAATCCCTATTAGAGCGTTTAGACGTATTAAAGTCTACCAGGGGCTTACGGTGCCGAGCCGGCTGCACAGACACGGAGCACAGTGACGTTGAAAGAACAACGGCGGCTCCCTATGCGTGCACCAGCCAACAGATGATCCCGCTTCGGCCACTGAGCCTTAATTAAAAGCACTAATTGACCACTCCGTCCCCTCCCTCCTTCCCTCTGTCTCCTCCCTCCATCCACAGTAAGTCAAGGAGCTCCCTACAATCCAGATGGCCAGCCGATGGGGGGCTTCGTCATGGATGGTCAGCAGCACATGGGAATCAGACCACCTGGTAAGGCTTTCTCTGCGTGTCTGTCCATTTTCTTTCCTCCTCTGCTTCTTTGCTTTCTTTCTTTACTGTCCTCCTTTTCTCCCATTATTGAGTCATGCCTTATCAGTCTCATATTCTACTCCCTTTTTTTCAACTTTCTTACTCAGCATTCATTACCTGGCATGTGGCTGGTTGATGTGTCATCTGGGCGTTTAAGTTCACCCTCAGACCCAGTGACAAAGATATAGGCACACTGTACACACTCACCCCCTCCCTCAGCACACACAAACTAGAACAGGTGTGGTCAATCACATTACACAAGCATCTCCCTCCTCCTGCACTCCCACTCCCTCTCAGCTCTCGGTCCCTCTCTCTCACGCCATCAGGTCTAATCCCGGAGTTTGTCCTTAAGCTCCTCTCCTCCTCTCCTCTATCCCCTGTTTTCTGCGATTCTCTCAAGTCTCTAACCCTATCTCACCCTCCACTCAAAGTCAGCAGGTTTGGATAAACTGCCAGGCTACTTAACCCCCCTCACTTCTACCCCGCCCTGTCAGATTAAAACCAGTCCACTCCTCTGCTATGTCGTCTATCAAGTTTAGTTTCCAAGAAAAAAAAAAAAAAACATCTCTGGTATTTAGCTCGGTGTTTCAGTGTGCAAACATGTTCCTGGTTCAACTAGGGTGCAGTGACTTCAAAATGTGCCTAAATAACTTTTTTTGACATTTCAATGACACAAAATCTGAAGTTGTTGACATCTTCAAATCCCTCATATCTTTTCTTTAGGACCCATGGGTGGTATGGGCATGAACATGGGCATGGAAGGTCAGTGGCACTACATGTAGCCCCGCCCCAGTCCAACCAATCGCAACACAAAGGATGATGTAAGTACATATGGTTGCATACTTCCCTATGTTTGCAGATTCTAAAAATTTTTTATATTTAATGGCAGTCTAAGACCATACATGCCATATTATTCATACTTGGCTTTATTGCAGTGCTTGAAAGATTGATCTGGGTTTAAATTCAAAGAGTTAATAAAATGAAACCAATAAGGGACAGAGCAATTTTGAAAACACAAGGAAATGCTTGATTAGAATAGTTTAAGCTTTGTTTTTCAAATGGCTGTTCTCCATTTTTTTTATCTTTGTGTCAAACACTGCTGTTCCTCCAAAGCAGATTTTTCTCTGTTTTTTTCTCTGTAACTGTCCCGCCCTCGCTCTGGTGATAAGAGCCTTTGATCACAACCTTGTGCTCTCTGTATGAAATGTGTGTATCCGAGAGTGTGTGTGTGTGTGTATGAGTGTAGCTGTTTTGCTCTGTCACATATCCAGAAGCTACACAATGTAACGTACTGCATATCTGGGAGGAAAGAAGAGACACTTTTAAGGGTTGAAATAAAAAAAGGGGCAGGACAAGCGGAGTAATAAAAACATGCACATGCATCTTAACCAGTAACTTTTGTACAGTGTAAACACAGCAGTAACCAATGTAATACAACCAGTGCTGATCATTTTCCAGCACATATTAATTGAAATAGCAGTTCATAATTATATGTCCTAGTTTGAGACACTTTTTGTTATTTAATTTTCATTCAAGATCTGTGTGTCTGTGTTTGTGTGTGTGTGTGTGTGTGTGTGCGTGTGTGTGTGTTTGTGTTTGTGTGTGTGTTTGAGAGAGGGATGGGGGGGGAGTGGTCAAATGGGGCAAAGTGTAGGAAAAGGAGAGGAGGGTTGATGAGACTAAAAAAAGCAGGGATGGGTTGGGACAGGGGGGCTGTGTGTGTGTGTGTGTGTGTGTGTGTGTGTGTGTGTGTGTGTGTGTGTGTGTGNGGGGGGGGGGGGGGCAGGTAGGACGTTACCATGGCAACAGACTGATTGGCAAAACTGTAAGCAGCATTCGCTGGTGCAAGGAGAAGGAGTGAGAGAGAGAGTGAGTGAGAGAGAGAGAGAGAGAGAGAGAGAAAGAGGCAAGTGAGCCCCTGTTAAGTGTCATAAATCTGCCGGGTTGCAGTTGATGCATGAGCCACATTAATACTCACACTAACCAGCTAGATCTCCCTCCCCTCTTTATCTACCCCCACCCCCTCACCCCCATCTTTCTTTTGGTCTCTGTCCGTCTAATGCTAACTCTCTCTTTGTTGTTTTTCTCACCATCAGTTTTCCCTTCTCTCTCTTTCTCTATCTTGCTCTCTCTCTCTCACCTTTTTCCCCATCTCTCTTAGGTTCCCTTTCTCTCTCCCTTTTTCTCTCACCCTCCTCCCTCCTTGCTCCTCTCTCTCTTGCCCCAGGGCCAAATAGACTCCCACATAATTCTGGATGTATACTAGCTTGGTGTTGTCACAGTGCACAGTGTGTATGAAAAGTGGCTAGGGGTCCAATTGTTGTGTGATATCATTGTTTTGTGTTTGTGTGAATTACTGTGTGCTAAAACCATATGTGTATGAAGATGTGTGTCCATATGCAATACGTTAAGATTTATATGCGAAATACATGTGTTTGCCTGTGTGTGGGTGTGTGCACGTGTATAAAAGTGTGTATCTGTATAAATGTCTATTTGTGTGTGTTTGTGCATGTGTGTGTATGGTAATAGGATTACTCCTGGCACAGGGAGGGGACACAAACTAGTGCAAAATGGAGGAGGTAGCCAGCAGGGTATGGAGCTTAGCTGGGCCTAATTGACTAGATCCAAATTAAATATGCCATCACCAGAGGTGTGACCAATGGATTTGACTTATTCAGTTTACAAAAATAGAGACCATTAACCCTCCACAGAACGCGTGTGCGTGTGTGTGCTTGCCATGATGAAAATATGCCACCCTTGTTTCTATCACAAATGTCCACAACAACCAAAGCAAAGACAGAAAATCCTACGTCCAATGGCATCTTTCAGGTCTGAAATGCAGGGAGACATGGTAATAGAAAGGCTGTGCTTTCAGAATGAGACACACATTTGTGTATATGTGTGTGTGTGTGTGTGTGTGTGTGTGTGTGTGTGTGTGTGTGTCTGTGTCTGTGTCTGTGTGTCTGTGTTTATGTGTATGAGTGTGTAAACATGAGGGCTGGTTCTCCGTGTCCAAGCTGCCTCTTTCCAGCAGCTGCTAGCCTTCCCAGCAGACCTTGCTTTAAACAGCCTCAATTTGCCTGCTGAATCTCGTAATTGGGCCACCAGAGGAATCCTCTGCGAGACGGGCAAAGCACAGAGAAGATGAGCAGACAGCAGAGGAGAGAGAGAGAGAAAGAGTGAGAGAGACAGAGAGAGAGCGACAGAGAGAGAGAGAGTTTAGAGAAGGGTATACAGAAAGAGGGAGGGGCAAATAAAGCGATGGCGAGAGAGAGAAGTGTAAATGACAAGAAAGAGGGGGTGAGGAGTAAAAGGAAGAAGAAAGGATGAAAGGATGAGGGGAGAAGATAGAAGCTTGGAGAAACACTGACAAACATGTCTGCTCCTCCTACTGACGATCTGTTCTTTACAGCTTCATTAGTTAGCAGTGGCTACTTGCTAGCTTGTATCCGTCAAAAACCACTACTTTCCTTTCTAGGTCAATTAAATGTAAGTGATGTGTTATATTCTTTCATGACCAATTAAATTACTAGGTTATTAGAAGAGGGGGGTAAATGGTTATCCTATTTGATTAAGAGAGCACAGGTTCATTATATTTTATAAGCAATTTTCATTAGCAGAGTTGAGGTTTTGTTACCGCAGGGCTAAATTGAGCGGTTATTGTGCTGAGGAGTGCTGAAGCTTGATACAGAAGGTGTGCCGAGCAGTCACACTGCAACATTAGTTAAAACTAAAGCCAATTAGTCGTGTTCAGTGAAAAGCGTTATGCTTTCCACCCAATGATGATTACAGAGCTTAGATCCCCTTGCGAAACAATACACCTGTCAGCAGAGATGAAGCCGGGCAAATGAAGCGGAAGTGAGCCAAGCCTTTGATAGCGGACCAGAATGACTCTCAGATGACCCTTACCCCCTTTCCCCTTCTTCCTCTCTTTTCCTGCTTTCCCTTCTTCCACGGAATTTGCCAGGGGTGGCCCACTGAAAACTGTAATTTCCAGATTTAGGACAATAGTTATCACAGGGTGGAAGAATTAATTATGTCGCAGAGCGTATGGAATTTTCTCTGGCCCTCCCGCTCTCAGCTTTTTTCCTAAAATGTCGGGTAGAACGCTCGAGTGAACGCTGCCTGTAACCCCTTTGCTGCCAATCTCGGTTGGAGACCCTTTGTCCCGGGATTCCCTGCTCCAATCATTAAGCGCAAATTTGTTAACCTTCTGCTGAGGGGTCAAGATCCCTCCCCTAGCCCCCCACTACCCCCCGTCACCCCCCACCCTCAACTTCTTTTTCTGGTGGATGAACTTTTACTATTAACGAACATTGGAAAAAACAGGTCCCGATGGGGATTTCATGCCCCTTTAGTATTGTCCACGTGAATGTGTGCCCCTGTTGATTTGGCCCCTCTGGAATCCCCCTTGGAGTTCAAGAAAGGAGGCCTACAGCTCAATGTATTGATTGGCTTATTAAGTGAAAAACCTTATTAGCAACATGTGCTCTTTCACGCACACATAGTGTTTATTGGGACCTTTGCAAAGATTTACCTCAGGGACCGGGACAGCCTTGTTAATCAGGGTTAAACAAGAGCCACAAATAAACAAACCAATCGAATGATTGTGTTTTTGTTTTTTTATTGGCATTTTTATTATTGTGTGGGCATGAGCGCTATCTGCCCAGTGTTATGCCAGCCTTGCAAATAGCTTGACATGTACGGCGCCACAGGTAATTTAAGTTTTTGGTCATTAGGTTGAGAGAGATCTGAACACCTTTAGCTCTTCTCTGACTGAAAGGGAGCTAATTGAAGCTTTTGCAGCTCACATAATAGCTCAGCCTTCTCTCACGCAAGCTGAAACCTCTTCAGTGGCTCAGGTGAAATCTGATGGATGAGGGGTTTAACAAATGTATTAGCTTCTCTGTTGTCCTCCTCCTGCTTCACCTCATTGTCCTTTCTCTGCCCGGCCTTTTGTACCATCAGTAGTTGCTCTCTTGTGTATTCGTGGACACGTGGAGGGGCCTGGTGCTCTCTCAGGTGACGGGCAGCCGCAAGCTTCGCCACTTCTCTGGTTTTGACAACAATAGTCTTGTGGTCCTCATTGGTGACTTCCCACCTACAAAGATGGATGGCAGCTATTGTTGGCTTTAAAGAGAGAAATGTAGAGTGAGAAGAGGTTGAAGATAGATTTCTATGCGTCATTTTTCATTGTGTGAAAGGAAAGGATGGCATGCAGCAGGTTGAATTGGTTTTAGGGCTTTTAGTTGATTTGTCACATGAAACAGGCATAACAGGTGATCTACAAAGGGAAGTCAAAAAGTAGGAAAGGTTTTTAAGTAAGATTGAATTGCACATCATGTTAATGCTGACTGGAAATAATCAAAGGACAAATCTAAGTCTAATTTTAAGTTTCCTTGTAGTCAGGTTAACCTGATTATCCAGGAAATGTTAAGTACTGGACCTCAATATCACTTCAAGTCGATCGTGTGTGTTTGGACGCTAAGTCATCTCCTCCTGTTAAAGTAGCATTACTGAGGGTGTAGGATTAACTCACTAAACCCTGCAACAGTCACTCTCTTTCCCTCCAGCTCAGTCTTTTCAGTACATCCACACAGTATTCGTGAAGGGCAGGTTTGTGGCTGCATCCTGACCCAGATAAGCACCATGTTGTGTTTGCAGTGGTTGACACATTTTGTACTCCTCAGTCCCGTCAGAAGTTTCCGCAATGCCCAGGTCCCATCGGTCTGAAAATGAAACATGAGAGTCTACTTTCTTGTGTGATCTATTGTCATATTTAATGAATGATTAATGACATCCAAGTTATTCAACAGGTTTATTTTGCAGTGAAATGCTTTCTGCCCCAGTGGTGAAGACAATATGCCATTTTGCTAAGAGGTTATTAATATTTGAGTGACTTTGAAAACACAATGGAGATTTTAATTTGTTACTC
The DNA here is from genome assembly GCA_008086565.1 of Thalassoma bifasciatum. Classification (NCBI taxonomy): domain Eukaryota; kingdom Metazoa; phylum Chordata; class Actinopteri; order Labriformes; family Labridae; genus Thalassoma; species Thalassoma bifasciatum. The sequence continues at coordinate 670,494 of RPOG01000029.1, forward strand.
TTTATACACATGTACATATTACACTGAAATGAAAACTTGACACCTCAGCAGCAACAGCACTGACTTTCACAGCCTTGAGTAATAAGTGGATAAAACGAAAAAAAAAATTTAAGTGAAAGCTAAAAATAAGTCCTCTCTCTGATCAGCCATTCACAGGACACCCTAATCTATTTCCCAAATTGAAACTCTCTTATTTTTATCTGCAACATTAATCACTGATCAAAACTTTCGATCTCCCTTTTCCTCAGAACTGGAGAGCAAACCAGAGAATCATTGGTCTCACAGAGGCCTCTATGGCATGGGAGCGGGCTCCTTGACTTCGTGATGACAACAGAAACCCCCCTGCCCAACTGCCTACAAGACCCAACAACATTTTATTCGGCTGATATCTGCAAAGTGGATGCCTTCCATGACTGTCGATGTTTCTATGTATCTTGTGATGCACAGAAGATCCAACCTTGTCCAATCAGATGACTCCCTGTCCTGACAGACCTGTTTCCTCTCTGGTGGGCACTAAACTCTGCCCCCTTTGCCTCTACCTAAAAGGATTCACATGGATTCCTCCATGAAAAGTGATTGCGATTGGGAGCATTGACGACTCCAGAGACACAATGTGTCTTTTGCCTGTACCCTCGGTGAATGCAGCACCTGGTGACATATTCTAGACTCTTTGACAAATAAGAGACTTCCTGTGAAGAGCACTTCACTCTTTGGGATGACGGAAATGGACCAAGGAGAAGCCAATGTCTGTATCTGACAGGACACTCACAAAGCAAAAGAGGTGCCCTTTAAAAAAAGCATAGTGGATTGAAACATGGAAGGAGGGAAAGCAAAGGAAAAGAAATTAAAAGTATAACTATATCAACTCCTGGTTTGGGAAGCGAGTGGAGAAAGAAAATATACTGTATACTGTTGTAAAATTACGCTTGGACTCTCACAAGAACTGGGAATTTAAGTATTGTAAATGCTATTGTATTGTTCTGCATATTATGTTGTTTCTAATAGATTTTTTAAAAAAAGGATGTGAACTTTTTTCTCTTTGTTTTTTCATTTCTTTCCACACTATGTGTGTGCAGTCTCTCCATCAAATTTGAACCCCTGCTCCCTCCCTACATTGAATCACAATGCATTTTTTAAAGTAAAAAAAGTGAATAAATGGACAATTCGATCAGTCTGTCATTTCTCGCAGGCCTTTATTTGGATGGTAGGAGTGTGACAGTGATTCATATTCACTGTTATTTTGCATACAGTACACAGTACCAACAGCATGCAGCTGTTTTTGCTGACATGTCTGCACCTTCCTATCCCAATTTGTTTTAATTTTTTTCACTTTTTCATATCAGCTGAAAATGGATGTTTCTAGGGAGAAAAAAAATATGAAACACTCTTCAAACTCATCCATTAATTCCAAACACAGTAAATCAAGCTTTACACCAGGTTTGAGAATCTAACATTTTGGATGTAAAAATGAATTTCTTTTTTTAATCCAGGTTTTTAAATTCATGTTAACCCATCTGATCACACGGAGGCTTGCATATAATGTAAGTCAAGATTGCTAGTACACAGACTAACAAACATAATACAGAGCTCCATAAAGACCAAAAGGCATCACAGACTGAAAACACCAACAGTGTGTCCTAAACATGTTGTTTCCTGTTTTCTCCATGTGTGTCTGTGAGGGCCTTTGAAAGTCTTTTCAAGTGTCTTATGGATGTGTTACATGTCACAGGGCAGAGCACATGCATGGTCGATGGATTCCCTTACCCCTGGTGTTTGGTGAAGCTTGGTAGCGGAAAGATGCAGAGTCAAATGGAGAACACCTTTAATACCCAAATCCCTTCATCTTTGATTTACCCCGATGATGTAATGCTAATCAACAGACAGGAGAGAATGTAAAAGCCCGTATGTATGTGTATGTGTGTGTGTGTGTGTGTGTGTGTGTGTGTGAGAGAGAGAGAGAGAGAGAGCGAGCAACATAGACTGAGTGATAGTGAATGAGTGTAAGTGCTCCAGTGGGTTATCAATGCATCCATTATCCATAGCTTCAAACATGTATGTATCACGCACATCTTTAAGAGTCCTTTGCAGACATGTTTCTTATGCTTTTACTTTGAAGGGTATATATGTACATCTGTGTTGTAAATAAATACTTTTTTGTTCAAATAACAGAACTCAGGATTAGTCTCACGTTATCTTCATACATACAGATAAAAAATATAAACACATATGTTGCAACAAGTGAAGCTAAATTAGACACAAATGTGCTTTCATGTAGACAGATGCCCATTGAAGAAAGCACGGGTCCATTTATTCTTAAAGAAACATGCACTTAAATCAACCTCTCTGCCATTGCTGTGGATAATGTGCGTCTGATGCATGCGTTCTGCTGTCATCTTCTCACACATGGAGGAGGGGAAAGAAGAGCTCGGCAAGAGAGCGAATTATCCCTCGTTTAGCATTAAAATTCATTAAGCTAAAATTCTACAAACATGTAAGGGGAAAGATTAGTTCTCCCTCATGCCTTGTTGCCCGCAGTCAAAGGGCTCAGCGCTCTGCAGCCGATGTTGTCTCCGGGTTACACTGCACTTGAGGAGACTGAGCCTGAGCTGACTGAGGAGGCGAGAGAAGAGGAGCCGAGTGAGTTTTGTCTAATTGATACATTTCGAAGGGCAGCCCTGTTTCTCAGTGCCCTTTTTAACACCAGCGAACAAGCGAGAGTCTGTTTTATCCAAAACAATATGCGCGTGTAAATCAATACTCTCCCCTTCTCTCCCTCTCGATCTCTCCGCCGCGCAACTATTGTGTTTTTACTGCCTTTGCCCAAGTGAATGCTATTTACACTAAAGAATAAGAAGAAGGAAAAAAAGGACACGCTCTTAAAAAACCCCGGCGACGTTTTAATTGCTTCGCCTCTCCACCATGGCTGGAAAATCCGAGGCTGTGAAATGTGAATTCCTGAGCCTGTGGCCGCTGGGAGCTGTGGAGACTGTGGAGGAGAAAGCCCATGCTTGACTGCCCTCTTTAGGGAGGCCTGGTAACTGTCCGGGGCAGGGACGTCTGGAGATGGCACACGGCAGCACCTCGCCTTTTACGCACGGACGTAAACGACAGAAAAACGCGCTTAGTTGTACGGTTGAAGTCCAAAAGCCAAGAAGACGTGTAAAGCGGCAACGGGTTAAAATAATAAAAAAAAATCAAAGCTCTCTTTCAAAACTTTCAAATGAAAGACGACTGGAAACGATGTTTTCGGAGGACAGTGATAGGGAGGAATACTTGTAGCGCTATATGTGTTTTAATTAAACTTAATTTTGATCAAACAAGTTCTTATACATACATGCAAGAATTTTCTTTTACTCACCTGTACCAATGAAGAATTAGACCTATTTCAGTTCTGGAAATGAGAATTTCTTTATTTAACTTTGAAAAGTTTTATACCGTCTATTTAATTGTGTTTTGGTGCGTTCCCATGTTTGTTACGGGTTATTATGAGATGTAGTTTAAATACAGAAATGGCCTCAGTCTTAGTAATTAAATTTTGCAATTATTAAGTTCTGTGTAAAAACTTTAATATGATTTTGCGTGGCACACGTTTAGTTTCAACTGACCTACTTCTGCCTTAAGTGAGTACAATACCTGTTACATTAACGTCAATTTTGATGCAACAAAGTAACTGAAGTGGATTTGTTCTAACTTCGTAATGTGAACTTAACACTGATTTTAGGCCTTCCCTCTACCTTCTCTGCCTTACAAAGAGACAGAGAGAGAAAACACACATACAGACGCATACATACTCAATGTGACCGCGGAGTGAACTGTCAGAGTAATGAATGGAGCAGAAATGTGTTCCAGAGCAGTGGAGGTGCCCGGACAGGCCTGTCTTCCTCCCACAACAACGCAGATATTTATGCGTCTTTATGGTGGAAACAGGGAACTTGGACAAGAATCGTGCGCCTCGTGTGCTCTTCATTCTGCAATACAAGCCGTGACAAATCTCAGCGGCAATTCTGTGAGAGGGTTTATTAATTATAACCACTGGTTTGTCACTGGTTGCTGAATGAGTGGGCCTGTGAAATGGTTCCTCTTCTTGTTTTTCTCATTTCTTTTATTCTTTTATTTCATTTTTTGTAATTTTGTATGTAATTTGGGTGAAAAAGGAAGCATTTTCAGCAATTTGTGGTTTTTGTTTCTTTTAGAATGTTTTTCGAAAATATTAAGTTTCACGGATTCTTGCATCTCATTGTTCACCGGCTGATTCTATTACAGTTAAGGTTTTCGACAAATTGAACCATTGCCGTTTGGGCCTAAACTTAACATGTCAAAAAAAAGTTGGGGATAAACAGATGAGCCTCTTATTTTTAGTTTTCATCCATTCCCATCCAGAGAGTCAGATGTTAAAAGTTTGCCATAAAATGTGTAAAATAGACCAGACAAACCGCCTCCTGTATGGTTCAAATAGTTCACAAAAAATCTATAGATTGAGGAAGAATAGGCAGCAAAACAATTCACAACCAAGACATTTTCCATCGTTTCCAAAGCAAAAATCATTATACAGGAAACTGGCATATGGCCGGGATAACGTGTCGATATCTTGACTACTTTATGAAATCAATATGGACATAAATACAATTTAAAAAGAGGCCTCGATTCGTCTCATAAGACACAATTTCCATGAAAAATTCACCTCTAAAGGGTCGCGCGGCAGCTGGTTTGGAAACAAAAGAAGGACGAAAAGAGAGTGAGAGAAAAACAAAATCTGTTGGTTAGGAGAGAGAGAAAGGGAGAAGAGAGGAGGACTGTTGAGCAGGGGCCATTTTGGATGTCATCTGTCTCCTTGGCGACGGGGCCCCGGCCCTCAAAAGCCCCTTGGGCGCACGGATTGTTTGAGAGGAGCCCGCTATTTTGCGCAGCATCATTTATCACTGTCACCACATAATGATTCCCCTCGCAGCTCCTTATTGATGTTTGTAATTGCATTATCTCATAAGGGGGGATGATCAATGGAGCCGAGAGGAGCATGGAGGGGTCAGGAGATGTCGGATTGCTGTTTGTCCGTTTAATGCAACCAGGCTCTCATTATCTGCAGCCTCTCTGCGTCCAGGCTAAGTAACGTTTGGTCTGCTCTCATCTGAGCTTTCACAGAGAGGAGAGGAAGACGGGAGGAAGAGGAGGAGGGGGGAGGGAGGGAGGGGGAGCTCGTTTCATTTGTTTAACCCCAAGCCACAGCGGATAAAAAATTAGAAATGCAAAGAAGGAAGAGAAGCGAGTGAAAGTAACGTGATTAAGTGTTGTGTTATTAGTTCCATTAAGTCTGAAAAACGAGATTCTGAATTAAAGCGCACAGCTTTCGGCTCTTGGGTATCTGTCTTGTATTGGTCACATATCGTGTGGTGATTATAACACTGTGCCCTCGTGGTTAAAGCGCTCAGATGACCTAAAGAAAGAAAAATACCTTAAGCTCAACGACTCTACCATTTTCTGTTGCTTCTTTAAAATGAGTTGTGCGTTTGGGAGTTTTGAGATATGGAGCATCCAGGCCAGACGTTTGCAGAGGCTCATGTTGTGAGAGGATGAAGTCATGAGATCCAGTTTCAGAGCCCGACTGAGGCCCCGCGTCAAACAAAATGCGATACTCTCGCTTTCTAAGCGCGCACAAGGAACACCGACGTAATTACTGTGACTTGAGTAACTTCAAATGGCCCCACACACCAAACACATCTTAAACCACAAGAACTGCTCTGTCATAATCAATCAAAAGGAAACTAGAGTGTCTGTAGAGTAAGAGAAACAGTTAAATTTGAAAAATAAAGATGTGCATTTTAAATACACTTTCTTTATTTATTTTGTATTCGCCCCAAAACAAATTGTATATGTAGACAGAAATTTGGAATGAATGAATAAATAAATAAGCAAGTAAAGCCTTTTTTACGAATAAAATGCAGAAACGCAAGGAAACTCCCATATCAGCTCCTGATTTTTGGATATCAAACATGAAAAAAAAAATAGGGACGAACAATCATCTCTAGAGGTTGGAAACGCCTCTTAAACGTGGAATTAACCCTGCCCTATTGTTTTTGATGGCTTCAAAAGTCTCTCTCGATTCTTCAACTATCCTGGCATTTTGTAACGCGGTTTAAACCTTCTGTAGTGTTTGTATGAGAGGTGACGGCTGCGGCTGCTGGGTGACATCCTGCAATCTTGCAGTAGAACAAGCAGCGCGTCATGGCGCACACGGGGGGCCTGTCAGCGGGTATGAGTGCGGATGTAAGCGCCAGGAATTGGAGACGTGCGCAGGCTACTTGTGTGTGCCAGACGCAGGCAGTGACAGAGAGGCTAAGAGATACACGTGAGTAATAACAGGTACACGCTCCAGAGACTGGTTTATGGAGAAGTTGCGCACATGGATTCCCAGCCCTGGAAGTTTTGTGGGCGCATGGGGTGTTTCTTCACTCCCCAGCTTAAGACCAGAGACATCCGGTGCTGGGGATAACATGCTCTTGGTCTCTGCTGCTCCAGCTGCGGAGAGGGAGACGCCGCTGGCAGCGCACCTTTCCAGAGGAGAGCAAACCGCGGCTGGTGCACAGCTAGAGATGTTTCTGTCAGCACCTCTCTCTCTCTCTCTCTCTCTCTCTCTCTCTCTCTCTCTTTCTCTCTTTGCCTTCCTCCCTCCCTCCCCTTCCCACTCGAAGGTCACCTTGGCAGCGCGAGGCAGGGCAGGAGAGCCAGAGGAGCAGGGGAGATGTCGGCTTCTCAGCTCACCTGGTGCTGCTGGATCCAATAATAGCGACCCCCTCACCCTACCAACCACAATCACGCGCACTCACTATAAAACTTTACCCCTCCTTCCTCTCCGCACTGTATCCTGGTATAGATGAAAAATAATAATAGGAGCTCTGGCACAGAGAAGAATCTTGCAGTCATTACATATCTATACCCTTGGTCCTTACTCACTTATTTTTGGTTAAACGTACTTTTTAGGTTCCTAGATTTTAGGTTCATAGGTTTTATCATCCTGGGTAGAACATGGTACTGGTGACAATAGACAATAGATTGGCGATATTGTTTGCTTATTGGAAGTATTTTGAATATTAACCATTTAGTATTTCTGTTTTTCCTAATACGTTTCATAAATCATACTGTTTCTCGATTTACAGGCAAAAGTCATTCACTACACTGTATACTTTTTGTGATAATAATAATAACAACAACAACAACAACAACAACAATAATAATAATAATAATAATAATAATAATAATAACAACAACAACAACAATAATAATAATAATAATAATAATAATAATAATAATAATAATAATAATGATAACAGTAATGATAATAATAATTGATCCAAGTTATTATAACTGTACTGGTTAAGTGTGCTTGTTTAAATTTAGAAAAATAAACTGTTAAGATTCTCAAGAATCTGGGATGATATCAGCTCCTGCGTCTGAACGATGTTACACTAGATTGGTCCTCATGAATCCACTCGTGCGTGAATGTATGGCAGATTTTTTTTTTAATTGTGCTGTCTCGTGGCTCTCTCTCTTTCTGAACAGTGCGCCTTACAGCGGCCTCTGAAAGTAAACAGAGAGGAGGCAAGTCGAGACAAGACAGAGGGGCTGAATTCCAGCCACAGCAGCATCCTGATAAAGTACTGGCCCCGAGCCACGACGTTCATTAGATTTATCTATTGGTTTAGGCCAGATCACCACTCATCATCATATCGTTCAACTCTGAAATGTGTTTTGGATGGTGGCGTTGATTATGAGTGTTATTTTGAAAAGTCTTATTGGGTTGTGAAAGGTTAACCACTGAGCTTTGAAGCTATTACTTAAGGAAAATGATGGTCAAATTAGGATTTAGATCGTAAAGCAGAAAGAAGGTGGAGTAAAAGAAACAATAAGCTGGTGGCCTACATAACAAAAAAAGTGGACTTAAAATCAGGAATAAAGACAGACATTCTTCTTCAACTTAATTTCTGGTATCTCGGGAGAAGGTAAAAGCCCCAAGATCAAATGAGGTACTTTTAAAAAAAGTTATTGGAAAAACTGCATTTAAATCCAGAATTAAGTCCAATGAGCTGCAAAGTGAACCAGTTTGTGACAAAGAAAAAAAAACCTTCCCTAAAACTCTCACCGTAGTAACTGATGAAAATGTGCGACTCATCTCGCACATTCATCTGCCTCACATCAGTGACGGGGGAAGAAAAATGTCAGCTCCTCCACGCGCTCTCACCCTGTCAGCCGGATCCTCCCTCCAACTGTGACAACGTGCGTCTTCATCTGTTGTTTAGTCTCTGTTTCTGAGTCTGCTAGATATGCAGTGTGTGTGTGTGTGTGTGTGTGTGTGTGTGTGTGTGTGCGTGCGCGCACGCGCTAGGACAGAGACACGTATGTCTTTCAAGTAATTAAAGTTTATTTAAAGTCATAAATGTGGACTGGGAAACAGAACTAAGTAATCATCGAGAATAAAAACTTTCTACAGAAGGCTATTTTCTGTCCATCCCCTGTGATCAAACTTTCTTTACACTTTCCTCTAATTAAATCAAAGTTTGATTACTCTTAGACTTTCAGCAAGTTCGGACTCTGGTGCTCTAGTTTACTGAGAGAAGTTACTCACTGAGGAGGAGGAGGAGGAGGAGGAGGAGGAGGAGGAGGAGGAGAAGGAAAGTTTCTTTCTTCAAACAAATTTGAATAAGAGTTAATATCACTTTGATGTAATTATCTACCGTCCACTCAGCTGTCCCAGCCATGCTTTTGTTATTTCTGTTTGATCATCAAAGCTGTGTTTCTCTTCCAAAAGGCCAATTGGACCGAAAACATCACGGTAGACCTTTTTTATGCTGGATCATAGTTTTACCATACAAAATGTACATATTTTTCAAAAACATTCATGTTGAAAATGCAAAAACTATGGTATCAAGTGAAACAAGCTATATACTGCTTTACATATGTCATTCTTAGAGTCTGAGGGTCATATCCGTGAAAGAAGAAGTGTCATTTTGTTTCACCATGACAAAATATTCTAATCCTGACTATATTCCATAGTGTGAATAGATGTGGATGAGCACACAGGCAGGCTAGCTGCTGTCATGCTGCATCTCTAGTCAAGTGATTAACTTTGTGATACACATGATTTAAAATCAGGAATCATCCACATCTGATATTTTTTAGGTTAGTTGTGTTTCAGAAATATAAAAGTCTTTTACATTATAGATGTATATTTTAGATACAATGAGGTGGATAAATGCCAAGTCTACAGAGTTGAATCATTTTGAAATGACATTTTTGAAACCTCCTTCGATACAGATTTTCCCCTGACTGTCCTCTAAGCCCAGGAATCCTCAGCCTTAGCACACAGAAGAAGAGAGGAGGAGGGGGAGCCTGAATGTGCGTGTCCCTGCAGGCCAGCACTGTGTAGTGTTATGCTCGGTGCGGCACAATTTATGGAGCATGGACAGTTTATAAGAAGCAATGTAGTCTATCAGAGCGGCAGGCAGATTGAGGACAGGGGAGAAAGGTTTCCATGCAGGAAGCTGTGTTTTGGAATAATATACACCGTGATAAAGATGTTTCCCCTGTGACGTAAAACAGCAGGGAGCACCAACGGCCACTTACCATTCCAACCAAATATGAAGGGGACTCTTTGAGCTGCTCTCTTTTTCTTTCTTTCTTTTTTTTTTTTTAAACTCAAGTGAGCCCTGTGTGAAATGCTGAAACTGTGGTGATTGTGGGTACTTTATCCCTTGGTTTAGTTTCCAAGAGCAGATTCTGGTGATATTTCAGTCAGAATGTAACAGTTGATAACTGATTAAGTGAGCAATAAATTGAGTAAAGTAGTGTTAAAGTACAAATGAGCCACATGGGAAGCTAGGAAATGCTGCTGGTACTACTTTTTGTAATCACTGCTACCACAATTTCTCAAAGTTTTACTTCACAAATGCAGAAATAACAACAAACTACACTTCAGACACCGTGTTGAATTGATGTGTTTGTATTAACCTGTTTCCCGGATAAATAAGCCTTATTTTGTAAAACTCACCCTAATGGTATATTTGGAGCTTAAGGGGCTGATTTCTCAAAAATTTCCTAACCAAGAAAAATGATGATGATCCATCATCTTTTTGGAAATATTACTTGCTTAGAAGATGGTTGTCAGCATTGTTCTCAAACCAATACTCAAAACACAAAAACACGTTGCTAAGTTGTCTATTGTTTCAGAATTATGATGGGTTTTACTGATGGTAAAGGGAAAAAAAAGTTATTGCTGCTCATACCCTGTAATTTGTGTGACTTATTTTACCCACAATGACTTGTTTGCTGTAGTCAAATCCAAAGATACCTTTCATTCCAATGAAATCATGTATGAAACTTTATAGGTTCCCCTTGAAAAATGATTCAGCTTCATGATGTCCTCACATGCTGTTAATGACTGTCAAGTGACTCCTGAAACACAGTGTGGACTCCAGCAAGGCATGAGACATGAGTCACTCCGAAATAACAATGTGAGCAGCAGAGGAAGAGACAAAGAGCAAACAAAAGGACAGAGAGGCAAAGAAATGATGGAAGAAATCCACATCTCACACATCTGACATCTGTTGAGGCACTGGTGTCACGAGGAGGAGTTGTTATGCTAATGGATGATACAGCCCCTTGAGACACTGATGGACTAAAGGCCTTGGCTGGTATGACATCAATGAAGTCGTCACTCTATTTACTCCTCCGTTCAAGCGTCATCTAGTGTTTAAGTAAAACTAAATTGGTGTCAGAAAATAAGAAAACTGTATCTTGTCTACGTAGTGTAGGAGTGCTAAAACAGGACTCCTACACTCGAAGGAGTTTCAGTGATGTGGCTCTGTTAGCACAGCTAGCCTGTGGTTAAGGAGTTGTTTATGAATATGTGGGAAATCCTCCGAGCAGAGATATCAAACACATTTATCTGATAAGAGGCTTGAGAGAGTGCCGCAGGCCCCAGGACACACACACTTTAACACACACACACACACACACACACACACACACACACACACACACACACACACACGCACACACACACACACACACACACAAACACTCAGTGGCACACACCCAGCAGGTCTGTAGGTTTCACATGAGAAGCTTAGTAGTGCAGAAGCAGCTGAGGACACAGCTATTGTTAAGCTCCATGATGGATGAAGCAGAGGTATGTTAGTGTTAGTGGAGTGAAACACAGCTGAATTTATTAGGCTCTGGATGAGAAGGGTCATCGCCTCCAAATGGAACAGCAATGAACCAAGAACAATTTGAAGGTAAATAAGAAGCACTTGTGTGAGGAAGTAACCTGAGCGGCAAACAGAATGTACATAATTTTATGGTGTAGAAAGGGAGCATTTTCTACGCTTAAAAAACTTTGAAGACCTAAACAACGCATGTAACTTTTCATTTTTGGGTACATAAAACCCTAACCAAAACACAAAACATTTCTCTGCACTTAGGCTAAAGCTCACAAGCATATCAAATGAAAGATACCTGTATATATGAAAATAATGAAACACTTCTTTACTTTTTCTCTAAGTTATGCACTTACTGGAACTTGAAGCAGAACGTGAACTCAATGAAAGTCTATGTGCCTACAGAGGAAAACAAGACTATATCAGCATCTCTGCTCTCAAAGGAGGTCACATACTGACAGTATGAGTCTAAGTAATCACCTTTTCTCTTAAGATGTAGAGATCACACATACACAGCTTTGTGAACAAAGCTTTACCTGTCAGATCATCACATCTGGTTACACATTTGACATGAAAGGCAGGTTAATCAAACACGAGAGATGAGTTCAATTACAATCTGTTACATACCCTCATGAATCGGTAATTATCTTGACTGTGTGAAAAAGATCACTTAGCAAGGACTCTAGTGCCATAATGGAGGTGTAGATGACTAAAAATAGTCTATAGAGCTGTCTGACTGATAAACCTCTGACACTGCATGATAAGCCACACTTTTTCCACTATTATATCAAAAGAAGGCCATTTTGAAACTAAAAGCCACTGTGAGAACTATCTGGAAAAGTTAGTGTTTTTCCAGGACGAGACTTCTTTTCCCATGAGCACTTGCATGACAAATTCTAACCGGCTGCAAAGTGACAAGGTAATGTCTTTATTAATTATTTGAAATGTGAAAACAAGCAAACATTGTAAATTCAGTTTGTATTGTAGTTTAGTAACCAACTATATTGAAGGCTATGTCCATATCACTTCATGTTTTACTACAAGTACTGTTGTCACTATCAGTATGAATGAATGAATGAATGAAAAGGTATATTTTGAAAAATGTAAAAGAATTACAATAAGCAAACAGTGGGTCAAAACAAGGAAACTGCAATTTTTCAATGAATCAAAAGAAGAAGAAACTTTGCAATGAAAACAAAACAAAACAAAAAAACTTTTAAATCACTAATTTACCTTCTTTTACATCATTTGTACCATTTTTTGTTTGAATCGTGCAGTCTGTGTGTGCGTGTGTGATTGGTGTGTGTGTGTGTGTGTGTGTGTGTGTTGTTCAGTGATGGAGATATACAGACTCTTGAGTATCTTTGTTCTTCAGTGTTTTGATCTGTATGTATAAACAGCTGTGTGAGATCAAAGGTCGTCATAGTAACCTGCTCGTTAGGCTGCTTGATGCTGCAGCTGTTTAACTTCTGTCTGACACAGTGGATGAACAACTGGATTTATGGCAAGAGCAAGGGTCTGAATCTCCTTTCCCTGCGCAAGAACCGTAAGAGCTATCAAAAAAACAAGGAGACGATGAGCTTTCAAAGGCTTCAGAGATACTTTTGATGCCAATTTCATGTCTGTAGACATGCTAGAAACCTGAGTTGAAAAAAAGTGATCTTTTAAATCTCTGAAGAAGTTGGCTTCCTGATCACAATCAAAAGGTTGACAACCACTGACATAGAGGGTCCTCAAAGGGACTTAATGTATGCCAGTACTTCACACAGTCACAATGAGGAACCTAATGACAAAAGAGCTTCTGTGCAATTGGCAATATTCCATGTTTCGCCAGCAGTCAAGATCCTCTCTGTGTTTTGTTTATATTTACAACATTTAATTTGATGTGGAGAGGTGTTGACTGAGAGCAGATTATTGGCTGATCTTTCATCAATCAAAGCTAGGTCATCCTTGATTGGTCGCTCGATTGGATACGGTGGCTTACATGCCACCAGTTAAGTGCCTCTGCAGTGTCATAACGCAATGTGAAACCTAACACTGGGACAACAGCATTGTATTGTTGTATGATAAGATCGACAGCTCGAAGGCATGATGATGGTGGAAGTGTGTTACAGTGCTGTTACAGGCTCACAATGTAAAAACAGCAAACTTGGTAAATTGGTAAAACACCACTGCTCTTTCCCCAAACCTGAATATCAACTGCATCAATTCTCCACATCAACTGGTCAGAAAAGCACTTATTTTTCCTCTACAGTCTTCCAAAAACATGACGAGTTTTGTTGGATCTTCGTGCTCTGCCATTTAAAACTTCTCAAGGTCACATTTTCTAAGAAGTAATATTGTTTGGAGTCAAGCACCCTGCAAATTCTTAATTCAGTAAACTTCTCAAGAGTAAGTAAAATCAAATCTGGGATTACCACTTGTCCAATTTTATACTCAGCCACTCTATCGTTCTCTCTTTCTGTCAATGCTGCTTTGGTTTCTTCCCCTCTGCCAGGATGTCTGTACTAAGATCATACACACTCCCAACCATGGTGAAGTAACAAGTGTTCAGTGTTCAGAGTAGGAACGAAAGGAACACCATTGCACATATTAAAAGTCAGTGTACCATCAAAATGATTCTGATTCTCCTATTTTGAGGTAGAACAGTTGCAAAAGGGTACTTTTTAATGCCAGGTGTCTGGCGGGCCGAATTAGGATGTTTGGGCAAAAGTCAGACATAGAAACAGCTTCAAGTTTAAAGAGTGGAAACTGAAGTAAAATCTGAAACATTTGATATTTCAAGATTTTTAAAAGCATTTTACCACTTTTGCTCATGAAAATGATATAAATATAAATAAAAAAATAATGAATGATTAATCAAGCAGGGTTGCCAACTGTTTATAAGCACGAGTTAGCTTAAACGTATGTGTGACATGAGCGACATGTTACCTGAGAGCCCTCAACACTACAGTGTCTTCTATCTCTTCTAATTGTTTCTATCTGTACACCCATCGCTCCACCTTCAAATGACAGGTGTCATTTTTTCCCTTCTTATGTCACAGCATTCTTCTCTTCTGTGACCCTGAGTGGGGCAGCAGCCGACCTTGGCTTCCCTCTGTTATGGCAGTGGGCCCGTTAACAGCGGCCATGAGTTGTGGCCTGGCGTTAAACTGTGCTCCAGCCACAGTCAATGTTTATGTCTACCAATCAAACGCAATGTGTTTATGTTATATGGCATTATGGACAAGGAGGCACTCTGAAACACACGGGCTGAAGAAGTGCGGTCCAGGACTGGGGGTTTATGGTCCATCGAGCATCTGAGAGAAATGATGATCCAGTTGGAGAGGAAAGGCTGAACAGAAAAGTGGGTTTGATTTTGTGCTGGGATGTGAAAATCTAGCCAGATTTTGAAACTGGATATAAGAGAGAGAAACACAGGAGAGTTGACATTTCCAAATAAATTTGTCAGGAGTACTTGCGTTTTAACTTCCTTACTTTGTGACAAATCTATTTTGCAGATAGTGTTGGTTCATGAACCTGATGTCATGTGAACTAAAAGCCGAGGCCATGAAACCTGGCAATCACAAATTGAAAACCCTTCATTTGTGATGCATCATCATTTGTTCTTTAAAAGCAAATCTCAGAGAATTTAATAGTTATTTTGTTAAAGAGTGAACCCAACAAGCAGAAATAATGAAGAGGACTCACTTTCAAAGGAAAGAAACACCAGTGGAAAAATAATTATTTGATTATTCATTCAACTTTTTATGGACAAGATTTGTACACAGACATGCCAAATTTTCAATTTCAGCTTATAATCCCATGCATTAGAGAGAGTTTTATTCATCTTTTAATAAACACCTAACTTGCTGAAAATTTTCCACATGGAATACATATATATGAGTAAAATGGATTTTAAAAAAAGAACACAGGCATCAAGAACAAATGGGACTCTAACTTTTCTGAGGGAAAATGTCTACTCAGAAAAACATTTCTTTAAACCAAAATAAGTCAACATAATAAGGTAGTGATTATTCTACGATGATATTCTATGTAATAAACTTTACTTGTCTTCCACACGGATAAGTTTATGAATGAGCATCACTTTTGATGGAATCTATTTTGTGTGTTATCTATCTTTCTTTATTCTCATACCGCATCTTTGGTTATTTTTTTCAGTGTTTAACTTGTATTCCTACCTCATCATGTTAGCCTCTATCATGATATGTTCTTTTTAATAGTTTGGTTTATGTATTTTTTGCCTGAATTTTAAAAAAGTCAGTCATGGAGGTGAGTTTGTGTTGAGATATGAAGACTTTTCTAATCATATTGTAAAGGGTTGATCAGGGAATAGAGGGGAACCAGAAGTCATTATGTTTGCATGATCCTGGCAGTTATGCTGATTTACATAGCTGTTATGGTTAATGTAGTGACATTTAATGGCAAATCAAACATTGTGCCGAGCAGAGGGTGGACGAAATGACCAGCAAATGCTCTGCAATCAGTGTGCAGGCTCAGCTGTTGCGATACTTCAGACTCCTCTCAGCGTTGTGTATTTCAGGATGTTCACCGCTTCGTCTATCTGTCTTTCGTTCATTTAAACGTCCAAGAACACTGTGCATTTGTGTGTACATACAGATTAGCTGTCTCCTCCCTGTCCGGGCTGAAACATTGGTGTCTTTGTGACTTGTGAGGATGTTGAAACTCAAGCTGTTTCATTCTGCAGCAACACGTGCAAAGGCAAAGCAAACACACACTTAATCCTCCTGGATTCAGAGACTTGACACCAATTTGTCCCTGTAGGGGAGGGGCCTCTGTGTGAGTTCCCTAAACCAACCATCTCCTCTTTGTTCCCTTGGCAAAAACATCCTTCTTACTGTGTCTTTTCCCCTCAAAACATCTGGATAGACTATCTCTGTGGTGTCCTTGAGCAAGGCTTTTAACACCCAAAATTGCTGCTGAGTGGTAAGATTGTGGTTGCACTGGGCAGCTTTCCATGAATCAGCATCTGCCTTCCCTTGATCATCTCTGTCATCTCTGTTAAATGAGACTGCATTTTCACTGAAATTACTCAGAGAATTGCATTGTGATAATCTGAGAGACTGCTGATTTTCTGTTGTTTGGAGATCCATGGTGATAAGTGATTGTGTATGTTTTTTGAACTTCTTCATCTTATACAAAATTAAATAAATTCAAGCTGCAAGTAATCTACACGTCAAGACGTGAGGATGCACAAAAGAACGCTTGCCTCCCCAACCTTGTTTTGTGCCAAATGAGCTCTTATCATCTCATACAGGGCTGTTTTGTCACATTCTCACCACTTGAGATAATGAGAGGCCTATTACCAACAAGTTCTTGAAAGCATCTGGATGTAATAGACTGATCTTTTTCTCAAGATTAAAGCCTGAAGAGAAATTAAAAAGTTGAAAAAACAGATGTCACATGACAGTGGCCTTATGTGTCTGAGGGGGTTGGAACACTTCGGATCAGGTTTATGTTTCTGTTGATGTTTTTTAGGTTTGAAAAAAAAGTATGATGTTTGAGAAACAAATAAACAAAAAAATAATAATGTTGTGCTCCATGGATGGTACTTTCTCTGCTTGTCCTTTTCATCAAAACTGTCTGAGGATGCGATCAGCCTCAGGAGAGCTTTCTCAAATTACAATGAGGTTTGGATGTTGTGTAAAATGTAAATAAAAACAGAATACAATGATTTGTAAATCCCTTTCAACCTATATTAAATGTAATACACCACAAAGACAAGATATTTATAGTTCAAAATAAAAAACTTTATTTTTTTGTGCAAATATTTGCTCATTTTGAATTTGATGCCTGCATCACGTTTAAAAAATGCTGGGATGGGGCAACAAAAGACTAGGAAAGTAAATGAATGCTCAAAGAACAGCTGTTTGGATCATCCCACAGGTGAACAGGTTCATTAGAAACAGGTGAGTTTTATGATTGGGTATAAAAGGAACATCCCCAGAAAGCTCAGTCCTTCCAAACAAAGATGGGGCGTAAATCACCACTTGGTTAACAACTGCATGAAAAATAGTCCAATAATTTCAGAACAATGTTTCTCAAAGTTTATTTTGGAATTTAGGGATTCCATCATCTACAGTCCATAATATAATCAGAAAATTCAGAGAATCTGGGGAAATCTCTGCATGTAAGCTGAAAACCAACATTGAATACCAGTGACCTTTGACCCCTCAGGCGACACTGCATTAAAAACCTACATCACTGTGTTAAGGATATTACCTCGTGGGTTCAGAAACACTTCTGAAAACCGTTGCAAGTTAACACAGATTGTCGCTACATCTACAAGTTCAAGTTAAAACTCTACCATGCAAAGCAAAAGCCATATGTCAACAACAGAAAGGCCGCCGCCATCTCTGGGTCCAAGCTCATTTGAAGTGGACTGAGGCAAAGCAGAAAAGCCTGCTGTGGTCTGATGAGTCCACATTTCAAATTGTTTTTGGAAATCATGGACATGATGTCCTCCGGGGAAAAGGACCATCCAGATTGTTACCAGCGCAAAGTTCAAAAGCAGCATCTGTGATGGTATGGGGGTGTGTTAGTGCTCATGGCATGGGCAACTTGTATATCTGTGATGGCACCATCAATGCTAAAAGGTATATCCAGGTTTTGGAACAACACATGCTGCCATCCAAGCCACGTCTTTTTCAGGAGGGTCCCTGGTTATTTCAGCAAGACAATGCCAAGCCTGTTACAACAGTGTGGCTTTGTAGTAAAAGAGTGCAGGTGCTAGACTGGCCTGTCTGCAGTCCAGACTTGTTTTCCATTGAAAATGTGTGGCACATTATGGAGTGCAAAATACAACAACGGAGACCTCAGATTGTTGATCAACTGAAGCTGTGCATCACGGCTAATAAGACATAACCAGTTCCTTTCTTGTTGGGGTCAACCAAATACCTCTGAAGATGTCGGTTTTAGGTAAAAGTGTGAGGCTGTATGGATTTGAGTATCAGACGTACCGTTATGTGCTTTTTGCAGTCTGACAGTGTTTTGGTTACACACTGTTGCAATGCTAGACCAGATTAGCAAGGCTGATTTGTAGCAGATTTTTTCCCACTTCAGTTATAATCAAGCATTTTAAAATAATGGTAAAATACAGTTGTGACAAATTCTCAGTTTCAGGATAACAGTGTCCAGAAGAGATAGTGATGAGTTGGTTGCATGCATGAGGTCTGTCCAGACCTCACAACAGTCAAAGCACAACACAGGCTGAGCTCTCCACATGCCAAATACACATGGGGCTACAAAGAGCTGCACATAAACTGCTGGTTGTGGGTTCGACTGGGCATTATGTTTACTTTGAACCTTCTGGGAGATTTTCAAAAGCAAACCACCTGTTGTATACCATTTCAACTTATATTTCAGAGTAAAGAGAGATCTTGTGGGTCACAAACTTATTTGTAATCCTTTTGGAATAAACCAAACCTTTTCTATTATTCCTTCACCACGATCCTGCCTGTCTTTCATCCAAAGTCTTCTGTCTCGAGCCAAAGTGAAATGGATCAATTTTCTCTCTTTCTCCACAATTCTCCCACCTGATCCAAATATTCTTCCATTCAGAGTTGTATGCCTTAGTAATAAATCTGCACAGGGTGCTTTCAGACAGACCGCAGTAACTCATGTCCCCACTGGAGCTAAATCTGAGCACAGCGGACAGCGTGATGCAAGCACGCTGGAGATATACACAGGGGGATTTATTGTGGCGTATTTCATCTAAGCCAATGTTGGGCCTGTTCTGATGTCTGTTTTGCACTTGTGAACCACGATGTCTTGCAGAGAGGCACACTGACTGAGCTGTTTACTGTCAGTGCAATGATAAACAGTAGGTATAGAGCATCTCTTAAGGATCCAGCTTGGCCTTCTTTTTTTCTGCAAAAAAAATGCCCTGTTTTCCCATTTAGAATTGAGGAATCACATTGGCTGAATTGTGACAGCAAAGTTAAGCTTTTACCCATTTGTAAATTTGAGCTTCAGCATAAGTTCACTGTTTTGTTGATATTTGTTATTTGCTTCGGGCAGGCTTTCTTCAAGTCGTGATCTTTGTGCTTACTACGGTTTAAATTGTGTCAAATAAGGACAATAAATAAGCTACTAATTAAATATCAAGTCTCTTTTTGAGGAATAATTTCCTCAGATGATGTCTTTTCCAGGTTGAATGGCCTAGAGGTCATGCAGATTGGTCACATATGGGAGTAAATTTTACAAAACTGCTGCATGAAAGATGTATCAGAGCTTTATGCTGTAACTGGTCACTGAAACACATCTGGGTTGAAGTTAAGTAGATGGAGGGAGAGAATGAGAGAAAGGGGTCATGGTGGGGCTATGAGCACAGATACACATGGAAAAGCTGAGTAAAGAAAAAAAAAGAAGTTTAAATGTGGCTCTTTTGATATTCCTTTTTTTATTTTAATGACGGTGATGATGTGTTCTGTCTGCTGTCTACATTGTGTGAGTTCCTTAGGATAGCTACGTTTGTTATGCTTAAAGAGGACTATGCACATGTAGTATTTTGAGTAACTACCCTGCATGGACTCGTGGGAAACGTGGATTTTTAAAAAGATATGCAAAAAATATACTTTTCTGGCACACTTTTCCTCACCATTTGTGCTTTTTACTTTTCTTCTCTTCCTGCTGTAGAAGGTTAACCAAAAAACGCAGACAGGGAACCTGTGGGGTGAGGCAGAGGACATAGTGTCTTGTAAAACATATGTACTTAATATTAGAGCCATAAAACTTGTAAAATTAAAAGCTATTTTGGAAAACAGAAGAGAAATATTTATGCGTCTGGCTCTGGATAGAGGTCGTTTTATCTTGGGGCAGCGAGGGCCCGCCGGGGCACAGGTAACGACTGTCAACAGGCAAAGGAAGGGGGGTTGAAATGTTTCAGGGGGCTGCCTGCTCTCCATGTCCTACCAGATGTCCACATGTGTGACTGGGTTTCCCCTTTTCACTTGGCCAGCATGGCCAGTGTTGGACTTTTGAAAGAGCGAGAAAGAAACAACGTCTGCTCTTAATTACGAATAGAGAAGGAAAAAGTAAAGAATCTTGGAGCTTTAGACATTTGCTTACGTTAAGACTCGAGTCACAGCAATGCAGGGGTAGCTACTGACACACAGAGCAGCCTCCTTGATGACATGTGGGAAAAATGAGAGGTGAAAAAATACAAAAACAATCTCCACCAGGTCAGGTTGATTGAAAAGCTGCAAAAAGCAATTATGATTGTGAGAATGTGCAGACCCCTCGTCTTAGCAGCCAGCAAACATCGTAAATCGTGTGGCGGTCTCTGTTTACATTGTGCTGACCTCTCCGTGCCCTCTGGTGCTGGCTGGGTTCCCCATGCCCTCAGCTCTGCTGACATACATACACACATACACATGGAGGCCAGTTCACTTACATGAACTGTATTTATGAGTTTAGAGAAGTTCACGACTTTTGTCCATTTTTCAGGATTCTGCTGTTTTACATTGATTTTGTTGCCTCATTGGTTTTATCTTTCAAAAATTATTTAATGTAGAAATGTCATCTCTTGAATTGACTTACATTTAACTTGTATTTTAAAAATAAGTTAGGAATCTGACATATTATGGGCATGCAATAAAATTTTTCAAAGTACCCCTTGGTTTTGCAATAGAGCTTTCCATTAGCTGTGTCTTTTTATTCTGTTGCACATATCTGTTTTATCAGTTGCCCCCTCAAAACTACTGGTAAAAGGGAAACATTTCATGCTATTTTTAAAACTCACCTTGTGTATGATATGTTAAGTATACAAAGATATTATACACAGAGGTGAGGGTGAGGGGGTCTGATCAGGGGCTGGCAATGGAGACAGTCAAAATAGCCATAACAAGAAATGTTAGTCATCCACCTCTTGGCTGTCTTGCATACTAGCCACCAGCAAACCCAAAGATTAACAAATAGGGTTCAGGATCTTACCTTCTTTAAAGCAGATGCTGATTGACCACATTGTAGTGTGGTCCTTCAGTAGAGATAAAATGTGTTACCTAGAGATACCATCACATTGGGTTCAAATTTGGACATAATTTTAAGCTTGAAGTTGTTCATGACATCTGCAGGATACAGTCCAAGGTGAAAGCTAACCTGCTTTTCTGCACTACAGTGATAGAAATGGAAACATGCAAACTGGATGTAGCTGCATGTGGGAGCATATAAGCAAACAGCTTGGGTGCTGAAATGCTCTGCTGCCAAAAGTGTTGAACAATTACGGTGAGAGCGCAGAAAAAGATCAGAATAAAAGCGAGATAAACAGTCTGTGTTTATAGGCCAGGATCCTTTGAAAGCAACAGATAGATCTAAGTAAAGACTGATGGTGCCAAACTTAAATATGATCTCAGGTGCAATCAGACAGAGTCATAGGCAAAGCTAAGTCTTGTGCTTGTTTGTGATATTCCAACATAGAACAAACACAAATACTTTTAATTGTTTTGATTTGCCCAAATAACTTGCTGCAGTCATGAGACTGTTGTTTTTGAAGATCTTGGTGCAGCATCAAATGGTTATAATCAATACGCCTAGAGTTGCTAAAACACAAAACAGACACTAAAACAGAGGTATTATATTTGGTAAATGTTAGCAATAGCTACTTTTTATGTTGTGGTCTGGCCTATTAAAGTGACCTTGTTACAGGAAAAATGCTGAGTAGAAATAAATTCTGGGTTGCATTCCAACTCAGGGCCTCCGTAAGCATCATATTGATCGCAAATGAGTATTTGTATGATATGATTTCATGTAGCTAACAAGTTTGTCCAGAACAGTACAGATCTGACTAAATACAACACAATCAATGATCCAGACGGGATGGAAAAAACTTGATGAAGTGCCACAAACAGTCCCATGTCCAGTTTGACTGACTATGGTGCTGCCAAAAGTGATACACAGTGTTTATAGAAGCACCCTGTTTTCACTAATCGATGTAATTATTCAAAGTCCTGTAAATATGTGCAGTAATGCATATTATCTGTTCTGTCCTTCAGGATTTAAGACATGTCATTTCACCATACACTAAAAAGTGATTTCACATTTAGAAAGAATAAATTATTGAATGCAAACTACTGCAGATGAAGCCTCTGAAAAAGTAACTTTTAACTAAACTGATTGTTGAATAGGAATGTATTGTATCATTCATAGGAATAGTTGTCTGTCATGCATTTATTTCTGAGTGTGTGTCTGGTTGTTCTTGCACACAGTTTGTGATGAAGCATTTGGACCTCAACTAAACTCTGTTAGAGCTTTAAACACTACAAGCCTTTCTCTGTGAACCTTAGACACACTTGTGCACCAGCGGACATGCTCTTAACACACACCTCTGCACACCTCAGCACGGCCAAAATGCACTAAAAATTTACGACCTTAACATTCCTGCAGGGTCAAGCAATTTATCAAATGCTGCACATTCTGGTTTCAATTACACAGCCGATTGTGGAGAGCGGTTATTTTAGCAGGTTCATTTGGCCCAGTAGGGGAGGTCGAGTCATCCCCTGAACGCAACATGGGCATTTACTTTGTGGACAGACGCTTGTGCATGCTACAGATGGCAGGAGAGAAATTGTCAGGCAGCTAGAATGTGAGCAGATGAGCCGCGGGTGTCATCCCACAACTGTCTGTCTCAATTTCTGCTCCCCTTTTGTCTTATTTCTTTGTCCTCCTTCCAAACTCAGTCTATCATCCGGCATGTTTCTTCCTTCAGCCTCCTTCATCTGTCTGAAGCTTTACGATGATGAAAAGTCCTCCATCAAGTTTTTTTGGCCTCTCTCTTTATCCCTCTGTGGGTTTCTCTTTCTACACCTCTCCGTTCTCTTCTCTCTTCCACATCACACATTTTTTTTTATCAGACTTTCTAGATCTCTTCGTCCCCTTCTCTGCCTTACACCCTCTCTCCCTCCATCTTTTTCTCTCTCTCCTCTCTCTCTGTGGTAGAGTGGTGATAAATCCCTATTTTATTGCTGGAGAATTCCTCTCTCCCTGCAGGGCTGACAGCTCCCCACGTTCTAAGACACTGCTAGGACCAAACCCAATCCTCCCTCCCTCCATCACTCCTTCTCTGCCTCCATCTGGCCCTGATTACTGAGAGAGTGGAAGGATGGCGGGTGGGTGGGGGGAGAAGATGGAGGGAGGCATCACACCATTACACCCTGGGAGAGGAAAGGGACAAAAAAGAAGGTGGGATGATGGGAATGGATGAAGAACAATTTGTTGATGGGGAAGAGACTGAAGTTGAAGAAGTGTAGACGAAGAGAGCAAAAAGATGTAAAAAGAAAACTTGAAGAATGACAATCGCCATTTGGATGAAGGGAGAAAGAGCAGCCAAAGAGTTCAAAGGAAACAAATGTTATTGTATTTTTATGAGTATATCCAGAATTTTTTTATGGGCAGCTTTTTCAAGAGACTAGATAATAAGTAGACCAGATTTAGGAGCAGCTATTTTATCACGGAGGCAGAGTTGAGTGACAAAATAGTTTTTATGAAAAAAAAAGAGATTATTCCAAACTCAAGGCAATGTAAAAAACAACAACAATAATAAAATGTAGTATGGTTGCTTAAAAGAAGTAACGTTATATGTGAAAGGAGCAAAAGAATATACTCATTCAAAAGTTACAGAGAAAAATGGATGAGGAAGATAAATGTATGAAGAACATAAGACTAAACAATGGGAGGTAAAAGACATTGGTAATGCACCAAGGTTTGGGTAAGAAATGCATGATGTGAGGCACATTTTTATTATTTTCCACATGAATCATTTGCATTTAAAGCATTAAAACATGACATCAGTACTCTGAAATAAAACTATCTAGTATGATACATTTATTTGCTTAACTAATCTTTAATGGGTGCACAATGTGGGGATGTGAGTTTAACTAAATAAATGTTGGGTTCATCATGGTCGTTGCATATTTCTAAGTTTGTACAGCAGCTGAGTCCTGCAAATGTGATTGAAAAGTGATAACGGCCATCATTTGATGGAAAGTGGATAAATGGAGAAGCGATTTTGTGTGTGTGTGTGCGTGTGTGTGTGTGTTGTCCTGGCAGGCCACCTCACTGCAGCAGGTGCCAGAGGAGTGTGTAATAAACACAACTGCTTTGGACAAGCTGGCCTCTTGCATCACTAAATGTGTTTTGGCGATGTCCACCTCAGCTGCTGTCATGTTCAACACTCAGCAGCAGTGAAGCTCTCAAGAAAACAAAACTAATTAATATCACAATTTCTCACAAAGACGTGGAGTAGAGCAAGAAAAAAATTCAGTTTGGGTTTTGTTCTGTTTTTTTTTTTTTTTAATTATTTTTACATGAGCTCTGTGGATACAGAAATTAACTTTGATGACTCAAAACATCTTTTGCAACATCTCCAGAATTTCTTTTTCTTATGTCATTTGCAGCATAAAAAAACAATGCAACTCAAATGCTTCATACCATTCATAAGTACATGAAGTATATTTTTAACTTTTAACTATTTGTCCAAGTTTGAACAAAGAGAAATCAAAGTGCTCAGGAAATAAAATAAAGCAATTTTTGTCTTCATTTTTACTTTGACACTGAATAAAATATACAATGATGTTTCTGAAGCTGTGGGGGTTGGGAAAAAAACATTCAGTGTTTTATCTTTTTAACACATTTTTGCATATCAGTGGGACAGTGCAGTGTTCTTGCTGTTGGAAGATGAATCTGTATTTACAGGTTTATTGTTGCTCAATCAAACTTTTCATCATTTTTTATTACTGTCAAGAGGCTAAATACTGGAAGAATTCTGGTCCGACAAATCACCTACAGGTGCATATTTTTTGAATGACGTCATGTCTTGCTGTGTTGTGTAAAATTGTATCTTATCAAATCGTATCGTGTGTGTTCTATTTTACCATCTTGTGTCATACCATGTTGTATAGTACCACATCGTATCAGATAGCATCAGATCAGTTTATATGAGGCAGTCTTAGGCTTAAGTCATAGCTCACTCAAAACTACATCAACAAATCATTTTAAACATTTCATTCCAAAATTGTGGTGAAATATTCAAGTAAGTTTGAGATCACTATTCCACATTGTTAACCCACAGAAACAAGGATGAAAATGATGTGCATAACTTTTTTAAATATTGGTGATTGCCATACAAATTTATATTTAAAAAAAATATATATGTAGGCAGCATTTTAAATGTGTACGTGACTCGTTTTTCTCTTCAAATGAAATAATTGAAAAAAAGAAATCCACAAGACGCTGTTGACTGAGCTTTAAGCTTCATATGAGATTATGAATCACCCTCAGACACCTCCACCAAAATAATCAGGATAATTTCTATTCATTATTACACCTCCATTTATCTGTGAGACGAGACGTGGGGAGGACGGGGTATAACTCCGAGGAATAACAATACCATTAAAAAGCCTGTGCAGCAAATATCAATCATTGTTGCCGTTAATGTCCCTGTAGCCTATTCAGATGGCCTCTCTCTTTTCCTAATGTCCACCCATCTGTGTGTGTGTGTGTGTGTGTGTGTGTGTGTGTGTGTGTGTGTGTGTGTGTGTTATATTCAAAGCCCTTTAATCAACAATCGCTGCATCTGGGCCAGATAATGAATGGCATTGTTTATAACCTCACTCCTGTACTGGGTGATAAATGCACACGTGCCTAATGCTATCATTTGAATAAGAAATGAGATTGTGCTTTATTTTAATATCCAAGAGAGATTGTCTTAGTATAAATTTCTTGGAGGAGTTGTGATGATGATGGTGATGGTGATGGTGGTGATGATGATGTTCCATTTTGTCAAGCAGCCAAAAGATTAAGCCATGACAATAAAACTGTGGAGATGGAAAATTTAGTTATGAAGCAATTGTTTTTGATTCATGGCCTGTGACAGTAAGATATAAACAGGAGGTGTTAAAAGCAATTCGAGTTGATTTATTGAGTCACAACTTAAAAAAACAAACAAAATGCTTCATAAGCATGACTCACACAGTGAAACTGGTTTCTTGAACGATTTCCTGATGTATGTGTAAAAGCTCTCAGGGTGTTTATTTTCCACCCTGACATTCTAGATGCTGCCCTGCTGTCGAACACTGGATCCCTCCTGAGCCACAGTTCAAGATGGAAAACAGACTGAAACATTATCAAAATGATGGCATTTTCTTTTTAAATCCCAGTTCAAGCACAGAATATTTAGCACTTTCCACCGTAAAGTCCTTACAATAAAGACAATTCATTTAGAAACGTAGGAGTTCTTCTAAATCTGCTCTTTGCGTAGATATTGCAGGTGGTGCTTTTTGTCCTATTTGATACTGTAGATTTAATTCTTCCATCTTTGTCTTCATTTTTCCTCTGTCACCCATCCAAAAATAACCCTGATACAGCTGATAATAAATGAATAAATATAATAAAAAGCACAAATCTTAATAGAGGTGGCTATTTTGGAGAAGTGATCTTGTCTCTGAAGAATAGCTTGAGAATTATGTTATCAATGCAACCAAGCAGGGCCTGAAAACACTCAATTATGTACATTCCATCAAGTTTTCGACTGTGAGAGATTTATTTTGCTTCAACTTTTCTTGCTTTTAAACTAAAAATGAAGCCCTAGTCCTGAGCTACAGATCTTTTGTCACGGGAAAAATAAAGTATCCTGTGCAGACAATTTCCCAGGACTATTTCTTCAGTGACATTATCCCTGTGGAATAGCAGAGGCATAGTGTTACAACCCCGCATGTTGCCACAGAGGAATACAGATAGAGAACATCTCACTGCGCACTACCCCGGGACTCAAGCTGTCCAAATCTTTGACAGTTTCTTAGCAGCTCCCAACCCTTTAAGTGTGAAAGATTCCAGCAACAGATAAGGAAACCCCCGCCCCACCCACCATATCAGGCAGAATCATTGATAAAGACAGCCATTCAGGGATGACACTGATAGCTGCTCCAAAACCATTGGAAAAGTGATTTGCCTGCCATTTTAGCTGCTGCTGCCCTCTTTATGATGCGTACGTGTGCAGGAAGGCTAAGAGATTACTTTTACAGGAGGAATTAGGTGGACTTTAAATGGTCACAAATATTCCTTGATTTATGTTCATCGAATATTGAATGCAATTAACCTCTACATTATAAAACTGAGAACAATTAAAAGCTATGTTTTATGCAGAAAAATCACTCTTATGGAGTCCTTTAAGGTTTGATTGCATGTGGATATTTCAGAAATTATTGCAGAAAATGCCTCTCAACAAACACAAATATGAAGTTGAGATGTTCCCTGCCTCAGAAGGTTCAGAAGTTGAGGAACTACACCAGAAAATTCATACAGTGAAAACCCTTGATTAAAATCCAATTCTTGATTTTGGCATAAGGAATATAAGCAAGACTTCCAATGTATTAAAATCCATCTTACTGTGAAATACCTTTATATACTACTTTGGAGATTTGAATATTAACCAATGGCAATAGAAATTTCCACGAATAAAAGGCTGTAAAAGACTGAGTTATTAATGCTTGAAAAAGAAGACTTGACCAAATCTCGAAGACATTTTTTTTTTCTGCGTAGTGGTGGAAATCTACTGTAGCAGCCTGTAGAAATAGAGGGTCTAGAGAGCAGTTTGGAAAGCAGAGAGATTTCTCTTTCAAAGTGCTAAATGTTCCATGATGCCTGTAATTTACTGCACATGAAGGCCAACTCAGACATGTTGGGGAGACACTGTCTCTCCTCCTCTTTCTCCTTCTGCTCATGCATCCCTCCACCCCTCCTCACCTCGTCTCCATCTCCATCCTGGGTCCAAATGAGGGACGCCAGCTGGGGTCGGCAGGCTGATGCTGGGCCCTGCTAGGTGGCATTGACAGCTGAATTATCCCACAGGCCGCCGCAGCTGATTATCAGCAGAGAAGTCATCAGGGCCACCCAACACCTCTAGTCCCCAATCTCTCTCTACCCCCCTTTTCTGTCCTATTCCTTGTCCCCCCTGTCAGCCCTTGTCAATAGAGGGACGCCTTGGTTCTGGTCCTCTTGACAGGTAATCTCAACAGTCACAATTACGGCCATTACTGGTGTCATAAACAAGTGGGCGACCCCAAGCCGGGGCAATAACAAAGGCTTTATAATTCAGCATGCAAGGCCATATAAATACATGCCAACAGGTAACAAGTAATCTAGCAGAGAGGACAAGGCCTGGGCTGAATCAGTGTGTGCAAAGGGTGATGGTGCAGAAAAAATCTGCACAGACAAACACATCTGAATATAATCACATAAAGGCATTGAGTGTGTGAATGAATCTGATTGGGTGTGAGTCACCTTCGTGTTTAGCTGTTGCAGCCTGCAGTGAAATGGTTCAGTCAGGCTGTTGATGAGAGCATTAGATCTGGGAATGTCATTGATTTGTTGCATGATATTGATTAAACAATAGAGGGAATACTTAACTGTAAATCTTTGATTATCAGAGACACAGACATGAGGCCAGATGCATCAAATCAGTGTTCTGAATATTGACAAAGGAGCAGGATGATCATTTGGAAAAAAGGGCCAAAATAATTTCTTATTCATTAAAAAATGTGGAAAGAACATATAAATGTAAGCAAAGAGATGCATTTCAAAGCGTCACTAAACAGTGGTTATTCAGAATAACTTTCATTTGTCTTTTTTTATTTTTACACCAATTTCTCTGGAATAATTTTTTGTTTAAAATAAAAATAACACGTTGTATTATGCGAAAAATGTATCAAACAATTCTTCCAATCGCGTTTATCTCGCCGTTTGAAGTTTGGGCTACATTGCTTCCTCTCCTCAGTAAAGCAAACAAGGCGGTGTGGCCTGGAGCGCTAAAATAATTTGAGACTCCCTAATGAGGAGAGCTGAGCAGCAATTAACACGTGTCAAAGTCGACATCATCAGGTGCCACTCTCATTTTCTCCCCAAGACTCAATGGATTTTTTTTCTCCTCCTCTCCTCCCGTTTCCTCTTGTTTATTCCCTCCCGGTGGAAGCAGAGGTTTTCCTTTTCCTGACGCGGCTGCTGGACGCTCGTGCGTTTAATGATCTCTAGTTAACGCCACTGAAATTATTATTCCGACGTGTCGCCTCGTCCTTTATTCGTTGTCTTTCTTTCCTTGGCTTTATTCTTAATTTAAGCGGCAGTCAGATGAGACAGGCCAGTTAACGGTGCATAAATCCTGCACGAGCGATGCTGCGAGGAGGAGATGAGAGCACGCGCTGCGGAGGGAACAATGATGCTGATGTGAAATCTGGATGTTTTCTCCTTAAACATTACGAAACACTGAAATTATAACACTGAGTGAGAAAAAAAATGCTCCAAATACTTGAAAAAAAAAAAAAAAATACAAGCAATTATAACGTAATTTATTAAAATATGAGCATCAAGAACATTTACTATCTTCAACCAAAGTTGAAGAAATTGTTTTTATCAAAAAATGTACGTCTACGCAACAAAAATAAATAAAGTATGATAAATAGCCTGTACAGCCTATAAAAATTGAGGGATTTGGAGAGTGTAATTTTAAAAAGGAATCGCACAAGCTTGAAGGGAATATCACTTACATTCATTAGAAAGTATTTATTTACAAAAGTGCGTTTCATTCATTAAAAAAACAAAAAACAAAAAACAGCCTAATGAAAAAAAAAAACAACAACAACCCAGATACACTTGTTGGGATACAACAAGAAAAAAGCAAGGAAAAGACAATGATACAAGCACTCTTGATTTATATTTAAAGTATATAAAAAATGTTGGGCTAAGGCCTATTTAATAAGCCCCTAAAAACCTGATATATTGATACATATTTATCTACAAATGCATTTCACTTCTGTTTCAATCAGTTTCCATATTTTTACTCTGAGCTTCACCTCTAACACACACCCAACCATTTTAACAAAACCAAATTTTATTTTTAAATTCAACATTTCAAATAGCAAAAAATAAATTTGCCAATTACTAAATGAACCACTTTTTTTTTTTACAGATTTAGAGGCCACAATATAAATACACGTCCAAAGTGAGTTTTTTCGTTTGTATTTCAAACAGTTATAATTTATGACAATTAAAGCCTCGATGTTAAACACAGATGTGTCAGATTTCATCATTATTTATACAACAAACATCTGTGTTTGTTCCAAAAAAAAGAAAAAAAAGAAAAAGGAATTACAAAAAGAAATCCACCAAGCATCAGCAGACAACACATCAACAATGTCATATGACAACAAACAAATTTAACTTTAGCTCATTTTACTGTTCACCCCCTTTTTCCCCCCTCAAATGCAGCATATGAAGAGAAAGAGAAGAGGAAAAGGAGGAGGAGGTGTTTTGTCATTCTTCTGACCTGAGCCGCTCATCTTCCTCAGAGCTCAGCAGGAGCTCGGCCGGCGTTCGCCTCGCCTACCCAGGCTCCTTTTGGTGTGTGCATATCATTTGCATATATTTCAAGGCCTCACTCCCAATAAAGCCTTGTCTCGCAAATTCCCTCCCAGAATCCTGCTGGTCCCTTGCTGCCATGAATCCCATACCTGCGGTGGTGGCAGTGGCCGTTGATGATGGCGTGCTGTTGTCCAAAGGCAACAAGAACAAGGGGGGAGAATATTGGGGGGAGGAAAGGCAAAGAGTGGGCAACAGTTGCTGTGCAGAGAAAACAAAAGAGAAAGCAAAGCAGAGGGTGAAAAAAAACTGCTGCAAGAGAGAGAGAGAGAGAGAGAGAGGTAGGATAAATGAGCCCTCTGTGTGTGGTGGAGCTCTCTCTCCCCCCTCTCACTCTTATTCCCCCACTCTGTGTATGTCTCTCTCTTTCTGACTCTTGAACCAGGCTCCATTTTGTGTTAAGCAGCTCCCTCTCATGACAGATCTGTACTGGGGTCAGGGGTTAAAGTTGAGGACAGGGTCAGCTGTAACACAACATGCAAGGGAACTCTGCAAACTCTCTCTTCCCCTCCTCTGCCTTAATTTATCTTCCATTGCTGTGTTCTCTTCTGTCAGAAAGTTGCTTCAGAAGCACTGGATTTATGAACTATTACATCTTTAAAGTATGACAATAAGCTAATTGTCAACAAATCCCATAAAAAGACCAAAAGCAAATGGTACATTACAAGTCATTAAGGCCGAAAAAGGGAAAAGATTGGTCTGACAAGTTGCTTCAGGTACAACAGAGAAGTCTACTTTGATTGATAGATCCTCCCAACACCAAACTACAGCAAATTGTTTCTAAGGTGTAGATAGTTATAACAGCAAAAACCATTTCTCAGGAAGCAGAGAAATGTAAATTTTTGCTTCTGGACACTACGTCCAAAAAGCCAGGCCTTTTTTCCGTTGTTGTCCCTGGCAAAAATGACATCATTTTTTTGTGGACTTTTTGGATAAATGCGACATATTTAAAGTGTAATTTAATATTTTGAACAGAAATCAGAATGATAAACTCACAGTCTTGAGGTTATGTGCCTCTTTATAAAAGGTCAAACTACTCTGTTACATGTTGTTTCAAAGACTTAATCATTTTTGGAAACAGCTATATTTTACACTCAAATAGGGCTTAGTATTGGATTGGTTACGGACTAATTTTAGCATTTGATGAATACACATTTGTTAAGTTACAGCAGCAGGATTGTACTCATTACGCTGTATCATAATGAATAACACTGTATTCATGAAGGAAACTGAAAGATTAACTCACTTCTTCAATTCCATAGGATATGGTTTGAGTTTTACGGCACCAAGTACAAAATACACTCCTGATCAAAATCTCAAGACCTCTCGAAAAATAGCAGTAATTTATATTTTGCACTGTTGGATCTTAAAAATGTTCTGAGTTTCAAAATGCAAAAAGAAGAAAGGGGGAACAGAATTAACAAAAAAAGATAAAGCATTTTAATAAAGTGAAATAGTCTGTTCATCAGCTGATCAAAAGTTTAAGACCACAGCCTATAAAAGGAAAAAAGGAGCTTTTTCTCATAGAACGTGGTCATATTCTTTAGCAGCATAAGTAAGGTCTCTTGCAATGCATCATAGTTGCTGAGTTTAGACACAGTAAAACAGTCATTTTGTATTTCTTCAAAGACCCTGAAGGTAATGGAATAAATTTCTCTTGCGCTGAGATGGAGGATCCGATTGGCTGTCCATCAAGACACTAGCAATCCTTGACCAAAATTAAGGCCGTTACTGGTGCGGACTGCAGCCCAATAACCACCTGAGACAGAACAAAAATCACCTTCAAAGGCCTCGTCTCCTTCACCGCCTCAAATTTGCTCATTTGGACCTTGCAAGAGAGCACCAAACAAGGGACACTGAAAGGTGGAAGAAATTTTTATTCTCTTATGAGAAATTTTTCAACTAGTTTTAAGATTTCAATCAGGTATGCTTATTTGTCACATTTAATCCAGACACCCAAGAAAAAAAGGAAATCAAAAGCTCTATTCTAAAGGAGTCTGGTATACAGTCATGTAAAAGAGAAGGAATACTTACTGAGGGTGGGAGTATGAAACACTGAAGGAATTTACAGACATTCTACATGTATGTATCGCTAGCAAAGCATGCTGTCTCACACTCACATGCAAAATGATTCAAATATAACAGAACAAACACAGATAAACCACATCACTCAAACACATACTACCAAAACACAAGAAGAGGAAGGAAAACAAAGACGGGGTGAGGAAGGGGGAAAAAAATGATGAAGTCGGACTTGAACATCAAACAATAAACAGTCCATTAAGTCTGCGGGTGGAGGGGTTTTGGGTTGGGGAGGTAGGGAGGCAGATATTGGGGAGGAGGGGGGTGGAGGAATGATGAGAGTTTATTTAAAGCATGGTGACCCCGTGGCCGAAGGCTGCCTTAGTGCAGGGATGAATAAAACTTTAATGGCTCATAAAACACAGAGACCCCTTCTCTGAGCCTCGCTACACAGTTTATTCCTGGCTAAGCTGGCCAATCAGGCTGCTCAGACATAGCACACAGACATGAAACTGAATCAATCTTCAGATAAAACTCTGCAGAAACTAAAAACAGCTTTGAACAACTCTTTTGCTGTCAAACAAAACAAATTTAAGTTTTGAAAAAAGAAAGAGGGTGAGGATAGCGAGACAAGGATCAGAGATGTGCTATCTGTGCCAGAAGGAGTTTAACATAGAGATGTTAATCACACCAGAACCACTCACCACACACACACACACACACACACACACACACACACACACACACACACACACACACACACACACACACACACACACATAACACCTTTTAGCACAAAGCTGAAAAGGTACAAACTATCACCAGCGGTTTAATCAAACCCATGTGAACTGTACTTTTTGCCAGGCACCATTTGCCTTTCTGGAAACAAGCCTGTGACAATCTGAAGCTGCAGTGTCAATCCACACCGCTGTCACCTCAGGGTGCTGGGATCTGTAAACAAGCAGCTGTCACCTTGTTTAACACTCAGCCATTTTCTAACCCAACACTTCACTCAATGTGTGATTTTTTTTTCAGGATTCATTATGTTGATGCCTTACAGTGTCGTCATTTTCATTTTATGTAGCCACTTTTTCCTCAAGATTGGCTTGAGCTTTTTCCAGTGTTGTCCCAGAATACTACTATGTTGGATATCTAACTCATAATTTCCTAGATTAAGCATCCAAAAAGTACAGATTTCAGCTTTATGGTCGTCACTTCCCAATAAAGTAACATGCCAACATTTGATGTTTTTTGTACATGTGTTGTTTGATCCTGCTGTCTATATTTGGCAAATAGAAGAAAAGAAAAAACCAGTAATGAAGCAAGACAAGGCAAAAGACAGTGTTAATATCACAGTCAAAAAAGTGGGGAATGCACCTACTTTGGCAACAAAGTATGTAAAATGTGTGTGAGTGTGCACGCTTTAGTCCATGACCTTCCCTTCCCTCCTTGTTGAGCCCAGTGGGTGTCATTCTCAGGTCATGGGACTGTAAATATACACAGTTAGACCCCAGAGTCATAAATCAGAGTGAGCAGCCTGAACTCCTACACAGAGAGATAACATGAGGCAGACATAACACGGCTGACGGAATAAATAATAGCAGCATACGTACAGTCATGGCTTACACTGAGCTTGTAATATGAGTTATGTTTACATTGTTGCTGCCACTGCATACACAATATGAGAGTAACAAAGTATAATAAACACTGTTACTGCCACTGCGACATAC
This sequence comes from Thalassoma bifasciatum, assembly GCA_008086565.1. Taxonomy (NCBI): domain Eukaryota; kingdom Metazoa; phylum Chordata; class Actinopteri; order Labriformes; family Labridae; genus Thalassoma; species Thalassoma bifasciatum. Next base: position 704,878 of record RPOG01000029.1, read on the forward strand.
TCCACTTGGTGCGCTGGGCACAAATCGATGATTGTAAGACACACTGCAACAACTTAGTTCCTTGGTTCATGAAATCCACTCAACACAATTTCATGTTTTGTTTTTTTTCTTGTACCATTGAAGCCAAATCTGAAAGTAGCTAAAAAACTGTCTCTACTGCTTTTAGTCTCACCTGAAACTTTGTGAGGCTGCTCCTCTGTGCTGGCCCACTGCCTGCTTTTAACCTGGAATTTCCTCAAAAGTATGCGTCACATCTTATTTTGCCTGTAAAAGACATTGAATAAATCTCAATGGTCAGTATAATGTGCTATTGTCGTTACATTAATGTCAACTCCTGTCCAGAAAATCAGCTAAAGACTCATGTCATCCAGCCTTCAGCGATAATGACAGAGCACCGTTGACCTCACCAGCTGTAGTCACCACATACTGGAGTTCCCATTACTAAATAACAGAAAATAATGTCATTCATTATGTCATTTTTAATGGCTGCTGTAGATCAAAGGTGTGAAAGTGGAACACAATATGAATGTATTTTAAATTCAACATTTGGCAGCAGTTGAGACAAAATATCTCAAGAACTAAATCTAAACTTTACATCATCCCCTGATATCAAGGGCCTGTTAACTGCATCACATTTACATCATTCCATGTGTGATCTCTGAGGCGCTTAATGTTTTTGCAGGCATTAACGTGTCATCAAAGTGTACGAAATCCTAGAGGGTTTGATCCCCCCCGATCTCTGGAGGGTCGGCGGACACACAGTCTACAATTATCTCTCTGTTATGTCAAGTGTGCTTGAGCCAAAAATTGCTCGCCTTGGATTGTTCAGAGCTATCAGGTTGCCGTGTGAAAACACAAGGACGATGACATCACCCGGTCACTTAGCTCGCTTGCTACCTCACACCCACACACACACACAACACACACAGATCTCTTTAGCAAGTGCAGCCTCCACAGACTGTTTGTCTGCTTGTCTGTCCTCTGTTTTTCATTCTTGAAGTGACCATGGGGGCCTTGGAAATCACATACACAGTTCATGGAGACAAGCTGTTTGTGTTGATCAGAGGTTGATCACTAGTTTTACAAAAAAAAAAAGTATACATTTCAGAAATTGAGAAAGAAATCATTTTCACATTTTTATCTAGCTTTTTTCTAAGATAACATCCAAAGTGTTGGTCATAAATGTTCTCAAAGTCGAGAATATATTTTTCCACACAAAAGAGTCATGGTAACAGAACTAGATAATTATTTTTGTATGTTGAATAGATGATAATCATATTAGGAGGTAAAATCACTTCACCTTATTGTGACAACTAAAAGCTTCAGATCAAAAATGGAAGACATTATTCGATGCATGATAATCGGGATGTTTTTAAGATAAAGCAGCTCATCTGTTCCCTTACTCGTTTGTCTACTGTAAACAGTGTCAGTGCATTTGTGAGTTTACAAACCACTGGCACAATTAACAAAGATCTGATGAAACAAACAGATGAAAGAAGGATGGAGTTAACAGAGGTGAGAATTAACCTGTTTATAAGTAAGAGACCAAGAGTAGTATAGTATTTATGTAATGATGGCTTTGCAATGAGTGAGATCACAGCACTATCAGTGTCCATAAAGCACGATAGTAACTACACTGAAATCTGTGATCTCTCATTTATGATGGGTAAAACACACAAAAAAAATACACAGTGGTTTGGATGATCCCATAAATTGGGCTTCCAGCCACAGAAGTCCAATTCTTAAAGTCCCAATAAATTCAAAATAAGCCTGACACGACCTTGTGTAAAACTAAAGAGGAAGCTAAACCAATGTTGTATCAAACCATAATTCAGAATCTCACAGAGCTCATTATTCATCTGAACTCCATCTTAGCACTGACAGTTTCCCTGCTCTTTAACTGCCACCATCAACCACAGTGTCATAAAACACACTTTCAGGGCACATACGCACACACACAGAGTAATAAATTACTGAGCAAATGCAAATATCACATCAAACTATACAGCCTGAACTTTTGCACTTGCATTGAAAATGTGTTGTGTCACTGCTGCAGACATGGGATAGACAAGCTACAGTCTTTCTTTAAACATGAAGCCAGCCTGCACTTCTGTCAACAGTCATCCCTGTGAAACGCCCGATAAACATTCAAATGTGATGAAAGGACCCCAGTATGGGTCACTGGTGTATGAGTAAGCCATAAAGTCAATCCATCACAAACTAGACTTCATGACCAGCTTGAAAGAAAATGCCAAAGACAGACTAAGGTTCAGTTAGATTCTGGTTTTAATTTGAGAAAAAAAGAAAGATATTGACAGACAATTTGATGGAAGCACAATCCTCAATATGAGCAGATGCACTGAGTTAACTCTTTACAGAGCTGTTTGTATTTCTAACATTTGTTTTATACTGCTGACATTTCATTACAAGGACAATAAAGAGCGCTTTTAAGTATCCAAAAGTTTACTGGTGTGCCAGCATTTGGGATATTAAGCCAAAATTAAGAAGTCATTTGTGCTGAGGTTCTTGAACAAAACGCATAAAACGAAATTCCACAAGTAAAATAGAAGTCATCAAGTTCGGTCTGAACAATATGTGATGAAAAAAGTAGAGTTGAAATATAGTCAAAACAGTTAATGGTCCTTTTTTTCCCTCTGCTTACCTTATTAGGTGTTTTTTTAATGGAAATGCTGCATGAATGTGAGATGAGACCTGTGACATGTATATCTAGCAATATATTGGGATTGATGTAAACTGAGGTAACACTCACTTGCATGTGAAAAATTACATATTCTTCATTTTCATTTGGTCACAAATGTTCCTCACTGTGCCGTGCCAACGAAGAGGAACTTTGAATTAACTATAAAAACCCTCTGCTTGTTTTTCATTTGTCTTACAGTGCAGGTTCAGTTGTGGTCACTGGTCTGCTTGTGTCTCTTTGTCACATTGTGGTTCAGGAACCTGAGACTTTGAATGTGATCTTTAACTGTCTTGCACACTTTCACACACACGCTCCTTGTTTTTGTGTTGGCTATGATAAAAAAGGGCCGGGAGGTGGGGAAGGGACTATTGGAGTGTGTCAGCTCCTGGAGTAGGCTTACTGTGCTGGGAGATGCACTGGCCCATTACACGTGACCTCTGACCCCTGCAGGCACCCTGAGGTGAAATGATGCAGGCCTGGTTTTACTCAGCTGGAACAGAGGAGAGGAGGGGAGGAGCAGGGTGATAGTGTGTGCATTTTCAAGTAGTTGGATGTATTCATATGTGTTTGCATGTGATCATATGAACACCGGTGGCTGAGCTGTTTGCACACATCTCATTCCTCATACAGCACACACGCCACCAGCCTGCAGACTCCTGGCCTTTGTCCTGTGGCTGTATGCAGATATGACGGGTGTCACATCAACATGTATGAATTTTAAATAAAGCCATCTCTCTAAAATTACATGAAAATGACTCTGAAGAGCACTTGCCAACAAAAAAATTATAGGTTTCAATGGGGATTCTCACTTTTTAATCACCAAAATAGTTCTGGTTTGACTCTTTCAGTTTTTGATCTAATGATTTTAATGTATAATGAAATGAAATTAACAAGCTTAAACGTGTTTCTTCTAGTTCCATTTGTCAAATAGTTTTAGATTTCAAAAGTCTAAGTTAGTGTTGAGACTAAAAAGTTTTCAGGACCTGCACCCTTTCGATCTTGTCCTGTGTGCACTCAAGCCTAAAAATAAGAAGAAGTCCTTAAAGTTGTAAACTCTGAATAAATTCAAACAAAGGAAATGACAATATCATACCGCTCTTGATTTGAAAGATTAAGAAGATGTTAAGACAAGCTCCACTGGATTAAAACCCACCAATAAATGCCCCTTACCCCCTCCACCGCAGTCTCACACACACACAGACACAACACTTAATATTAAGGATCTTTAATTAGTGACGAGTGTCTCAGTCCTGTGGGTGCATATGCCAGTCACCCACGGTCCTGATGAGTCTGTCTGCATTAGCATGACCCCCCTCCCTCCCTCACTGTCCACTCCATTGCACAACACACACCCACTCAAGCATGTGCACCCTGCTAATTATGGCTTAATATATGGGTGTGCTTGGTGTGTGTGTGTGCTTAGTGTGCTTAGTGTGCTTAGTGCGTGTGTGTGTGTGTGTGTGTGTGTGTGTGTGTGTGTGTGTGTGTGTGTGTGTGTGTGTTTGGTGTGTTTGGTGTGTATGTGAGTGCCTGTGTGCGGACCAATCAAAGGTACAAGACTTGATGGTTGACACTAACTGTCAGCAATGTCTGAAAATAAAAAAAAGTCTGCCATGTGCAAATTTTCTCATTTCATTACCATTCATTAGTCTGTTCTTGGCAGCAATTAAAGACAGTGTATTATGAAAAAATGACTGAGATGTGCATGTTTTCATTCATTTGATTCATAATCATATATAACTTAATAAAGGTTATTTTCTTGACTCCTGGATCTTTGTCCTAAAGTCAAGTTAAGGTCATTTTGAAATTATTCTTGACATTCATTTTCCTTTTTAAGTACACTTATCCCTGTCTAACAAGTCTGTTCTCGGACAGAACTGTGCTGTACATGAATACTGTGTGCTGCCTCTCTGGTTACTTTCTGAGACATACATTTTTTAAGCAAAATCAAATTAAACATACGGTACAAACTTAATGTAAGCTTTCACATTTGATTCAATTACATTAAGATTTCAGTGTAAACACAATTTTGATGAGAACTCCCAGCCAAAAAAATACAAATATATATAAACCATATATAATCCAAAATACTGTTGAATTAGTCAGGTAAGTTATCTGACTACAACTACAATCACAGTTTTAAAGCAGAAATCAAGCAGGTTTGGTGAAGAACTTGCAGCAAAATTGTCAGAAACTTATAATCTTGTTCATTGAAGTGATATATATGTATTTATATATATATATATATATATATATATATATATATATATATATATATATATATATATATATATATATATATATATATATATATATATATATATATATATATATATGTATATTGACTGGGTTATCTGCTGGTTTACAAAACAGGAAGATAGAATTGGTTAACAATTCAGGTCTTTCAGTCTCAAGATTTATGTCAAATGATTACTGATGCTGCAAAGTTTATTAACCAACTCTCATTACGTACAAAGACACATGTATGCATGCATGCTCACTGATAAATCTCTGCATTCATCATATCAACGTTGAAGGTTTCATGTCAGAGACAAAGGACAGAATAAGCGTTGACATTCATATGTAAATATGAAGCAGAGTGAGCTCGCGTCCACAGGCGCCAACACCCTCCTTTGTTCGCCTCCAGTCAGATACTCTCACCCAGAAACAATGTGGGGGAGATGGGGGAGTAAAAGAGGGAGGGTCAGGAGAAGGGGGCATGTGACCAATGCCAAGCCACCCTCCTGCCCATGAAGAGGTCACACAGGGAGGGTCAGAAGACAGCCAAGAGGGTTAAAGGTCAGTAGCAGAGCTCGAATAAGTTTCTGTGGATACTGTTTCCCACCAGTGTGTGGGTTTTATTTCTAAGTGCTTCAATTGGAGCTCCCATTAGTGCTCCATTAAACAAAATGCCAATAAAATTACCAACAATCAAAACTAAATTAAATAGTTACAGCCCAGCTTAAATGTGTATACAAAGAGAATTATACACTCAGGAAATTCTAAGAGGAAATGGAGAGAGGATAACAGTTTTAAAAGTTAATGCAAAAAACAAAAGCTTTACAGTCCAATTCAATTGATGTAAAGATCAGTTTAAGTGAGAGGGAACTTTTCTCACACGGTGCAAACGGCCACGTTACAGCGCGATTATGAAAGTCATTAGGAGCGGCTCTAAACATCTCTAAGCAATTTAGAAAATACTCAAGGACACATGAGGTAATGGCTTCAGGGTGCCAACTGCCTTCAACATGACAGCCACGATTAAAAAGATTTCCACATACCGCACGTCCATGCACACACACTGAAAATATACACTTCCTGCACATGTACACATATAGATTCATGCAAATAAACACACATGTGCATATGACACATGTATATACACACAACTTCCAACTTCTCTCACATCACAGTTGTGATCTGACCTCTCCCCACACACATTCTGGAGCTTTCTCCTCTCACACACCCACACAGTCGTTTTAACCAGCATAAACAAGAATGACAAGTTGAGATTAATGAAGGGCCCAGCAGTGACAGACCAATTTAATTGTCAGCCATGATGGCAGTGAACTCCACCAGTGTATTTATACAAGGTTACCACGGTGCCTTAAAATGTTGCTAATTGATCATGACCAATAAGTAATTAGAAAAACTGATCGTGTGTCCTTCCTGCACACGTGGCAAAGGCACACATACACTGTCACGGGGAACTGAGGAGGGGCAAGCAAGCCTGAGGAATAATGAGTAAGAGAGAGAGAAAGACATGACATTTGTGTCCAGAAACATGGAAGTAGAAGTGAATTCATCAGTTAGTGTATATGTAGCTGTGGCTGATTGGGTTTTTATTTTGTTTCTGGATTTCTACATATCTTATACCTGTTTATCTTCTTATCCAGTAGAAAAATTTCTTCTTGAAAATACTCTGCCTGTCATCTAGTATTTTTTTGTGAATGTACATGTGGGGACTGGAAGTATGCTTGGACCCAGGTATAGTCTATATGAAAAACATTGTTTTTTTTTTCTTATTCAATCTCATCTTAACCCAATATCCTTCATGTCAAAAGCAGAAGCGTATAAACAGCTTTGTCAAGAATTTGATTCTGATAGGTTAATATCTCACAGCAACTGTTGTTTCTTAATAGCACGCAGTTGCTATCAATGGGGTTCTGATATCAGACTCCAGTGGACTTAATGTAATCATATCAATCCTCCAGCAAAGTCTGGTTAAAACCATTCCAGATTGTTTACAACAGTAGAAAAGGAAAGAGACAGAGAGAGTATAGAAAAAGCAGAAGAGGCTGAAAACACATTGTGTACCTCAATGAAAGAAACCTCTAAAATGTCCCTTACTTATCATACTGCGGTATCACACTCAACAATTATGCAAAAAGCATCAAAGTAACTCGTCTCAAACCCAAATTAGATCTTTGATGGTTATGATTCCTTTTTTTTCACCACATATTAAACTTTAGCATCTCCTGTAATAACAAAAACCTCTCTTTCATCCACCATCTTACCTCTCACTTGTTCATATCCCAGCCTGCTTCCCAGGAGGTTTTTCTTGGTTATTCTAACCACTGAGAGCTGACTGTGGCCTTGGCTCCCTGGCTTGACTCCACGACCTCCGCCGGCAGCCGTGGGCCTGGCTCACTGGGAAGGAATGTGTGAGAGAAAGACAGTGTAAATAAATACTGTAAAGGCTCAAACTGTATCGCTGCAGCAGAGGAGTGCTAAACGAGATACATAAAAAAAATAATAATAATAAAGTGATCTTGGCAGCTGAAGAGAAATGTGAAAACCATTTTAGCCACCTGTTTTATATGTTAAATGAATGTTACACTTGATGCGCACCTGATATAAATGTTCGAAATGGCGTCACACTCTTTTTTTTCATTCGGTCACTGGAAAAATGTGAACTGTTGAACATTAGATGCTCATTCATAAATATACTCCTGCACATGTGTGCATGCAATTTATAGAGAGTAATACCAAACACATGCTGGTAATAAGAGTCTGTCAAACTGATTGTCAATCTAAGAATATTCAGTTTCCCAATAAGAAATCTTCCCTGCCTTGAAACATCACACATGTGAATGGTCACATATGGGCCTTTCTGACACACAGTGTGGAACTTTTCTCGGAACACAGGGGGGCGTCAATTCTGGATCTAAATAAGGGAGTTGTTTGTGAATCTGTTTTTCTCACTTCCAGTACACCAGAAGAAGTGATGAGGCTACATAGATCAGACCAAAAACAAGTTAAATAAGGAGGGCTGAACTTGAAAAAATAAGTTGTTGGGTGGATATAACATCTGAATGTTAATATATAACATTATATATCATAAAACAGGGACCAGTTTTCCCAGCATGATATTATTTCAGAGATAATGAGCCTGATAAGAGCTTGTTGTACTGCTGATGGATCATCACGCCATCATCAGAGGGCATATTGTAAAGTGAATGAAATGAAATGTCTGCCCCTAATGTCCATATCAAGTCATAAGCGGTGCTGCAGGCATATACATGAAGTTCAGTGGGAATTCATTCAGATGGAGTCTTGTGTTTCTCAATGTTTTAAATATAAATGACCTCTTTTAGTGTGAATCATATTTCCCACTCTGCATACAGCATGATGTCAGCAACGCACTTAAACTTTAGTTGCCAAATCTTGTGTTTTGTTTGGGTTTTACACATATCAATGTTCTGTGAAGCTGTCACTGAGTTTATATTAAGAAAAGAGAGAAGGTGTTACAGCTGGGATGTGTCCTAAAGAAGATCACATATGGGTAAAATAATATCTAAGCACTGGTGAAGCACCTTTTTGGGAAATCGGAAAAGAGTCAGGGTCAAATACAGGACAAGCAGACATTTCAGATGTTGATCTTCAGCATAAGCTCACATAAAATGTGCTCTGAGCAGTTGGAGCGGACGTGAGTGTGGTGATTTGAGCCAAATGACTGCACCGAGATACATAATGATGTATGGTTGTTCCTTCTAAGCGATGTGTGTTGGATTCCACATGAGGCTTTATGGCTGTAAGGACGAGGGTTCATCCATCTGACAGCCATCAGATCCGCACGCTTGGAAAGGAAAGTTAGAGTCTGAACTGTACTAGTTCTTTATGTGCTTTTAAAGGGTGTGGAGGCCTTAAAAATCTCTGATAAGGCCATGGAATAAAAGCACCTTGATTTTTATTTCTTGTTGGCTTATGTCAGAGACCTAAACCCAGATACTTTCTTTTTTAATGTTCAGTTATCAAACATCTTCAATACTTAAAACCCAACAGATCACTATGTGTATGTCTAAAGAATCCCTATTAAACTTAAAGTGCTCTGGTGTTTATTTAGTCATTTTTAGTCCTGGTAGCATTGACCAATCACATTGTTGTAGGCTTTGGTGTATGCTGGAAAAGCACACTGTATGGTGAGCAAAGAAGGCAGCATGCAATTCACCAAAATGACAGGTCCGCTGCCTGCAGTGATAATCTGACAAATATTTATTTGTCAGTACAAACAGATACTATCCAAGGCCAAGAGCAGCTAACATCAGTCTGATGATACCATGCTGTTAAAATAAGTGCATCAAAAGAGATCAATGTGGGCTTTAGTGAATATATCTTTTCCATTTGTGAATAATTTGTACAAATGCAAATCATGATACTAGTATTTTAGCAAGCTGAAGACTTTCGTACTGGAAGTTTATCATAAGATGGATTTAACTGAGTAAATAGGTACAAGCCTCCTATTGGATAATGACTGCATGGGGGGGTTATCTTGCAGCTGGCAACAAGTTATCTCGTTAAGTCTGTTCAAAAAGGGTCAAATCATTGCCATGCATCAAGCAGAAAAGAAATCTAAGGAGATTTGGCCAGGCAGTGTAGTTTCCATCCATAGCTCTTTTTTAAAGTAAGTAAAGCAAGAGTGAGGCCTTTGTGTGGCTGACTATTAACAGTGAAACTGAGACTTACTGGATATAGAAGATTAGGTGCTTCTCTGAATGTAAAAGACCAAGGAGAGATGGCATAATGAAACACAAAAAAGTTGGATAAGATACATCAACAACAACAATTACATGAAAAAAGGAGCTTGGTTATCCCTGTCGTAGGCACACATAAGGTGTGGTTGCACCTTAGCATGTATATATGCTGATTAATTAAACCAGTCACACATTCAGCTCCCAGCAGCTGATACACATCACCTTATTGTATCACTCTGTAAACATCTTTGCTGGTAGCTTTCACGTAAAACTCAGTGACATCTCTGACATCCCAGCAGCAAAAGCACAACTCTAACATTTGTATGCACCGCTAAAACGTGATCAAGTTTTCCCAGGTTGTCTCAGGGCCCTGCTGTTAGCATCAAGGCTAATGATAGCTAGGGGGCTAGGTGTGTGTACGCCTGTGTAGTGGGGGTAAAAGGTGTTCACCCTTCCACTTACTGAGCTGATACAAACCTCTGCAGACACTTATGGCTGGGGAGGGAGGGTGTGACCTCACCCCTGACTTAGGATTCAGCACCTGTCACGCACATTAACACCCGCATGTGCAAACACACAAAGACGTGCATGTAAAAATGTGTTTTAATCTACACACCAAAAAAAGAACAAACACATCCACCACAACCCTGTCTGCCACCTCCAGCTCTCCTGTTGTCTGCCGGCTGGCGAGCACAGTGGGCAGCATCAGATAAGAGGGTACACACAGACTCCGTTTCAAAGAGAAGGTGTGTAACAACAGAAGAAATCGGGGAGCTGATTAAAGTCGAGTTGAGTAAATAAATCATTAGGACATCTATAATGAGAGAGCCAGGGAATTAGTGCATGTCTTAGTGCAAGTTTAAGTAGAGGGATGTACAGTAACAAGAGCTGTGGACAAATCCTTAAAAGACTTTACACACACTGGGAGAGAGTGTAAATGATAGGCATGGAAGCAAATTTGCAAAAAAGGCAAAAGTAATCTACTAAAGATCAACTAGATGAGTAGGTGACTGTCAATTCAAGGTAAACGGGGGAAAATTTGGGTTTAAAAACTTTGCATTAACAAAACAGAGCAAAGAATGAGTCAAACTTGCACAAATGAGGGCTGCATAAATGGTCCATGTGTTATATAAGCATATCCAGACAGTAGGAAGTTGCCCAAGATCACCTCTATTAATGCTACTAATAACATAGCAACATTATGTACTGAGAAAACATTCCTATACATTTTCTAATGTTATCTGTTTCACATGGTTGCTAGTTGCCATTGGTGTTTCCTCTCTGTTGCCAATAATAATCAGTTGCATCACCTGCCAAGGAAAAGTACCAGAGGTGAAAAGTGAAAAAGATAGATGAGCCAAAAGCAATTGAGTCTCTCAGCTCTTTTGATGGTCCAAAATAAGCACTTGACCAAAGCTAACATCACAGACTTGAGCTATATTTATGGTGCAGATAAAATATTTATGCAGTGACTCATAAAGTCTAGTCCTGGAAAACAGCTGCGAGAGTATTAGACACTGCAAGATTTTTGGCAATTCATCATTCACTTTCTCTTGCAGGATATGCTTTTACACATAGTTTGCTATTTTGGTATACAAAGTAAAAATAATAATTAAAAAACTCTTCAAAAACCCTGACAAAATTAGTGTGCTTTGTTTTTGTGAAGTTAGGATTTTCCTTGCCCCCATCTGTATAAATACTTATCAACAAAAACTCTAATCATTTCACTTCACTGGGCTCATTTGTGTTTGTTAAGATTTTGAAGTGATCCATTAATTACAGCTTTAAGGGGGAAAAACATACACAGGAAGTAGATTCTGTAATGATTTAAATGAATAAAACTGTGTACCAGTGTGATTGAAAGTGAGATCCTAACAAAAGACTCTATTGTTCACCTTGGCTTTCCCAAACTCCACTAAAGCACTGCTTTAAAACTTGATCTTTAATCAATAATGGATCATGGCACTATCAACTACAATGAGGTGGATCAACCTCGCTATCGCAGACTAAACACTAGCCTCGATGTAAGGATGAGTTATGTCTTTTCCAGTCTATCGTTTCATGATTTTAAATGAAAAGCAGCTAATTAGAGATAAATAAATCATGGCAGGCTATCAGTGGCTGTGAGGCAGGTGTTGGGTGTCTGATTGTAGATCCGAGGCACAACAAGGTCCGGATTAAAGTTAATAATGGAAAGCTTTGGGTTCAAGAGCTCATGGTACACAACAGATATCCAGCTACATTACTAACAACAAGTCTTTGGTGGGGAATGCCAGCGTGAAAGTGCTCAACAGTTGAACCGATGTGATCAAACGTTTAATTTTAAACGACTGATTAGAAAAAAATTCATCTTTCTGTCAAAAGGAATGATCCAGTTACCTCATTGGATACAACTATTTTTTTTCCGAGTTTCTGCTTCTGAAATAAAACTAAAGAAGAGTTTACAGTTTATCATCAGTGGCGCAGCTCAGCTCACGTGACTGACAGGCGCCCTAAAGCTGTTGGAAAGGGAGTTTGATGAACACTTCATATCCAATGTAACCCTCGCCACTGATCAGCTTCATTACTCTGCATCAGGAACGGATGGATGAAGAAGTGGAGACTACATCTGTGTTGTGCACCATCTATGGGAAAAACTAATGTATTTCCATGATAAAGACTCCATTTGCCATTATCATTTGCACCCACTGTTATAAAGACGTAACTTTTACCACAGTGCATTTGTTTTGAGGCAACTTAATGGAGGGCAGACCTTTTCAACACTGTTTCTTTGCTCAAGACTTTTTACCATATACAAAGCAACAAGGTAATGAAATTATTCACAGTTACATAGCACTGCTGTTTAACACTTGACAACAAGCAAACTTTATAAATCCAGTTGGTACTGCAGTTCTGTAGCCTGCTATTTTTAATGTTACAGCCTGATGCTCTGAGACATGTCTGTAACTTCATCATTCAAGACATTTTTTTTCACTAGAGAAAAACACAGATCTCTCTTCACATACCACACCTGGAAGCTGAGAAATAGCAAATAACCTACTTTGGCACTGTTAACTTTTTTATGCTATGGATTTACAATCGAGCATATCTTTTTCAAGATTACTCAGAAAGTTCTCTCGGTCCCTTTACATCAAATGTTTGTCACCAAATTTATTCGCGCCAAATGCTTAAAACCGTGGAAAATCTCTGCAATTAGAAATTCAGGAGTGAATCAGTGAATTCAGACAGTATCTAATCCAACATTGGCTATCGACAGTCACCATAAATAAACATCCTTGTATAAGATAAAATTATGTAGCTGTGAAGCATTAAATTGTACTTTAGCTAAGCGTTCAGTAAAGCACATAACTTACACCTTTCATAGCATAGTATCAAGTTTGTCATAAAGGCATCTTTGTGGAGCATCTTTGCAGATGTCCTCAGATGTCCTCAATTTCTGCAAAGATTTGGAGACAGACCTCATACAAATATGCCCTCTGCTTTCAAATGCAGCACAAAATATGACAAAGCAGCGTTAAGATCCAGAGGAGCTAAGGGGTTGTAGAAATGAAAAGAAGAATCAGGTCATGTTTGATATTATGCAGAAAGTGTGCGAAGGGACAAGGGACTAAAACCAGCATTAATGCAACCATTAAGAGACTCTTTTCCCAGTCTGATTCATTAAACATCTCCAGATCTCACACTCAGAGCGAATCCCCCCTCGAGATGAAATTCTAATGTGATATTAAGAGAACTGGAACAATGGCAGCTTATTACCATAGGGCCCTGTACTTTGTGTGTAAACGCTTTACAAGATGCAAACTCTGACTAGCACAGCTCTCAAGAGTGCAACACTTCTTTGGATGTGTGTAAGCACAGCTTGTAAGTTTGTTTGTATGAGATGAGGCTGAAACTGCAGCTTCAGTCTGGAGCAGGGATCAGCTCTCAAGGAGCTCTCATGCTACACTGAGCAGAGACGGAGAGGAGAGAGCATCCAGCAGGCTACACACTTCACCTCAGCTGACATTGTACGGTTGTAAACTGAATTTATATTCAACATTTTTGAGTTTTTAACACAGGTGAAGCCGTTCAAGCAGCACATACTGCTGTAAAACTGTTGTATTTTTCAAGTTTCACATGTAGACCCTTTACAAATTGCTATGTGTCTTAAAATGGGCCTGGACTTACAAAATGCAGTGTGAACCACAATTTCCCAACCTCTCATCACCTTCTGAGTGAAAAGTTTATCACCTTGAAAACACTTCCACAAGCAACACTGAATATTCTTACTACATCCAATGAAGACTACCAGATTAAAAAAAAAAAACATCAACAAAGCACAACATGCTGTTTGGCATTTGAGCTAGAATACAAATCTCACACCATGACACCTTGAACGAGCCCTTTCAGTGTAGGTTCAAACAATCCCCCAAACATCTGTTGTTACCGCTGTATAGAGAGATTCAGTGCAATGAAATGTCAGCCAAAGTAAGAACAACACCTGAATTTAAAACTTGAGACAACACTAATCAACACTGGCTCACAAAGTCAACTGAAAATCAGCTGAGCTGCAAACACGTAATAATCGTTTGACCTATCGTTTTGTGACACATCTCGACTGTTTCTCTTTCTGCTGAGGGGTAAAAGATAACAGACCACTGGATTTTCAGCTAAAACAAGCTTGGTAAATTATATGTATCTGGAACTCTCATCAGAAAGAAGTTACTCATGTAGTAGTCAAGTGACAAATAATTTTCTAGCTCAGTGTTAAAATGAGAAATCTTAATGACATTAAAGGAACATCGGGGCTCCAGGCTCTTGAGGGATGGCTTCACTTTTCAAAGCAATAAGGTACAAGAACTCCCTTTTGCAATCTTTGGTGTAACCTCTGTTGAGTCCAACAGCAGCTATGATGGCAGATAATTACTGTTTGTCTCCTGTTAAGGCAAATAATAGTCTCATTCTAGTTTCTGAGAACTGTTTCTGCCACAACATAAACTCCACTTTGTGAATTTGCCAAATTTGCTTGTTTGGGACCTTTGTTTGCTAACTGCCCTGACAGTCCTGCTGCCTCATGATGAGGCTTCTCTGAAAAATAGTCTTTCTCCTTCTCTGTGGAGGAGGGGAGAGACTATTTTTAACACCATTTTCTGTATTCCGGCGTCAAACTCTCTTTTAGCAGCTTCAGACCATGTGACAGTCACTCATTTACATTGTGGTGCTGTAATTTGTTTCTGTTGCACACCTCAACTTTCAATTTAAATGAAAAACTGTCTGAGACACAGGTACAAGGACCAGGTACTACAGTGTGTCCTCATACTCTGTCTGTCTGCATGTTTGAGGTTGCTAGTGGGATCAATGACCATCTCAAAGTGTGATACTGACAGCCAAATGTCAGCCAGCTCCACTGCAAGCCCTTCTACCGCTGCTTAATTTATTACGTTTAGATTAAATCCGCTGAAATTCAATATTTTAATTGAATGTTTAGAGCCTGAGTGTTCAGTGATAAATTTCCATTGGCTCCCTGCGCTCCACTATCATGTTCCTCGGCCTAATTACATTTGCATAAATGATGTTCTTCATTATTATCTTGGGTGAGGTAGGCACTAGAGGGGTGAAGGAAAGAGCTGAGCAGTGTGAGGGGGCAAGGGCGTGCAGGAAGGACAGCTACATCAATGATCATTTTTTTTTCTTCTTGTGATGACCCACAAAAGTGCTGAGGGTATACGGCTCTCAAGTGAGGAGAGAGTGAGAGTGGGAGGTTTTCAGGGCTTCAGCCATATCAGGTCTCAGACCAACAACCACTCATAGTAACGACTCGACGGCCACAGTTCATCTCAGAACAACAGAGCCTGTTGAAGCAAATCAGTCTGTGACCTATTGTCTGGGATCAATGAAAAAAGAATCATCTCATCTAGATAATGTCAGGGAAATCTATTGTAAAGGCTGTACAGTTTATTATTAGTTGACCTTTACTTGTTGTCCATTTGTCATCATTACACGCAGTAAAACTCAAGCAGTGCTGGATATTATTACTTAAAGGGTGAGTCACAAAGTTGTACAACTTAATCTATCATAAATCAGTTTGTTTGGTATTGACAGTCATTGTGAAAAGCTTGCTAGGAGTGCAATGGAATATTAAAACTACTGCCAAATTCATCACCTTATAGCCTCTATTCCCGTATAGCCTCCCTTTAGTAAAGTCTTGTTAATAAAAAAAATCACCCAACAATTACACGATCAGTGCAGCTCAGAGCTAGCAGCTTGCTAACAGGTAAAAACCATCAGTGATTGAGAAACCAAAGAACCAGAGTTTATGAAGCCCTAAACTTGTCAAAAGGTGGATAAATGCAGTATACCTACATTTATGAGGTGGGAAGAATGACAAATCCAAGTTTTGCTAACATTTCTCCATTTAACATGTTAAATGCTTGTTAGCACATGGACCTTCCAGAATCTGCCTTTTGACTGTGGACTTGATAAACTGAACTGTAAAAAGGGGAAAACCCTGCAAAATCATCCATAAGGAACAATCTACATGGCAGGGATAATGGAACATCAGTGAAACTGGAGAGCATCTACATCAAATACAAAGACGTATTGGTGATGGGAGGAAGGTGGGCTTCAAACTTAGGGAAGAAAATATCACAAAGCGTCTGAGAGTAGGTCACAGAGGTCTCAGTCCCACATTATACATAATGGACAAGCAAAAAGAAACTGCACACACTGTAACCAGCAAGTGACAGTTAAACTTCGCTTCAAGAAATAAGACAAACAGAGGAAGAACCTGTTCAGTCATTAACGAAGGCAGTACACCACAATTTTACATTAGCAAGGCTTTTTGGAAAATCAGAAAGTAAAGCAAAGTCTAACTTGAGTGATTAGATTTGACTTTGTATGTAATATTGACGTACGACAAATTTTTATCACTTTTGGTGGGTACACACCGTTACTGTTCGTGAGACAAACTGAGTGAAATAAACGAGTGCTGTTTTTCTACCGACTTGTTGCTTGTTCCACACTCAAGTCCGGTTAGTGGGGGTCATGCACTAATAAGTTGGTTTGCCAATAGCCAACAGACACTAACGATCCACTGATGGAGAGATCATCCCATATTTCATTGAACAAACATGGCTGTAAACACTTGAAAAGATGGAGACCCAGCCCCGTGCAAAAACGCAAGTCAAAACTTTTCTTGACTTCTCAGATCAGACAGCATTCTTAGATATTCCTTATCATTTTACCCAAACACAGTGACCGAAGACTAGCAGAGAAAGAGGAATATTAAAGAAGTAATTTATTTACTTTTGTTAACTACTTGTTAATTGTTTTCACAAAAACAGAACAGGAGTTTGAGAGTTAATTCAACAGCACTCTTGTTGGAGAGCAGTGAGAAAAACACGTGAGGTTGATAGATTGACCACACCATCCCCACATTAAACCACACTGAGGCTCTGTCAGACTTGAAACTGATGGTGGTATGTAAGGTGATCCCTGGTAACAGTAACACCACTTGTGGTTGTATGTACACAGTGCATGAGAGCTCTGAAGTGGGTGTCCACCACTGATGCCGACAGGGTGTGGGAACAAAATGTTCCAGAGAAGAAGGAGATGAGCAGAGAAATGAGACAGCTTGCCAGAAGGCAACTTTAACCACTTCTAACAAGACAAAGACTGGCTGAGCTATTTGACAGGTGAGTGGTTGATTGTCGACACCAAAGCAAGAGGTAACACTCAAAATGACGAACTCACATTTTTAAACATTGCTATTAAAATTTTGTTTGAAAATCTCTGTTTCAAAATTTCAGTTTAAAAAACTTCCCACTAACACTGTAAAATTAATATTCTTAAACTCAGAGTGAAGTAGATTAATTTGACCGAAGTCTGCAGAGAGCAAACACATGGAGAAGTAGAACAAAGGCAAACAATAAAAACTGTTATTTTTCTCTGGATATCAGAGGAAATCTAACTTTGTCTCTAGAAATTTATGGAGGTGTTCTAACAATTTTGTAAAATGTGCCAGACTCCTTTCCATGGATTGATTTGATATGACGTGACGTGACAAAAAGTGTGAACACGACTGAGAAAGACCAATCATATCACCTCAATGTTATCATCTTATTTTCAAATACCATGACAATTTATAAAAGCTGTTCACGCTTGGTTTGGCGTCTCTGAAAGAAATAAACGTAAGCTAGTTCAGTGTTAGTTTATGAATGCCTTACCACTATAATGGTAAAATTTATGATGTTACTGCAAAAACTCAGCGTGATTTCCGTTCTGCTCTATCATAAATGGAAAAGGTACTGTATCATGTCCAATTTGGTAAGAAACTGAAAGCCAATATTTGAAGCCAAATTTTGAATAGAAATCTTTATTCTCCCTGAATATGAATAATTAAGCGCATGTCTAGCACTCAAGGCACAGATTTTTTGAGATGACATCAGCACTAGTTTTTGTTTTTTAACATCTGCTGCTCTTTGATTAAAAGCCTGCTCACATTTTCACCCACAGGACTTCTCAGGAGCAGTAGCTGGGCTCCAGATTTGATGGCAAGACCCCATCATGAACTTCAAAAAGGCTTCCTTTTCTTTGCAGCAGAAATCACTGCTGTAACGTCTCTCTTTCATCGCTTTGGAATGCTCTCTCTGGTTTGTCCCGGCCTCTGTGCTTCTACTTCTTCCTCTTTGCCCTCCTGCTGAGAAGAGTAAGTGAGAAAAATGATTAAATCATATTTTGTGGGAGTGGGGGCTGGGCAGGACAGACGGGAGCTCTTAAAACAACACTAGGTACATCGTCAAAAAGCAATTTTGGCACTTAGGTTACAGCCACTGACGGGCCGTTACACAGCGCCCCATGGCGAGGGGCTGGTGGTTAAAATATGAGCAGGGCTAAAAGGAGCTCCTTATAGTGATTGAGGAGGATTCCCCACTGGTTGAGGAGAGCTGGAGGTTAGAGCCCAGAAAGATTCACTGCACTTTGCTCTGCTGGACTGGATAAACCTGTCTTCTAGATTCTCCCCAAAACAATGTGTGTGACGCTGTATCATATGCTTCAATTACAACTGACTTACACAATTCAGAAAAGTTTTTTCAAGCTCAGAGGGTGCTCTCAAATTCAGCTCAACTATGCTTTTTATTGACTCCAAACACATTTCCAGATGGAGATCTTCTCCTCCAGTATAAGGGAGGCCAGTTATTCTCATACCCCAACAAGAGCAGGGAAAACGATAGCATAATTTGTCTGCTTAGGGAAGCTCCTGTCCCCACTAAAGCTTTGTTGGAATTAAAGCCCATAGAGGGTGGAGAGGCCCCAGGGGAGCCTGGTGTTGTCTAAAAAGTCTGGAGTAAAGTTACCAGAAAACCCCGTCGCCTGAACAAGACCCCCACTGTGACCCCTAAACAACCCAGGGATGGTCAGATATAGGTCTGTACAGGTGAGGATTGAACAAAGCTCTTTATAAATGTGAGACAGTCAGTGGGGCTATTGTCAAAGGGTTCATCCAGAAGGTTATCAGTAGGTCAAGTGTCCTCTTAAGGGATCCAGTGTAATCCCAGCACTTTACGGATATCTTCCAACTTTTTCTGTTTTAATGTTCCAGGTATTGCTTTGATACAACTCTGTAATTCGATTGGATTATTCTTTTTTCTTCCTTTCTCACTCCTTCATCACTGCAGACTTCAAAGCCGGGCCTTGTGACAGGCAGTCATGCCGAAAGGCTGTCACTGGCTGACTTCAAACACTGCCATATAATGCCACATTGTCATAACTAGCTACCTGGGCCTCCCGTTATGATGTGAAGATGATATGCCCCTTTTGACCTCAAAGTGCCTGATTTTTTTTATGCTTTTCAGTCTTTTAAGTTATAGGCTGAATGCTTCCTTCAAATAGCTGGAAATCAGCTGGAAACAAAGAATCAGTATGTGGATGCTGTATAAAGTATTCAACTGTTGAAACCTTATTATTTTGTTGTGTACTTTGAGGTTTTTTAGCTGATACATGAGAAGTGTTTTACTGTCACAGTGTCAGCTTTAAGGATGACATCCATAATCAAAATAATCACTTTGAAAGAGTTTTATTTTAGCTATATCAACATTAAAAACCATCATTCTTGTAAAACAGAACATCTCTGACTCTCAAAGTTTCCTTTGTTAGCGATAGAGTGTGGCAAACATAATGTACAATACAACTATAGTGACACCTCTGTAAACTTTTAGCTTGCTTAGATAATGAGCAAATTTATTTCACGCATAAGTAAGATGATGAATAAGTTAGTCCCACTTCCTGGTGCTGTTGTGGTCAGTCATTTGACTGTTGTAAACAAGAATCAAGCTTCTTACTTCTGTGCTGACATGGCTGCTTAAAAATGTAACTCACCACTTGGAAAACATTCTCTTTCTCTTTTGACCATTGTATATATTTACGACTGCCTGTCTCAGGTCGTTACATCTCTAGGTCATCCGTACTCAGTGATCAGGTCCAAATGAAGACGCACATGTGGACATTTCTCACAATTATTTCTTCCACATTTGTCACTGTCTCTGCCTCTCCTTCACCCAATCTTCTGTCTTCTTCCGCCTCAACAAAACTTTCCCCTGTCACGGCACATTAAAAGTGGTTTACATGTGCATGTCCAATGCGATGAATATGGATGTGACCTCTTTCTTTGGCGCCTGGTCGCCCGTCTGCCCTCTCGCCAGCACCCCCCCCCCTTTAACCCCCAAGGCACAAGACACTTCTCAATGAGCACAGCGTGCACAGGAGACACAGCCTCAACCCTGCTGAAATCACACACACACCAAGGAATGACATTCATAATCATAGACACACACACACACGCACACACACACACACACACACACACACACAAATGCATATATATACATACATGCACACATACACATGAACAATCCTCTCATGCTCTGGTTTTCTCTTTCTCCACTGACCTTTGGCTGTGTTTTACATAAAAATAAAAGGAGACAGGGGGAGTAAAGGCCTCAAGACTGAGGTGAAGGAGGATGATGATTTATAATTCATGATTTCGACACTTCTAATGAAACAGAGGTCTCTTGTCTATGTCTTTATATGTGAAAGTTCAAGGCTCATACACATGTAGTACCATGTGTTTGAATATGTTGCATGTATCTGTACATGTATTGGTCTGGGAATCTCAGAGTAGCAGTGTGTATATCTGATTTATGAATGAAATAAACACTGTGCTTATTTACCAAGGCGATTCCAATTACTTCCAGTATTCAAGACAAATAAATGAAGATTATGTGAACAGCAATTTTACGTGCATGAGGATATAAAATGAGCTCACAGTGCTATTCCTCTACATAAACTTGTTTGAGTGCTTTCACATGATTTCCTTCTTCACTTTTTTTCTGAATACTCTGTTGTGAAAGAATTTTGTTTGTGTGTTGCACATTTCATCAACTTTTGCATGCTTCCCTGGGCTATGATACTATTAAATCTTCTGTTTTAGCTACATTTGGATGATTATGTTAATTTTGTTGATCTTTTTTGATGTTTGCACTTTGCATTAGAATTTTTGACCAACTTTAGATGAATTAACATTTTTTAAACAGAGTATTCATCAATATTCTTCTTATTTTGTTTACATTTTTACATTTTTTTTACATTCTTGCATGCTCACTAGCTATTTCAAATGTCACTTTTCAGACAACTCTGTTTTATTTTTAGTCATCCATCACGGTAAACATTTAACTGTATCAAGAGAAGTGCAAAAAGTTTTAACAACACGTCTTGTTTTCTAACACATGACAGGTTACGAGTGACATCTGTTAACTCTGGGTCAATCACGCTCAAACAGAAGACTTTTACATTTAAGGTTATGTTGTAAAATTTTTGCATCACATTACAAGGAACTTCTTTGATATTTTAACCATACAGACATGAATAAATAAATGAAATATAAAAATTAGACAAATCTTTGTACATGTCTTTTTTTAATTCTCAAAGCTCAGATTTGCTGACTCTAATTGATAGTGGTTATCTTAACAGGACTAATTAGACAATAGTGTAGATGATGCTGGCTTAAGCAATTAGCACTCAGAGGATGAGCTCAGTCTAATAAACCAAGGCTCCTCACCGGCACGTAAGATGTGAGATGGCAGATTATGGTACACCCGACACACTGAGGGTGTAGGGGGTTCAGCATTAGTCTAATGATCAGATACAAATCCTGTGTGTCAAACTGAGATTAGAAATGGTGTAAATATAGTCAGGAAAATAATTATTTTGAAGGAGGTCTTGTTCTTGACAAAGTTATCACTGGACCTCCTCTATTTCTTGTTGTTAGTCACATTAACAGGGAAACGACCAGAAACTAGAACAAAATGCCAAAAATGAGCAACTCCTGTCTTCTGTGGTGTACAAAAAGGGGGAACATTCATACTTGCTCATGTTTTTTTTTTTATTTTTTATCTATTTATTTTTGAAATTCCAGTAAAACTTTAAGTTTTGATATGTTAGAATTTTTTTGTCTGTGACAAAGACTGGTCAGAAAATTTGAAACTCGTTCGATCTGAAGAATGTTTGCATCTACTTGATAGTGGTGACTTTGTTTAACTGTGGAAAGTGGTTATACCTATAAACAGAAGCTAAACAAAGGCAAATTTAAGGCAGCCTTACTAATTTACAGGCAGTATGCTCTTTAGTTGTTGCACAACTAATCATCTCACATTGAAAAAATGTTTCTTTTTTTTAAGTGACAAAGATGCAAAAATATAAACCTTGACATTCTGATAATTTGAGAATTAATAGTTGCTGCTGAGAAGTATAATGTTAAATTTTTCAATGGTACTTTCCCAAATAAAATGTCCCCATTTCTGATATCTAAAATTTCCTCAAAGCAGAATAAGAAGGATGTGAGGCAGAAGGGACGGGGAGGAGGAGGGAAATTACACATTGTAGCTAATAATGTCCTTGAACTCCGGTCTTTCCCAAGCCTGCTGAACAATATCCCCTCTGTACCGGTTCGTGACACGGCAGAAGAGCAAAGACGTTCTCAGTGCTGTGGCACCACTAGACCGACACAGCGGCATGGCGAGTGTCTGGGGTTGAGTCATGAGTCAAACACGTCTTGCCAATCTATGAATGTGTGTACACAGAGCAAAGGGGGTTTACTACTGTATGATTACTCATGTGAGGGAGGGGGGTACTCCGAGGCAGGATGTGGTTGAAAGAGTTGAGGGCAAATAAGGCCCTTCTTACAATGTGTTGTTTTCTCTTTCTTCCCCTTCACACACTGAAACACATTAATACAGAGTCACATTTCTAAATCTGCTGGGTTGCGGACGAATGAAAACAGATATATTGATGTTGCAAGCGAATAAATGCAAGATAGATGTATGCATGCAAACCATCTCTCTCTTTCTTTCTCTCTCTCTCTCTCTGACACACACACACACACACACACACACACACACACACACACACACACACACACACATACACCAAAAACAGAACCATCTATATTATCCATCATTTGTCAGTACTGGTTTCCCTCACTGGCACTGTCTCTGAGTTATGAACGGAGCAGAGAAAGTTCAGATCCCAAATTCCTTTGGCTACGATTTGTTTTCTTTCCCATTGATCACCAAGCAGCTGCTGACTGATTCTCAGCATAGCCAACATAGCCACAATGTTTTCTTAGCATTTCAGACATGCAGACAGACATGGTGAGAAAAGAGGAGAGGTGAGAAATGGGAAAGGGAAAAGAAAATGGAAAGAGTAAGGGAAGAGTTTATAGGAAAGAGACGGTTCCTTAAAGTAGCTTGTGTTTGGCTTATACTTGGTTTATGGTCAAATATTAAACATAAGGTCAGTTATCCATGAACTCAACATGAAATTCATGGCAGCAATAATGTATTTTTTTAAATGACATTAAAATTCTCTAGGGAGCCAAGATAGAATCTAAGGTTTTGAAAGAAAGAAGTTCAAAAGGCCATTTTTCAACTATCTTGCAATTTTTGGAAGCAGTTTGATCATTTAAACTGAGGATGTAAGAATTTAGGTAACTTAACAGTTATATATTGTCTCCATGATGTACACTCTATTAAAGACATCAATATTTGTATTTGGTGTGATGGCCATATGTTAAATTACAGTGCAGCCAATCACAACTGAGCAAAGCTGAAGCTTTAGTAAGTGAACCACAATGCTATGATGCTCTGTGACCTCTGTAAACAAGCACAGATGACTGATGGTATTGAGTAGTGTGGTGTGATTTAACAGTATTTTGACATAAAAAAAACAAAAACAAAATTGTATATAGACTGTTAGGTTGAACTGACATGTAACCACTTGAATCAGAGGTGGATGTTAACCTGCAAGAAGGACTGAAGGCTAGTTGTTCCAGCTCTGCTAATGGTAGCCACACTCTGACATTGTCTATCAACAGACTGTAATCCTGGGCCCAGCCGTGTTTAATCAATTGAGCTCAGAGTTAGACTTTTAATAGTTTTTTTCTTGCTATTGGACTAACCAGCTTATCAAAGTTTAAATCTTGGGTATTTATTCATCATAATCAGTTCGACTGCTTGTGCTTAAACCAGTTACCAACAAGATTTGATTCTACGGTGATCTTTTCACAGATTTAATGGGGAAGGTTTCTGCCTGCAAATAAGAATTTAAAAGGAAGTCAAGCTTGCCTTGAAGCCATCCCTTTTTGTGTGTCGCCATCTGATCTTGTCCTCTCTAAATCATCTCAGTAAACATCCAAACTTCTGTCTGTGGGGCCAACTGGATGAGGCAGACATTTAACAAAGCCTCCACTGTTGTTCGTCTGCCAGCAGCAACCGGCTCCAATAAACTCATGTCCTTAATGTGTTTGCTCCTCTGCTTACTTTGTATTTTCAAGCTATCACAAGATGCTGATAGATAGCTGATGGTTTGCTCGTTACAGTGATTCAAACTAGGTATTGATTACATGTATTTGGGGGAACAGTAACCTGTTGGCTGCTAAGTTGCTAATGACACATCAGTCATTAGGATCATTTCAGCTCAGCTTCCATTTTAAGGAGAAGGGGGGTAAATAAGGTTATTTCTCAGTGAAAGAGCAGAAACAGTTCAGGCATGGATGTAATATTCAATAAATGATATGGAATAAACATAGAATTTCCTGTATTTGTTACTACAGTCATTTCCTCCTCCTATTCATCCTTGGCCCCAGAGCCGCCTTCTTCCTTCCTCCATCTCTCCATCCCGTCTTTAATAAACGAGCGCTGGTGGTAATTGCCCAGTCTGGGACGACATCATTACTCATTCAGATGTCCAATAACGCTGCAGCACCCTCAACACACATGCAAATGTACACACACACACACACACACACAAACACACACAAACACAGGGCGGAGGCTCTGCCTGCGCATTCGGATCCATATCATTGATCTCTCTCCCCCTCTCATACACCATTTTTCATATTCAATGAATGACTTGTAGATTTGGCTGCTCGATACAGATATGTCTCAATTAAGTAGTGCAGAGGCTGTGTATTGACATGCATCTGGCAGAGGAGCAGAGCTGCAATGAAGGCAATGGTCAGAAAGTATGGGCCTGATATTTAGAAAGAGTGTGTGATCATTTTAAAAGACTTTCTTTCAGAATATCTATTAAATCAGCCCAAAATCCAAAAGTATTTTTTTCTCTGTAAGAAAGACTCAGGAAACTGGCTAACACTGGCAACCCTATGAGCGTCCAGAGATGAAAGGGTCATAGGTCAAAGCCACAACATCTGGACAAAAATAGACTTGCTAAACCTGGATGCTAGAGTGAGGCACAGCTAGCTAACAGCATGTCACAGCATAGCCTGCTGGATCCAAGCAGCTGATGAGATGTGGTTTCCTCGGTCTCTGCTGTCAAACTCCCCACAGCACCTGAGGGAAAACAGAGCAGCCTGGGAAATGAGAAAGTGGTCCAGTGATTGTGTGTTTAAAGACGGATACACTACACACTGAGTGTGAAGGGAGTACTGTTTAGTGTTGGTGAAAGTTTGTTTTTATAGCATTATTTTGCAATCATTGTTTTACAATTCAATGCAAGAATTTTCTCAACTGTCTCAGAAGAATAACACCGACTTAAATCTATCTTTGAATCATTTTGTCATATCTGGGATACCGTGAAAAGCTAGGAGAACAACACAAAACTTTTTTTTTTTTTTTTGGCAGTGGCTCAAAGGACTGTGGGTTAACCCTCTTTTGGATAGCAGAACTCTGAGATCTAAATTCTAATCAAATACTGATGATGAATCCAATCAACTTTGTCCTTACATGTCCGAACAATCATTGAGTCTCATCATCTTTAGGACAGGTAATGTTGACATTTGTCAGCAAAAAATTAAATGAATAAAAATCACAAATATTATCATTTTGATTCCAAGAGCCACAATAATTGGTGCATTTTTTCCAGAAAAAAAGGCTGCATGATGCCAAAACGAAATTTTCAAAGGACACAATAAACTCCCTTTATTACAATCACCAGGTTGTGAACCCCCAGAGTATTTCATATTATTTTAAGAGTAAAAGAATCATGTCAGAATAAACACAAACATGATGTGAAAATGATTTTTCCCCCAGTTATCTGGCACAGTTTTTATGTGCCTTTTGAGGCTGCAAAAGCCCCCAAAAACGTTGGATAGGCACAAAGACAGGGAGAGACAGTCTTCATCTTAACCCTCGAGCCACACATAAAGGGGCCACTGGCTGAGTAAAATCTAGGAATGTGCCATCTTTTATGAGGGGGAATGGAGAGAGTAACTACACTCTGCTTCATAAAAAGCATGTATATACATATACTGGATAACTGTACATGTCAGTGCAACTCGTAAATCTCTGAGCTGGGGCTGTAAAGAGGCCAGGATGAAAGACCTGATTGGCTTATTTTGACTGATCTTCAGGTGAAGAGTTATTTTTGCCAGTGGACAGACATTTCTGGCAGACGCTCGGGAATTCACTGTCAGCTGAGTGTTAATATTAACTGTCCATAACAAAAGTGTGTTAGTGTGTGGAGAAAGGTGGTGTAGCCTGACACTGTGCAGACACCTGTGGGATATCACAGCCAAAGGAGTGTACATGGTGTATGCTTGCACTTAAAGGTTACACAGTAAAATGTGTTATGTCTGTCACTGAGACTATATAGTCTCTTTGCAGGACTTTATTGTTCACTTATGCTAAAATAAAGTCAAATTTAATTTTCACTTAAATGTGCAAAACTACACTCTGTTTTTTTGAATTTATGACTCCACACATGAACAATTAAAAGGAAAGTACATCACTTTGCCATGTATTGTTGTACTTTACTATATTTTAATGCAATGTATTTTTTTTATGACGTATTTAATCTTTGGTAAAATACCCCTAGCATTAGTGGTGTTGTTGCTATTTGTAGTGCTAGTGTTTTAGGGTTAATCAAACAACACAATGTGCTATAATTGATCTAATAAAAGCTCACTGTTGTTGTTTTAAGTCATCTTCACTCATGCCTGGATCATAACATTTGAGGATTAGTGTTCGTCAGCTAAGCCTGTTTTGAAAATAAAGTCCAAAAACATTCAAGAAACTTTAATCCACACCCAGAACTGGACGTAGCTGAGAATATGAAGCAGTCAGACAAGACAACAACTGCAGTTCTTCATCCTGATCGCTCTTCACACATCCTCACATCAAGTCCCTCTTCCTTGCTCACTCCCTCTTTCCAATCTTCTTCTCTTCTTCTTCTTCTTCTTCTTCTCTCCCTCTTTTTTTACAGGCTTTAGGAATGCGAGGTCTCCTTAGTGATTTATAAACATACACATAATAGATGGGCGGCTGTAGTTTAAGCGGTGATGAAGCATTCTCTCTCTGGGACACAGCGCTGGCCTGTGTGTGATTTAAAGGGCTGACATTTATGGCTTGCAGGCCTATTATTCAGAGTGACTGTCTGTGTACAGAGTGGCGTTTTACAGCGGCTACACAGAGGTGAGCCCAAAACTAAGCTAGTATCTGACATAGACTGAACATGAGGGTGAGCATACTACTGTATCACATGATGCAAGAGCGGTACAAGAGAATATGGTCTTTGTTTTTTGATAATCTTTATTCTTACGTCACAATGCTATACAGCTGTAAAATTTAACACAATTCAAAGTTCTGCTACTTCTTTCTATAAGTAATACCAAATTATTCCTTCTTCAGTCATGTGGTTTACGGTTTAGTTTGCCGAAAAGCAGTATGTTTACAGCAGGTAGTTATTACAGCTAGGTATTTAATCATGAATTGGAAGCTCAGTTGTGCTGTTCCAGTGCATTGTTTCGCATCCTGCATTAATTATGAATGTCTTCTATTTGATTGCGGTACAAACTAGGCCCAAATTATCCCTTTCACAGCTAACTGCGCTACTTTGTTTTCACATAACCCATAACCTACCCGTCTGCCACCAACGTGCAGTGGATTGCAATCGACGACTCAGTGGCCCACATCACTATCCGTCCAAGATAATAGATGACAATAATGGGAAACTGTCCCCAAGCACTCGTTTGGAGTCTTCCTGCCCATTTACTGATACCCTTCATATTTAATTCCCCTCCTATAGCCAGGAAAACAGACACTTCATGTCCATCTAGAGGGAGCACATTTACAATAAAAGGCCACTTGAATCCTGGGCTCACGTTTCCTCCTCACAGTGGCGGGACATAAACCTCCGAGCCAGACCTCATTTTCTCGGCGCCATCTCCCGGACACTGCTACGAAAAAAATCAATAGGGCAGCACACAATCCTCTTAGCTTTGGAAGATGTTGTGAACTGTCTTTGTTGAAAGAAAATAGGACATATTTTTCAACTTGACTTGTTTTTCACTTTTGATTTTTGGTATTTTGATTTCCTTATTTACCAAGAGTACAGGTACTCACTTCTTGCTGGATCAGCATGAAGCTATGTATACGGCTCTTGTTTTCTTGACGCAGGTCTATGACACAAGCAGTCTGTTGTTGTGCATTATGGTGACTGTAACTCAATTCGTCCAGCAGTGGAAGGAGACATAATTCAATCGTCTTCCAGAGATAAAGATCCCTAGAGCAGGGCGGAGAGATCTGCTTCGCCTGTATCAAGTTACGCTTCAGAGATTAGCGCGTAGCATGTAGGGTTTAGCTGGTAGCTACACTGAATCAAGGCTGACTGTGATTCACATAGTCAATAAAGCAGGTTGGCTTATTGCATCATTGTGTTCACAATGGTTTAACTGTCACAACATAACACAAGTACTTTCATAAAGAGTGCCTTCCAGGCTGGGGTGCCTAACTGTGTCTGTGTGATAAAGTCTGACTCATCCACAAGGTTTCTTTGACATAAAAATTGATTCCACTGAAGTGATGCTCATGAGCACCAATAAACAACATTTAAGTGTGAAAGGGTAAGGGAAGAAAAAGACGAGAAAAACTAACATAGAGCATGATCTATCAGGTTAAGTGCTGAATTAACCATTAACCATTAAACACAGCCAGGCAATTCATGTTTCAAAAAAATCATGTCATTATTAAAATACCCCTGTTTCTGATTTCAGGACTAGCAGTGATTAACTGCGAAACTGACTCATGTTGTGGCTTTCCCAAAAAAAAAGAAATCATTCAAAGAACCAATGACAGATTTCGGAAAACAGCGTAAAATGAAAGCTAGAAGATCTTAATTTGGCAAGAGATTTTATACCCCTGTGCATCTCCTGGTGTGTGTGTATGAATGCGTATGCATGTGTTTGTGCACACATTCCTCCTTAAACAGACTCCCTTCAATCTTTTGCTCTCACAGCATATTGCCTTCTGCTGTACATCACTCTGACAGCAGGGACTCTGGCAGAGGCTTGAGGTGGAAGAGGTCTTATAGGTTGCCTCATGTGATGGACAGGAATAGTATGGAATCCCCAAACGGAAGTAACCCCACATTGACCTCATCCAGTCATAACCTTTGTGACCCCCTTAGTGAGAAACCTTTGACCTCGTATGCCTGATTCTGCAACATTAAAATCAAAAGTGGGTCAAAGTATTAAGGAACAGCTGCATTTAGCTCCTTGTGGCTCAGAAGTGACTTCTTCCATTACAGCTATTAGTAAGTGTTCATCTGGCTGACATGTTTGGAAATCTAATATGAAAGTTCAAAATATTTAACCTTTCCAGATATTTTGGAATGCAATATATCATTTTTGACACTACCTTAAATTATGGGGAAGTCTTTAGTGTTTCATGAGCATGTTCACATAAAATATCACAATTGTCAATTATTACAGCACACTTACCCCAGAGTATGAAGGGTTTAAAAGCAATATGTGTGCTACAAACAGAAGCTACTTCTACTTCAAGCTAAACGGCAGGGATATTCCCTCACTCCAAATGCACCAACAATGCATCCAGAAGCGGTATGTGAATTAAAGCGGTTGGGTGATTGATGACTTAAAATATAACAGAGAAGATGTTTGCATCATCTTTTGGGAGGATGTGATCTAGTTTATTCTCCCATGCGTGTGAATACACACAGGTATGAGGATGATCTGTAAACAGTCATGAAAAACACTCACACAAACATTCGTTCAGACACCACTCGCCACATGTAACCACATTAATCCAAAACCGGCGGCATCTTAAAATACTCCCTTGAGAGCTCGTTGGAAGAAAAATTACAAAGGAAGAAAGTGTGTGTGACTGCTCATGTGTGTGTGTGTGTGTGTGTGTGTGTGTGTGTGTGTGTGTGTGTGTGTGTGTGTGTGCGCGCACTGTACCCAAAACGCACATCCTCTAAATGAGCTCCATGCAATATTAAAGGATGCAAAATTAGTCTGCGAGTAAGAATGCGCTTGAAGCACCACTGGTGACTGACCTTCCAAGGGCACCATGGGAAATAAGAGGACTGGGCATGCAATTGTAACACAGACCACTGGATATTGTTTCTACTACCAAACCTATCCATCACTTATCCCACAACATGTTAATGTTCCTCCAGCCATCCACAGGGAAAACCTACACAACCAGAGGGGATGGTGGACATATTGACCATACTACCATGGCGACCATTCTCACTCCACAAGCTCATCAAACTCTGGGTGTGTTTTAAAGTAAATTGTCACTGTGTAGTGTCTTGAAGCAAGAGCTTACACAGGGATTTGTGTGCTAATTAATGACCCAATAAACACTGATGAGCAAAGTGCAACACAATCTGAAGCAGAACATCAGCAAAAGCTCATCTGCAGGTTACCTTTAAGTATCTTGATTCAGCGTTTGTTCAGATTAGCTGACTCGTCATTCTTCCCTGAAAACCCAAATGTGTTGCACATTCAGAACAGCAATCATGGGAGTTGTCTCTGAAAGTAAATTTCATATATTCTTCAACATGATTTCAGTCTTAATGCAACAGCGGTGAGACTCATGAAAAACTCAGGAGACATGTTCTTGTAGAGTGATATTAAAAAAATCTGCATTCCTTTTCTATCTTTTGGGACCCTTAAAGTCTCAGGCACAAGTCCATTTCATGTATCAGGTCTGATTCTTTTGAGTAGAGGTTAAATCCTAAAACATCCAAAAGAATGTGTCATCTGAGACACATGGTGAAACAAATCCGTTACCTCTTCAGTACTTTTATCCTGATTTTTGTGTCTTTCATTTCAAGACTTAGTTTTCATCGACAGTAATACAGAAGTATTGTAAATCTGTGTTGAGATAGTGATGGTGGTGAGTGGGTATTTCAGGCAGAGGTTGGAGGAGCACTTAACACAGCAGGCAAATGTTCCAGGTTGTGAGGGTGTGTAGTGTTAACGAAGGGGGCAAGTCAGGATGAGATCAGCCTTCACCTTGGAACATGACAGGGTCTGGTTTTACTGCAGCTCTTACTGCCCCTGAGGCTGTGGTTGGATAGATGAATTGATGTACAGAAGGATTGTTGGATGATTATATGGACGTACAGATAGACAGACAGTTAGCCAGAAGACTGTGTATATATGCACATTGTGAGAGAGGCCAGAAATGAGCAATGAGAATAAAGGAGGAAGAAGGAGGAGAGGCAGAGGGTGAGTGTACAGTCCAGCTCTGTCTTTTATTGCCCCATTCCAGCAGATGAGCAGCATCAATCTTTACCTCGCCACTGGGATAAGGCCTGGCTGCTGCTATCAGCATGCTGGGGGGGATAGGAGGGTGGATATAAAACACACTCATGTGTTACGTGCCATAGTTTGTGTTGTGTGTTTTCTCTGTCCTCTGTACGTCTACAGGTACAGCTCAGGCGTTCGCTTCAGCAGCAGGCGATTGGGCTCAGACAAAGCTGATTGACAAGCAGGTGGGGGAGTACTGAAGCACGAAAGAGAAAGCAGTTTCAGCCTTGTTTTGTCTCCCAACGACTTACACCTTGTGTTGTTTTCATCAACGAAAATTAAGGCTACATATCGTTGTCAAAAAAACCTTCATGACATGACAATGACATGACATGACAATGACATGACATGACAAAAACAATACGGTCACGGTTATGTGATGGTCATGTAATGAAAACTATGATCACATACATATTGCAATATTGTTGACAAATACACTGCCCGGCCAAAAACAAATTTGCCACCAAATGAGGTCACACACTTTAATATTTGGTTGGACCGCATTTAGCATTGATTTCAGCACACAATCACTGTGGCATTGTTTTGATAAGCTTCTGCAATGTCACAAAATTTATTTCCATCTAGTGTTGCATTTATCTTTTACCAAGATCTTGTATTGATGATGGGAGGGTCTGACCACTGCGCAAAGCCTTCTCCAGCACATCCCAAAGATTCTCAATGGGGTTAAGGTCTGGACTCTGTAGTGGCCAATCCATGTGTGAAAAAACATAACTCATGCTCCCTGAACCACTCTTTCACAATTTGAGCCCGATGAATCCTGGCATTGTCTTGTCTTGGAATATGCCAGTGCCATCAGGGAAGAAAAAGTCCAATGATGGAATAACCTGGTCATTCAGTATATTTAGGTAGTCAGCTGACCTCATTCTTTGGGTACTAAGTGTTGCTGAACCTACCCTGACCAACTGCAGCAACCGCAGATCATAGCACTGCCCCAACAGGCTTGTACAGTAGGCACCACAGGCATGATGGGTACATCACTATACTTGCCTCTCTTCTTACCCTGATGAGCCTATGACTCTGCAACAGGGTAAATCTGGACTTGATCTTCCAGTTTTTAATAATGCATTGGACAGTCCTTAACCCACTCTTCATAGTTTCTGCAATCTCCTCATATGTTTTCTCCACTTAATGCATGCTAATGATTTAGCCTTTCTAAAACAGTCTAACATCTTGTCCATGACCACAGGATGTGTCTTTCACCATGGTTGTTTAAGAAATGAGAAGTTACTCATTGTATCAGCTGGGGTAGGTAGGTAGGCAAACAAAGGCAACATCACTTCCTCAGTCCTCACTCGCTCTGCATCATCATTTAGAAGACGCTATGGGTTAACATCCATGGCAAGTCAAGACTAAAACTAAAATGAAAGTTGACATTAAGACTAGACTAAAGGTAGAATTAAATCAGGCTGCCAAAAACAACGCTAGTTATGCCTTCACTGGATGGAATGGGTTTCTTCATGCCTTTTATTTTAAGCTAATTTAGAGTAATTCTGCTTTAGTGTAGTTAAAAGATACTGGGTTTCTCCCTTATTTTTATTTCATTCAATGAATCATTTACTTGGTATGCTAGTTCTTTTCTTCTTTCCTGGGTTATTTCTTTTTTTATTTGTTTATTTTTAAATGATGCTCTTCATAACCCAAAAGGAGACAAGATTGTGCTGACTAGATAACACTGCAAAACCATTGAAGCAATGGACAAACTTCAAAACATCAGGGAAGAAAGATGTCCCATCACGAGAAAATTCACACATCAGCATCATTTCCTATAGTAACAAATTTCAAGTCAAGAACATACAGATCTCAGTTTGTGTATTTACCTTAAGTCACACTGTTCACATGTATGAAATTAATAAAGCAAGATAGATGATGGCATTGGTGTGCATGTTGATGTGTGCATGTGGTTGTGGGGTACGTGGTTGTGGAAGCAGGACACGCAGCAACATAGAAAATGTTTTGAATTATACATTCCTGCCATCAGTGACAAATTGGGAGAGGGATTTGTCATAAATCATACACATGCCGTGCTGCCGAGCTAGAGAATTGCTTGGTGGGCAGCAGCTTGAGATTTAGGGGTGTGTTGTTGCCTTGTCTGGAGCCTCAGCCTGGAGCCACACCTCTGCCACATACTTTACTGTGTGAGGTATATGTTATTTCCAACATAGCTGACAGTGTAAGCTTCAAATGTCTCTGTTTCTGCTTAATTTGTTTCATGGAACCTCTCATCACCTTGTGCACCTTTGATCGTGCATTGTTAAAAGTTTCTTAGTTTTGTCAGCTGGATTTTCTGTAAAATGCTCTGGGATCTTTTTTTTTTTTTTTAGATAAACCCTTAATTAAAAATTCTAGAGGACCAAGATATATGAAAAGTGTATGATTTTGTGTTTCAGAGTATTCTTCCACTTGAGAAACAGCTAAACTTTTTTTTTTTTTACAGTTTCAGCCTGATTGCTTCACTCAGTGGTATCCCCACTGCTTCAGTTTTGTGAATGCTGGGAACTCTGGACAGTGTCTTGGGTCTTGAATTGCTCAAAAGTCAGACAAAAGCCAGACAAAAGCTAAAAAAAAAAGAAAAATTCAACAGAGTTAGATGTAAACCATCCATTAAAGCAGCTAACAGTAGTAAGACAAAGTAAAGGGGCAGAGGGGCTTAGAGAGCAGAGATGACCACTGAGGTGATCATGTGTTGGTATGAGTGATTTGATGGAAGTACAAATACTCTGCAAAGATGGCCAACAAATTTCACTTATAAACTCATGTAAGCTGATGTTTGGTCTCTGAATCAGCTGTTTTTGTGACTGATAGAAAAGTTGTGGGTGCAGATTCATTAACTTTATTTCTGCTTGCAAGTTGCGTACATTGTATTCTGCAAATGAAAATGTACACAGCATGAGCTGCACCCTTGGTCAGTTTAAAACAAGCCATTATATACACACTTGGCCTCGAGCTGTGTAGTGCTTAAGAATCCCTGGTTCCCAGCACCCAGAGGTCCACACTGAGCAACTGTTGTCAATAAATAAATCACAGATGAAGTCAGAACCCTTGTATTTACACAGTGATTAAAACTCACGAGCCGAGGCGCTTAAACGAACCTAAACAAAACAAATGTGTGCAAAGGTTTCCCACAAACGAGTACTCACAAAGCGCAGATGTGTACAGGGGTGAATGCTGAGCTAATCTTAGAAAACTCAGCGACAGGGATTAACAGCAGAGCACAAACACACAAGCACACACACAAGCACACACAGGCACACACAGGACTTAAACATTTTTGCCAACAAGTGAACCTCCTCCTAAATTCCCATCAGAAATTACCCTCACTTTGAAACACCACACCACAAATTATGTTTAAGTGTGTTTTATTTTGAATTTTTTGCATTATTAGTCACTTGAGTGGACAGATTACAAGATTATAAGTTTTTAATTCAACTGCTCCAGTGCTAGATAGGGAGATAACACAGCACAATCCTGAACATAAGTCACACTGGTTAATAAGACACAGTGTATCTTAAGTATTTACCTGTGTTCCTGCATGAAGACTTCCATTATTTTCAGCAATTTGCTGTTTCTATGCAGATGCGTGGCCCTCTCTAGTACAATCATGATTGTTGGCCTTAAAACCAGCTTGTGCAGTTGTTGAGCACAGCCTCAGGCAGCACTAGTTGTATATTGGATTCAAACCAACCCACATCCCCAACCAGTTTGCCCATTCCTGTGCCATTCCCTACCACTGGTCACTATTTTTTAGTCATGAATTGCAAAGTCTACAGGATATTTACTTTTAAGTATACTTTTTTTTTATTTATATGCATACTCAAATAAAGAAAAAACATTAAAAAGGGACTCAGCGAGACTGATTGTTATGTATCCAGCATGCTTTGCGCATCATAGTGGTTGCTTGCTTCTTCAAACACCAGGTTAGAACAACATTAAAGCATTTGTCTTCATTTTCTACTGTTATAGTGGTGATGCAAGCATATAGGACACACTGCCCTTCTTCAGTGATTTAACAGTCATTAAAAGTGTATCCTATGCACTAAATTTTAATGTGAACATTTTGTCAACTACATGTACACATCCTTGAGGGTTTGATTTCCACTAAAGGACGGATTATTACTTTAAATGTATTTAAAAGTTTTCAGAAAAAAAACCTTTGATCAGGTGGCGCCTTGGATTATTACATGATAAGAACTGGAAGAAATAGCAAGCTTCTATAATGATATTGAAACACAGCACCAATCTTATTCAAGGCTTCTTGAAGCTGATCAAAAACTCCTCAAAATGAAATGTCATTTGTGATGAAGAACTGCTGCTGAAAGTCTTAACAACTTCCAAAATGAGACTGCCTCCTCCTGAGATAAGATCTGATGAGATACATGCCGCCTTGAATATCGTACAAAGCTTCAAATGAACATCCCTGGATAAATAACTGACTGCAACACGCAACACGCCTCCACACCGCCCAACCCCATATCGCCTCTGACTCAATCTCCGCTCAGAGCCTCATCCCAGAGCACCATCTCACTAACTATCAGAGGGAAAATCAAATATTTTGTTTTGAGCTTCACTAATATCAGCAATTTTTACTCCACCCCTAATGGCATTTTTATTGATCGGATTCTTAATGGCGGCCCATATATTTGACGGCGCTCATTTTAAGTAGAAGTGAGTAATAGCTGTCTGAGGGAAGGCTGTAAAGCTGCAAGTGTGTGTATGTGTGTGAGTTGCTCCGTCACTGGTAGAAGGGAAGAGATGAAGAAGACAGAGAGAGAGAGAGGTGGAGACTGGAAGAGGTGGAGTTTTTAATTTACTGAGGACAGGAGAGCATGGAGAAAAAGAAGAGGAAGTTGGAGCAAGGTGAAGTAAGATAAAAGGAGACTAGGGAAGAGGTGGAGTGTAGGATAAGCAGTAAAAGCACATTTTCCATACCCAACAAAATCTGTACGAAAGCATTTCTGCTAACACAACCCGTTTCAGCGACACACACTCATACATCACCTCCACGCTTTCACAAACAAACCCCCTCTCTGTCCCCTCCTTCATCCCTCTCCCTCCATCCCTCCATCCCTCTCAGGTCATCAGCAAGCGAAAACCACAACAAAGGAGGGCCGTTGCCGCGGTGACCTTGGCTGTGACATCATGTGGCGGCAGAAAGAAATGAAGCCATTAGGCCGAGGCAGCGCTTGCCCATAAATCAGACTGTTTCCAATAAGCTGCCTTAATGGTCATCCATCACCCCGCCAGCCAGCGCCCTCCGCACCCAACAGCCCGGGGAACGGCCACAGGGATGCAGGGGAGGGGGTAATAATGGGGGAAAGAGAGAGAGAGGAGAAGGAGCCTGGGCAAAAACCTTTGGGATATGTGAGGAAAGAAAAGAGAAGAAAAGTAGAGACAGGAGAGGATGGGAAGGTGAGGAGCTTAAAAAGAGATAAGAGGGGGTGAGGAAAGAAGATAAAGAGATGTAGATACAGGAGAAAGGGGGTAAGCGATGAGGTACGATGGACATGTCAGCTTAAAAAAAGAGGAGAGAGAGAGAGAGAAAAGGGGAAGGAAGGATGAAGAAGAAGTGAAGGGTGTAAATCTTGGCAAAAGAAGGGGAAAGAAGAAAATGTTACTGTAAGCAGAGAGAGGAGTGACAGAGCACTCCAAGGCCAAAGAAAGGGAAATACATTTACTGTGTGTGCACCTGAATATACACGATTTGATGGACTGAATTTAATGTAAGAAGTTTCATTTTTCCCACAGTCCTGAGTTTGGTCTTATGTTGGGGTGAATAAAAATGAATAAAAAACATTTGCACGAGTGTATTTAATATTAAGTCAACGTTAACACACGGATCAATGCAAGCTCTTGACAAATGATACAAATTACATGAATTAGTTGGTGAGAAACACAAATAAAAGAAACCATGAGCACAAATTCACAATGCATTCAATACTCGCTTCATTTTCTTAATTCAGAGAACTGGAAAAATCTTAATCCTACCAAATCATTTGCTCCATGATAACCAATCAGCATAGAGATCTTCTGATGATATATCACTGAGCATATTGGCAGATCATTCATTTGAAAAATATGAGACACATCTCTTTGACACTACCATGAAGGTAAGTGAGTGAGGAGGTTAGGTTATCTAGTATGCTGTGAAAACCTTTGTCTCTCATTCATTCAGGTGTGGTCGTACTAGCAAGTAGCACTGCTCAAAAAGCTTAACCTCGCCATTTAGGAAAACTCAACACTCTGTGATGACAACAGACCAGAGTGGGGTTTGAAGGGAACCTCGCTTCTGTAGCACAATTTGCATCTTTTGGGAATGGACTGAGTTATTTGTGTGACTTAAGATGGTAAATGACAAACATTCTGGCATCTGGGGTGAATTTTTTTCAATGTACGAATTTTATTCCTGACACAATTTTGCAAAAAAAAAAAAAAAGATTTGTGGTCTGTTAGGTAGCAGGCACCACTGACATTGACTCCCTGACGCATGTCTAAAACTTTTTGGGAAAGAAATCAAATATACATATATATATATATATATATATATATATATATATATATATATATATATATATATATATATATATATGTGTGTGTGTGTGTGTGTGTGTGTATATATATATATAAAATGCATATTTTATTTCTGAAAAGCATAATAATAATAGAATTAACTTGTTTAAAAAAATCTTGTGTCACAACTCGTCTAGGGTGCTAGATACAACATTTACACATATATACCTTTAAGGCCAGATGCCTCATTTTCCCGCTGAGCTCTTTGAGAACTGATGGGACGTGTAGAAATTTCAGATAGTGTTGTCATTTTCAAGACAAAAACGTGCTGTGATTTGTTTGAATACTTTTGTTGCTTTGGACAAAAGCATGTGCTAAATGGGATCGTAGAATTTTAGAATATAGGGATAAGGAAGGATATGCCAATATACAAAAGTCCAAGTTTCTAAATTCATAGGATTTTTCTTCCCCATTTCTATCTGTTCCAGATATGAGATACAAAGGTTTTAATGAACTTTGAGAAGATAGATTTTTTTTCCAGAAAACCTTCAGGCTTTAAGAAATTTTTTACAATTACTGCCAAGGTTTTTTTTTTTGGAGTATTTTTAGCTGGCGTCTTAGATCTGAGTGGGAAAAAAGAAATAGGCTGTGCAATTCCACCGCAACATGATTGGAGAAAATGAATTTCAAACAGCTGTCCACTGCAGCAACCACAATGTGCCAGAGGGTTAACTTACTTTAAATTCCTCTTCGTGCACTTGAATTATTATGAGTTATATCATAATTCTTTGTATATCTATAGCTGTTTTGTAAATATGGATTAAGTGTAATGCTCCTCAATGAAAACCAACAAGAACTTCCCAGACACATTTTCCACTCATCTTTTAGCTGCTATAATTGAACTAGTTTGCTTTCAAAACTATTTCTTTGCTCGGGTGCTTTTTTTTTTAATATATTCCATTCATTAACATATGAAGTTGAACCATCTAGTTGTCAGTATTTGATAAATTGCATTACATTTAAAATTTTACAAAACATAAAGTCGGCAATCAGATGAAAAATAAGAGCTGTTTGATTACTCAAACATACAGAAACTCTTGGAGTGAAAAGAGGCATATCATATGAAAACTTCCTTGTGCAGTGGAAACATCTACATGTGCCAAACCCCAAACCCTTGGTAGCTAACCATGGCAGCAGGAATTACTCCACACACTCCTTGTAGTCATGTCATCAGGAACCTGGTGTAACCAGCCCTGTTTGTGGCCCACACCACACCGGCCTCGTGCTGAAAGGTTCTGCGTAAGTTATGATGCTTACAGCCCTCAGCTGTGGCTCACATTCTTACTTTTTTCTCATTGGTGAGCTTTCTGTCCTTTTTTGCAATTCATGTCTGATTCAAACCTATTTTTTAAAATATTCTGGCTCTTTCGTCTCATCCCCCCCTGTTCTCGCTGTGTGTGTATGTGCACGTGTCTGTTGGTGTGTGTGTGTTTGACCGAACTCTGAATGGCCAAAATCAACTCACTCAGAAGTCACTTTACAGCCAGTGCTCTTATGAGCCCTGTAAATGCAAGCTTAAAAAATGATGTGTGCGGCGTGGCTCTGCTCTTAGGTTTCCCCAAGAACAGGGGCCAAATTGTTTTTGCGAGGCACTACGAGAGGCATTATCCATCATTTTGAATGAGCTCTGTAATTGGGATTATAGGAGTAAAAGTGCAAAAATTGACTCTGAGAGTGATAGCATTACAAGTGGGCCTTTCAGATGAAATGAGAGGGTGAGTGTGCTCTGCAGGCTTGTGTTTTGGCACATGTTTGTTCAACACTGTGTAGCTGTAAGTGGTGAGATACGAACACTTGGAGTATTGGTATTTAGGATGTACATATCTCTTTAACGAAAATTAATTTAGGTCTTCATGTATTTCTTAGGCCACATCTCGAAGCTTGCTTGATGATCACTACGAAATGTTATTTTTCCACTCACACTGTATACCTAAAAATATGTGAATAATTATATTTCTATTTATATATCTCTTCCACAGCCAAGGATGTTACTGAGGGTCAGATAATCTGCATAATTAAAATATTGTTACTGTAATTGTAATTGGTAATTCTTTATCAGTATCTGTGCTTAATGTTTTTTACATACTGCATTTGGGTTTTTTGTTCAAAGCGTTAGGAACAAGAAGGCCTGTAAAGACATGTAAATTGGGTCTTTATGGTCTAATTTGATCATGTCCCATAATTATAAACCCTGCCAAAAGTGCATCTCCAAACATTTCAACAGTGTTGGTACCTTTGAGTCTAACACTAGCGGTCAATGGTTTGCTGACTCATTGTTTTCATATTTTTTCAAGTATGTGCAATAATGGGTTTGAATTTTTAAACATCCTTTATTGAATACATGGGTTAAAATTCAGTATCTTTTGTGAAAAGTTGCTCCCCGTGCTTTCAGTTTCTGTTGGTAAGCATGTCCTTATGATATCTTAACTTATGTTTCGTATTATCATAAATACAAAGTACAACTAAATAAAACCCAATTAGCGCCAAGACTTAAAAGTAAATTAAAAAACTGTTTATTAAAAGAATAGATACTGTTTATTTGCTCTTTGCTTTTTTTTGCCTGGACGCACTTGTATATTAGGGTTGTGTGCCTAAAGTCACTCAGATTGTGTGTGTTTCACCAAGTGTGTTTTGCACAGTCTGCCACACTCCAACTCCTCTTGCCCACCTTTTTCCTTTATTTAACTTTCTTGCTCTGTGAAATAAAAATAAAAAAATCTGATAGGTTTCAAAAGTAAGTGGCTCTCCTGTTCAACTCCATATTTTCAGTTTGTGGATAGGTCTGATACTAAAAGAGGACCCCCTAAATTATTTACTCCGAGTGTAACACTAAGTTTTTAGGAACTGTGAAACATACGAGATTAGAAAGATTTACCAATACAGTCCATTACAGAGTGGATATGTCTAAGAGGCATTCAGTGTGTCATTACAGACAAAAGGAACTATACATGCAGCTTAAATGAACATGCTGTCATGCTATCATATTTGATTGTTAGAGAGACTTACCAACAGAATTTTATCAATCAAGCACATACATTTGTCAAAGAACATAAGAAATTTTTCACAGAAAAAAAATCAGCAAATGCACAAATTTGGGAAGCCAGCACTAAAAAAGTCAGGAATTGCCTCATATATATTCATTGCTAAAGAATTTGCCAAATATTCATCTCTTAATCCACTCATCAAAAACTGGAGTAATGGTTTCAGTGTTAAAAAAGTCAGAATTGGCATGAATCACCATGAGTCACAAGAACAAAACCAAAGACTAATAGTCAACGTGATGCCGACAGTAAATGAAAACTGGAAGGAATAATCCTTTATTGAAATGTTTTGAAAAAAAGCAAAGAACTGTAGCAGCAAAAACAGATGTGATGTCTTTGGTTAAGCTGCACACACGTGTTTTTTCAACCTTGGTGTCAGTTTCTATTACCGTTGGACGGTGCTTCCATGCTAAAATACATTTGAACAGTGATCCAAAACTATCAGATGTGGAGAGCATCTTAGAAAAGAGCATTAAGGCATGCACTGTTGGCTTTTATTCCCCCTTTTTTCTCTCTAACACATTTTTTCCTTTCCCTCATCTCTTGAGGCACCAGGCTTCAGTTATTATCCCTCTTGTGTGTGCGAGTGCTCAAACACACACACACACACACACACACACACACACACACACACACACACACACACACACACACACAGAACCTTGGTAGCCCTTCTCAGCTGGTACAGAGCCCCATATGTTCTAACTCCTGTTGTTATTGTTGTTGTTTGGCTCCCCAGCTCATTTGATGTGTGGACCCATGACAGTGTCCAGGACCCCTTCCAAGTCTTGCATGATGCCCCCTTTGTGTGTGTGTATGTGTGAATGTGTGTGTCATGGAGGTTGTTGATGTGGTATTTGTTGCATGTTAAAGTATTTGTTTGTATGTGTGCTCATGCAACTTTCTGTCAGTCAAGGAGCTTGTTACACATTTGTACGGTGTTCCTCTGTTAATGCGTATGTGCGTTCTTGTTTAAGTGTCTTTCTGGAAATCTTGACAATGACATGAAAATGAGTACCTTTTCAGAAGGAACATATTCCAGTTTTGTCTGCTGTTTAAGTGATTGAAGAGTCAGTGTGAGGCCTAATGCTGGAGTCAGTTGAACATTTAGGATCAGTGTAATGAGATTAATTTATCAGTAAGTGTGCCATTATGTGTCTATGTAAGAAATCAAACCTTGTGAAAAAATTCACACAATCCAACAGAAGATATTGGGCCACCTATATTGCTGCCACTCTCTTTCATCAAGCCACAAAACAAGACACACATACACATTTACTTCATACAGAACAAGATAAGATCATATGAAGACAAAATGTATTACAAATGTGAATCCTGTGTTTTCACATTAATTGCTCTGCAACACTTATGCAATTATTTTATGAGGACAGGGCATATGTCCACTTGCATATTCATGGTAAAATTAATCTAAAACCGAGACATAGAACACATAATGCGATCTTAATTAAGGCATGCAACTGTAACTTACTTACCCTTTCTTGTTCTGTTTAAATACACTATTCATGGTAATGTCCAGGACATTTTCTTTAGGAAATTTGGGAACAAAGTTGAAGGAGACATAAATAAGTGTAAGGGCGTCACCAAAATATGACCTTAAAATAATTTTTGCCACTGTTTGGAATTCTCCTGTATGTAAACACAGGGAGGGTGGGTCTGTGTTTCATGTGATTTTTGGCCATCTGTCCACTGAGTACACCTCCCACATAGCCTCTCCACATTCTGATGACCTACAAGGACACATTATCTCCACTTAGCCCTTCGCCACTTGGCAACTGCAAGAACCATAACAACCAGCCTTTATAAAAAAAACCCCACTTTGAACCACAGCTCTTATTGCCATTGGAATATGAGGCAAACACACATTAACGTTGATCCAGACTTTCCTCTTTCTCTCTCTCTCTAGTTGTGCCGAGCTGTGCCCTTTCCAAGACCTCCACCTCTTAAACTCTTTGGTTTTCATCGCCATAGAAATGTATTCAGGGAGACATTTATCAGAAAGCTGCCTGCCGCTGGAGACTTCATTGGCCGCCATTTTTCTGGGCTGGTCAGGGAAAACAGGAAAAGGGAACTTCACTATAAGAGAA
This sequence comes from Thalassoma bifasciatum, assembly GCA_008086565.1. NCBI lineage: Eukaryota > Metazoa > Chordata > Actinopteri > Labriformes > Labridae > Thalassoma > Thalassoma bifasciatum. The sequence goes on from RPOG01000029.1 coordinate 748,395, forward strand.
TGACATTTACATGTATATTTACATTTATTCACAGCTGTTGTCAAATAAAAGCAACCCCAAGTGGCTGAGCAGTGGACTGGAAAGGTCACAGCCTGATGCATGCATTACAGCTTTATTAGCTTAGCTTTAGAGTTAACATCAAACAGTCAGGTATATTCTGACTTCCTTTTAAGTAAACTAATGTCTGGCTTGAATATCTTGGTCTTGTTAATGCAATCTTCGTTTAGATGTTACATCAAAGCAGAGCAGCAATATTTACATTTAGGCTTAATCTATTTGATTCATATCTTAAAATAATGTTGGTTGCAATGGTTTGGAATGTAAAAAGAGGAATGTTCCTATGTGCATAAATTACATGAGAGGGTATGTAACTTTTCATAAAAGATATATGAATTCAAAACAGAGGTAAGATCCCCTGAGTAGCAAAGTTTAGGCACAGAAAAGGTTGCGAAATAAGGAAGATAAGTCTTCCCATGAGGGTCCAGCAGCTGTTTATTTCATCATTTTAATGATTCTACGTATGTATATAAAACAATATATTTAGGGACATATGGCACAGGTGGTAATATTTTGCTTTCACACTTTCTGTTACATTGCCAGCTCTTGTGTTACTGTCATTTTGCTACTTCTCTCCTCATAATAAATGATAGTGTTGCAGATGACACACACATTCAGCTGCAATCTCTGAGGATCTAACCAACAGTTTTGAGTGTTTTCTTACTATATAAGTGATAAACTCAGAATCTGTTGTTAAAGCTAAAATGAATGCCAAAAGCCTGCTGTGTTTAAGTCTGAGATGCTCATTTCCCTCATTTAATGTGATAGATTACATAATTACTTCTTTCCCACAAAGAAGTGCAGCTGTGATCGCTCTCGGTTAATTACATTAGCTAACACATTTTTCGACATTTAAATAATTTTCCCAAATAACATCTCCAGAGATGCACATGGCAATGATTCAATTGCAGAGAGGAGACAATGACTAAATGAACACAGATCATGCAGTACGCAAACTTGAAACTTGCTCTTGCTTTTGTATTTGAGAGCTGTACACTCTAGTTTTCTACTCTTTTTCCGATTCAAGTTCTCTGTCTCTTGTCATTGAACGTTGAAAATAGTTGCCTTTAATCCAATTCACAGATTTCTTTGCATCCCTGATGTCCCGTCATCCAGCTTTGAACAAGAGACACTGTCGATAGCTTTGCAGAAAAAAACCCTGACATGAAGATCAATGAGACCACTTCATGAACGCACATACATATCCAAGCACATAAATACTATAAACACATCAGCTTTCACACCCACACGTATGCATATAAAACACTCTTCCACCAGATCCCCTTTAAAAATTATGCCAGCTCACTGCAGACACTGGCCTTAGAAACCGCAGCCTCCACCCCCTCACCTTCATGTCCCTCTCAGGAGCCAAAATGGCGTCCATAAATCAAGGAGCTAGATGTAATCTGCAGTGTCCAGAATGCAAGGGGCGAGGCTGCACAGCATAATGCGACTGGTTCTCCATTGTCATTCAGACGCAGGCAGCAGCACAGAGAGCCTTGCCTGCACCTGATAAGGGTCCGCTCAGAGTGAGCCATAAATCACCGAGAGTGCCAACGGTTACTCCACTGATTTCACACACAGGAGGAGAGAGGGAGTGTGTGAGAGGCAAAGAGAGAGAGGGGAGGAATGAAGCACAAAGAGTAAGGAGAAGGTGGTTTCCAGTATGAGCACCAAAGATGTGGATGAAAATGTGAGCGTAAAGAAGAAAGAGAATGCTTAAGAGAGGCAGAGGAGAAGGCAATGGCATGAATGAGAGATGGTGTGTGAAGGAGGGAATATGAGGAAAGAGAGAAAAGGAGGGAGAAGGAGGGGGCAAGGGGATGATAGATCTGCAATTTACTCCCCTATCTCATCTGGCAAGAAGTTTCTCCACACAAAAGGCCTGACCTTCAGGAAATAAACACCTCGCTCTCCCAGAGAGCTCCGCTGATGTCTGCGCTGCATGTCAATTCTATCTCCGGTTCTCAGGAAAGAAGTGGAACCAAAACACAGAGATTATAGATCGTAAACTTCTTCTCTAAAATAGTCCTAGGGAACACAAAAAAGTTTATGGTTTAATTTTGTTGATTCATAGTTTCGTGAAATCTATATGCTGTTTTGCTTAAGTGATCTCATATGTCAGGTCTGTGGCCATTTTATGCAGTGATGTTTCTCCTTCACCAAAGACTGTCAGCCCAACTCATTCAAGTGAAATGTACAAGCTGCACAATAAGGACAATGTGATTGCCATGAAAAATAATTCTTTAACATTGTCATGACTTTCAAATGCTTTTTGACTAAACACAACCAGTAATACTTTTGTTAAGTCAAATTAAAGTACATTTTAAAAACCCTCTAACTGAGGCCTCTGCACACGTCGATGGAATGTTTTGAGAAATGAATTCCTGAACAAAGTTTTTTTTTTAACATTTCAAAAGAACCTGTTTTGATCAATTTTACCAGATGAACTATTGTGTTCCAATATTCTTGATCCATGACAATTAAAATTCATTAAGTTGTATACTAAGTTGTTGACTTAAAATACATAGCTTACTTCACTGATATTCAGGTTTCAAAACACAATCACAAAGTAAATGGTCAAAAGCCCATCAAAAAGATCAAAAATCCACAGGGGTTAACCCTCCCCAAACTGAAACCAAATCCTCCAAAGTCATTCAGCGCAGAGCGTCCTCTCCTCCAGCTCTTCCACCTCGATTTCAGTCTTTGTGTCAAACTAATCACTCTACCCCCATCACTCCACCTCGAGTGGCAGCTCTCACTCTCACCATCGCCTCTATTCAATCATCCCCTTATTCCTTATTCATATGCTAAAGCCCTACAGCAGAGCCCCTTTGGCCAAGCGCACTGTGAGATAGATGTTAACATGTGTAATCCCCCATTAACGCATACGAGACAACGTATCCTCCGTGGACGCCCACCCTCCCTCTGGGATTAGCCCTCTAAGAGTGGAGGGGCTGATGGGTAATGGTTCAGAGAAGCTCCTCTTACTTTCAAAAGGCCTTTCCCTCCTTCCTCCCTCTTTTCCCCTTCCACCCTCGGAGTTTGAGCTGAGATCACTGAGGGTAAGTGTGTTTGCCTGAAGGATTTGGCTGATTGTGAAAAGTGCTGGTATTTAAACAGCTCACATTCATTTTAATCCATAGCACCACAGGACCTGCTTTGAATGTAGTGAAAATAAAAAAAATAATGCTCAAGAAACACATGCGCATTGTTTTCCACAGAGACCTGCACATTTGCAGCATCAAGATGTGACCTTCTCTCAAAAGATCTCCGTATTAACTCTGCTGAATGATTCTGCACCTAGGATCACAGCTCAGAATGAATTACCATCTCATCAGAGACCTGCTATAATGTTTCCTACTTTTTTTATCTAGTCTCTACCAAGTGATGCATTTTATGAGCCTTGTTTATTTCTCTGATCTACAGTCTGGTCACAAAAGATATCCATTCTGCAGTGTTTTTACCCAAACAATGCAAAAGCAAGCGTTCCAAAAATGTTAGAAAGTGATATCACCCACAGTTTGGCACATATCAAAATGGATTCAAGGACATTTTGAATTTTAACGCCTCTGTAAGGACAGCACAATAACTGTCTCAATGATATGTCAGTGTGCACAGTGTTAATTAAAGTTACGGTCCGCAGAAATCTCCATTACTGCTTCTTAACACAACATCCAAACTGGGCTCCTCCTCCATGCAGCACACGCCTCTCTACAAGGTTTTTTAGGAAAATCATGCAGACTACCCTCAAATCTTAGAGAATGAAGCCAATATGAAAGTATTTCCTTTGATTTTCTGTGATTACAAGCACACAAACTAAATGTTGTAAAGGAAAGTAAAATAATATTAAATTTGAAACGTAACTTTCCTACTCTTTAAATGCAAAAAGAGATCAAACTCACTAGCTATGTTGCAAAAATTAAACTTGATTACAAGGCACGCATTAGGACAATGGGCGACACAAATTGTTTATTTTTACAGAACATCGACGTCACCAAAATAGTGGTGTCCAAAGCCTTGTTAATTGCTGTTTACCTTTCATTGCAAGCCAAGTTCTTCACACATGAGAGAGTGCACATCATCTTTACTGAAGCAGAGTTCAGCCCAAACAGAAGTTACATCATGTCTGTGGACGGAGACACTGTTTTCAGTTGGCCTGCCTGTGAATGGGACCTGCTATCCCACCTCATTGGATTTCACATTATGTACCCTAAGCTGGCCAAAGACTATCAAAGGAAACATTAGATGGAGGATCTTGAAAAGTTTTGTGACATTGTAGAGCGCTGCTCCTCTTGGATTGACTTCAAAGAGCAGGCCTGGTCCTGAGAGGAGGTGCTGATTTTCTGGCTGACGGGTCACTTTATGTCCTGCCCAGTGGAACTGGAAAATATCTCATGGTGAATCTTGTTTCAATTTCATATTTCTGTTGATTTCTAATTTAACCTGATTTAACAACGTCAAGAAATCTGAGTGTATGTGAAACAGACTAAGAAAATTATATGGCAGAGAAAAGAGACAAAATTAATGATGACAGTTTTCATTTGCTCAGACAGTTCTTATGGTTTGGATTACTTTTGTTAAAGAAATATTCTTTTAAATCCAGCAACAACACTCTAAGGATTTTTTCAAAAAGTGGTACAGAAGTGTTTTAATGCTCAGAGGCTCTGTGGTGGAACCACCCAAATCCATCCAGAATGACATCAATATAAATATGAAAGTTTGAGGGTGTTGCTCCCTCAAACTGCCAAATTCCTTTCCCTCTTCTCTTTATCCTTCCCTTACTCTCTCTGGAAATGTGAAATTAGCTGAAACATGAGGACAATTACAAGAAGGCCCAGCATAAAGACCGGGGGACTGGGAAAATAAACTGATCACAGACCCCTGAACAAATCTGGTTTACTTTACAAAGCCTCCTCTGAACTGCTGCCAACGTTTCCCCTCAGTCTGGGTAATTCCTCCCTGAGCAGTTTCATGTTTACACCTTGAAAATCGCTGGATGATCAAGCGAGAAGAGACTCCGACGCATTCCCTTCCTTTGTTCTGCCAGAGGACGCTTGGCTGAGCATCACACCTCAAAAGTAACATTAGAAATATCTAATTGGGTAAAAATATGCAGGTCATCCTTTTGAAGTCTTTTTTTTTCCTCTTTGTGGTGTGTGCGTCCCCCTTCCCATTTACAGTAAATCTGTGGGAAAAAAACCCAGTAAGCTATCTCCTTTGGTGTCTCTTATTCAAAACTGGATCCAGTTTTTTTTTTTTTTTTTTTTTTTTTTTCTCAGCAGCAAAGACCGCTGAGGCGTTTTATAGCTTTTCTCATTACTGCATTTTCCAAACAGTGTGCAAGGGGCAGTGGTGCATGGTTGAATTATTCAGGGGTACTGGGGATAACGGCGCAGGGCTGATATGTTATACTGCACTGCTGTAAGGGGTCCTGTGAGGGACATCAGAGGACTGCCATGTTAGATTGTAAACTAGCTTTTATAACATACTGAGAGATGGAAAAGAAACAATAAAGAGCTCTGGATAAAAGCTTTATTTTGCGAATCAGAAGCCAGAGAAAGCAACCCTGCTTAGTTTAGTTCTAAAGAAAGACCTGATATGAAATACTTTGTGAAGATAATATAGAAAGTCATGAATGAATCCCAGTTTTGTATGAGATCTAAGGTGTGTAAAGGTATAAAGGAAAGAATTATCACATTTTTAGAAGGCTAGGGTCAATACAGAATATTACATATTGAACACTTCAGAACAAAGGCCTCAATTTTGACCCCACTGCTCAGGACTTCTGATAAGTTACCTTAAATCTTGATGGTTTTGGTGACCATGTATGACCATTTATAATTTGGTGTGCTGTACTGTGTTAATTGTATATTTGAGTAACCTTCAAAGCATCTGCCCCAGATGTCAAACCTTCCCCATGTTGAATAGTGGTTGACAGATATTGGTTTGAAGCAACTGATATTTAAGAGAGAAGTCAATACTCATCAGCATTACTCCATTCATCACAATAGAATTTTGGTCAAACAGGAGTTAGTCGGATTAGATATACTGTAAATTGGAATTTGTTATCCTTCAGAAGGATTTGAACATTGATGGTGGCAAAACTGATGAAGCTGCCTACAGTGTCTGCAGACATTCAGAATGTTAGCACAAGCATCTGCAATTGCTGATATATTACCAACACTCAGCCAGGTTAATCCTTCTATATTTAATGTTAAATGTGCCCTTAATGTCTCTGTTCCATATTCACACAAAGTTCACACCTTTTGTTCAAGATGAATCATAAAATAGAAACTTGCACATTAGATTCCTCTGCTAAATAAACACTTACAGGTCAGAAAGTTGTTTTTGCATTATGCCCTACCTATGTAAGGGAACATAAATAGCCCTCAGACACACTTGACTTTGAGGAGTGTGAGTTGGGGTGGCAGCATATGGCTTCAGTGTATCACAGTCCCCACAGTATATACCATATATGAGGGGATTTTGTATGCACAGTGTATACAGCCTTTAGAGCTTAATGGATATAACAATTATACATACCTCCTCTGATCTTGTATCACAGAAGACTTGGTTTTACTCCAGCATGATTCAATCAGCTGCAGTGTGTCTGCCGTCACTGAAAAGATAGATTATGCCATTACCGCTCTGAAGTGGAGCTCTGTACGCTCAGAAAACAGTAAAGCTACTCTGGTCTTTAAAGGAAATGTCACTAATTACCCACTTTTGTTTAGGATAATATTGTCAAGTCATTCATCATTGCAAAGGTTGGTGCCACTGGAGCAGAAGAATTATGAATAGCCCTAGGTTTTGTTTTGTTTCTTTTTAAAGCTCCATGGCCCATAATACATAGGATATTTTGGCCTTTACCAAAGCCCTTAAAGTCTACCATGAGATGTGCACCATCTGTAAAACTCAGCAGCTCCACTGACAAAGGCTATAATAGGAAATCCTATCCACCTTCTTAATGTTATTGCATGCTTTGAGTGTTCTTAGCAACTTTTCATTTCATCACTGAAACTTTTTATAGGCAGCTGTTCACTCTCTTGATCCTCAAAAAGAAGATATGATATCAGTTACAAATAATTTTGAATATCAACATTGCTGCACAGGTTTTGTAAAGGTGGTTACAAACTGTTGCAATTTCACATGCAAACATATTTCACTCCACATGTAGCTGTAAAACCTACTATTGTACCAATTTTCTTCCCTCAGTGAATACGGAAATCTCCTCTGACCAAGGCTATTTTTTTCACACCCCTACTCATTTCATTTTGATGCTAGCGTGTGATGGAAGCCCAGCATGACAGCGCTCACATTTCCAATAAGGCTGGCACAATGTGGCTCTGGACTATTAATATCCAACAATGCCATGGCCACAGTGGTGGCATCTGTCTTCTTGTGCCTCCCTCCCCTTCTCCTCCTCCACCTCTCTCCCTACTTTGCCGCCTGTCTCATGCTCCTCACCTCTTCTCATCCCCCACTCCTCTGCTCCCCTCTCTCTGGTCCTTCCTCTTCATCCCGCTCAGATGGGCTGTGCAGTCTTGCAGTACGACGCACAGTTTGCTGAAAGGCCGTTGAACTGCTGCCAACAGCCACATGCTGCTCTGGCTCTTTCTATCGCTGAAGAGTAAATGAGCAGAAATTGCGAATATGTGTTGACTTCCTCCAAAATAAGAGCACCTGGGGATCTTGATTCCAGAATTAAATACTCAAAATTTGTATTTCAAGGGAACATGGCAAAAAAGCCACTACTTGTCACAATAAGTGCACCTGATTTATTGCATTTCTGCTTCCCAATCTGCAAAATAGCACACCTTTTTTGAGCATGTCATCACTATCACTGCTCATGCCTTCTGCTCAGTCTTCCACCCCATTTCTACAACGGTTAAGAATAAGTTTCCTAACTCTGACTTTGTGGAGCAACATTGATGAACAATAGTGTGCAAATGTTCAAGATGTGAACGCTGGCTTTACCATCAAATATCCCTTTCTAATAGCCATCAAAAACAGTCTGTAATGTTTGAGCCAGCACTTCATACAAATGCTATCCTAGGACTCAGTTTGCATTTATTATGTGAAACATTTTGGACAACTGTCCGGCTGCTAGTGGCATTCACATTTCATTTGTTTCACTTGTGCCTTAATTGATCTTTATTTCCCTTGATTATGATCATAATTAAACACCAGAAAGCTGTTCAAGCTCGCAGCCATCTGCCAGGTTGGATGATGGGCACCGTCAGTGTGGGTATATGGGTACAAGGCCACCACGATGCACTCTGCCAAGACCAACGCCAAAAATATGCCCCCATGAATATGTCATGAAGTCAGCCACGTTTTTTAGTCCTTGAGATGAAGGCAGAGGCACATTTTGAAACAGACATATGGGGAGCCTCTTAAAAAAAATGAAAGTTTGAATATACTACATGAACTATCTTAGTTTGATGTTTCATTAATGAAAACAACCACTAGTCAGTAGAGGGATTTCTCATGCTTACTTCACATAACAAATATAAACTATCGCTACAAGTACCTGCAAAACCTCCGAGCTAGAACTCCTTTATGTGTTTCTTATAAGTATCTGCCATTTCTCATCTTATCCTGTTGGTTTAGTGCAAGGATTTTTCATCATGGACTTAAATATTTTTATCTATAATTCCCAAAGTGAGTGGCATTATAGGCTGAATAACTGTCATCAACCCTTGAACTTTAAAACCGAATAAGTCAAGGTAGCTGGGATCTAAGTTAGGTGAGCCTCACTTTTCCAAATGAGCCCATAATTCAAACATATGGTTTGTACAGAGTGAAGTTAGTCATTTTTACTTCCCTGTAAGCCTAAGTAACCTTTTCTAGTTAATTACTTCACTTCCATATAAAGGGTGTGATATAGCAGTTAGTAAGAAACTGTTCCACAAATTCAAACTCCTTAGTTCAACCTGATGAAAAAGGTTTCGTCATGGATCAAAGCTATCGATGGTGATCTAGTCAAGAGGCCATATTCTCATGATGAAAAAAGACGCCATTAAAAACATCTACTTTACATTTTGATTTTCTTCGGATTATGTCCTCGCACTAGATTTATACTCATTCCAACTTTTATTGTCGGCACTCCACACAGCTCAAATCGAGTTATGAACTTAATCAATCTGTGCTCTCCTGCATTGACTGTTTTATGATTGGCCGAGGTCGCCAGGTTTTATTGACCTGATAACCTTAGATGAAAATAGCTGCCCGTATTTGACTGGGAGTGAGAGAAATGGGCAGGGCAGATATATAGTACTGCACAAATCCGTCTCCTCTCAGTAGCACCTACTAGTTAAATGCATCATAAATGAGAGCTGACGTGGACTAATTTCTTCCGGTGCGTTCTCTGATCCCTTCTCTATCGTTGCCTGACAGTGAAGAGCAGTCCATAAAGACAGTCATATAGGATCGCTTCTGTGTAAATCTGGGCTGGGGGGTGAGGAGGCAGACCCTGCATGACGAGTGATGGATGAGGTAGAAATCCTGCCCTTTCTCGCTCTCTCACTCCCCATCTCTGCGGCCTATTCCATCTCCATCCGCGGGGATGAGAAGAGACATGCCTGCATTCCTGACCTCCATAAGGAAACACGGCGCTGTTGCTACAGCTGCATGCTGAGCTGAACCTCACCCTTGGGGAGCAGGCATGGGTCTGCGGCAGGTTTGGGGAGTCTCTCTCTCTCTCGCAAACACATCATTGAGGAGCTGCTTCATTTAGTGAATTGTAGAGGTGAAAAGGTTGAGGCAGGGAAAGGTTTTAGCATCTGACGATTCAACAAAATCCCTGAGTGGAGGGAAACAGACATGAATAAATCCAGGAATAGGGCTTGGATAAAAACCAGTTGGCTTCTAAATCTAGTCTGGGGTTTTATTTGAATGGGGGGGACTTTAATTCTTAAAACTTGGCTACTTTATAGATACACACACACACACACACACACACTCGACTACATATTAGTGTACTCAATGCCATGTATTTAGGTAAAGGCAACTTCAAGACTAAAGAAAACAGACCTTTAAATCTTTGGTAATTTGTGCTAAATTTACATTTAGAATGAGTGGTAGTGGTCCGAGTATTACTCACCAGTAGTTTAGCCAAAGCCAATAAATATGCACGTCATTGTGTACTTAAACATTTCTTCATCCTCTTATTATTCCATATAATTCCAACATCTGATGTTCAGTGTGCGTTATAACCCAGCTGTCTTAAAAGACAACCTCCTGTGTTGAGTACTTCATTCTCACTGATCAATATTCCTCAACAACTGGAATAACTCGGAATAATAAGGGTAACCCTTGAGACAGCCTGATAGCACACACTGTCTCAAAATCAATCCAAAGAAAGGAGTTTCTGCATGGCCAGTACACTAATTTAATTTTGCACCTATCCCTGTTGACAAAATACAAGCAAACATTATTTTACATTGGCATTAGTGGACAACATGAGGGATATCACCCAATAAAGTGATATCCTGAAAATTTTAGCATCTGGCAACAATGATCCAAGAAAACCCAGGCCTGCAATCAAATCAAACTGGCTGCCCTTCTATGAAGAAAAAGAATCATTTTATATTCTCAAAATATTCCCACCCTACAACAGTCCAATAGCTCCAATGGGGGAGCCCCTCCAAATAAAAAGAAATTATGTAACTTTGTGGACCTTTAATGCTGTTTCAATATCAAATATTGCAGTTTTTATTCATAACAAACTCAGAAAATATCAGGACTTGCTGCTGTTTCTCACAGCCATGCTGCATGAGGACAGTAAACCCTTCTTACAGTATTCTGCTACCACTGCCCTGGCCCCTTCAGCATTAACACATATGGCTTTCCTTAGATCATTACTTCCATTAAGTCATTAAGCCCCAGCCTAAGTGAGGCCTGTTAGTTAGTCACATTAAAGAGTTAACACTTTCCGTCTCCACAACCTGATGGGCTGACACGTCTGCCGTGGCAACTGGCACATTGCTCCATCCACATAATTAGGAAAATTGCTCTTAACAGGTCCACCGTTTAGTAATGGTCTCATTTCTTCCATCTCACCCTGACGAGAGCAAACTGCAAGAAGATGTCCCCATTAACTCTTTGCACCGAGGCTAAAATCCTCCTGTGTCCATTCAGCATGTCCTGATCTGTCAACGTAACCCCCACACCCACTCACACACACACACACACACACACACACACACACACACACACACACACACACACACACACATCTTTGTGATGGTCTTAATGAGCTAGCCCATGGCCTGTTCCTTTACAGATCTTTAACATATTTTTTGGAGACCTTTGATCGAACAGCTATCATTTCAGACTTTTCAGGGGGAGTAAACTCTGAATGTGAGGAGGGGTGAGGGCAATCAGGGAAGAATGAAGGATGGTGAGACGATTCGGCAGAGAATAACACGCCAAGCTTTCATCTTGCCCCCCTTTTTCCAACAAGCACCCAGTCCTCCATCCCTTCATCTCATCCCCCCATCCCTTCACCACCACCCCCTCTCCCCCCTACTCCTCTGACCAAATTAAATTGAAACCAGATGGAGCAGGGCCTGGACTGTGCGTTGTGTCAGATTGTCATGGTGCATTAACTATGATTTCACATTGAGACGGTCTGCCTGGCCAGAAAAAAAGCGATGAGAGACTGAGCGAGAGAGAAAGATAGAGGGATGGAGACAAGGAGGAGAGGAGCTTGGAAGACAGAGAGAGGAGAAAAGAGAGAGAGAGAAGGGACTGATGAATATGATCCTGCTGCCAACAGATCAATCCTACTGATCGCACAGCTGGCACAGGCTGATGATATGAACACCATATGACAGAGAGACAGGCCTGCTACAGGGAGGCCCAGGATGGTGCCATACCTGTACAGATAGGATTTTAAATAAATCTGAATCCAAATCCAATAATCATTTCATTAACATCTGCATGATAAATTGGCTTTGGGCCAACGTTTAAGTCTTCTCTCCTTGCTCACCTTTGGTGGAGTTTGTCTTGAAAAAGAAGCCGCGTTATGGTTGTCAGAACGAGTGGTGTTTCTGTTTGGATCAAAGCAGTAACAGCAGACTCAACAAAGATCAAATGTTAAGTGTTTAAGTGCATATTAATATCAAAAGGGAAGCCAGGACAACTGAACTATGTGATGAATGTTAGATTTGGTTATGGTATGAAATTTGCATAACATTCATACCAACAGTTCCACATGTATTTTTAGCAGAATCAGGTGAGAGTTTTCCAACCACCAAAGGTCAGCTTATTCAGAATAATTCAAAATTTCTTAGTCAGGAAGGACATATTTATCTCTGAGGAACAAACAAAACCTCATGCTCATTTTTGTTTGCTCTGGTAGTTTTGTCTGGTCCCTCACTTGTTCAGACAGATTTTCAGCCAACCTGATTAAAGATGGGTCAATGACAACATTTTTATTTAATTTTAGGCTGAGTCTATACTATGCCTTAGTGGAATTACATGAATCAGCATCAATTTCACTGACAGTATTTTTCGTTCAGCAGCAACCAGACACTCTTTGCTTTAAAATAATATGTAATCAGAGGTTATGACGTGAGAACTAGCAGCCTCCCATAGAAGTCAGATTCTATATCACACCATGACTGAAAAGGTTCCTGGTTTTCATGTATAAAACAGCCCTGTGAGGTCAGGCAAGGATAGAAGTCTAAAAATACAGTATCTTTCACTTTTCAGAGTAGAGGAGAATGGTATCTTTCGCTGGGTCTTACAAACAAAATAGGTGTGAGTGAACACTGCAAACAGTTCATACAGTTTTCTGTTGGAAACATCCCAAATTCAAAACAAGACCGATGAAATCCCAAAGACAATGCATAGTTTATAATCTCAGTCTCATATCTTGAGTTCTGCAAGTCGATCTTAATGTGAACAATTTGTTGAGTTTTTGTGGTTCAAGACCCCCTCCCCATCTCTAAGGCTTGACCAAAAAAAATCTCACCATTTCTTTAATCTTAACTTGAATTTCCCCATAACTTCCATCAACTATTGCATCAACATACTCAGAGTCTGGTCCAGACTAAAAGATTCATCTTCAGTCTGCCGCCCAAGGATCAACACTCCACTTAACCTCTCAGGAGATGGAATTACAAGTTTGACTTCAACCAGCAATATCATCTCATTGCAGGTGTCATTACCCCAGCTTATAATTGACAGAAGCATTAACATGTCATTAACACATAAGCTTAGACTTATATTTGAACCTTTTAATGAGGCCATCATTCAACATTAATAGATTAGTTATCATGGGTAATGACTGAGGTGTCTTTGCCTGTCCCCACAGGTCGGCGTACAGAAAACTCAGCATAATGTTTTCAGTGGTGGTGGTGGGCACAGTGGGGGTGGGGATGAGAGGGAGGTCATTCAGGGCAAACTTAGAGAGACAGAGTAGGCACTGTCATCCATACTGAGGTCTTAAGGTGGGAGATAATGAATGAAATAACATCCCTGTGGACAGTGGGCTACTGACGGTTTAACCAAAAATAAGTCCAAGGCCGAACAGAAAGTTCTACCCGCGTGGTGTTCGCAACGTAAAACTCACATGACATCTGCTTTAACAAAATGGTTGCTGGCATTGATATAAGATCAGCTGTTAATCATACGGGATATCTTATAGTCTTTATTCAATGTGTCATTACATTAAATTCAGCCTTTAGCCTGGCCTGGTTGTGTAGAAAAGGAAAAAGTGATTACAGTATATGTCTATGTGCAAACATGCGATTAAGGCATTAGGAAACATCCAGGCTATTTACCCTGATGTTTATGTTTAAGATACACTGAGTTGGTTCATTCTTAAAGGAAAGGTTGTTTCTTCAATCCTAGCACACACACACACACACACACAGTCCATGTGTTTTAAGGCGATGGATCAACCCTAAATTGCTCCTGACTGACATGCATATGAATGAATGGGATTACTTAATAAAGATTATACAGAATCTCCTTTATTCAATGTAGCATGGAAGGATGGCTGTGATATGTAGTGCGAAGCAAAATTGCAGTTGTGATGGACATTTACTGAGGGAGAGAGAGTTTATTGCACCTGTCTGCTAAGGGGCAACGGTCAGGTCATGACCACAGCTGAACATATCAGTAACTCTACTCCAGGCCAATTTAAGAAAAATCGGGTAAACAAAAATGACCCCAACTGTAAACATAAAAAAAAGGAGTGAATAACCTTTTGAATACAATACAAATACAATCCTGTAAGGGGAAAGAGTACAGCTTGGGAGACAAAGTCAATCTTGCTCAGTCTTGGTATACATCAGGAAGAATCAAATAATACCATATAGAATAAGTTTTCCTTTGAAATAGTAAAAAAATAACTGATAATATTAATTTCATGACAGCTAACTTAGCAAATGTGAAATTATGTCATGCAAAAAGCCACCTTGGTGTCTACATGATTGTAACATCCTTTCCACAATAAATATGATGACTGGGTCTGTATTAAGTGTATTAAGTTGTTATCCGTGTTTGAATCACTCTGCTTTGGCCCCCAGATGTGCATTTGCATTGTAAGTTAAGCTTGCAGCTGTTAGCAAATCAGCCCTCTACCCCTCCGCTACAAAAACACAAACAACCTTCCTGTGCCACATACTAATCACACCCAGCTCGAGTCCTGCCTTGTTTACATCAGGCCTTGAATTAAAGACCACAATTAATCTCCCAGACTGCCTCCTCTCACCTCAGCCACAGCTCATGATTGATTAAAGCTGGCTCTGACGTGGCAGCGGCTGAACCTGGCTAGAGTTTCACCGACAGGATAGACAGTGAATGGCTTGGTCCTTTCAGTGCCGGACTCTGTGCCTCACCTACCCCCATCATACTACTCTGATGTGAAAACCAGGTAGACCCATAACCCCAAATCTGACTCTTCGGCCTCCTGTCTTCCCTCCTTCACTCCCATTTCTCGGTCCTAACGGACTTGGTGATGGATTGTATTTTGCTCCTCAGAAACACATTGTTTTCTTTAGCACAGCAGGGTATTCTGTTTGCAAAGGTCTGACCGGTGAAGTATTGTGGATATCTATCACTGCTGAGGTGCCTCTGGTAAGTATGTTCTTGCTGTAGGAGGAGGAGCAGTCGTGAGGAATGGAAGACTGGAGCTGTCTGGTCCCTACAGGCACCCGTATTGTTAAAAAGCATAAGAAAACTGTACTACAAGGGTGCTAAAACTGTCCTGATATAAATGATAATGATTTCTCAGTGTTTAACATACCTGAAAGAAAAAAAAGAAAAAGAAAAGATAACTCTAAGACTTGTTTTAAAAAAAAGGAGGGGGCGGGGGGCGGGGGGCTACTGTTGGAAATGAGGGTAAGAAGATAAATGATGAGGTTCATCTGAAGCATTTGGACCAACCACAAGCCCGAACTAGTAAACAAAAGGTCTTAAGCACATGTGAACCAAACCACTGAAAAAAAAACAAAAAACAAAAGTTGCTTGTTGCAAGAAAAAAGTTCCAATTACTTTTTGCAGTCATGCAATGCAAGTTAATGAAAGACAAGGACACAAGTTAAATTTGTCATCATCGGTTCATCAAAAGGTAATAAATTTACACTCATGACCACACTGCGTATTTCAGCATTGTGTTGCAGAATGTCTCCTGTATCCAAAGCTCCTTTGTGCTTCTCTCGGGTTACGATATCACAATCACCCAAATGGACAACGTGCAAAGAGGGATTACACACTCTAAGTCTCCTTTTAGCACCTTCACGTGAAAGTCAAACAGAGGCAACGATTCTGAAGAGGCGACGGATGACAACCTTGAACCCATAAGTGTACTGTATGCGGCCTGTTGAAGGGTTTTTAAAGCAGACTGCCTCATGGCGCTTTCACCGCGACGTCCACCTCAGGAGAGACTGAATACATATACAGAGGTCCTGATATGTTTTACATGCTGTCCTCTGAGGGGAACCAGGGGGTATTTGTAACGGAGCTATTTCAACAGAGCGATGATGTACACAGCCCAGCTATGTTGAAATAGATTGGAGATGATGTGAAACGCAAACAGGACCAAACACTGAAGGCAAGTGATTTGAAATAAAAGAAAATAAATACAAGATTATGCTTCATCGATTTTCTGTCTTTAATCAAGTGGGAAAAAAAATGTTGTTGTAATCCAATATATGCCTGATTGGTATTAAATATCAGAAGTGACATACACTCTCTACTCTCTTACAGACACACACACACACACACACACACACACACGTACACGTACACACACACACACACACACACACACACACACACACACACACACGTACACTTACAGGGGGAGGCCCAGGGTTCCTGTGTGACTAGCAGACGAGGGAGCTGAACTTGTGACCCCTCCCTGGGGCGTGAGGCCCCGGGGGTTGCAGTATCACAGAGCTGATCCACTCCAGCCTGCCTGGCTTGGGTTGGCTCAAGCTCACCGCCCACCCACTCCCACAGCTCCCACAGCTGGCAAGCAACACACAAGCGCTCTGTGTATGGCCCAGCGCCTTACAGCAGGGCTCATGCTATGATGCAACATTATAAAAAGGTAGAGTACATTTTACTCCAAAGGTTTGAAATAATTTTAGAAATTGGTAATATAAAAGATTACTAATTAAATGGAATAAGGTCTTTAAAATATTGCCCATAACAACTCAGAATATCAAGAGTACTTAAAAATATCCACTTAATTTTCTCACCTGCTGCTGCTTTACAAATTATAATACATGTAATAATATTTGTATAAAGAGCCCAGCTATGACTGACAAGACAGCGATATATAAGGCCTTAAAAAAACTCACTGAAACAGTTGATGTGTGACATGATATATTGCTTATAACCACACAAATAGACACATACTTTATATCTTACACAACACAGCAGTTACTGTTAACATTTTAAAGCCTAAATACCTTGTGTTATGCATCACTTTGGCGACAATTTATTTATATATGATAATCCGAGCAAAAAGAAAAGAATTCTACCCATACTGTTCTGTACAGTTTAAGATTGTATCTGTCTTCACAAATAAAGGTTCAGTGATAAATAAATACTATGAAAGTCAAATGTAATGAGATTTGTTGAAATTTTAAGCAAAAACTGCTTAAAATGTATCATGCATACATCCTGTAAACCTATCAACAGCTAAATTAAAAAAATACATATATATTTCTAAGAAGGTTCTTCAGATTTACTTCATCACTTCTCAAGCTATTAAGACATTCAGAATAAAAACTCAACACTTTTTAATTTTGACACATCTGCTTTTATGCAGAGTCGACGAATTAAATTGACACCCTGCGGACATTCATTATTATTTGGCTTTGAATATTGTTGGTTTCCATAGTTGTGATTTACTACAACGGTTTCAATTATCAGCAGCATTAATCTTGTGTTACATCTTATTAAATCTCTCAAAGACTCCCTGGTTAAATTCCCATTCAAACTGCAGACGTATTTTACAATGTGAAACCTCCACTGTGCAATAATTAGAATATTAATTAGGGAACTATTGGTGGAATAGCAGTCCTATTTTAATAATTAGGGCATTTCAGATGAATAATTATTATTCCATAATTAAATACAGGTTTCTGATGTGAGTATGTGACCTCATAACCTATTACTACATGCAATATGTGCGTTACAGGAAACACATTCTGTTATTGTTTCATTATAACCTAGAAAAAAAAAACCTGAAGATAAGAAAAAATGGAACGCAGAGTGAAACATGAATACTTCTCATTTGTGGAGATGAAAAACAAGTCTACATTTAAAAGGGACACCTGGAAATCACAGAGCAACTTTGTTAAAAGGAGAGAAAAAATCTTAGTTTCTACTTCCTGATTGAATTTATTTTAAGATGGGGCTTCTTAACGTCGAATCTAGTGGTTAAATAATGAGGAAAAATTCACTATGTGTTTGCATTTGTTTTAGCTTTCCCGGCATTTTGATTCCTTTTGTGGTGTTTAGAGATATTCTCTTTATAAACATCCACACACTACACACAGTTGCTAAGACTACCTTTGAATACTGGTTATCCACAAATTCCCAGAGCCAGAAGAGAAGCTGTGGACCACAGGCCACATTCACAGAGGGAATGGAGAAGAGGAAGAAAGGGAGGAGGAGGAGGAGAGGAGTTAGCACATGGTTGTCAGGGTGTCAGCACCCCCTGCTGGCTCTGGCTGCATAACTGGGACATCTGCCCACCCCTCTTGTCGACTGTCCAACCCTAACCCATCCAACCAAAAACTCTCCCCTACACATGCTACACCTTCATACCTCAAAGCACAACAACGATACACAGATCTCAAAGAATGCAAATATTCAGGGCTGTAAAGAAGAAGCGTAGGATATACTTAGGTTGAATCATTTTCAGTGTTGTATCAAAAAATGTACGGATCAACATCTAAACTGTTGATTATTTATCAAAAAAAACGCAAAACCCCTCTCAGAGTTGTCTGTACATCTGTGCTTGTCAGTTCAATAACACAAGTGCAATTATTTCTGTGTTAACGTCAGACATTACAGACCTTGGGATATAAAATGGAAAGCTTGCTCCCATACATCACAATTCATTTCTCAATATACGGATAGATGAGGGGTAATCTGGACTCTGTTTCATGTCTCAGCTAAGGTCATGTTCGAGATAAGTTGTTTATTAACGCAGCTTTAGATCACATTTACACAGCAGCCTTTCATCACCACATAATACAGCTTATACAGTATGGGCAATAAAAGTAACAGAATATAAGATATGGGGTTTATTCACATCAATACCCCACTAAAATTGTCTTATTATAGATTTCATTGTACTGGGTCGCATAATTGGGAAATGAGTTTCACAAGGCAGTCATAAACAACAGTATAATGTCTGCATTTGTCTGTGGGAGAAAAAAAACTTGAGTATCATGAGTTGAATTGGAAAACTCATCAACAATTTTATTGTATTATTATAACAAAGCATGTGACTCATTTGAAAGGTTAATGCCAATCATTGAGGTTTCCCCCTGGGCTGGTTTTGAAAAAGTGTGTCAGAACTGTCTCAGAGAGTCCAGATAGTCCTTGCATTAATTTTCCGACTCCTCTATTATATATCAGGAAATTTAAGGAACACATAGGAAAATCTTAACTGCTGTCCAGATTAAAATGTAGAGCCTCAACTTATCATTTCAAGTGTAGAAATACATGTTGTGTGCAACTACTGTTGAAAAGGTTACCATGAGTTGTAAACTCCTAGTCCTGTGGAGGGCGAAAAACCATGCAGACAAAAGAAAAAGAACTCACTGCAAAACTTTCATATCCTCATAAAACAGCACTGCTTCACTGTTGCAAAGCTCAAAGTGTAAGCTCATATGATCACAGTTTGTTTGTTTCTTGCTGCTAAATCCCAATGTGCCCTGGATACATAGCAAATTGGCCTTTCCGAAAATAGTCAAGAAACAGACGTGTGAGGAAGCATGAATTGGATTTTTAACTGAGGGCAATTCTCCTATCAAAGTCTATCTTTGTGCACAGTCCGAACAGCGAAGCCAGCCGAGTCCAGAGTGAAAAACATTTCCACACATTTTGGAGAGACAGAGCCAGCCCATCAGTCACAGTGACAGGCTCATTAAAAGCTCTGTACACAAACACAGGTGTTTTTAGTTACACTAAACAATTAAAACTACTCTCAAAACTGTCTGTGAGTTTACTGAACAGACTGAACTTGACAAGTGTGAGCCTGGGTTATTTTTGCTCAAACACTGTTACAGAGTGAGTAACACTTCACTGATGCTCTGAAAGACCTAGCATTTGATAACCTCTGCAAGATGAGGGCACAGCTTGGCTAAGAAAATGAAAAAGCATGTCCATCTAATTTGCTAAAACTTGGTCAAGTAGATTATGTTTTACAAAATCTAATTGCTATCAGCAGGAGTTGCAAATCATGGCAAAATGCTGCATGGATTCAGACAAAAACATGAAGCTACATCTCAAAATACGACCACCATTCTCTTTAAATTTGCATATGACAACTCTCACTTTTAACTACCCACTGACTCATCTGCTTTAACAGGAAGATTTACAAACCACATGAATATCAAGGTCTCAAATCAAACCAAGGATGGTGAAAACAGAGACAGGAACAGCACATTACCACGACACCGCTATCTCCCATGTGGACATTTGGGAGAAGGGTGACACTACGGGGGGCTCTGGGTCTTGTCGTTAGCCAGCAACGAGCTGCTCTCTCTGGGTTATCAGGCTTCTCCCGTGACCCCCCGATGGAGCAGCAGGGCTGTTCTGTTGTTTCATTATCACAGAGGTTCACGTAGCATGGAGAGGCGCCATCATTATCCATCAGGCTTAATGAGACTATCTCGCTGCCGTAAAAGGTCAGGCAATTACTGCTGGTGCAGTTTTCAGCCTGGAGACGCAAAGAAGCTGTAGAGGGATAGATAGTTCACAGAGCTCTACGCACACACCCACAAACAAACATACATGAAGGTTTTAAGATTTTCATGCAGTAAAGACATTTTCTGTATCTTTCGTAAACAACTTTTTGTAAAACTCTATAATTTTTTAATTATGAACCTGAAGTCAGGTGACTTTTCAGTCATTCAAATCAAGTGCACTATATGACTAGGCCAATTATTCAACCTTTGACTTGTGACATATGACATCACCAAAAGGTTGCGCGTCTCTCACAGTTCAAACTATGAGCCATCAGCCAAAGCTTCAGACAACATGGTCTCAAAATGGACTGAACTAATAAATCCTTCAATAATATACAGTCATCAAACAATAACAGTAATGACATCCTTTTGCCTGATAATTAAATGGGACAAATTACCCAGAGGTCAGTTTACTTCACAGAGACGTTCTTTTTTTACACAATAATTGGAGATTTTCAGTTTCAGGATGGGCTTCAGCATTTGATCTGAATGACCACGATGTGTGATCTCTAAAGAATACAACCAAACAAACTATCATAATGGACATATTTGAGATGCCAGCAGCAGTTGAACTGTTCTACACATTGAGAACAAGTTCATTGTGCTTTGATTTATCACATTTCGATGCACTAGCTTAAGTCTCACTCAGTGTGCAGTGTGTTCACACAGTCTTTTTGGCATTCTCACAGAGTAGAAAAGAGGAGTGATGGGGGCTCCTACAATGCAATTACAAAAGTAGATATGTCCAAATGACCCTCTTATATATTGCCTCTCTTCCAATGTACAATAATTTCACTCTAATGACAAGATACCTGCAGAGAAATGTTTAAGAAAAATATCCCTCCCTCCTTTGTCAGAGCGCTATCTTGGCTCCAGAGCCAGCGGCGATCCTGGGACAGGTTTATGCTCCTCTCGTACAGAGTTTGAGCCACTGGTTACAGTGTTTTAACGGCTGGATTAATGGGGTGGCAAGAGAGGCCATAAATTGATAATATAACCGCTGAACATACTTGCCAAGACAATTAAGATAATACAACTGGAAATAGAGGCCCCATGAATCGCCATGGTAAAGAGCAATGGCTGCCTCACAATGATGTGCGCCCTTGAGGCTTTTGGCGGGAAACTGTGGTCTGTTTTTCTTTTTGCAAATTTTGTCAGCGTTCGACGAATCCGATCACATGCAGTTACTGAAAGGGTAAAAAACTGAATTTATGAAAAGAAGGATGATAGCTAAAGTATTTTTTTACACTCTGATGTAAAACTGGTGATAATAGTATCTGTAACTCCATCTATAGGCATATCAGTGGTTTATTCACAGTGGTTTCAGATTTATATACTTTCAAATAGACTGTTGGTCTTCTTCATCAGAAATTATCTGCGCCTTAGCTTGAGAGCTGATATGTTGAAGATAAGTGCACAATTTTCTGTAATCTTCCATCATTTTATACAGAAATAAACACTAGGATTCCAGTCCTGGTGAAGGAAAATAAAGAATCAAGTGTCCCTCTAGAAGAATATAATGGGTAGTCTCTATGGCAGCAGTGTCATCATTCATTATCATTCAACTTGAATGAAGCACAAATCATGCAAAGGATAAGGCATCAACTCCTGCACATCTGAACAGCACAGCATGTTTTTCTTCCTGCTTCTGTCCCCATTGACCACCATACCGATGCATAACGAGCATACAGCGACAGGCTGGTAACAAAAACAAAGGCGTAATAAGAGAGTGAAAAATGATGCAGAGTGGTTGTAATGAAGATGAAAAGACTTGCTAGGATGCCTAATGAAGATACATGCCCGTATTTCTCTGACACAGTACTAATTACAAGCTGGGGTTCCATTAATAGCTCATGAAATATTAAGTTCCATTAGCTAATAAAAGCAGACCTCAAAATGTAACACAGACACACAGGAGCATTCTGAAGTAGGTAGAGACGTACAGTGTGAGGTCCTGGTTTTATTGCAGGGAGCATAACAATGTTAGTGCGACTTGACAGCTCTAAAATCTACAGCTAAAGCTCCTATTTTTCAAATATGTGCTTCAATTACTTCAATTACAAACTGAAGGATTATAACTGTACTTTTTTCATACAACGATTCTGGTTAATTCCTCAACTGTCTTTTGGTTATTTCATAGTTATTTAAGTATGAGAAACCAAATCATCATGTTAACAGAAAACAACTTGAGTTTGGTGATATGTCTTCCTAAAGCCTGCTCTCCTTATCCTCACCAAACAGGGATATCAGTAGATGCCACTTCCTAGCCATTAGTCTTCTGTCGTAAAACTAAAACATCATGATATTGCTTAAACAATATCTCTATTAAATCGGCTCATTTAACAATGATTACACAAATGCATCCCCGTCCCTGCTCCTTTGGACCTGAATCCAAGGAGAAATTCAGGGAGAATTAGAGAATTAATCATTAATGGTTGGCCAGTAGTGATCCTGGGACTTCACATTATTGGTAAATTATAATGAATGGTCATATAAAATGGCTTCACTCAGGCCCCTCCAGCTCCAAGGCCCCACAAATGAGAATAAAAAAAGCCTCGAAGTTGGTGAGTATGTGCAGCTCTGCCAAGCGACCGATTGATTTTCTTATTTTCGTGCCGCCACCCAACTCTGAGGAATGAGTTTTAATTCTGGCAGTGCATGATTAAGTCTGCTTGTGCTTAACTCCAGACTGCTCAACTGGAAAAGTGGATGCGGTAGGAAAAGCGAGAAAGAAAGTGAAGGTTGTGATAGTGAGGTATGTGTTGGTTTGCTTAAGCAAGGCCTTATGTCTCTGTCTTAATGGGTGTCTGTGTGTGTATGTGTGGGTGGTGGGAGCTGCGGTTGTTCGGGGGCCCTGAATGGCACCTGTCAGGCCCTTGATTAACGAGGCCCTCTGCCCTTCAATTCCCCAGCCTGTCACTCAGGGAGGATGCATTAATCTTCATCGCCCGCTTGTCAGGTCAGGGCCGGTCCAAGACACCCACCAGTGTGTGTCTTTATGTTTGTGCATTCAATACGTGTCTATGTGTGTTTGGACGATAGCTGCACATGGCTCAGTGTCTGTCAATGCATGTATAATGCGTTGCTTGTGTGTGAGATTTAAGGCACATGTGTGTTTGAATGCATGTGTAAGATGGAGGAGGCGAAACCAGAAGGATAAAGTATTTGGAGTCGAGTAACATAAGCCCGGACTTAAGTACAAAGACAGAACCACAAGGGCAAAGTGACAGCACCAAGGAAACAGTAAAACAACAAAAATGTTTATAATTAATATTTGGCCCATCAACAGTAGGCATTTGCATAATTTATTAAGATTCACAAGAGCATGTGCACTCTGTAACACCCACGTCATTCCCTTGTGTGACAGGTGAGAAGAAAGACTGGGGTGATGGGGGGAAGGTTGCTCATCACGAGTGATAGTGAGTGTGTGTGTGCTTGTGTGTTCGAGAAAGAGGAGACAGATGGAGAGTGGAGCTGCCACTCCTGCCAGCCGACACTCGCACCCACCCAACCAGCATCCCACCCCAGAACCCACGATACAATCGGTCTAACCAATCAGACAAGCCGCGAGCCAAAAGCGCCACCCAATCAGAGAGCCAGCGGTTCAACCAGAGTGTAATAAAGGGACATTCATCATTCAATTAGGCATCTGTCATTACGCCACGAAGGGGGGGAAACTTGAAGATGTTGAGAGAAAGAAAAGGTGGAACATAATTGAGGCAGAGAACAGGAAGAAGGGAGCAATGGAAAGACAATGTAAAGAAAGTGAGAAAAGGAGTGAATAAAAGACAGAGTGATTACACTGACAGAGAGAAATACAGTGAGATACAGAAACATCAGTGAAAACATTATGATGCAGAGACAGACAGCAAGGCATGGATGCAAGATATGCATAATGTTAATTACAAAGACATTGTTAGGACTAACAGCCAGCTCTGGGGTAACTAGGAGCTGACAGAAAAACACATCAGGGCATCACAGACAAATGAAGGAGATTATGTGCTGTGGTTCTCACAAAACCTTTATTATGAGAAAGCTCTTCTGTAAGCAGCCTCTAAAACTTGTGTTTTATTTCTCTTATCCTTCAGTGAAAGAGAAATACAGAAATATATGTGGCTTACAACAAAGCCTCATATATTTCTGAAACACACTGTGTAGGTAACACAAGACAAAACAAACAAACAATACTGTTAATCAAGACAAATCAAAGCCTCCATGCCACAGCAGCCCTAATGTTTATGCTTTTCAAAATGAAAACCATTCCAGTGTCATTTTTAATCACACAGATGAAACTGGAAGAGACCCCAAAAGCCTCAACAATGTTTACTCTTAAAGCCTTCCACCTGATTTGTTGAAAAGTTACTCCACGGATTGGTTTTCAGATCAAACTTCAAGCTCACAGAGTAAGCCCTGCTTGAGCAGTAGCCTGTCTGGTAATTAACAAGATGAAAAATTGATACCACAAAAAATTATAGGTATTAATATACAATAACAGCATTGTTGTCAGTATTTCAAAAAGCAGCCTTCAGAATTCAAACACAACCTAATCCAATTTAGTCTGTGTAGTATGTATCTTTAAGGAGTTGAAATAATGATCAATCAAAGCCTGTCACATTTTTTTCAGTGCAACTTTTATCATTCATATAGGGGATGTCACATGCTCCATTTATTGATTAGATGTTGAATGCTCATTCCTCCAGTAAGCAGCTAACTGATTGGTTTGAGCTCTGAACAATAAGAGCGACTCGATTATCATACGTGTTCATCTCTGAACTGTAACAGTAAAGTCCTTTCATGCAGTTGATGCCAGATCAGCAAATGATATGATTTTCCATTAAAGTGTTGAAATCATTACACCATCCTGAAACACACAGACTGCATGGACCAATTTTTTCATGATAAAGTTGTTAAACCTTGTTTTGATCTTTTCTTTCTGGGAATGAACCTTGAATAACTGCAACCCAACATTCAACCTTGAATAAATATCAGAGATAAAATCCTCAGCATATTGTCTATTTCTTTTCTTCATTCTCTCCCTGCCTCTCTCATGCCAGCTGTCTCCAAACCCCTGTGGTCCCCCCTCACTCACCCCCACCACCACCCCTCGCTCTCTTTCCTCCTCCCCTCCTTCTCTCACCCCAGTCCCCAACCAAGCAGGAAAATGATCCCTAGTAAATAATATATCAAGATAAATGATAATTGCTCTGATTTTTTGTGCGTTCCTCGTCACTTAATGAGCGCCATAAATTAGCAATGAATACGGCTGACAGCGTTTGTCAGAACATGGTCGATGCAAATTTGCCTTGGCATCCTGGTGGTTAAAACTTCTTCTCCATGTTTCTCCAGCCTTAAGACAAATCTTTTTCTTTTTTCAAATGATCAAGCGCATCAGAGTTCACACAACAGTTCATGGCAGAGTTCACTTACTTTTCGTGTTTTGTAGCAGCAATGAATTTGTTCATGTCTTCTTTGTTGGATGGTGTGAAAACACAAGACATTAAGAGCTGTGAGGGAAAAAAAGGAAAAATGGCTAAAAAGAAGAGAAATACTTTGTCCACCATGTTTGGAACTGTAAGAAAAAAATTAGCATCACATGACATTTCAGACCCATCCTTAATGAGTTCCTGAAAAAGTTTGAGGAAATAACAATTTTCCTCAATACATCTATGAATTAATGAAAAATATTGGTAATTTAATGTCACTGTAAAAGCCCACAGACACATAGACACATCCTGTACAGTAATTGCAAATTGGCTGTGGGTGAGCGCCCGTGCTTCACCCTGTCCCTCCGTCCCTGTCAGACATCAAACAGGGGGCCTTGGCCACACATCGCACATGCAAGCTTCCCAAGAGACTGCCTGATTGAAACCTGGCAACAGGACCAAACAGCTGCTTCAAACAAAAGACATCTGCATATTTCAGATTTGTTTTTCATAAATCAACCCTGCAACCTGCCAAAAATCTGGGCTGGGGAGTCCATCGACTTGTGTATAATTAGATAAAGTTTACAAGCTTAGAAAGTTGGAAATTAACATGAGGTAAAGTGGTGCTCACCAGGGAGAGTGGGTACAGGCATGTTTCTGACTTTTGTGATGGAAGGGGGGGGGGGTTCATGCAAAAACAGATCAACATTTTCAGTTTGTAGAAGCACCTCAGCAGCTTGGTTTTGTTCAAGTCTGTTGTGTTGGTATTTCACCAGCTTGTCAACAGTGATCCTACTAATTAAAAAACTGAATGACTTTTTAGGCTCCGCTCCTTACGCCGTGCACCTGCAGTGCAATCGTGCATACATGCATGTGTGTATCTCTGTCAAGCTCTGATAGGACACCATGTGTTGTCTTTACGGGGTCAGATAGCGAGCTGTTTCAGTTGTAAAAACCCCTTCAATTATTCAGTGAAGTCAAGTCTCTCCTTTATCTGCCGCTTGTCTCCTGGTGTGTTTAGGGACCAGAGGGGGAGAGTGTGTGAAAGTGGAGGGATGGAGAGAGGGAAGGAGGGAGAGATGGTTGGATGGATGGATAGAAGCGGATGTCTCCTCAAAAGCATTGCTGTCTAATTACTGCCTCGTTTAGATCTGCAACCACAGTTATAAATAACCCAACAGCTGGTGCGATGGAACCAGACAACACCAAACACGGAAACACAGCACAATATCACAGCCAGTTGACATGCATTGGAATGATAATTGTATCTGTGGTTCAGGGAAAGAGATAAGTCAGATATGTATCCAGTCTGATGTACAGTCTAAATTCTTGCTTTTGTTTTAAATCTCTTTGGACAAAGTGTCTGCTGATCGACATTGTCAAATTGTAGAATATGCCTCAACATGGTTGCTCTGTTTACAGTCAGAAAAACCCTCAAAATGTAGAGTACAGTTAGGGTGAAAAATCAAGAATAGATGCTAAGATAGATTTGCAATCCAAAAGATGGGAAGAACTGGATTCTTATTTCTGGCATTAATTGAAACATTTGACAACATTGGTTGCTTTTTGTCTACTGAGACTCTCCTTCTAAGAATGTAAGTTTCCTCAGACTAGTCCGAAAGGGATCGGTACAAGAAATCCAGACAAAAGCTCCAACATACTGTCATATATCTCTCTCAACATCTTCGATATCTCCCTGTTTGTGTCAAAGCTCCCACAAACGCAGGGCTGCTTCTTCTGTTAAGTGATTATACAGACAACTTGGGAGTGATATAATTACCTCAAACATGGCAACCCTAGTGGTGGTGCTTGTGGAGGTGATAATATATGGTAATTACTGGTTTCTAGGGCTGAACAATCCGAGAAGAATGTACTTAAGATATTTCGTACTTTTGTTGGGGTCGTCGCGAAAATGTACATACCGTATCACAAACGTGACTCTTCCTTCTGTTACCGTCATTTGTAAACTTTTTACCATTACTCTATTTACGACGTAGGGAACGTCCCATGTGTTCATAAAGACAAGAGTCTACACGACACTTTGTCGGAAGTGTTACCCTTCTTATGTTACACATTAGGTCAAACCAATAGACAGGATGGACAGCAAAAACTAGATTTTGAGTGTTAATACTGTAAGTTCATTTTTTCACTCAGGAGGATTTCTTAAAAATTAACGGTTACTTATTCCAGTTTCAAAACAATCGTCTAACTGGCAGCCACTGGAGTCTATAGATGTCAATCTTGTTTTTCAAAAGGACAGGCTGGGGAACTGTCTGGTGGACCTTAACAATGCCGCCCCGTCTAGTCTCTGAGTCAACGTCTTGTTATATTCCTCTGGTCCGTCTGTTCGTTAACGAGGTTGTTTTCTTATAAATAATCTTTAATCTTTTTCTGTTTTTGAGAGGACGACGTCACTCCCCCCCCTTGACTCCTCCGGTCCGATGTTATTGTTTTTGATGTGATTTGGCCGGGATGGGTTTGCACTAATCAGAAACAAAGGAAGACTACTGATGAGGGCAAAATTAACTGGTAAACTGAAGGGGAACTGAGAAACAGGAACTAAAACTGGTACTAAAAAGGCTAACAAGGCTTCTAATTACCACACTGCAGGCCCAGGGAGCGAGCTGGGAGCTTAGTGTCATATCCAGGAGGGAAGAGTTGAAGGCAGGTGAGCTGAGGAGGTGTGTGGTGACGCTGGCTGAGAGAGCTCAAACAGGTTGCAGGCAGGGCAGGCAGGAAGCTGAGACGGGAGGAAAAACAGGGTTATAATCCACATGGATTCCAGGCACAAAAAAGCAAATGCATGAGCGCTCACTAACTGCGTCTAAGAGACGGTCTGGCTCTGAGCAGCAGTCACAAAGAGGTCTTGAGGCCCAGGCTGAGATCGGTGATTGCCAATCCTCTGCACCTGCCTGCACACCACACACCTCGGTCACGCCCACCTGGGGAAAAAGGAAAGAGAGAAGGGAGGGGGAAAGAGGGAGCTGCTGCTAAGCAGAGCTGGAGGGCCTGACANCTGTTTGTGTCAAAGCTCCCACAAACGCAGGGCTGCTTCTTCTGTTAAGTGATTATACAGACAACTTGGGAGTGATATAATTACCTCAAACATGGCAACCCTAGTGGTGGTGCTTGTGGAGGTGATAATATATGGTAATTACTGGTTTCTAGGGCTGAACAATCCGAGAAGAATGTACTTAAGATAAAAGCATGAAAACAACCCCAGCAGCGCTTTTACATGTATGGCATAGTGTTTGCACTGAGAAGGAAGACAATGGCAGTAAACATTTGAAAAATGGTAATGAGATAAATGCTGCATCCCTTGCAGGGTACACAAGTATTTCTGTTCTCAGATGTGCTGTGAAACAGCCTTCACAATGGGAAGAATACAATGTGTAATCCAGGAACCAGTAGACAGGATGGACAGCAAACACTAGATTTTGAGTGTTAATAAGTTCATTTTTTCACTCAGGAGGATTTCTTAAAAATTAACGGTTACTTATTCAAGTTTCAAAATAATCGTCTAACTGGCAGCCACTGGAGTCTATAGATGTCGATCTTGTTTTTTAAAAGGACAGGCTGGGGAACTGTCTGGTGGACCTTATCCATCAATATCAGGATTGTAAAACTAGTGTACTGACAAACTGACCTCTGAAGGTGACAGCAGTGCTCTCTTTGGATGAGAGATCAGCAAAGATGATGAAAAAAGATGAAAAAGAGAAAATGGTAAATGTTGCTAGTTGGAAAGGTTCAGGCAGTTCACCCTCGAACAGAGGATGTGTCAGGATCGTGAGAAAAGACGACAGATATCATGGAAATGATCAAAGTATGAGGCTTCAGAGACAAGCTTTAAAAAGTAATTAAAGCTTTTTTCAAACTTTTTCTCTTGATGAAAGAAGAAGGTCTACTCTTTCTTCCTGTCGTTTCAGTGTTTACATATTGAACACAATGTTATGTGGGTCTTGAAAGATGGGGAAAAATGCTCTATAACGGCTGGCAGTGTGGGACTATGCTCTGTAAAAGGCTACCAGCCAATGAGTTAAGTGTCTACAATAGTTGTATAAATCTTACCATGAAATTGAAAAAAAAATTTTTTAACTTCTTTTCTGTTAAACTTTGAAAACCTTAAAAAAAGGCTTTACGCTTCAATGATTGTGTGTGCGATCTGTGACAATGGACACCTGCAACGTCCATGTCCTGTTCATTCAAATCTTCGTAAGGGAAAAACATCTCTTAGACTGAACTCTCTGTGAACATCAGGGGGACGTGGATTTCAAAAGGTATTCATTCAGCCGGTGCTATTTCACAAAAAAAGCCTGTGATACAGTGGATCTGCTTTGGTCGTTGTCTCTTGACGGACATTTTGGCAGCAGATGACGGCTGCTTGGTTCGACATGAGGAGACGAAAAGACTGTGGCCCTCTGTTAGCAAACAATGAGCAGGTTTCTGTTTCAGCAGAGAGAAAGAGCAGAGCCAGAAAGGTGATCTTCACGTCTCAGAACACACTCAGAGAAATGAAAAAATCTGATGGATAATTGCATTTTCCACCTTAATATCAAAGATATTCAATAGTGCAAGATATTATTTTTTAACTCAGGTGGTATCTCGTGCTACACTTGGATAGTTCTCTACATAAAAAAGAAAACAAAGTGGGTGGGTAAAATTAAGATATAAATTTACTGTTTAAGATATTTGTTGTTCCTGTCCAAATGTCTGACATGCTTCTCTTTCATTACTTTGGTAAACAGTATTTAAACAAAAAAGAACCTGACCATGTCAGCATCATTTTTTTATTACAGTATCACTAATTTAACCTCTAAACCCCAAGTGATGGTGAGACTTAGGGAATAAGAGATGTTAGAAGTGGGCGGTCTCTCTTGTTGTAGGAAGCTCCTGTGAGGGGTGTTTGCCATATGCTCACCGGGCTCCGGGGGAAAAGGGCTCTGAGGATAAAAGTGAGCACAGCGGCAACGGCCCTCCATCAGTGTGTTCAAAGCCTCCATATGAAAATGACTGTGTACAAGACTTCTGCTGAGGCCAAATTTAGATCAAAGGCAAACCCAAGGCAGGAGGGGAACAGAGGGAGGGGCGGGGTTGGTTTGGGGGAAGACAGGGAGTTGTGCATGAAATGAAAGTTTGTGCAATGTGATGAGCAAATCTGTGTGTGCATGGGAATGTTGGTAATAATAAGTGGGAAAATTTGTCAATTTATATTTCCCCTTTACTCTGAGGATGTAGATAGCAAATTGGAGCGGTTAACTTTTGATGTGGCTCCCAGCTGTGTGAAATGAAGCTGCGTGTTTTTCAAGGTGCCAAACTGGTAGTTTTACAGTTTCCATTTGAAAATCTGAAATTTCAAATCCCATTATTGTTAGAAGTGTACTATTTCATTACTATGTGTAAAGTCCATGCGTTAACCATTGTAACCTCGTTATGAGATGTGGTTTTGTCTTTTAGAAAATGTGTATAAGGATCCTTATGAAGTGTTTTTACATTGCTCCCAGCATTTCCAAGGGATGTCAGTTAAACTGTGTGAGTGACTTCTCTGCATGTTTTTAACAGAGTTAACCAAAACCAGTGATTGGTGATACTTTTACTGACTTTCTCTCCTTGTCTTTTGTGCAGCTCATTGATTGTTGTCAAATATGCATGTACATTAAATGCATACATCATAGTACAGCTTTAAGGTGAGCTGTTATAGTTCAGTTACAGTTTTCAATAAGTTTCACGCAAACAGAGTTGTGCTTTTCTTAGGCGCTACTTTCAGAGGAAGATAAATATCATATTACTCTATTTCAGGATAGTGCGTGAGGGCTTAACTTCAAATAACCAAAATGGCAGTCAAAGCATATAAGAAATATTCCCAAATGGCTTCATTGATATCTAGCCAACAGTACAGCTGAGTGACTTACATGAAGATGATTTATTGGGTTTAGCCACACAGGTGGAAATTTGCCCATATATGACTGCTTTTCAGGATAGTTGGTGACAGAAAGAAACATCTTGATTTCCACCGACTTGTCTCATAACCTTTATCTATTCTGTTTCATCACTTGCTGTTCACCAGTCACTTATTTTTTCCAACAAAAAGTAACTATACGCTTGCTCAGAGAAGCCGATGTAAATGCTTTCAACAGACTCCATGCTGAATCACTATGTTATATCTTTCACAGGTGGAAGGAAGAACACTGTAGAAATATTCATATGAAAATGTTATTTACTGCGCCTTCATACAATATATATTTCCATAAATCACAATCCTAAAGCTCCTGGTCTTACTAGCAGAACAAATTGTAACACTGATATATGAGAGGCTCAGTCAGCTCCACTCCTCACATCTTTCTTCCATCTCTTCACCTCCTTCGCTTAAGCTCACTCAACCCCACCCCTCCTCCTCCTCCTCCGCCTCCTCCTCCTCATTGCCTCTCCCTCGTCTCCTCCTCGCTTCCTGCCTCTCCAGAGAGGAGGTCACATGCTGCAGACCTGCTCCGTGCCATCTGGCTGACTTCCTGTCATCCTTACCCCATGAGAGGGTGGCCCTACGGGGTATACAACTGGAGAAACCCCCCCCCCTTTCCCATTCTCCTCGTCCTCCTCCTTCTCCTCCTCATCTTCCTACTCCACGCCCCCACACACCTGAGCAATGAGGGTGTGAAAAACACAGGGAGAAAAAGAGAAAGAAGAAAAAATGAGTGGGGGAGAGCGAGACAAAAGGATATGAACAGGAAGAAAGAGGGATGAGAACTAGAGCACGGAAAAATGAGGCATGTTAGAAAAACTTGGAAGTGAAAATAAAGATGCTTTTAGAAAAAGAAAATGATTAATCAAGATGTAATTTGAATCATTTAGGATGAAAAAGGTTTAATAACTTGATAATGACAAATCTAATTAAAAACCCACTGTGGAGTTTTTTGGGGGGATGCACTATACATTTGGAAATCAGAACAAATGGAAAGAGCAGTGCCCAGAGATTTCCTTTAATCAGGGGCTCATGCATGTGTAAGTTTCTTGTTTTTTTTATATCCCTCAACATTATCCATGAAAACTGAGAAATATCTTTAGAGCAATCATGGTTAAATTTCCATCAAAGTCCTTCATGAAGGCATATCCAAATTTATCCAGCACCCTCTCACCTTCCTCTCACACATCTCCATCTTACACAAGAACATTAAGATTGGTTAAAAATGCACACATGGAAGATTAATCTTACTTCTGTCCCACCCATGGTCTTGCATATTCATATAAATATAACATGACTGCGGCTCACATCTAAATTTATTGGTTTTCCTCCTCCGCAAATTAGGGGGCCTCCAATTGATGAATATTTTAGCACATGTGCACTCTGCGGGACATTTATCATTGGCTTTGCTATTATAAACAGAATAAATGAGCAGTCAAAGTAGGCTGCTGCCACAGTGTGCTGAACACAGCCACACCGCCCCCTCTGTGCTCCTATGCTTTTGTCGTTCTCCATGACTGCTACAGTGTCTGAAATCTGCAAAATGGCCTCCTCTTTGGCGTTTCCTACACGTTATATGACATCAGTGTGATCGTATAGATAAAGGTTAACCATAACACGGTAATTAGCAAGTATTCCTCCCCCCAAAAAGTGATGCTGTCAGGAAGGTCTTGCGTCTTTAATCTGTAACACCTAAAGCACAGCTAGAGCCAAGACAACCTTAGTTGAATCTATGTTAAGTGAAGCCCTGAGGGGGTCGAGACAGAGGTTAATTGGATGTACTAAAATTATGTTATTTCATTACAGACATTAGGTTTTGGAGGTTAGCTTAATAAAAAAGATGAAATTGTTTAAATAAAGGTATTGCTTAACTTTGAGATTCCCCAGCCTTGTTGCTAAGCTAATCATTGCCTCCTGCGCCCTCAAGAGATCGTCTGTCAATCAAAGAGTTTGGAAAGTATTCTGTGTCTTTCTCATTCATTTCTGTAGATTATGTTTGAGATTTCCCAGGGAAAAAAGCAAACATAAGAATTATCCAAAGTCAAGGTTATTCTTTAAAATTTAAGCCCCTTTTTGTTATTTTGTCACCTTGCTTGGATCTTAAAAACCCTTACATGCCTTTCTGTGTTTGGCTGATGCAATCAAAACAATCAGAAATGTGTTCAGTAAATGTTTGAACTGTGCAGAATCCTGAAATCACACTTCGCATGTTTGCCAACATGAAGGCACAGAAAGCCAAATCAAAATGAGACCACAAGTGTCCAGCTTTGATGTTTCCCTCTCATCTTCCTCCTCATCATCTCAACTATCCACTACTGGTNAGACTGAGTGGGCTTAGGAGCGGTGGGAGTGTCTGGGGTCAGGGCTGAACGGAGGCAGTTCTCATGGCAGTAGGTGCTCCAGGACTTCACCTCCCCCTTAACCCAGTCAATATGGGGATTATGCTTCCGTAGCCAAGGGTGTCCCAGGACCAGTGGGGGGTTGGAGTGATTAATTAGGTGGAAGGATATGGTCTCCCGGTGATTTCCAGCCACAATCAGAGACACCGGGACTGTTTTGTAGTGAACCTTGGCCAGATGTAATCCATTCAGGGCTCGAGCATCCAAAGGGGTAGCTAGAGGTGTGATGGGGATCTTCAACTGTTTAACTACCTGGCTGTCTAAAAAGTTCTCTTCAGCTCCTGAATCTATCAGGGTGGATAAAGGGATGGACAGGTTCTGCCAGCAGAGGGAGGCTGCCAGTTGCAAGCGCTGGGAGGACGCGGTGGATGTGTGGCTCACCTGCAGTCCTCCAGTCACAGGTGAGCCGGCCCTTTTACTGGTCGGGTGGGGCAGCTGGCAATGTAGTGGCCCAATTTGCCACAGTACAGGCAGGCATTAGTAGCTCGGCGGTGGTCTTTTTCCTGGGATGTCAGTTGGGCACGGCCAATTTGCATGGGCTCTGGTTCTTGGTCTGCAGGCTGGGAGGACATGGGGACAGAGCGCCCAGACCAAGTGGTGCGAGTAGTGGCCGGCGCAGAGCGCAGGTTGCGTTCCCGCCTACGTTCCCTCAGTCGATTGTCCAGCCGGATGGTCAGGGCAATGAGTTGGTCTAAGCTGGGCACTTCATCACGAGCAGCAAGTTCATCTTTGAGACCCTCCTGAAGCCCCTTATAAAAAACTCCCTGCAGCGCCTCATCATTCCAGCCTGTCTCTGCTGCGAGGGTCCGGAACTCCACAGCAAACTCTGCAACACTTCGAGCTCCTTGTTTTAAGGAGATGAGGCGATTGCTGGCGTCCTTTCCTCGGACGGGGTGATCAAACACCTTCTTCATTTCATGAGTAAAGTCCACATAGGAATTGCAGATACTGGACTGACTCTCCCACACCACAGCCCCCCACTCTCTCGCTGGGCCCGCCAACAAACTGAGTAAATAAGCAACTCTAGATCTATCAGTAGCATAAGAGATAGGCTGCAGATCAAACACCAAAGAAACCTGAGTTAAGAAAGACTGACAAGAGCCTAAATCTCCAGAATAACGCTCAGGAACAGGAACAAATGGTTCACGAACTGACTGGACAGTACCCGGACTAGTGCTAGCAACTGAGCGACTGGGAGGAGACAGAGCTGGGATAGGCTGGGGCGGAGCAGGTGACTGGGCAATTTGAGTAGTTAGCGTAGCAACCTTACTTGTGAGAAGGGATACCTGGTTCAACAAAGCATTGTTGCTATCAACTAAACTGCGCAACAAATCCTCATGTTGACCCAAAATGGCCCCCTGATTAGCAATGGCTTGCTGGATGGGATTAACTGGAGCCGCTTGATCAGCACCACTCTCATTGTCTGCTGAGTTCATCATGGCCAGACCGTACTGTTACGGCGGGGCAGATCANGGGCAAAATTAACTGGTAAACTGAAGGGGAACTGAGAAACAGGAACTAAAACTGGTACTAAAAAGGCTAACAAGGCTTCTAATTACCACACTGCAGGCCCAGGGAGCGAGCTGGGAGCTTAGTGTCATATCCAGGAGGGAAGAGTTGAAGGCAGGTGAGCTGAGGAGGTGTGTGGTGACGCTGGCTGAGAGAGCTCAAACAGGTTGCAGGCAGGGCAGGCAGGAAGCTGAGACGGGAGGAAAAACAGGGTTATAATCCACATGGATTCCAGGCACAAAAAAGCAAATGCATGAGCGCTCACTAACTGCGTCTAAGAGACGGTCTGGCTCTGAGCAGCAGTCACAAAGAGGTCTTGAGGCCCAGGCTGAGATCGGTGATTGCCAATCCTCTGCACCTGCCTGCACACCACACACCTCGGTCACGCCCACCTGGGGAAAAAGGAAAGAGAGAAGGGAGGGGGAAAGAGGGAGCTGCTGCTAAGCAGAGCTGGAGGGCCTGACACCTTATCCATCAATATCAGGATTGTAAAACTAGTGTACTGACAAACTGACCTCTGAAGGTGACAGCAGTGCTCTCTTTGGATGAGAGATCAGCAAAGATGATGAAAAAAGATGAAAAAGAGAAAATGGTAAATGTTGCTAGTTGGAAAGGTTCAGGCAGTTCACCCTTGAACAGAGGATGTGTCAGGATCGTGAGAAAAGACGACAGATATCATGGAAATGATCAAAGTATGAGGCTTCAGAGACAAGCTTTAAAAAGTAATTAAAGCTTTTTTCAAACTTTTTTTCTTGATGAAAGAAGAAGGTCTACTCTTTCTTCCTGTCGTTCCAGTGTTTACATATTGAACACAATATTATGTGGGTCTTGAAAGATGGGGAAAAATGCTCTATAACGGCTGGCAGTGTGGGACTATGCTCTGTAAAAGACAATGAGTTAAGTGTCTACAATAGTTGTATAAATCTTACCATGAAATTGAAAAAAAAAATTTTAACTTCTTTTCTGTTAAACTTTGAAAACCTTAAAAAAAAGGCTTTACGCTTCAATGATTGTGTGTGCGATCTGTGACAATGGACACCTGCAACGTCCATGTCCTGTTCATTCAAATCTTCGTAAGGGAAAAATATCTCTTAGACTGAACTCTCTGTGAACATCAGGGGGACGTGGATTTCAAAAGGTATTCATTCAGCTGGTGCTATTTCACAAAAAAGCCTGTGATACAGTGGATCTGCTTTGGTCGTTGTCTCTTGACGGACATTTTGGCAGCAGATGACGGCTGCTTGGTTCGACATGAGGAGACGAAAAGACTGTGGCCCTCTGTTAGCAAACAATGAGCAGGTTTCTGTTTCAGCAGAGAGAAAGAGCAGAGCCAGAAAGGTGATCTTCACGTCTCAGAACACACTCAGAGAAATGAAAAAATCTGATGGATAATTGCATTTTCCTCCTTAATATCAAAGATATTCAATAGTGCAAGATATTATTTTTTAACTCAGGTGGTATCTCGTGCTACTGATACGTGATACGTGTTTACTTTGGTAAACAGTATTTAAACAAAAAAGAACCTGACCATGTTAGCATCATTTTTGTATTACAGTATCACTAATTTAACCTCTAAACCCCAAGTGATGGTGAGACTTAGGGAATAAGAGATGTTAGAAGTGGGCGGTCTCTCTTGTTGTAGGAAGCTCCTGTGAGGGGTGTTTGCCATATGCTCACCGGGCTCCGGGGGAAAAGGGCTCTGAGGATAAAAGTGAGCACAGCGGCAACGGCCCTCCATCAGTGTGTTCAAAGCCTCCATATGAAAATGACTGTGTACAAGACTTCTGCTGAGGCCAAATTTAGATCAAAGGCAAACCCCAGGCAGGAGGGGAACAGAGGGAGGGGCGGGGTTGGTTTGGGGGAAGACAGGGAGTTGTGCATGAAATGAAAGTTTGTGCAATGTGATGAGCAAATCTGTGTGTGCATGGGAATGTTGGTAATAATAAGTGGGAAAATTTGTCAATTTATATTTCCCCTTTACTCTGAGGATGTAGATAGCAAATTGGAGCGGTTAACTTTTGATGTGGCTCCCAGCTGTGTGAAATGAAGCTGCGTGTTTTTCAAGGTGCCAAACTGGTAGTTTTACAGTTTCCATTTGAAAATCTGAAATTTCAAATCCCATTATTGTTAGAAGTGTACTATTTCATTACTATGTGGAAAGTCCATGCGTTAACCATTGTAACCTCGTTATGAGATGTGGTTTTGTCTTTTAGAAAATGTGTATAAGGATCCTTATGAAGTGTTTTTACATTGCTCCCAGCATTTCCAAGGGATGTCAGTTAAACTGTGTGAGTGACTTCTCTGCATGTTTTTTAACAGAGTTAACCAAAACCAGTGATTGGTGATACTTTTACTGACTTTCTCTCCTTGTCTTTTGTGCAGCTCATTGATTGTTGTTAAATATGCATGTACATTAAATGCATACATCATAGTACAGCTTTAAGGTGAGCTGTTATAGTTTAGTTACAGTTTTCAATAAGTTTCATGCAAACAGAGTTGTGCTTTTCTTAGGCGCTACTTTTAGAGGAAGATAAATATCATATTAATCTATTTCAGGATAGTGCGTGAGGGCTTAACTTCAAATAACCAAAATGGCAGTCAAAGCATATAAGAAATATTCCTAAATGGTTTCATTGATAGCTAGCCAACAGTACAGCTGAGTGACTTACATGAAGATGATTTATTGGGTTTAGCCACCCATATATGACTGCTTTTCAGGATAGTTGGTGACAGAAAGAAACATCTTGATTTCCACCGACTTGTCTCATAACCTTTATCTATTCTGTTTCATCACTTGCTGTTCACCAGTCACTTATTTTTTCCAACAAAAAGTAACTATACGCTTGCTCAGAGAAGCCGATGTAAATGCTTTCAACAGACTCCATGCTGAATCACTATGTTATATCTTTCACAGGTGGAAGGAGGAACACTGTAGAAATATTCATATGACAATGTTATTTACTGCGCTTTCATACAATATATATTTCCATAAATCACAATCCTAAAGCTCCTGGTCTTACTAGCAGAACAAATTGTAACACTGATATATGAGAGGCTCAGTCAGCTCCACTCCTCACATCTTTCTTCCATCTCTTCACCTCCTTCGCTTAAGCTCACTCAACCCCACCCCTCCTCCTCCTCCTCCTCCTCCTCCTCATTGCCTCTCCCTCGTCTCCTCCTCGCTTCCTGCCTCTCCAGAGAGGAGGTCACATGCTGCAAACCTGCTCCGTGCCATCTGGCTGACTTCCTGTCATCCTTACCCCATGAGAGGGTGGCCCTACGGGGTATACAACTGGAGAAATCCCCCCCCTTTCCCATTCTCCTCTTCCTCCTCCTTCTCCTCCTCATCTTCCTACTCCACGCCCCCACACACCTGAGCAATGAGGGTGTGAAAAACACAGGGAGAAAAAGAGAAAGAAGAAAAAATGAGTCGGGGAGAGCGAGACAAAAGGATATGAACAGGAAGAAAGAGGGATGAGAACTAGAGCACGGAAAAATGAGGCATGTTAGGAAAAACTTGGAAGTGAAAATAAAGATGCTTTTAGAAAAAGAAAAAGATTAATCAAGATGTAATTTGAATCATTTAGGATGAAAAAGGTTTAATAACTTGATAATGACAAATCTAATTAAAAACCCACTGTGGAGTTTTTTTGGGGGATGCACTATACATTTGGAAATCAGAACAAATGGAAAGAGCAGTGCCCAGAGATTTCCTTTAATCAGGGGCTCATGCATGTGTAAGTTTCTTGTTTTTTTTATATCCCTCAACATTATCCATGAAAACTGAGAAATATCTTTAGAGCAATCATGGTTAAATTTCCATCAAAGTCCTTCATGAAGGCTTATCCAAATTTATCCAGCACCCTCTCACCTTCCTCTCACACATCTCCATCTTACACAAGAACATTAAGATTGGTTAAAAATGCACACATGGAAGATTAATCTTACTTCTGTCCCACCCATGGTCTTGCATATTCATATAAATATAACATGACTGCGGCTCACATCTAAATTTATTGGTTTTCCTCCTCCGCAAATTAGGGGGCCTCCAATTGATGAATATTTTAGCACATGTGCACTCTGCGGGACATTTATCATTGGCTTTGCTATTATAAACAGAATAAATGAGCAGTCAAAGTAGGCTGCTGCCACAGTGTGCTGAATACAGCCACACCGCCCCCTCTGTGCTCCTATGCTTTTGTCGTTCTCCATGACTGCTACAGTGTCTGAAATCTGCAAAATGGCCTCCTCTTTGGCGTTTCCTACACGTTATATGACATCAGTGTGATCGTATAGATAAAGGTTAACCATAACACGGTAATTAGCAAGTATTCCTCCCCCCAAAAAAGTGATGCTGTCAGGAAGGTCTTGCGTCTTTAATCTGTAACACCTAAAGCACAGCTAGAGCCAAGACAACCTTAGTTGAATCTATGTTAAGTGAAGCCCTGAGGGGGTCGAGACAGAGGTTAATTGGATGTACTAAAATTATGTTATTTCATTACAGACATTAGGTTTTGGAGGTTAGCTTAATAAAAAAGATGAAATTGTTTAAATAAAGGTATTGCTTAACTTTGAGATTCCCCAGCCTTGTTGCTAAGCTAATCATTGCCTCCTGCGCCCTCAAGAGATCGTCTGTCAATCAAAGAGTTTGGAAAGTATTCTGTGTCTTTCTCATTCATTTCTGTAGATTATGTTTGAGATTTCCCAGGGAAAAAAGCAAACATTAGAATTATCCAAAGTCAAGGTTATTCTTTAAAATTTAAGCCCCTTTTTGTTATTTTGTCACCTTGCTTGGATCTTAAAAACCCTTACATGCCTTTCTGTGTTTGGCTGATGCAATCAAAACAATCAGAAATGTGTTCAGTAAATGTTTGAACTGTGCAGAATCCTGAAATCACACTTCGCATGTTTGCCAACATGAAGGCACAGAAAGCCAAATCAAAATGAGACCACAAGTGTCCAGCTTTGATGTTTCCCTCTCATCTTCCTCCTCATCATCTCAACTATCCACTACTGGTTGAGTGCACAGTTGGACGCCCTTTAGCACTTCCTTTTCGCCCCATGTGACCAAAAAGGGCTGCTGGGATTCTTTCAGATAGACGCCAAAACCACCTTAGGCTGCTTCTAAGCACTGCTGAAGCCCGCTGATGTGACACTGCAGAACCAGGCATTGTTTCAAATGCTTTCATTCACAGTCCCAGTCATTGGCAGACACTGTGAAATGGGTGAAATCCCAGCTTGGTGGAAGCTGGCACAGAAACCGAGCATCCTGGATCCTTTCCACTTCAGAGAGCTCTGCCACATGCTAACTGTCATCTACAAGCCACTGCTAGCCCAAAGGGGGGTCTGGTAGAATGGGTGTGTGGGTGAGGGAAAGTGGGAAGGGTGGTATAAACATTGGGATATATCCGTCACATACAAACATGGAAGAAAACATGGACTCCTTGGAGAAACAGCACCAGAGGCCATGAGAGGTGAGCATTATTTATGCAGATGATACTCTGAGTTGAGCATCAGATTCTCCAGCTTGTCTCACTCACCTGGCATCCACCCAGTGTGAACCATCCCTGGGATCTACAGCAATGATGAAACCCTACCCCCACACTTTACACACATGCACGTGCGCACACATAAATGTTCATGTCCTCATTTCTGGTAGATCCCATGGCATGTTCACTCCTGCTTCATAAACACTAGCAGCTGCTTGGCAATTAGCCATTAGCTCTTTACTTTTTACTATAATACCTGGTACTCAGAAATCTCCACAATTAGCTCCTTAATTGCTTCTAAACAACCCAGGCGTAACCAATAAATAGAAGAAAGCGGTAGGTGTCGGGTGAAGAGACGGGCTTCTGGGAGAGAATCAAGCTAG
This sequence comes from Thalassoma bifasciatum, assembly GCA_008086565.1. Taxonomy (NCBI): domain Eukaryota; kingdom Metazoa; phylum Chordata; class Actinopteri; order Labriformes; family Labridae; genus Thalassoma; species Thalassoma bifasciatum. Next base: position 790,067 of record RPOG01000029.1, read on the forward strand.
CTTGGAGAATTCAAGCTAAACCGTTCTTCCCTTCTCCTCCCTGTGCAGCCTTTGGCAACATATTTTTACTACCATGACACTGGTGGAAAGGCTTGTGTAGGAGGAGGAAAGACAGAGCGGGTAAAAACACAAGGCAGCACAGGGCTGATGCCTCATATTCAAATTGAGAGTGACACATCCATGCCCTTTATTCTGTGGTCTAACTATCACTTCAGAGAAATGCTAACATTCAGTGTGACAGAGGGTGTTATGGTGACTTTTAGGCGGGCAGGAGACGGCGCCCCCCAGGCGTGGATTGCGTGGCAGTGTGATATGACACAGCTCGCTTGACAGAGCAATGGGGATACCCTCAAGATTAGCTGAATGTATTTAAGGGAGGCATGAAATGTAGCTAACTGTTGATTAAATCGCTGTTACATCCAAACTGGCAGTTCCAGTTAACCTGTTTTACATTGACGACAGCTACGCCGCTAACATAACAATGGCCCATAGGCATTCGTGTGCATTATAGCAGACAAGCATAAAGACACGGGGGTGGGTGGGGTAGTATTTCTATGAAATATAACACTGATTTCAGGGTGAGCAGATTGCTTCTGCTGTGGAAAAAATTCAACTAATTGGGAAAATTATGTAATGAAATATAAATGAAATATAAAATTTGTTCAAGAATAAATGAGTAAAATTGTTCTGGTAGCAAAAGTGACATTTACGCTGAAAAATGTGAGGCTCTTTTTTTATTCAGTGAAATTCATATAAATCTTAAGACTCTTCCAGTAGAATGAGTTAAAATTGAAACTAGAGTGTAACACTAAAATTTTACATTTTTATTTAACTGTTTACGAACATAATGAGATTATTCCTACCTCTGTGGTTTTGTCTTTCCCAAACTTTATAGGAATTATTACTGACTCATCTATTATTTTTCAATCCTTGCTGTGATTTAGAGGCTACCAAGCCTTAGCCTATGACCTCCAAAATACAGCATTAATAGACCAATCTAAAAACAGACAGAAACAGAGGAAAAGAAGAAAGGCTTCAGATTATTAATTTAGTTGATCCACAGAAACTAATATTGAATTAATTCATCTCCACTGTTACTGTTGTCATCCTGGCTTAGTCACCTCTGAGGTCATGTGTCAACAAACAAATATGGAAAAAACTTCAACCATGACCTGTTTGCATGGTTTAGTATCAAATTTAAGTACTGATTTTGTTTTTACAACAGTGGATGAAAAATGCTTTTTTAAATAGTTTTTGAATTTAGAAAGCATTTTGTAACCCCTCTATCAGTATATTATGATCCTCTTGGGAACCACTGACTATTATGTATGACTTGCTGATCTCTCTACTATAAGGACCACAAAAAGATTTGCGCATTTATATCAGATCAGACAAGGAGTTACTCTCAAAAATTTTCCGGCAACACTGAAATGAGCAAGATTACCCCTAATAACTGACATATGTTGTAGCTGACTTCCACTACCATGCATTAACTATTGGCAGTGGCTAAATATCTGCTGATGTTTTGATGAAACAAGAATTATGTTTAATCCAGGGAACTACATGTCGTCTGGTCTTAACGGTTTCTGGCGTTCCATCAAAGAAACGACAAGGATGATTGGCTTCCCTAAATCTTCACATTGATAAAGTGTTTCCAAATGAAAACAATCAAAGCAGGATCAGAGCTAATCAAGGCTTGTAATTCACAGCAGGATACGTGCACGCGTGTGTAAGTGTTTGTGTTGTCTACTGTTTAAGCAACTTAAAAAAAATCTCTGCATCTATTTTTCTCACACAGAACACACACACACACACACACACACACACACACACACACACACACACAAACACAATACCAAGGAGGTATACAAGCACCATCTAGTGCTTTATTCTGGAAATTGCTCTGCACAATGCCATACATATAAAATGAACAAACCTCTGTGTTTAAAATTCCATTTATTTTCTAAAGGATGATTTTGAGTCATTGTGACAAATATCTAAATGCAAAAACATTAGCAAAATTTTGCTTCAGGACAGGACAAAAACAGTATATAATTCATCCACTCTGAACTTTTCCCTGTCTGTAATTGGTTTTATTTCCTTTTTTTAAAAATTTCTATTACCTGGCTTGGGAAAATAAAAAAATCCATCCAATTTCACAAGGTGAGAGAGATAAATGTCTACAACACTATGAAGCACAATTCCAAGTTGACTCAATAGTTAAATCTCCACAAATCCGTTGTCAAAAGTTTTGTTTCCTTTTGGGAACAAGAGGCTAAAGCTTTGGATTTCCTGCACTCAAATGAGCTTTTTTCATCCTTGATTGAAGAAGTCATGCGAGTTTTGTCAGTGGAAATTCTGAATACATCGGGTAAAAACAACATCACAAGCCTTCTTTCCTCCGCTTTCACAGATAAGAGTATGATGATGGTGGAAACATGGACAAGTATCAAGAACGTAAGAGCTTATCTGGAATCATCAGCTAAATTTTTACCACTGCAGCAATTACTCATCTGATATGGAGACATGTAGAAAGCCAAATCCATGATTGCACACTTTGCTCAGATGCCAGTTAAGTTCTAAATAAAATACAAGACCTGACAGTGCCTGACTTTGATTCTTTGGAAAGTTCAAAAGAGACAATAAAAGCTGTTTTCCCATTGCAGAATTACATTAAACAAATCTGAATCTCGTTTTACATCCTGGCGCAAAAGCTCTGCATTAAATCTTTTTTAAACTCAAATATGTTTAACTTAGATGGGTATGAACAGCTTTGAAGGTTTCTGTCACTTACAGCTGCATTTCTGACCTTCACTCCTTCAACAACAAAAAATTAAGTAAGTAACCTATCAGACTCCTCAGCCAGATTTTTTTTTTTCATGCAGTGTATTGAAATGTTCTGACCTTTGAACTCAAGGCTTTGAAGAACCTGTCACTTTAGATTAGATAACCAATGAAATATTTTTGCCTTATTTCCTCAGCGTTGCATTAAGTACCTGACATTTGACTCCGACACTGAGAGTGTATCTCGTGACCTGAAGTTAAAAGTCTTCCTCTACAGCATGTGTTTACTTATAGTTACTTTGTTTGGCTGTTTGACCTCCACTGTGTAGAATTTGACACAAGAGGCCTGTTTTCAGAGTTATCTGCAGAGGATGGAAAAGAGTATCTGTGGCTGTGCTCCATTTAAAACTTCTAAAAAGGAACTTCTAAGTTGTAGAGTTGGGTGACTCCTATGAACAAAGTGGTGTCTCTTATCTCTCTGCTGACTTGTCTTGTAAATGGTTTTTACAGACAAAACAAAATCACATTCTTTCTTGTTTTAAAATCTTTGAGAATAAATTTTAATGGGCTGTCATAGAAGAGTGCTTTCAATCACCTCCTCTAACACTTTCTCCTCAAGATAAGCATATACATTAAATATAAAGAAAAAATCATTCTCCTCTCTCGTCTCTTGCTTTGTGTTTTATATGGATGCACTCATAGTGATTTGAGTCTGTTTTGAAAAAACCTTTCATGTGTGGTTTGAGTCTAACTTGAAGACATATGCCCTAAATTACTTTTTAATTTGCAATAACTACTTTGGGAACCAGTCAAAGCTTGAAATGCAATGGTCAAAGCTTTGCAGAAAGCACCAACACTTACCAGCAATCTTTTGAGAGAATGAGTTGTGGGCACAGCTTCAACCCTAAAAGAACATTTAAAATGAATTTCCCTCTTATTTCAAGCTCCTTTATCATCATTTATGAAAACTACTAATAACTTATCCATTTTAAAGGCACTCAAGAAACACAAACACAAGGTCAAACAACATTTGTTACTGCAAGCTAACAGATGACAACACTAATTTCTTGCAAAAACTTAAAAACTAATAAAAATGATCCCAGATCATTGATCTTTGATTCCATGATGAAAGACAACAAAGTAACTTCATAACCAGTATATTTGTTTAAAACACTCCTTTTCTGTTTAGTGAACATTTTTTATGATGGAAACATAAATAATTTAAAGAGGCTCATTTACACCAGTTAAAAATATAAATATGACAAACAGGCTTTGTTGAGATGTCTTTGACATTAAAGTCAATTCAAGAGGACTAGACTAAATCTGAACCTGCTATCCCAAAATGTTTGACTTATCCTGAAAATTTTGACTTCATGACGACAAAGTTTTGACATGTCCCTCATAATTTAGACCTTTATTATCTCAAAAATTTGACTTTTTATCTTGCAGTTTTGACTGTTATCTCAAAAAAGTTTACGTTTGTACAATTTTGACTGTCACCTAAAAGTTTTGACAGCAAAAAAATTCTCAACAGAGCCAAGGGTTTTTTTTTTCCTTTCTTGTGGAAATGGGTTTCTATAAAAATGCCTCACCATTTGCTTAAATAAGAAGAAAACATTATATATTCCTTATCTTGACAGGTTGGTGTATCAGAGTAATGCCAGTGGTCCAGTGCAGCACTTCATTGTCAATTTCAATGGTATATAGAACAAGCTGAGAAAAACCTGGACATTTTGGGGAATTTCATAAAATCTCTCTGGACTTAATTTTACTTCCAAAAAGGAAGACATGTCCAGGCAAACGAGGATGTTTGTCCTAATTAAGCTAAAGCACAAGCTCCAAGTAGCATTACTGCTTCACCACTGCTAATATTCTGTCAAATCATCAGCCAATTTCCGACCAAGTCTACACAGTTTCCTGAACCTGCAAACTTCACTTGGACGGTGGTAACTATCGTGACTGTGTCATACATTGTTTAATCAATGGGTGACTTAACCATTATAGAGCTCCTTGAATGTTAAACTCACGTTTTAAAGGCTCAAGTATTTCTTACACCAGGACCACGACAAAAACAGTCTGTGGCCAGGACACGCCGAGTGAGTGTGAGCTTGAGCGAAGGGAAAATCCTACCCGGCACCGGTAGTTCTGTGACGTAGCACAGAAATATGGCGGCTTACTTCGAATAGACGGATTCATCTCATAGAAACAACAAATCCGTATACAAACACCTGAAAACCGAAAATTAAGTATCACCTGCGCTCCCGAGCCACCAAACACCCCCCGGTCTGTTAATACGACGATGTGGACACTCTGCGCCGTTACCGTCGCGACATGGAACAATGTCCGAGCCTCAGGCGAGCACATCTGAGTTCAGCGAGCTGTGGAGGAGTGTTTCCAAACTCTGTCAGCACAAAATACAGGACAGGAAACCAGAAACACAGATGCCTGGGAATAAGCAATCACCCCTGCGGAAAGGTGAGTCTGTGTATCAGTAACTGTCAAAGATCCGTTGCTCAGCATGTGAAGTAAACAAACAGAGAAACTGATGTCTCCAATCACTGAATCATGGTGTCTAAGACCACTGAGCGAAAAAACTGCAAATGTAGTTGAGCTGGACAACGCACCTCAATGATTGTGACTTTACCCTGTTGTATTATGCACATGGTCGTTCTGTAAGTGTTTGGCCCAAAGATTGAGATTTCACCTGCTCTGTGCCATAGTATTAACGAGTGTTGTTTGTTTGTTTAACATCCTTTTTACATCCTAGAAGAGAGCAACAACAATGAAATTTGATATAAGAAAACCAAGTGTAATTTCAGACTTATCTTGTATGTTGAGTTACATGAATGCGAATTTCTTCATTTTAATGGACTGAGGATGTTTTTTAATATGCCGAGATGATTTTAACTCTTGATCTCTGATTTGATGCACAGATTTGCAGAGCCCACAGCGCAAAGGATACAGCAAATTTCAAGGCCTGAACAATGGGGATTCTCCAAGTGATGTGGAACCAACACAGGACATTTTCTGGGATCCTACATCTCCCACCCCAGCAAATACAAGTAACAAAATAATAATTGTCAACACAAGAAGACATATTCCTTTTAAGCAATCTGCTGAAAATTGATGATGAAACCACTTAATTGGGCGTAATTATTGAAAACTGTCTGCGATAGTTCAATGGTGTCAGTAGTGTAATAACCACTTTTGTATTTGTTTTGTTTGTCAGGGTTCAGGAGCCCCAGGGCCGTGGAAATATCTGACATTGTCAATCGGATTGCTCCAAAGGTTAGCTTCATCTCCACAATCAGTAGACTCACTGCGGCATAAGATTCATTTGTTTTAATGATATCATGATAATATCATACTGTGGGAACCTGTTTTTATCTTTTTGCTTATGCAGGATGTGAAACTGAAAGGGGCGGAGTCTCCTCTGCTGCAATGGATTGGTGACAGTGCTGTCCCTTGTACACCAGATATTCCAAAGCCAAGAATGAGGAAGAGATCATCCAGGTAGCTTTTCTGTGGATTGACTTTGACTTTCACTGATGATTCTCTAAATTGAAAAGATGATTTTTAGCCATAGTACAAAATTAAACCCAGTGAGTAGAGGTGTATATCCTGCCGCTTTAAATTGATGATCACGCTCCCAATTTTTGTTTTCTCTCTGCAGGCAAAGCAGTGTAGAGGACCTCATGAAACTGGCCCGGCAGTTTGATGAAAACATGCAACAAGACAGAGAGACTTCAGAGCCGCTTAACAAAGTCAACAGTAACCTCAACAAATCTGTAAACACATCAGAAGCAACACGGAAGGAGACTTCAAAGTGTCTGTCCTCATCAGCTCAAGTGGAGGCAGAGCTAAATGCTCTGTTTGACTGTTCCACTCAGAACATCAGTGGCCGACTAAGCCAGGGCTCCTCAGCATCATCCAGCACACAGGAAGTAAAAAAACAATCCGGGATTTCAGCTGAACCTAGAAAATCAGAGCAAAAGGTATTAAACAAGTCTGTCCAAGCTGCACAATCTGCTGAAGCAAAAGGAGTTGTCGGTGTTAAGGATGATTTTGATGATGACTGGGAGAATGATGACCTTCTGAATGACTCTTTTGTGCTGGCAATTACCCAGAATCCCGACAAACTACTCAACACCAGTCCTAAAACCAGTGTGCAATCAGACACTAAAATAGATACTAAAACAGACTCTAATCAGTTCACCTCCGTTTGCATTTCAACCAAAGTTACAAACTCTGGACACCAGCCTCCAAAAGTGCAGTCCAAGCCAAGCTGCAAGACACTCAAAGAACTATGCCCTAGACTAAAGACTACCAACAGAAGCACTTTCAAGTTAGAGCCCAACCCTCACTTCTTGGCAGGTAAAGAAGATTCCAAATCCATCTTCACTGCTGTAAAGTCTAAATCAAAGCTGTCAAACAAGGCTTCTGCAGATGTAAAGGCAGAAACTAACCCAAGGCCTGCAAAACTCATTAATGATCACAAGACCCTTCCTCTCTCAACTTCTGTTCAAGACACCTCAGACGTCCTATGGGATGACCAGGAGGATGATGAGCTGCTCTTACAGATATGTGACGATGTGGAAAGCATCTCCAGCAGTCAGCCACAGCAACAGATCTGCCAAGAAAAACAAGATTTTGGTTCGGACGATCAAAGAAAAACCACAGCACCACTGCCAATCCATGCAACCTGGTCCACAAACTCAGGTGCTAAAGCTTATAAAAAGTCTCCATCTTCTTTTGTACGATCCAACTCATTACCGGGATCCAGCCATCAAGCTGAGAACTACCGAGGATGGGACGTCCCCATGATAGGTGTCAAAAACAAAGCAGGGATGTCTCAGAGCCTCCCAGGAGGACGTATGAGTCTGGGCTCATTCAGTAACTGTACCAGTTCAAGTAGAACTTGCCAGAGTGGAAATTATAATCAGGACTTGAAGCCACATACAGTGACAGCTGGGCAGAAATCCAAACCCCCTCACACTGCTTTCAAGAGAAATGTATCAGACTCTGCTGTGATAAACAGCAAAGGTAAGTTATTTCAGATTTTCCACCTGCATACAGGTCAAAAGAACTATGACTTTGATGAGAAAAAAATGTAAACCAAAACAACATTTAAACCACAGAAAATTACCTGGGAGCAGAGTACAGTTGTTTTTGATCAGTGCATTGTTGCAGTTTGACTAATCCCTCTTTTGTCTCAGAACCTAGATGCAAGACAGGATATTAAACTGAAACATCTTAAGTAAAACAGATGTCACATGTTGTTCTTTTAATCATAGACAGTTCGGTGAATGTGCACATGAACAATTCTTCCCCAAAGCAAATAAACACTGCACCATGGCTTTAATTTGTGATCTTGCTGTCAAGAGTCCAAACCTCATGAACCTCCACTGCCAGTGAATTGCGGACTCATGTTTGCTGTACACAGAGAGGGATGGGGCTTTTCTCTTGCACATTTAAACAATCTTCCCCTTAGGCACCAGTTGGTCCTAGCCTGGCAACAGTTGTTAGTTGTTGACAACTTCAAACTCAGTAGTTAAAGGTCATAGCAACAACTCATGGGTTCAGATTTGGGCAGGTCTTTATTCTACTCATCAGTGTTTTAAACTTCCTTTCTTGCTTACTGGCCTACTTTTTCTCCCTCACAGTTTTTGTCACAAATCAGATGACGACAAAGTGCTCTGCAGCTGAGATCGAGAGGAAGAAGCAAGAAGCCTTGGCCAGGAGGAGGCTGCGAATGCAGAGCACTCAGAAACAATAGGAGAATCCCTTCTTAACTGAATAGGTTTTGTTTTTTAACTTTTATAAGTCTTGACTGTAGTTCTCATTCCAGAGCAGTGTTTCTACCACCTCTTTTTAAGAGGTTATTTATGAAGATACCTACAATGATATCAAATGTATTTGATCTCCAGGATCTGGCTAACTAGCACAGAAAGGACCCTGTCTCAGTGAGGAAGAAGTGAATGTCTGCTGCGAGAGCTGCTGGATCTTCTTTTTCTGCTGGTGTAAAAACTTAGTCGATATGGAGAGACTTTTGAAAATGTGCTTTTTCTGTATGAGAAAAATAGAAGGTTGAGTTCATCAGGCTCAAAACAAATGCTCATATATTGAAGCTGTATTTTGGACATAAAGGGGGTTCAGTTGTTTTTCATTTTGTTTGAGGTGATCTGGTTTCAGCTCACTGGCACATCTCTCATTGCAATGACACTGACATCAAAACGCTGTTTTTATGTTGCCCATCAAGAAATGAATCAAATATCAAAATATGTTTTCTTTACTTGGTTTTAAAAACTAATTATGTGCCTTTGACTTCCTTGATGCATATTTACAACCTTGGTAGTTTCTAGAGCTTTATAATCAAAGGTATAATTCTTTGGTTAAGTTTATGTAGTGATGTAACACAATCTAGAGGTACAAAGTACTATTCCCAGAAGTGAGAAAGTATTTTTTCTATAATGGAAAATTAGAGAGCTAAGATTAGGTAAATTAGAGGTTTTTCTTTTTGCCTTTGTCATTAACATTTTGTTTGTGATTATCACAGTTTCTATATTGTCAGTGTTGCATGGATCAGAATCAGGTTATGAACTGTACCAAAAATTTCATGGCCTTTTTCTGTCAGCATCATTTATTACAGTAGCCATTCTATGCACCTTTTTAAAGCTGTTCAGCAACAGTAAAATCTCAGCCATAGTAGAAGTATTAAATCTCATGGTCTTGAAGCAAAGAAAATTACTTCACTTCATTTTTCTAAGGGCTGTGGTAAATTGTGAAGCAGGTATTTTTGTAAAAAAAAATAAATAACGACCTCTTGTCCTCTATATGGTGCCTTAGTTTTCAATGTGACTCCAGCCTGTGACTTTTCAAAAACATGACCGACATGGCTTTCTCAATCTTTATCTTTCATGATGTATCTGCCTCATGTTCACTGAATAAATACCACGGTTGATCAGTGCTTTATTTGCTCTCTTTTCTCTCATCAAACAGCTGGAAAGCTTTTGTAAGTATGCACATACAGCTTCTTTACTTCAGCTCTGGACATCTATTACTCTGACCCCTGTACATTTCAGGGCTGCTGACGGGTCAAACAGATACTGCGGATCCATTTTGCAAACACTCAAATCAGTTTTCAACAAGTTGCTCCCTTGAAAGGAAGACCATTGTTAAGGTGCAACAGGCGCAGTCTGGAGCATATTATTGTTATTAGACATGAGGGATTATTTTAATATGTGGGCTAATTGGTCCTCTGGCTTCTTATCACTCTACTCACCTGCTGTGCTGTATGCAAGGAGAGCACAAAGTTCTTCTTTGTAGTCCAGAGAGAATTCCTCACTGTTCCTCCCTGAAGCCCATCCCCAACTATTACAGCCTTGTGAGCTCCCAGATGTGTGTGTGTGTGTGTGTGTGAGAAGAGTGGTGTGCAGGTGTGTATATTTGAGTATCTATCTTATTCCAAGCGTGTAGCAGACTCCATCCTCCTCCCCGCTGTACCTGTCTCCCCTCCTCCACCCAACCCGCCTGTAAATCAGATGGCAGGGCAATTTGGCAACTGCATAAAAGGCCCCTGCTTTTTATGACTATGATTATGGTTATGATGATGACTAGTATTTATTTCAACTATCTGATGAAACCCTGGGCTAAAGCTAACAGGTGTCGAGCAGGTACAATATCGTGCTTGCTGAAGGATCCCTGTAATGTCGCCATAGAGAGCGAGATATCGTCTGCAAAAACAGAAGAATGGGCTGTTTCAGTGCCCACTCGTCACGCCATACATGGAGCAATTTCTGATTATTGGATGGGAGTGGAGCGCCACAACGTCCTCTTTGTAGAGAGAGAATGATTTATGGCTGTTAGTCGGGCATAAGGCAGTAATTGCCACAGTGACGATTATGTTTCCATGGCACCTGTTCAAACTGTCTATTCCTATGTGAATGTTTTCATTTTTAAAGAGGGGGATTTGCAGCTCGAAACTGATGTGTGGAGATGTTAATAACTGGAGTTGGGAACGGGTCTGGGATGGTGTGGTAACAATTTGGAGGGAAAGGGATAGTATGTGATGGACAAGCTTGTGTTGTGTTAACTGATATCTTAAAGGGGAAACCAAAACAACCAGGGAGGATTTTCTTTAAGCTGCAAGGTACAGGCTTTCCAGTCAAAAAGTTCAGTGAATACAGTTAAACAAGGGATGTTAAGAGAGTCATGGGGAACTTAATGTTCAAAATTATACCTGCAGGGTAGTTTTTTAATATTGAGGCTGATCTTTGACCTTCTCTGAGTTGATAGAGCAAAGAGATGATTTCTCCATAATGTGTCAAAACCATATGTTTGTTGGAGCCCTCGTACTTATAAAGGTTACATAAAGAAGTCTTTCTAAAGACTCCATATTCCCTCTGCATGGGTAAACAAGATGAATAATGGCCTTTTATCCCTAAAAAAGTTGTTGAGGGTGTCTTTTAGATAGATTTGCATAACTTGAGGGATGCATTAGTAGCTTAAGCGACTTGGGAGATGTTTTCATCCGTCTAAGTGACATGTCTTGAAGTTCTGCCATTATCATGAAAGGTTAAGCCAGTTGTTCCCAACCTTGGGCTGTGATCCCATTTTTACATCACAATTTTCTGGTGCCCCAAAAACTTTTTTTTTTTCTTCCATAATTCATGTCTCAGTGATAGTATTCAGCTTCAGGCAACTACAGTGTGTGTTTTGGCTCCCAGGGGGTCAGTTAATCATGTTTAAACCAGCCAAAGATTATTAGTTAACAATTAGTTTGGTTCACGAACCAGGTGAAGTACATCAGCATCAACTGCCTCCTTATTAAAAACAGATATCATAGTTGTCAGTTTAGAAAAGCAATTTGATATACACCGTTAAGATAGTTATACAGTATATTCAACCATCTGAATGAATTATTGTACTGAAACTGAAAATGTAACAACATAAAGATTTAGTCATTACATATTCATTGGTCCAGCACCCAGTGTAAGATGTTTGCTACTGCTGACCTAAATTATCGGTAAATTGCTGATTTCCTTAATATTTTTACGTTTCTGTGACGGTAAATCCACCAGCATGTTCAAGCTCTTGATCAAAATGATTTATTTCATGCTAAAATAATAAATTTTGTTATCCATAAATATTCAAATGTACTGTCTTACAACAAGGCAGAAAAAATAAAGCACATGGTTATTTTTCTATTGAAAAATCAGAAATTTACTCCCAATAATAAATAGAAAAATTTGTGTTAATGGTCGTGTGTTTTTCTTTATCAATTTTGTCACTGAACTACTATATACATAAAAAAGTATGTTGTATTGTAAAGCATTGAGCAGCTAAGTAACCTTTTTTAGAGCACATTTAGGAAGAATATAATTGTATCTGTGTAAAAGTAAAATGTATTGGCGTTCCACTGAGAGGTCAGAGTTCAGCAGCAGAACTGAAATCAGAAGCTGAACCTCTGTCTTGTCACCATTACCTCACCCTGTCTCACCCCTTCTTCTGTTTGATCATCTTTGTGGAGGGTTGCCACAGTTATGACAGTGCCAAACTAATAAAAGCAAGGAGAAGTTGACTGTGAAACCCTCTGGCATCAAGTGTGCTCCAGTACTGACATGTGATAATCCAGTATCTATAAATGCAGGAGAGAAAAGACTCACTCCTGCTTCCAACTTGTGAGCATTTTAGATCTCCTGTCATTTGCTTGAATTGGTACAATGATCCAGGCAAGTCAAGTTTGATTCAATGCTTTCATAAATCTAACAATTACCTCATTTTAACTTGTTCAAAAAAAGGCTTAATCAAAAGTAGGAGAAAGGCTTTTGTAAGCATCCAGTTACATCCCACTTCTTAAAATCTTGTATTTTTGGCAACCTCCTGTAGGAATTTAAGGTCAAACTGTTTTCAGAACCACAGCTGGAGGACTAGTGTTATTCCCTTTTTTGTTATGTCTCCTTGCCTCCTACACTCATCCCAGTATGGGGCTGAAGTGGCGGAAGTGAGTAATGAGACCTGGAGGCATACTTGTGTGCTGGATTACAGATGCATTTGCAGCAGATTAATATGAGCCAAAATTTTCCAAGGGCATCCACTGTTCCGCAGAGCAGACTCCAAGAACAGCAAACATAAATTAAACGTTTTTAGAAATATGACCTGAGCTTGCTATTGCCTCCTTAACCAGAGTGCAGAGAAGTGAATGGAGATAGCATCGCTAATCGCTTTACCATTCTGCAGGACAGCCAAACACAGCTACCTCATACATACATCAGGTGATGTTTTTCCACTTTTTCATTCTCTCTAGCTCTGGCTATCTCTCTCATCTGTTGTATATCTCTCAATGTCTGTCTCGCACACACACACACACACACACACACGCACACGCACACATACACACACACACACAGAGTAGAGGAGGAGGTGTGCCGTGCCGTGGCAGCGGCCTGTCAGCAGCGTAAATGACCTGTGAAGAGTTTCACGGTGCGTGTCATTAGGCAGCTTTAGATTTGTTTCAACAGAGCTTTACCTGAGGGCTCCATTCATGGGCCCCCAGGTATGACCGCCCTCCCCACTAGAGGAAGTCAAGGGGGGAGTGTTGCCAAATTCCCCTGCTGCCTCCATGGAGGACAGTGATGGAAAGCTCATGAGCATGATGGGGCAACGCTGAAGTATAGAGTTTGAGGTATCAGGGGGCACAAAACTTTTTTTTGCATGTACATGAAGACACTTTTCACGTTTCTTTGTAAGTGTGTTACAGTTGGCTGACCAAATCTCAACAGCCGTCTAGAAAAAGTGTCTGATGGCACTGTCAGACATTGAAAATAAACAAACATTTAGGCAAATGTCAAACAGTTTGGTTTCAGTGGGTCTTTTGCATACTTTTTGTCCTTAACATGGGCAAATTTAAGTTTATGACTGTTTAACCATTCAACTGTTAAAATTCTTTAACAATAATTTTGAGGGCCCATATAATATATTTTACCCTGAGGCTATACCTCATATTGCCAAGTTGAAACTCTAGTTTGAGTAATTTACAAATACTTAATGAGTTGTGATATCCTTTTCTTTTAAAATAAGTCATGTGCAGGTCAGACCAGATGTAATAGTGATAAAGAGTAAGGAGGTGTCTACCCAAGTCTTGTTATTTTAATTTAAATCATGGCTTTGGAATGGAAGGAGTAACAGAACAAACACCACTTGTGAAGGATTTATTAGCACACTGAAAGCTTGGTAATCAAGTCAACTTGACTCAACAACGTTCCTCCTCGGATTAACACAATGTTTTTCTTTACATTTTCCAGATCCAAATGTAACCCATATTGATATCTCAGCATCGTCATGCTTTATTAAGCATGCTGATAAGGGTCTGCAGGCGCAAGCGTGTTTTGAGAAACAAGACTCTCTTGCACACAGCCAACAAATATCTCTGTTGCCACATTCCTCCAGCCTATATCTGCCAACACCTTTGCGCTACAATGGCTTTGGCCCTTTTTCTCCCCAGCCCGTAATAGTCAGCGTGGGCTGTAATGGTCTGTTGACAGGTTTAGGCTGAGGTAATTTTGTTGCTGGGCTTTACAGTGAGGTGCCAAATCTTCCCCCGAGGAAGAGAAACTGAGCAGCAGATGCAGGGAAACTAGCTATCAGCTTCTTAATATGCACTTTGTTGTGACTGTTATGATAAAAAGTTGGAAACAAAGAGCTTCTTAATTACTTATATAAAAAGACATATTTTATGGGTTCATTTTGAAAAAGTCAGAGGTAGTTGAGAGGGTACTTTTTTGTGGTGTTATACAGCTTGAGACTTAAAAATATTAGCAGGGCTCTTAAGTGGCACTAGCTTCTGTGAGTTGTGTGCGTTTGAGTTAAAATGGCCCCCGCTGTGCTGAGCCACACTTCATTATATGAAGCAGGACTGAATAAAGAGGGGCCAGCTGAGTGGAACTCCAGCTGCTGGAGTAACACTCACACACACTCACAAACACACACAGATGCACACAAATACACCATGGAAAATGCAAAAGCTAGACTGGAGGCCAAGGGGTTCCCTAAGAAATGTGCAAAGCAGATCTACGCACTCACAAACCGCATATAAACCACACACAAACCTCACACAGAATCCACAAGCACCTGCCAGCTAACTGTTTCCTGTAAGATGGAGGTCCCTGTGTTCCCTTGTGTTTCAAACAACCGCCACACACATACAAACACATGTTGGTCAGTGAGTCCTGCTCAGGGTCACATTAGGTCCTGCCAAAGTCTGCATGGTGAGTCACTTATGATGATCAGTTTTTGTGCTGTTAGATCATTTGACCTTAATTTAGGATGACAGCCTGAGGAAAGACAGTTCACATTACAGTATCTGAACTTGGATTTGTGTCCTTCATTTTTTTAACCAAAGCATCTAGGTATATCAAACAATCCACATGGAAATATATGCTGTGTTCTTAAGTTGTAAAATGACAATCTGCAAACTGTTACTGCTTTTTCTGTTTTGAACTAACATTTCTGTTTTCCCTTTTCATTTTTACAGCTCTGGCTAACCAACTTCTCAGCCTTTCAAAACAAATATGCATTGTTTCACCATCCTTTGTTGTGTGCTTGCATATTCCTCCATATAAAATCCCACCATGTACAGTTTGTTAGCTATCAGTCAGCACTTATAAAAGACATTTGTTTCACTCTCACTTATATTGACCTTGTATTGACCTCTCAGCTAAACATGAACAAGTTGCAAGTGCTTTACAAGAACTCAACTTTGCTTTATATTCTATATCCTTTTCTTTCTAGAGGTCATTTATATTTCCTGTTAAGATCCAAGAACAAACACAGACCTTTTTCCAGAGCCAGAGCTTGGTCCAGATCCAGAGCTCATTTTCAGTAATTTCATTTCTGGCTCTGATGAAGTTTGACAGATAGAAGAGGTGTAAAGAGGCTCATATGGACAGAAGATCAACACTTTTACACAGTTATAAGGCGATAATTCTTTGTTATGCTCACTACTGCACACTCTTACACTCACAAACACCATGTACGCCAAGTAGAGGAGGAAGGAAAGGAATGCCAGAACAGTTCAAACCAATGTTTGCGGCACAGTCTTCTCCTCAAAGGCAAATTGGGAGTCCCCAGTCAAATTACTCGAGCTGTTTCCAAATGCAAATATGTGTTATCAAATCAACAGAGCAACTAAAGATGCAAATCGAGAGATCTGAGCTGCTCGTTTAACATCTGTTGGGAGGAAAAAGAAATGAAACATTTCCATCAAGGCTTTGCCCCGTGTTTTCTCCACTGAGAGTGCAGACAACAGATTTGTATGTTTTCGTTTGAACATTTGGTTTTGAAAGTCTTCACAAGGAGCTGGGGCCCTTGTGGCAGTGTGGGAATTCACAGAGAGTTTAGTTTCTGAGACGAGCTTGTGTTTGTCCGTTAGCTCTACGCCAAGTTTGTTGTATATAGAGAGAGGGTGAAAACAGGAGAGACAGCTGAGCCAAATGAAGGGTTTGACCCTGCAGCTAGTGTGTACTCCACCAACAGAATGGAGATGAAATGGCTGTAGTGGTATAGTATAAGATTTTGGGGTTATGAAATTTATTTGACCCTTTCCTTTTCTGTTTTAAGGGTGACAATTATTTATGAAGCTTTTCAGACCTCACACGTTACAAATATTTTGATAACGATGACTGTTGTCTCTTCAAGTCACCAAAGTGAGTTCATCAATGGATTGGATTCAATGGATTCAATAATAACTTATCTATCCCAAATTCTTTAATGTAATTCCGATGTAGAAGATGTTGCAATGGGGCCGCACAAGGTTGCTGACACGTGCAAACATGCTGCAGTGGTCTGGCTGCTTCTGATGGAAGAAAATAGCTGCAAATCAGAAATGATGCAAATTAAAAAGAAAATTCAGATTAAAAAAAAAAAAAATTGTATTTTTTGTGTACAGCTAATGAAAAAATAGACAAATTTTAACTTGAATTAAAAAAAAACAGGACAGAAAAGACAAAATACATACATGAAGTCCATTCATCACTTTTGCAGGAACTTTAAAAATTTTATTATTTTAGAAAAAAAATTCAATTTATGCAGCTGGATTGCACTTGTTTTGCCAAGCCAGACCATGGGTTACCTTGGTTACCTCTACGTGTTGCTTTTTTTCGATAGACCGCACAGAGTGACTGCTAAATTGAGAAGACAGAAAGGTCCTCAACAATTCCGACAGACATGAATCAGATGTGGCCCTACAGCATTGCAGACACATGTAGGGAGTCAAGATTATTCACAGACAGCTTTCTGGAGGATTATCTGTGAGACTTGTTCACTTTTGTTTGTATTTTTTATTTTGGCCATCTTTGCACCTGAATCATCTGAGCTTGGCTGTTGATCTGCAAATGCTAAAGTGCCCCAGGAATATTTTCTGCCTTTAAGAACCACCACAGATGAATGATTTGGTGCATTAAAATACTCAATGTGAACTTGAATGAACATCATTTCTTGTTACTAAAATGCCCAAGCATGGCATCAAATATATGATTCATAATTTGGTTTCCAGTTAAGGGTCTAATCTGAACACTCTGCCTCAACAACATGTAGCCCATCCACCCTGACGTTGGTTTTGTCCATCCAAAGAAGTAAAACATGCCTGTCCCGTGTCACACATACCACCTTGACACATAGAGCATGTTTACATGATGCTACTAGCCCCCCCAACACACAAACTGCACCAAACCACCCACACACAACCTACACTAAAGGTTACCAAGCCTGGATTTTAATCTACATGTGAAATGTGCTCTCCTACGCTTCTTCTTCTGCCTTGTCAGCAATCTGGCTATCGCCCTGTGATTCAGAAAGCCTCACTTTATTGATTGAATGGGTTTTAGTCTGGAATACACACTCACTGGGAAACATACATCCCTGCACATACACACACACTGGTGACTTTGTTACAAATGGAGGGAGGGAGAGGGATGAGTGTCAGGCCTAGCGTGATGGGTGAACATCAATCATTGCTTGTCAGCCTCGCCTTTTTTCTCCACCTCCGCCTCCTCTCACTTTTCTTCTGCTTCACTGATCGGCCTTTGTTTTGAGTGGTGGTGTTGGTGGTGTGTTTGTCTCTCAGTGAGTTTGGTGTGTGTGTTTGTGTGTGTAAAATGCAGTCTGACCACATGGACAAGATGCTGGCTCTTCACAGGTGTTATCATTCGCAGATGCCAATTATCATGGCAAATGCCATGAATTTTAATAAGGTCTTCATTTGATAGGTATTAGGCACATGTTCTGCCCCTGAAAGGAAAAACACAGAACTACACATTAAGTTACAGTGTGTTTACTGAAATTTGTTTGATAATTTAAATAAGAAAACAAACAAGTAAACCAATAGAATTGAAAGTCATGGTACGCTATTTAGTGGGAAAGCTTTTTTGAATTTTCAGCAACAAAGAAACCTTTCAGAGATCCAGTTTAATATTTTGGTGGTGTATTGCTGTTCAGGCTTCTGCTCATATCTGGAAGCTAACAGCATTTTCTGAGATTGAGAGACAACTCGCCAAAATAGCTCAACCACACCAAGTGAGGGCCTGTATCCACAGATGCTCTGGCAGCATCTTTTTTTATTTAACACAGACCCAGTGTATTTCTGGCATTAACCTTCCTCTGTGCAAATACACCTTCATTACCAGCTGTTTCTTATTGCGGCTTTTAAAGTGGTTCTATTTCTACTGAGCTCCTCTTCAAAGCCCCACAGTGCTCATCAGTGTCCGTTCCCCTCAGTGGACATAGGCCCTGAGAGAAAACTTGTGATAAAACCCACAGTCGGCCAGCAAAATGAAGGTCTGAGTTTAGGATTCGTTTTCCAGTGCACTTTTGTGTTATTTTTCCATTCCCTCCCTTTCTGAAAGATGACATTATTGAATTAATTTCCTTGAATAAAGGAACCTAAAGGGTGTATTGGAATGGTGTGTACAGTCATTGTGCGTATTGCATGTATATTTATACCCGTGGTTGTTTCTTTTTCCCCCCTTTTGTGTTTTCATTTGACCTCCCGAGTGCTTCATGCTAAAATTTCTGAGAAGCCAAAGGATTAGAAGACATCCGGAACTAATAGACTTTCCAAAGACTTGAGCTCAGAAAATTACGATTTATGAATCGACCCGGGACAAGTGCTGCGTCTGTTTGTGAGAGAAACATATATTTCTTCTTTTCCCTTTTTGGAAATATGGATTTGGCTGTCCACCAATCACTGGGAGCGTGTTCTCTTCATGTTCTGCCAAAAACTACAGCATGCTTCTCTTTCCCCGCTGGTCTCTCTGACTCTATTTGTTATTATGCTTTGTTTTGTGTGGAGAAAGCCCCAGTGTGTCTTATTTGTAATGGGTGCCAGGGGCTGAGGGAGATGTGTTTTCAATTACCACTTGGTAGAATGACTGATGGTAAGACAATCAAGCACAGAACTGCAGCTCAGTGTGATTGTGTGTGTGTTCATCCATGTGTGGCTATGTTTGTATGTGTGCCAGCTTGCATGTGCAAAGTGTTTTGTGGATGTTTGTATGGTCATGCCTGCATCTGTGTTTTTATGTGATTTGGGCTCTGATTTTTCCTGTATTCTGCCTTTGTATTCAGTATTGATGGGTCAGCATGAAAATTGCCATCTCTGTTATAGACATAATGGATTAATTCAACTGAAACACAAAGATAGAAGAAATGACTTTACTTAAAATGTTAACTTATATCTATTAGTTCCCCCTAAAACCTATTGATTCATCTAAACAGCTTTGTAGTTCTTTGATCTTCTACTAAATCAAACTAAAACTAGATGAAGAAGATGGAGAAGAAAACACAGAATTTTTTAAGCAATTTTGGAAGCACTAGTGGTCAATTGCAACAGTTTTCTGATGCTTGTTTGAAATTCTCATGATTGCCAGTGATTATCTGAGATTTACCGAGTAACTTAGGTTGGTGAGATCAATACAGGCAGATGACTGTCTATCATGTGTATGGTCCTACTCAACATTTCTGCCAGTTAAAATAAGTTTTTCCTTCTTACTCTGCAACTTACTGAATACTGCAAAGTGCTCTAACCATGGTGGATTAAGATAAGACACAGCTCCATGTCTCGTTTTCATGATGGGTCTATTCCGATCATATAACACAGAACACGGTTTAGAAAGATTAGTTGCATCAGTGAGTATAGACCAGAAATAGTTTAGGCCTGTGCTAGGTGAAAAACAAAGTGAGTCTTAAGGATTTTTTTAAAGCAACATGATAGTTAATCTCCATGTCCATCCTTTATACCCTTTATTTATGGACATGAAAAGTGTGTCCCTCAGTCCCTGTTTCCTGCTGTATTATGGAGCCCTGGAGTCTGATGTCTGATGTTGACTGTCCAAGACACAGATGGAGCTCATGAATGATTAATCACAGGTGATGTAGTTCTTTGCCAGCCAGTCACAACTTCAAGGTAATAGGTAATGTGTGAATAATGAATTATGCCCATGATTTTTTAAGAACACTGTGTGCAAACACATGATGGGACTTTTCATTTTTCTAAAGTCATACATGAATCTCTGCAGGTTTCCCTTCAGCTTGTTACTTTTCTGCATTTTTGACATAAAAAACGATTATTTGATTAAATGCATGAAATTAAACACAAAAAGTTAACACTTAACTACAGACTAAAAAAACACTGAGATAGAGAGAGGACATATTAGAGCAGTGTATTGTATATTTATGAGGCCACATAATGCATTACTTCATATTCACTTAAAATATTAAAGACTTTCCTCTTCCTCTGGCTCTCTCACATGAAATGGCACAATGCAAAAGCACTACTTTTGTGGGGGAAACTGATCAACAGTAGGATTTAATTCATGCTGTGCAGAAGCATGATGATGGAAAATTCTGAATGGATTAAGAGATGGAGATGAATAAAGATGTAAGATTATTACATTAAAATATAGGAAAATCTGAGAATGTTTATGATGAAAGCAAATATTGATTGACATCAGCTCTTTATAAAATGAAACAATGGAGCTGGAGAGAACTTACCTATGGTCCACATCCCTGTTCAGTTCTCCATCTCTCCTCCAGAACTACAACAGTGACCTCTAGTGAGTCTGCTTCCCTGAAGACCTTCAAAAGAGAGAGATAGACAGAGGCTCATTCTGCAACAGCACAGCCACACATCACAATGAGGATTACAGCTACCTGAGTCACCTGTATGTCAGAGACAGAAATTAATTTCGCTCTTGACGTTTCATTCAGTTTATGCTTCGTTTGTCAAACACATTGCATCGCTTGTGTGAATACAGAGCGACGTGTCGAAACTGGCTGCTCTTTCTAGTAGCTGCAGGTAATTCTGTCACAGCCCCACATGAGTCAGAATAGGATTTCCAAATAATGGTCCGTGTTTGTTTTACTCAACTTGCAAAACCAGATGGGTGGAGTTTAATGCCAGTAATGAACACCAGAAAGTTTGGCCAGTATTTGAAATGTATTTCAAACAACACACCACAATATTCTGAGATTTAAAACACATAGCGGAGAGTGAGTGTGGAAAAGGGAATCTGCATGGCTGAGTGGCATCTTAGGAGATGTTTAGATATTCTATGATACAACAACTGGTGCTGTTCTCCAGTGTTTGTATGTCATACTTCAGTGTGGAAAGATGAATTCTCTGTAAGGCAGCCACATAAAAAATTTTGTTGCCAGGTTATATTGATACATACATACAAACTTACATACATGTTAAAATCACCTGCAGTCGTGCAACCAGCAACAACCACACCGTAACAAACTCCCCACTCCTCAAATGTTAACCAACTCCAAATCACTGTATTGAAGAAACCACTCTCCTTCTCTTACTCAAACACACTTCTTCTCCACTAGCTGGGTCCTTTAGCCTCAGGCGCTCCACAATGAAATTTTCATGCAGCCATATGGAGGAGTATTGGTGATAGAGATTTACTGTCAGGGCTACACGTCCCGCTGGAGAAAACAAGGAAGCCTGAACATATTGGCTTCTGTAAATCAGAGAGACGAGGAGAGGAGAGGAGAGGAGAGGAGAGGAGAGGAGAGGAGTGAAGAGGAGTAAAGAGCAGAGGAGAGGTAGGTTTTAAAGTACTCTCAGATCTCACCAATGCTTGGGTTGACAATACGCGTTCTTCCCTTGCAGGGAAAAGACGTGTGTTTGTGTCAAAGTTCAGCTAAGCAGGCACAGGAGGAAACAGTGCCAGTGTCGACCTCTATTCTCTGTTGTGGTATTATGAAGGAAATGGAGGAAATGGAGCTCAGAGGCTTTAAATTGACCATGAACTTTAGAAAAACAACCCTCTGTGAGAGGAAAGGTCACTGTTATTGGAAGACAAAGAACGCTGAATGAGTCCATGTCTGCTGTGATGTAGTTCCTTTTCTTTGGCTACCTGTGTATACGTCTGTGGATGTATTCATTCTGTAAAGCTGGCAAAATTGACTCAAGATTTGTAATTAGCAGAGAATAAGACACTTGCAGACAGGGAATCATTTACATGTTTTTTTCTACCACAGTTGTTTGGTTTTGATGGTTATACTGAGACAACATGATGGATATCAGTCACATATTTGAAGTGGGGCAGGAGGAGTGTAGCAGGTTAAAAAAAATGTAGGACTTACTGGGAAGTGGTATGACACAAATTTTGGGTAAGAATTTACTTTCAAACCTGCAAGAAGACTTCTGAAAAACTATTAGTCAAAACTTCAAAATTGTATTTAGTGATAAGCTATACAAGGTTTCTTTGGTCCAGGAAACTCCTGACTCTCATGTTTCAGAGTAAAGGACCAATGGTGGGGATACATTCTTAGACATAAACAAGGGGTTAACTTCTCACCCTGTACTGAGTCTGTAGCCTGAGAAAAGAAATTTCATCTCTTTGGCTTTTAGTTTCATTGTAAAGCCAGCAATCACACCTGCTGCTAGTGGGGAAGTTTCACCCATTAAATATGATCAAACATAACCTGCCCTGAACTGTAGTTTAGCTCATCATTGCTAATCATACTTATAGCAAGCTGTTAAGGACCAGTTGAAAACAGCTAAGGCAAAATCAAGTTTGCTTAATGCCTCTAACTTTCTCCCTTTGTATCTGGGTTAGATGCAAAATTTTTTTTTTTTTTTTTAGCTTTTTTTATGTAGCTAGCTTTGCATCTGGCAGCTATTTCTCACTTACAGAGCCATCCAAAACCCTGCCCCACCATACCTCCGTGATCTCCTACACCCCTGTCTGCACACCCAGGTCCTCTTCCTCCACCCACCTTGATGTCTCCTGTGTCCGTCTCTCTACCATGGGTGGAAAAGCGCTGGACCCCATGCATATTGTAAAACTTGTGAAAACAGACAGAGATTTGCACAAAGAAATGAGCAACTTAGCATGCACATGTATTAATTTCTCTCATAAGGCATGGCTCCTGTATGTAATCTAACAGGTATGGACAAATTATGAAGTTTTCTTAATGGGATGCTTCAAAAGCAAAATTACAAAGGTGCAGGGGATCAAAATCAGACACAAGTGATTCATGATGTTTTGTGTATTTCTAAGATGAATTGATGTCAAAAGACTAAAAGGACAGTTTCTGTTTCTCTCTCTTTACCTGTGCCTCTTTCACAGTTTCAGTACCTGAATAAGTGCCAGAGTCAGGAGAGCAGTGTAAACATCCAGGTCTCCGCTCAGGGCCTGCCGGTCCAGACCGCACAAGGCCCCTCCAGCCCTCAACCTCAGCCAGCACATTCCCCCCGCGTCACTCAAAGACCACAACAATCCCGTCTTTGTCGGCCTGTGATTGATGACACACAGGAATTTCATTCACGACCGCCCCGTGTTTTCAGGTTACCGTGACGACCAGGTGAAAACAGAGCACATTGGGGGTATTGAGTTTCTCAACCTTGATCACAAGGGAAGAGGTAAAGAGGGGGAGCTACTGCGAGGAGGTCACTGTGGATGTTAAACAAACAGCCATAGTTGTTATCTCAGAAGATAAGCGCTGGGAATTATCTTGTTGATTGTTCACAGGTCCAGTCAGTGCTTACTGTGAGACAGTGCACACAGGTGACGCACAGGGAACATTTCTGCTTCCATTTTTCTGTTTATACTTTTACTTACGTCAATACAGGACATTAAAGTCCATATTGGAGTCAATTATTTAAGGTCCAACAGCTTTCTTATTGATAGTTTTTAAACATTTTGTCTCAAATTTGGGCAAGAAAGCTCATAAATGAGTTCACATGGATTCAAGTACAGGAGAAACTAAGCATTCATCCACATAAATAAGGCCTCTGTCTTTATCCCTCCACATACACACACACACACACACACGCACATCCTCACATGCACATATGTCGTCACAGCACACACTCATTTAATGGATATAGCTAGTTGGTAAAGTGCACCATTAAGAGGGACGAAAGCCTGAGCATAACAAAGCTCTGATGCAATATTCATGCCGTCTCATTCTGGGCTAATGCTGTTTTCCTCCATTCCAAAGCAATGGATTTGCACATAACATGTCTCTATAAAGAGTCTTAAAGTGTACATGGAGGAGCCTTTTTTTTTACACAGAGCACTCGTTTACTTTATTCCACAGAAGCTAATTAAGAATTTGCGTGTTCACATCTCCCTCTTATGTAGACTTGAGCACATTAAACAGCCGGGGTCAGAGCTAGAGAGAGTGAGTTAAGTGGTCAGTTGGCTCTTGAAAGGCATTTTGCCAGAGATGGACACGATGGGACTCAAACTTTAAAAAGCATCTTTAATGCCGGCTGTAAAAGTAGATATAGATTTACTTAAGTTAAGTCATTACAATGACCAAATGAGAAAGGCATGAGCAGGACTGGCTGTGAACATAAAGTGTACCCTATAGACACTGATGTCTATTATCCGAATAGTTTCTTTCTTGATCCCAACAGCATTCAACAAATAACCTTGGATTTTGGGGGATTTTTAGAAAACGGACCATTTCTATCTGAACAACCCATTCAAACTAGGAAGTTTGAAACATATGATAGATTCTCTAAAACCATTTTTCATTGTTTACTCTGAGTTCGTAAACAAAGCAGTGGCATAGATTTCAAATTATTTCTTTTTCTTTTGGTTTTCTTCTTTCTCTGTCAGGTCAGGAGATGACAAAATTAGTTAATGACAGAGAGGAATACTTTCGGCACCCAGACCCAAACAAAACAAACTGCCTGTGTCTGTGATCCAAAAAGAAAACGTACCTTCAATCTGCTCAACTCCCCTCCACCTCATGAAAACAAAAGCCTTCAAGTGACATAGATTTGCAGCTAATAAAGCACTCAAGCATATTTTAGCCTTCATCTGCTATGCAGTAAATTCATATATAAAAAAAGGCTGGATATGCTCATCTCAGCTCCCATCCAGGTATAAATTATTCACCTCAGTATGGCTGCTCTATTATATGGCTACATTAGTCCTCCTCTCTAACACACATACACAACTATATGAAGTGCATGTGGATACACACATTCATCAGTGATATCAGCATGCACATAATAAACTTTATTTTTATTTATACAGTACATTAATACAGATATGCTGTATAAATACAGTACACACATGTATGCACACAACACATCAATGCATGTCGAGTGATCCAGGTGCTCAATAAAAGTCTTGCATTAAGTATGGAGACTTTTCTCTCTCTAACACACACACACACACACACACACACGCACTGTTCAAACAGTGTCCTCTTTATCCTTGGTCACCATGATCTCTAGTGTACACTGTAACCTCTCAGCCTAGAAACCCAAAGTGTCATTATCGACTTCCCTTACAGTTTAAAACACCCCTCTCTTATCTGGAGTTAGTTGTTATCAGTTGTTTGGTTTGCACACTAACCACAGACAGCGCAGAGGGAGATTTGAGGAAGTAACCTCTGGCAAGACACAGTGATGATGACAGCTTTACTGCTCCTGATTGGAATACGGCCATCAGTTATGGCTTACTTTACGCAAATCTTCAAACAAGACAATCTGGTAAACACATGAACATGATGTCATTTTCATGGTTTCATGATTTCTGAGATAAAGCAGAAAACTTTCAAGAAAATTCAAAGAGAGCAAGTTGGGGTGATTACAACTTTACCATTTGACAGATATCAATCCAGGACAGTGACATGCTGCCAGGTGAACTAAAACATCTGAGGTTGGTGAAGGATAATCATTTTCAAAACTTCTGCACAACTGTCCGTTTGTACATAGCATTTATCGCAACTGAAAAACAGTTAGTGGAGCATTAGTTTATGTGGCTTCTTCGTAAACATACTGTAAACATTACACTGTGGTTTCTGCAGCATGTTTTTGAAGTCATTTCCTGCCTCCTGTCATTCATCCGTTGCTTCTAGTCCCCACCTTTCTTGTTAGACAGGTGAGATGTGGCACAGTCAAAGACATTTGGGAACAAACAACTCTGGAAAATTTAAGGACAAAAGTTCTTGAAATTCTTTTGTTTTTTTCTGAGAGGAAGAAGTAGAATTTTTATGTAGAACAAGAAGCAGATTACATATTAGGGTTTGTTTGTTTGTTTTTTTCATGCAGATTCCCTGTACAGATACAAAAAAAATGCCCATTTGATCAAGATGTTTTCTAAGAGAAGCTATGAGAACAAAAAATCTATCATCGGCTAATACAAAGAAAAAAAACATTTTAAAAAATACAGTGGACAGGTTAAATTAAAAACTTTACTTCACAGAGAGAAAGAAAGAACTGTTGAACAAATTACTTTTGGCTCTGATTGTTTCAGGGGAGAGTCACAAACAGCTTCACAGTGTCATTTTAATACTTACTAATTGAACTTTCATTTGTTTGTTGACCTTACAGTGTTTGTAACAATGTGCAGATGAAGAATGTTAATTTCTGACACAAAAACACTCCATTAAGAACACAAATAAATAGAAGACATCAACATGCTGAAGTTTTTCTGTTTCAAGGAAAGCAAAAACTTTGGAGAATAGCCCTTGAGTCAGTGATTAACTTTCTTCCCTTCTGCAGCAAGCCCAGCATGCCTTTGGTTCCAACAGCGCCAGCAGTGTGATACATTACACTACGTTCTCATTATGGCCACCTAGGGTTTTCCAACAGCTTGTACGGTCCGCAGTGAGTCTGCTCTCCCGTAGCGCTCCGACGGTCGGGCACTGCTGCTAGCTAGCACCAGGTGTGACGAGAAACTAGAGCTCCCTGTCCCCGTTCCTGTACCGCCACATGGATCTCTGAGCCAGAATCACTTTGTTTTCATCAGGTTTAAATGCATGAGGAGCAGGACTGGGTTTATTTACTGGCACCTGTGTAGGTAATGAGCACAAAACTTTCCAAAATAAACTTCCTGATTCCGATTACTTACCGTTTAAGCAACAAATAGAATATTTGGTAAGGTATAATTATGCATTCCTAGGTCACTCTCAATGCAGAACTGATCACAAACCTCTTTCTGTAGTACAGTGCATCATTGCGGACACTCGGAAGTCCTGATATATATTACCTAGATTATTTGCTATAAGGGTGGGTTATGCTTGTACAATTGTCCCCCCCTATGCAAAACTTTCGTTATGCCCATTTTTCTTTACTGTAGAGGCTGTAAGGAATTTGAATCACATGATTATCACTGTGATCTCTGTGTGATGTATCACATACTTACATTTTGTACTTTACCTATATTTTAACACTTTTCTGAATGGAGGTTGCTAAACTAAAAAACATTTCTCTTTGGGGCTCAACAACATATTTCTGATTCAGATATACCAGTAAATGCCTGTATTTTTGTAGCTCAGACACTCGTAGCTCCTGATCATCTATCATGTTGTTCATGCATCTCTGTCCAAATTTACAGGAGATGGAAAATTTTCACTTAAGAGGGACAACACAGGGCATGGCAGCTAAAATGTCATCATTTGTCTGCGCAGAGCTGTGGGTACCTCGCAGATGTGTCAAGCATCAACCAGGCCTGAGACTTCAAGATATATCTCCAAGCTCACAACAGATTTGGTATTGACACTCAGTAAGTACACCTACAATGGGCAGAAAAATTGGAATCCAAACTGGAAACCAAAGCATGCATGCTTGTTTGTGTTGTCTATGTCAGCCACACCTTCCTTTCTCTATATTCTTACTATATCAGTGCAGGAAAATATCCGAACATTACGTCCATAATAGATTCTAGAAATAATACTTTAGGTGAGGCCTTTAATATTGAAAGGCTTGTGAGCAAGTAGTTGTGTTAGACATGATTGAAGTCAGAGCCCAAACAATAGTATACTATGCAAAAATAATGCTGTAAAACAATTGAGCTGAATTCTGAAAAAATTAAGGAAAATAATTCCAACTCCAAACATGCCAAACAACCTCTGCAAGTGCCTGACTGACCTTATACTATCTGATTCACTTGCTAGTATGTATGTTAAAGTATCAGTGAGAATTCCTGAACATTTATTACACTTGGCGATTAAAGCATTTGATTGTAATCAGAGCCAGCCCTGAGAGGACACTAAAGGTTTTCAGGTGAGAGGGGAGCCGTCGCCTCAATCCACAGAATCACCCCATGAAACATGCATGCAATCAACAAGGTCATAGCTCTAACGCCAGTTTCCAGCCAAACTCATCCATCACAGGGAAACTGGATCTGCAGGGGCCTCCATCCTGGCTCTGCACTGACCAAAGAACCAGCACAGAACGCTCCATCAGCAGCATGCTAACACTAACAGGACTACGGAGCAGCAATACGATACACGATAAGCTTTCTCTTCACGGCTCTTGGACTGGTTTCAATACTTTTTCATTGTTTTCACTCTTTTTTCTGTGCTCCTGCTCCAAAACTAAGGGCATTACCTCAGCTGCGGTGAGGTGATGACTGAAATGTCAGTGGCTGTAACATTAACGTGACATGGCGTAAAAATTTCTAAATGAAAACCAAGGAATGGCAGTTCACGGACTGTAATGTTTCAACATGAAACCCGGCTCCCATTAATGTGGTCTGTGTTTCTGAAACACAGAGAGCGGCTCATTTGATGTCCGGCTCTCTCGCTTGTCCACTTTAAACGGATGGAAATCGGTTATGAGCAGTAATGCAGAGAAGTTGGTTTAGCCTTTGAATGTTTTAGGGCATCATTTCCCTGTATTTCCATCAGGCCAAAGTCACAGCAAATCGTGCAGTCTCTGATGATAGACTTTAAAAAACGTGATTGTGGTTTGTCATCTTTTCCTGCACGTAATGAGACTGTCTTTTTGAATTATACTTATTAAATGTTCTTGCCAATAAAGTGTCTATCTGTGTTTCTCTGGATCAAAATCTTGCACTCTTCCAGTTTAATTACATTCCCTTCTTTGTTGCAGCGTACTCATCAATCTCCTCTTTTTCCCTTTCCGTCACTCTCCTTTCGACAGCTTTATTCGCCTTGTCAACGACCTCACATAATAAATTTGTGCCATCTACCCTTAATGTTTATTCTTTGCAAGAGAGCTCCCTGTGACGAACCAATAAAAGAAGTGGATTTACTGCACGCTGAAAGCTACACAGAGGGTTATCACGAAATTCCAGCACCGCTTCACTTGCCCATCCGTATGCAATGGAAACGGATGCTGATGGTACACACGACACATAGGGCAATACATTTCAATACGTCGATTAATCCTCTTTTCCCCAGCATGGGAAATGGCTGAGCCCTTAAATCAGCCACAACATCGGACTCAGTCAGAGGAAGAGGAGCTGCTGTATCCAATGCCCCTGGCTGACCCTCTTTAAATAGGATGTCTGGATGTGTTATGGGGGCTATTGTTTCCTATAAACATCTAGCACCGGGGCAATAACAATCGCATCAGGCCAAATGAAGTTATCTGAGAATGGAATTAAACTCGGTGTGACCCCGCTGTCTGCTCGGCTCACAGGCCTTCCATTAATAATGCCTAATCTAATCAAGGAGCTAGGATGGATGGATGGGAGGCCTGTTTGTGTGTGAGTGAACAAGAGCGTGTGCACGAGGGGGGTTTGATGTCTGCACATATGCCTGTGTCTGCACTAACATACATGTTAGTATTTCTGACTGTTTCTGGTGCTTCTTTGATAAGTCTACGCAGGCGTGTGTACAGCTTTATGTGTTTGCGTGCATGTTTTGTACTTATGTGTGTGTGGCTGCTCATATGAGTGTGTGTGTTAGTGTGTGTCAAAGAGGATCTGGGCCAGCCAACGCCAGGCTTCATGCCAGACGAGTTCTCTCCTATTCAGGCCTCAACCAGACTCATGCCTGCTGCATCGGGCTAATGAACACAAACAGAAGACAGAGGAGCAGAGGAAGGAGGAGGAGAGGAGGGGAGGATTTGCATGTGCCCATGTATGTGTGTTTCTGTGCATACATGCTCTTGCAGACGAGGAGAAAGAGGGAAAAAAAGAAGGAAATTGGGCTGATGAGAAGGGCAAAGAAAGGCAAAAGAAGAGAGGAAGACAGACAAAGAAGAAGAGGACCACCCCATGGTTTCATCCTCTGTTATCTCACTCTTGGCAAAGACTTGCCCTTGTAACTGATAGACAAATAACCCCACTGTGACTGATAAAGCTTGGTTACAGATGGAGAAAGGGAGAGGGGGTGTGTGAAGAAAAGAGGATGAGGAATGAAGGGAGAGAGAAACTACACACACTGGAGCAGGGAGAGGAAGAGAAGGGCAAAGGAAAGTGAAGGAAGAGGACATGAGTGGAAAAAAGTGAAATTTTTCATTAGCTTTTTCATAGCTGCTGATAACACGTGTATGTGCAGACCAGATTTCACGGAGCAATCTGCAATGTTCAAGTCATATTTTTTTCACATTGTGACTAAAATGGTTGTAAGAAAGAGATTACTGTTAACAATAACAAAAATAATAATAAAAAAAAAAGAAACATCAAGGAGTGACAATTTGTTTAGGGTTTTTTTTTTAAAGTTATTTTTTTGGCCTTTGTGCCTTTATTAGATAGAGGAGGACAGTGGATAGCGTCGGAAAGGGGAGAGAGAGTGGGGAGTGACATGCGGGAAATGGCCACAGGTCGGATTCGAACCCGGGCCGCCCGCTCGAGGGCAAGCCTCACGGTGCGCAGCCATATCCACTAGGCCATCTGCGCCCCTTGTTTAGGGTTTTAACCAACTGTGACCTTGAGCGTGACACAGGAAGAGAGTTCTGCTCAGTTTGTAACCACAGCCTGATTCCCATTTTGTTGAAAATATTTCACCACCTGGTGAAATGTAGCTAAACACTAGCATAGGGTGACTAAACATCTTCTTGCCCTGAGACAGAGGGTTTTTAGAATTTGGTCACCTCATATTAGCATCCAGGAGTCTACTGTAGTCTGAGGGGTGTAAGACCAAGTGCATCTTTATTCTTTGTGTGTGTGTGTGTCTACAGATAACACTTGCTTTACCAAACTTCCTGATTGATAAAGAACTGTTGCTGTCTGATTTACTGTGTAGCCTGAAAAAGCTGTTGAACCTTTAAGCAAGATACAAGATGTTTTACTGTAAAAATCAAAAGATGCTGAGATGTATTGAAACCTTTAGTGTTAAAAAAAAGCTTAATAACTGACGTAAAACGACATGCGTTCCATTGAAGGAAGTGAGTTTAAAGTGCTGGCTTTCCAACTTGTTTTCAGTCAATGCTACTTTTTAGAGTGGGTGTTGAGGAAAATAATGTGGATGATGTCAATGTCAACAGAAAAAAGGGGGAAAAGGAGATGAAAAGAGAGATTCAAAGGAAGGGAGGAACTATAAACAGAGCAGAGAGAGCCTGTTAAAAGACAGACGGAGGAGAAAAGAAGGATGCAGAGAAGTGTTCAAAAGCTTAAGAAAAAGTTTTTCTGCTACAGTAATAATCCATTTCCTGCTTGACAGAGAGAAAGATGACGTTTCCCAACATCTGAAGGAACCAGACATGAGAATTTCTAAATGAGAGCCAGACCCTGCTCAAATAGTATTTGCAAACACTATTGATGGTTTGTTTTAACCCACTGTGAGGGCCAGATGGAGAGACTTCCCAAAAAAAGACTAAAGGAGAAAGTATCGGCATATCTAAACATTAGAAAATAAATCACATCCTTCCTATAAAGCAGTTTATGATTGGCAAAGATGGCTAAAACAAAACATGGCAGGTTTTTTGTACCATGTGACAGGTTTGGGGAATCACTTCACAGGATACCCTTCTAACAGTGATGTGAGCACACGTGTACTGAATTTGTGGGAATGGTTCATGAAGTTTTGTGTGCAAAGGTATGATGTGAGTTTTATATATTATAAAAAAAGCAAAATGTTACATTCAGTGTTTCTATGATGCACATTTTGAACCTAAAACTCGATACACACTTGCACATAGCATGTGTGAATAGACTTTCCATAAGTTTTGACTGCAGAATTTTTTCTTGCCAGCTCTCCAACTCATCATGATATGAACATAACTCTGTTCTGGCATTCTGGCAATGATGTCAATGAAATGTGATTGTACATAAAGTTGTGCATCACTAAGAGCCAAATGTGCAACCATCCCAATATCTCTGGGGTTGGTCGAAGACACATTGGTCCATATAAACACAATGTGGCAACAGGTTGATTAAAAAGTTTCAACACGAAGTCGATGTTTATAGGGTTTTGTATCACACATCTTGATTGTATAAGCATGATGCTTGTGGCATGAATATTGTTTGAGGATGTGATGGCATAGCAACACTATCTGTGTTTTATACAGGGAAACAAAATCATGTGTGAGTGTGTATACTGAGATGCCAGGTGTAAATATAATCCACAGAACATCAGATCCAGACACAGTCTGGATGCAAGATTTTTATCATTGATGACTCTGATTTCAGGCTTTTTAATTGTTCTGCCCTGCAATCTACTGATTTACTCCCTCTGTCCTCTTACTCTGTCTTTATTAGCCCTTAGCCCCTTTTCCAAATCGTATTTCCCATTAGGTTTAATCTTTATGTCACTCTCCTCATGTCTACTGGAGAAAGGACTGTGGGAGTTTAGGATGATGCTTCATCCACAGTATATTTCCAGATTCTTTCAAAATATCACAATTACAAACACATTGCATACGTTTTTTTGTGCCAATTACTCAGCTTTTTAAGTGTAACTTTAATATTTGGCACTTGCAAACCCACATTGACTGTATATTGAAACAGACACTGCTGCACCATCTCTGCCATTGTGAGAAGTGATACCACGATGCCACTTGAATGGCTGCTCAGCCAAGCCATGTGCCAAAAAAATCTGGCTAGTGGAGCCAAAACACAAATTTAACTTATTAATAAAACATCAATGATCCCTCAGGTTGGTACAGGTCACAGCAGAATGGATCCTCCTGTCACTTTGAAGCAAACACGTACAGCTCTGGACAGTTTACTGGCACTTGTGTTTGTTATGTTTTCTCTCCCCTTTCCACTTCGCTAATCCAGGAAAAACTGTTATAGAAGCTTCATTTGTCAGCACAGTTGTCAATCATGTTGACACGTCCTTTTTTTTTTTCAACATTCAGTCACTAATCAACATAGAAAACCATTTTCCACTGACACAGTTTCACATTTTATTCCCCTTCTTTGTGCTTGATTATTCCATTTATACTACCCATGTAGTAACAAGAGAGCTGGGATATAGAGTATACGCACATATATTGGTAAGTACTTTCTCTCAAATAAGTATTTGTCCTATAAGAAATGGATTATTAAATGTACAATCATTATCTATCATCATGAAGGTCTATTCTGCTGAAAAGGTATTCTGCTGCAGGGGCATGTATCGGCCATGACATCAAGAATCAGATGGACTAAACCTCAGCCTTCCTTCTTTGCTGCATGATGTCCTGCTCACAGCCTCTTCCTCCCTTCTCCTCTTCTCCTCCTGACATAAACAACTCTCTAATTTACAACCAATAATATCCTGATTCAATCACCTGATTGATTTTGGACTTGTGTCCCACTAATAAATCTCGGCTCTTCTGCTCTTATTGAGTCCTCCGTTGAATCTACACACTCCATCCACCCAAACACACACACACACACACACACACACACACACACACAGAGGAGCACACATACATCCATATATGTATATGGTCTAATGGCATTAGAAAATCAAAGTCTCTCTCTCTCTGTCTTAGTATATCTGCAGGGCCTGGTAATAGATCTGGCCATTCTTATATCCGGTGAAGGAAGGAGGAGGAAGGGGATGAGGACAAGGAGAGGTTGAATTACGGGGAAAGAGATAAATAAGGAGGAGGAAAATTAAGGCATAAGAGCAGCAAATATAGAAAGATAATCAGGATGTGTGTCTGTGGACTGAGGCTGGAAAGAGCTTTATCTGGTCAGCAGCCGAGACAGGAATAGTAAACCACAGCAGGCGTGGAAGAAACATTTTCTGCTTTAGGCTTTGACCTGCTTTGAGTCTCACTGCAAATCACTGCTGGTAGCAGTGTATCCTGAATGCCTCAACCAAAGGGACCTAGTGCTTGTGAATTAAACCATCAGACCCATGCAGAGTAAAATCAACAAGAGCACAATGTTGTCAGGATTGTTTTTGATGGACAAGAAGGAGCACAAGGCTTATGTTAGATTGACTTGTCATTCAATAGTCAATGAGACTTTCCTAACATGCCTCTGTAATTTTGGGTTTGACTCCATCACTGATAAATACTCCCAAATTATCTAAAGATTGATGTGCGTCAGATCTAGAAAATATCCACCACCAGCATTAGCTGATCATAAATAAATGCTTTTCACACACAATGTAGGTTTTCACACAATTTTAATGCCGTCACTGTATGGGGAGAAATTTGTGTTTTGATTGTGCAATCAAAAAGTAATGAATTAGAGAACAAAAAAAACAAATTTTGCAAAAAAAAAAAAAAAAGTGATTAAAAAAAAACAACATCAACAATATAGCACCAACAAAATAATGAAATATATGTGTGATTAAACTTTATCTTTTAAATCTGTTTTTTTTTTTTTTTTTAAGATCTCATATTTCTTCTCACAAATGCAAATTAATCTGTTGTTTGTGAGAAGAATAATTAGATCTGAAAAAAATGTGGATTTACCAAGTTTAAATTTTGAACATTTAAAAAAAAAATTATCAGTATGAGTCAATATATTTGAAATCAAATTTTGTTTGCAAAATTTGTTATCAAGTTCATTTTTGGATTGCATAATCAAGACACAAATTTCCCTCCATATCGCTACAAAAGTTCGAACCACATTTTGGCCACCCATTTACATAAAAGGATTCTTCCTGATATATAAATGGACCTAATACCAACAAAACTGAGTAAAATTTATAGGCTAATATATTTCAAATTACTAGTGCTGCCCATTTTTGACAACAAGTTTTTTTTTTATCTTGCTTGCCATTAAAACTGCGAGGGACTGACTTTGATTTTGAAAAGTGTCCTGAACCCATCTCTGTCAGTAATGTATTCATTGTAGGTAATAACAAGATTTCACTGTATGAACAGTTTGAAAATTTATAAAAATCTTACAAAATGATTCATTGTATTGCTTGTGTATCTGTATGCATGTACGTGTGTATACGTGTGTGTATGTTTGTGTGTGAATGAGCATAAAGACATGTATTCATCAGCACAAGCAGAGTCACTGGTGGTGTAATCATATCCCAGTTGAATTCTGTGCACACGTTTGCAGATCCTCTCACTGTGCACCTTGTGGCCTCTCCCCCCATTAATATAATTAAATTCTACTACAAACTTTCCCTTTGAAACTAATTAATTAAGACGCTATTATTTAGCCATTGAGAGGTTAATGACCACCATTAGCAACAAAGGCTACATCCACCATCATCAGCCAAACTTGGTTATTTGGTCCATTTTGGTTATTTACTGAGCTTGAGATTGATGGCTGCTGATACTGCTAGTGACGCTAATTAGCTTTTAAAACATAACACACTCCATCACCGCTCAGGACCCTACAGCAACTAGAGAGCAATCCCATCATCCTTTGCTCCTGTCTCAACACAGCGGACACTGAGGGCATTCTGTGCTATATGCTGTATGCATACTGAACTCCAAATCATTGTGCTATACTTTCAGGTTAAGTAGTTTAGTGGTAAGTAGTTATAAATGAAGTCTTAGAAATGGTTTTCGGCATGCTTTTAGATTCGTTGGCTCTAAGCAGCAACAATTTGAAACAATTCGTTTGCATCATTTATTATGTTATTTCTTTTGTTCCCACAAATAGTATAGTGATTCAATATCTATTAATTGAAATCTTCACAAAATCAGTAATAAAAGCTAAAAAAAAAAAAAATCTCATGAAAGTGAATACAGAATACAGGTAGAAGGACTTTTTAGGATGATGTCATCACTAATTTGTCATCTGTAACTGGTTTGAAGAAACCATTAGTGTATTTCTAGTTATGCCCAATTGTTAAATATTCAAAGTACCAGTTTTAACATGGTCTTTTTGTTTTGTTTAATTTTTACTTTCGGACACAGGGATTTTGTATCACATGACGGAAAACAGCAACATGAATCTCTGCTCTACAACACCCCACCCCCACCCCCAACATCCACATATTTAATAGACAATAACATTTCCTTCCCCTTCTGTCACACTTCACAAAGTTAAATTAATGACTAGGCGTCATGATGTCACTGAAGCTACAGCCAGGGGTCTGTTGGATGTACCACCCTGGCCCCATCAGGTTGCCTGATTGGAGGACTTCGGAGCTGCGGCCAATGGGAGCACTGGTTGAAATCACAGAGGGTCCAGGATGAGTAATGGCCTTCCCTGTAAAGGGCACTCAGATGACATTGTAGAGATAACAGAACTTATTGTGGAGCATTTACACTGTGGGCGATTTACTGCTGCTCCATAAATGTTTATTAGCTTTTCCTCTATTTATAACTTCTGAAAATCATGATGACTACGCCCTTGTGTCTCTGTGCTTTTATGATCTGGGTGAACATACCGAGACGGGCAGCACTGAGGAAGCTTTGTGTGAACACGTGTGTGTGTGTGTGTGTGTGAAAATGGGTCCATAGGATTAATAGCACCTCCAGTATATCTCTGTGCGTGTATGTACTTTAACAGGACTCCTATGTAAATGCTTTTTTATCTGAAACACTCTCTCTCGCTCACACACACACAAACACACAAGCTTGTGGCCTTTTTCCTCTCTCACACACGCAGCTGCTCTGTGTAGGCATTTGATTTAAGGTGCAAGGCAGGTTTTTATCTGCAAGTGTGTAAATCATCACAACTTTACATCAAGAGGAAGTAGACAGTGTAAAACAAGCTGAAAGTCAGAGGGCCAGAGGGGAATGGATTCCACTTTTAAGGGAAAATACTGAAAACTTCACTCACACACTTACAAATGTGTTTTTACTTGGTTTGCTCAAAAAAGAATCATACACTTTTCAAACATGGTCTTCTGCTTAATCAACTCTTGATTCTTCTGATATCATGGTAACATGATCTCTTCGTTCTTATGACTTATGAACCCAAGTTTTAACATTTTGAAATCTGATAACTAATCTGAATTTGGAAAATCAGATTATAAAACTTTGCCAAATATACAGAAATTAATAAATGAGGCTGTTTTGCAGCCAACAATGTGTAACACCGCTAGTGAAATGTTAAATTATAAATACAGATAAAAGGTCAGAGGTCAGGCACAGTCTGTTCAGTAGGGAAAGCAAACAAGCAAAAAATGGCCACAAAGAAGTTGATTGTTAATTCATAATCCCAGATGACTTTATGTTACAGTTGAGCAAACAGCTCTTATGTGTGCATAAGCTTTGACATAAAAATGTCATAGAACTTGAACATTTACTGTTATCACTCAATGTGAAAAAAATCATAAAAGGATGAAAAAAAAAACTTGTTCACTTAAAGCATTAAATTGGACAGTGATGGGGAAAAACTGATATGATCCATTCTTAAAAGCATGAGGTATAGACCTTAAAGGCCCAACAGTATCTTAACACAGGAAAAGATACATATTATAGTTGCTTTAAAGGAATTACAAAAACGTTTTGAACATAAAGTGTTGCATATGTTTTGTGGAAAAAAAAAAAAAAAAACTCCTGGCAAACTCTGATCTGTAAAACTCTAAGAGTCCTCACTTTATGTTTGCATTCCTTAGAATGAAATCTTCTGCTACATAGGAAATTAACAACGACAGAGCTGTAAACACTGTGATTACTTGTGTTTGCATTGTTACTGTGTTACATAAATTGGCAAAAAGCTACAGATTACCACCGCTGCACTCTCAGGTCAATGTGAGGGTTGTAATGTTAAGCGCAATCCAAAATGAAAAACATCTTTTCTGCTGGTTATTACTTCATTATGCTGAGGGTCTGATTCATTTCAAAATGACTGAATTTCAACATGAGATAGAAGTTTTAAAAATCATGTCCAAAGGGGGAGACCTTTTCTTTGAACAAAATCAAAAATAAATAATTTTCATCAAGAGAGGAGGGCCAAATGTTCCTGCATCTGATGCCCTCACTCCCCTCTTGTCTACTTGTCATGCAGAGGGTACTTGTACAAATTGGGCTCGCTGTGCTATCCTTCCTGGCTGCCTGCCTGCAGACGTTAATCATTGGCTCAGGCTTTTAAGTTTGGGCCAACTGTGGTCATCTGTGACAGCAGAGGTGTAACTTTATGAAATAATTACTTCACAGGCCTTTGGAGTATGCTGAGGGCTGAAAATAAACAGCTCTGGGGGAGGAAAGGCAGAGCGAAGAGATATCAGGGAATGAAATGCAAACGCTAGCTGCTCTTTCTCTCACCCTCACCAAGATTTATGAGAGATGTACATGACATGGCAGCAGCTCAGATGATATCCTTCCCTCTCCTTTTCTCCCTTCTTTCTCTCTGCTTCTCCCTTTCTGTCGTTGCAGCTGTTCCAGACCTGGCACACTTGCTGCACCTGCCCAAAAAAAGCTCTCGATCAAGGCAAGCTTGAACAAATGCAAAATACAAGCAGTGTATGAAATACCTGGCTGCAGTCGGGGTGTCCACCCTGACCCATGCTCCAGTATCAGGCTGAAAATCTTACACAGCATAAAAGACCAGAAGGAATGCTAACGCACCTAAAATACATTGTCAACAAAGATGCAAACATAGGGTGACCATATTCTAAAAACCCTAAAGAGGACTCCCCAACCGGCGTCTTGGAGATACTGCAAAAATATCTAATGACACCCAGAGACAACAAAATAGCTTTATAGCATACAAATTTATTCAAAACATTCACTTTCTGTTTGAAATGTGATCATTTTCTATTATCTGAATGATGTTTAGAGGCTCATTTCACCCAGTAAAAATAAATAAATAAATAAATAAAAATAAAAAATAAAAATGAAAAACTGGCCTTGTTGATTTTTTTTTTATTACCCTATTTTCCCCCGTATGGAGTCAAAATTTTTGGATAATAAAGACAAATTCATGGGATGAAAAGTCATAGTTTTGACTTTTTGATCTTATAATGTTGACCCTAAAATTATGTTCCTTTATCTCACAGTTTTGACCTTTTATCTCAAGATTTTTACTTTTATCCCAGAATTTTGAATTGGCATCTCAAAATTTTATACCACAGTTTTGACTCAATATGTCCCCTAAAAAATTCTCAATAAAGCCAAGTTTGCATTTTTATTTCTTTAACTTCCATAACAATATCTCACCACATACTTAAATTTCAACAAGCCTCTTCTATTTATCATTTATTACAAAAATCAATGGTCTGTAGAACAAACTATTAACAACGCAGACATGTTTGGGAAATTTTTAAAATCCCCCAAACATAATTTTGTGACCAAAAAAGGAGGACATGTTCTGTTTTCTTGCGTCTAAGTAAATTATTCACAAAGAACTTCATTGAGACATACATGAGTTAGCAAGCAGAATAGTTCTCAAGAGATCCATCAAAGGTTTGCAGTTGAGGCTTTCAGGGGGTCTCTGAGTACTCATTCATGCATTAGGTCACAAAGAGCAAAAAAGTTGAAAATTCAGGCTCAGACATTCAGTTTTTTTGCCCTTAAAACCTGAGCTGTAGAACAGAGCTTCCTTGAAACAACCTTTCCTGTGTTTTTGTCACTTATAAGCCCCTCCCACTTCCAACAGTAACAAAGGGGCAAATCTTAAAATTAACAGCATCATCCTTTAACCCCGAGCCACATGATTTCTCTGAGCTGTAACCGCTCTTGGCACAGTCCGGACAGAAGTTTCCTTGTGCTAGTCCTCATGTCTGGGCTCTCTTGTTGATTTATGTGACTATGAGGCCGGTAAAAATCATCACTGACTCCTCGTCCCAGACAGGAAATCAAAGATAGAGCAGACAGCATTATCAGAGGAGCAGCCTGACCTGGATCCAGAGCACTCACAACCGACCATGGCAGACAGCTGCTGTCACCAGTGGCCTGGCCGATCTCTGACAGCAAACTTTACAGATGTAACAAACAGAAAAAGTCTGCAGAGAGGAAAGTATGCATTAACACAAAAACATCTGAGAAGCTTAGGAAACAAACTGAATGTAGACCATTTTAAGGATCCCGCTTTTTCCATAAAGAACTATTCTTTAATTGATTTTAATCAATTTTTCTCACACTTATTTCTAAACAGTTGCTGCTTTTGATTTATCATAATTTAGTATGACATGAGGTCAACTTTGTTGGATATAACTCTTGCAGGTTTCCAAAACCAAATGGCGAAAGGGTACAGAAAATTTCATTCATGAGTTTGCAGCTGACACGCAATACTTATAAATATACTTTTAACACATCATATGGGTGTTTTATTCCTGTATTTCAATTATTTGTACATTTCTGGGGAACTTGAATTTACTCGAATCCCAGTCATCCACTGAGTTTACATATATGGTTTTCATTTGCAATTTCTTGGTTCATTTTCCTGTTTTTCCACTTTTCATTTTCATGGTTTGCTGGTTTACAGTCTGACGGACATTAAAAAAAAAGAAAAGAGTTTCCAGCAATTAGTTATGCCCTTTGTTCATCTCGTGTGCCAATTTAGTACACGTCTTGTTTATTTTGCATTGATCTCCTGGGTTGCAGTAGTGTTACATCTGTTCTGCATTCTATTTTTTTTTGAGAAACTTTTAATAAAGGGAGTTGTGTACATCTAATTTTAGATGAAGATTTTATCTCTAATGAAGTTTTCTTTTTGAGTTATTATGTTTTAACACTGTAGTCATGTCACTGCATAACTGTACAAAAAAAACACATTGTTGAATCCTTGACAGCTCAACAGGTGTACAAGTTTTGCTGTCAGAGCTCTGTATGTTAGCGTCATTAATGAAACGTCTAACATGGTCCAGATACTGTCTCTCACTGAAAGTTCCTGGAGTTTGTGCCAATTATAAATGATCAGCTTTAAGTTTTTATGCTCAAGCTGTTAAGCACGATGAGGACTACTAAATACTACAACTATAAATATGAAAGGAAATGTACTACTACTGAGGGACAGGTAATTTCTCACATGATATTATTAATAATAATAATAATAATAATAATAATAATAATAATTTTATTTTGCTCTATTTGGTTTGTTTGTTTATTTGGTTTCAGAGAAGATGTCTGTCAATCCTGGGAGGTTGTCAGCTGGATGAAGGTTAAACTGTTTATTACACATTTTAAATTGATCAGCATAACACACATTATGCATGAAATGGTATACAACTGGAAAATAAAAATTAATGGTGGTTGCACGGTCTTTGCCGCTATAACTGCATTAGCTCAGAGTTATTACAGTTTTTCTCGTGATACGTCAATTTTTATGGAGATGTTTGCACATTTGTGAGTTCACACAAGTATGAGATGTGGTCAGTGTGAGCGTGCGCGTATGCAAATGTGCCAACATGCTCGTGTTTCTTAGTGAAGAATGTGCCTCTAATTCTCGTTAGAGCTCTAATTCAGCCGTGAGCTGACGGACTGCCTCAGCCGACCACCTTGTGCATTAAACTGACTGAGGAAAGATGAATGCACAGTACCTAGATTAAAGTGACAAATAGACCCTGCATGCAAAGTGGCAAAGGTAAATTGTGTTGCTAAATGCGAGTGGAGACAGTTTCTGCGACTGCAGCGCCTGGACTCTGTGATAAACGAGGGATAAGTGCTAAAGTCGAAACCACTAAATTTCACACCGCTCTCTGACCACTTATTTCCCTCCAAAAACATCAGAGGCAAAGCAAGGTGTCGAGTGTAAATCAAGTAAATGCACTGATATGCAGAAATGTATGACACTTTAAAAGAACCTCTAATGTTTTTTTCTTGGCACATTGTGAGCACATCTGTCGTTCAGACTATTTTAGGGTGCAGGCTGAAATGTTAAGGGAGCCATGTTGACAGGTCAGACAGCTCTTGCTTTAACTCTCCTGATAAAGAAAAAACTTAAGTGGTGTTAGTACTTTATGGAATACAGAAAAAAGAAAAGTACTAATCAAATAAAGAAGAAGATATTGATCAGTACATCAGGGAACTGGGACTGACTTTATCCCTGACATGTATATTACTCAGTTGAATATAATGAAGTCCAAACATGCTTGTCCCAACAGTTGTCTTCATAACCACACATCAGAGTATGACCGGCATGTTGTAACCTACATGATACTTGTTCCAGTCGCAATGCAGCGCACACCGTACACCCATTTCATGGCTGCATGTTTTCACTCTCAAATGACAAGTCATGTAAAGAACTAACATGCAACATTTGACTCTCAGGTTATAGCAGCAGATGTAGCAGTGGTATGAGTCATGGGAGCAGTAATGAAACCATGGAGTAGTTGCTTGAAAACCAGAGTAGTTTTGAAGTGGATGATCTTCAGGAAAACTTTTGTAACAGAAGTAGTAGTTATAGTAACACAAGGTGTGATAATATCTTGAAGCAGTGTTGCCAGAGCGTGTTTGAGTCTGTGTTTGTCAGGGAGAGAATACGACAGGTGGCTGATCATAGATAAGAGCACCTCAGGAAGTGTTGATTTATTGCTTCATTTTCATCATTGTGTAGAAACTTAACTCCACTGTACTCTTCCACTGCACCTGTGCCTCACTAATTCACACTCATGACACAGAGGAAGACATGCCTAAACAGTGTGTTGACAAAAAAAAAAGTATACAGGACTTTACATATAAAAACACAGTGCTGGTGTACTGGCATGTGTTCAGACTAATTAGTAAGATGAACTATCTGGAAATTTGGTCCAGTGAACATCTTCAAAGATAACCAGATAAACAGATAAACAAGTTGATCCTCAGATACAGCAGATAAACATTTGGAGTTTATGTCAAAACTTGGACCAAGTGTCAAGTGAGAGAAGCTTGAGCTGTCAAAGGAAAAACTGAAAAGTCAAACTTCAGTGAAACATTCTACGATATCAGCTCAATATCAACATAGCCATAGCAACATCAAATCAGCTTCTGTGAAAACAATTTCATTGATGGATCAAAATGAAAAAAAAGGAACACTATAATTTTTGAGGGAATTTTTTTTTCCAATACATATAGACTTTTTTTTGACAAGGTGGGTGTTTAAAAACTAGATTCTCCTGGTTTTGAATGTTTGATATAGTGGCAGTATCTCATTTAATTGTTCTATTTTTTTCTTTTCTTCTCTTTGAAATGCAAATCTCTTTTTATAATGCTCTGTTTTTGAATGAAAACTTTGATTTTTTTCTGTGTTAAACCTATAATGTGATATAACTTTGTGATGTATGATTTAACTTTTTTTCTTTTCTTTTTTTTTCCTTTGGGGGGGGCGAGGCGGGGTAGAATACAAAAAAATTTCTATTTGAAAAATGAAGAAAATCCTGACCCTGATTTATTACATCCAAGAGCAAACAAAGAAGAAACAAAAATAGGATGCCATAAGTGTAGCTGTACTAATTCATTCAATTCTCATCTGAGAGAGTAAACAAACCTTATTACATGTTACTCAGCCTTCCTAAATTAAAGATCAGCAACACATCAACAACAACCACTGTGTTTTTTAAAGTGGATATGTGTGTGTGTGTGTATGCAAGTTTGTACTTTTTTTCAGTGCTGTGTTTCTGATATGTGTGCTCCTCCATGTTGTGTGTCAGCTTGAGAGTGTTTATATGTTTTCGACTCATACTTGTCATTTCAGCCTTCAAGTCTGAAACATAAACCATCAGAGTTGAGTTCACACCAGAATCACAGAGGCCTCGAAGAGCTTCTCAAAGAGTGTCCTCTGACGGTGTGAGTGTGGCCATGGAAAGATAAACACAGATGATTTAAACACTGTTATAGTCGTGTATGATATAAAGGTGAGTTAACTAGATTTACATTTGCCCTCAACACTTTAATGTTTTTCAGGGTGAATTTTTGTTGTTGTTGTTTGTTTTATATAATAATAATAATAATAATAATAATAATAATAATAATAATAATAATTATTATTATTATTATTATTATTATTATTATTATTATTATTATTTTATTTTATTTATTTTTTTT
The DNA here is from genome assembly GCA_008086565.1 of Thalassoma bifasciatum. Lineage (NCBI taxonomy): Eukaryota > Metazoa > Chordata > Actinopteri > Labriformes > Labridae > Thalassoma > Thalassoma bifasciatum. The sequence goes on from RPOG01000029.1 coordinate 834,342, forward strand.
TAATCTTTTTTGGGGGGGGGGTGAGTTATCACTAAGAGGGTACAAGCCTTCACTTTTGCTGTAATCTAAAGGACACAGGAAGTGCTTTTTTTGACTATTGTGTACATGAAGCTATTTATGACTACAATATTAATTGACCATCAAAATGATAGATAAACTTTGATTTTATGTAAAAGTTTTTAAATGATTTAATTTGTTTCCTTTTCTTTGAACATTCAAGTTCTGATTTATCATTTTATTATACAGCGGGTCATCCTCTGACCCACTGAGGTTTTTTTCAACATAAAAACAGTGGGATAGAGAAACTCGTCAGCAGACGGTACTTAAGAGTTCAAGACACAGAAAAACCTAAAAGAATTGTAGTTTTATTTAACAAAAACCTTACCCATATAGTATCCACTAAACCAACATTTACTCTGAACAAGCTGACCCACTCAAAAATTATTTCAGTTCCAAAAATTGAACGTGAACTTCCAAAGTCAAATACTTAGCTCCAAATAAATTTTGTACAAGATGGGTTTGAAACAGCTTTACAGAGGAATCTTTTTTTTTAACCTAATTTACAGACCAGAAAAAGGCCAGAACAAAACCAGACCCTTGTCCAGCTGTTGATGCTCCTATCTGCTGCTATGAAATTTACTGAAAAAAGTAGTGAAGCACTGAAAAAGTTCAGAAAAGAGGAGAAGATTTCAACCCCATTTTTTTTTTGTTAGAGGAGCTATATAATGTTTCCTCTTCTAGTAATCACACAAAGAGAAGGATGATATAAATCAAATAAAGGGGCTCCGTCCTCAGGGCCCGACCAGCTGAAACCCAAACCAAGCCGAGGTTAATGGAAGTTCAACTCAAGATTTATTTTAATTGTTCCATTTTCATTTCTGTAACTCAAACAAAATGTCTCTTTTGTTGAAGTCACTTGCTAAATTATGCCACATCTGAGGTAGAAAATATAAAGTGTCAAAAATACTTTCCCTGACACTCTCACCGGGTTAAATCAATAGAGTGTGACAAAGTTTAACTCAGTGATTAAAAGAGGCAGAGTGGAAACACTGAAAGTCACATAAAGGACATGAGAAAATAGCAGGAGGAAGGACGAATATTTTACATTAGCTTACAGAAATGAGGAAGGCAGGTGTAAACAGATCTTCTGAATTAGTTTGTTTCAATCAGCAGAGGTGTTTTCAATTCTAAAAATGAACTGGATATCATGTTTATGGGAGGCGCCAGGTGAAAAACAAGCTTTCAGCCATTATGTGCACTTAGCTCACTATGTTAAGCACTGACTCCCAATGGGATGCTCTATTACTGGCTAGCCTCACATCTTTCAACGACTCACGGACAAATTAATGACAGGGAAAAAGCTCCAATTCACTAACTTGTTTCAACAGGTATTGTCTGGTAAAACAAAGGGGTTGTCCGTAAATAACCAATAAACAGGTGCAACACTGTCATCGCAGGAGGAAAGCTGGCTTCTGCCCTTGATCAGCGAGTCGGCACCCGTCCTTGATCCCTGCCAGGGAACTTAAAGCATGAGTCAGTCGAGCATGAGACCTCAAAATAATGACAACCACACAAGCTAGCTTTGGTATGAGTGATAGCAAACTGGAACTAGCTGGTAATTTGTGGCCCCAGCTGTGCAGGCGGGCTATTTTAGACACCCAAACTGCATGCTGGGATACAATGACAAGCCAGGAGCAGTGATCAGGATGTGTTACCATGAGGAACTGTTTGTGTGTGAGAGGCAGGGTGGGAGCTGATGATATTATAACTAATTATTGAAATAACTTCCTGCCACCTGTCTTGCTGTTGCTTTTGCCAAAGTACGACACATAGTGATGAAACTTTTAAAGCGGCTTAAGCCAAACTGACAGCTGATGTGGCTAACTGATGCACTGAGCTCCAACTCTGCTGAAGCTAAAATGGCTCTCTAACAAAGTGGATGACGTCTCTTTCTTCTCTTTGATTCACTTATTTTTTTCATTCTACATCTTCTACATCATCAAAAAAATTTTGGTTTTGTTTACACTGTTAGTTATCCCAGATTTGTTTGCGCTAGCTCTATGCAATCATTCACCCTAAGAAGTTTCACACAACACCAACCAGTTAGTTTTTGGTTGTCTTGTGTATCTTTTCTTAGATCTATAATGTATGATTTCTGTCTGGAAGGGGCTGATCAACAAAACCTTCTCAGCTTTGAAAATCTCAAAAAGCTAAACTTTGCATGGATTGTCAATAAAGTCTTGAATGGTCTTGCTCCACCAACACGAGGTGAATAAATTAAGCTGCCAACAGCTCAAATCAAAACCAGAGCATCCACAAGAGGAAACTTTAATACCTTATAGAAGCACCACTATTAGTCACTTTTTCTTCTTTTTTACTACTTTTGATGTAGTGAGGTCTGGAACAACACACCTGTTGCAATGAGGGAATGTACCACATAAAAAAGCCCATCTTAAATGTTCGCTCAAAACACATCAGGTCTGCAGTCACAAATCTGCATCCATGGCTCTGTGTGTCTATTCGTACGAGGTGAGTGTTTGTACATATTTGTATTTCTGTCCAAATTGCGTGCATTTATTTGTGTGATATAGGTCACCCGAATGCTGGATCAGACAACCAGAGGAAACATTTTGTGTGGTACAGCTTCAAGAGTAGCACTGTATCACAAATTATCACTTTGAATGCTTTTTTGCACTTATTATATAAGTGACACTATTGTAACTTATTGTATTTGATTTTTATGCTTCAATAATGTAACATTTCCATCTGTATTTTGTATCCTACTCTATTACTGTGAGCCCTCCTCTGGCCTGACAGGGACTACAGATGAAAATTAACCTTATGGCTGCCTCTGGCATGTTTACATAGATGTTGTGCTGAAATGTTCATAAATATGCACTGTCCTTTTATATAAATCAATAAATAAACTCACTGATATCATTGGGTCACACCAAGTAGGGGGTTATTTTACTTTTGAGAAGTGTTTCTCCTTGTCTCAATTTTTTACGGCCCTGTTATAACATGGAAATTATAATCCTATGAATATGAGAGAAGGCACTTTGATTTCTTTGAATTTTAGATTTTGATGGACTCAACCCTCTTTGTTTTGAGTACATGCTGCAGCAACCAAGGTGTCAGCTCAAACCATAAAGCTGATTTTTTTTTTTTTTTTTTGCATGAGTCCTTTCTTTGATTCATTTCTAACAAGTTCAACAATTAGTCTTGAATTTGTGCTATTTTGGTCCACACGTCTAGGGTAAAACACATCTGCAGAATGAGCTTGCTTACCACTCTTTATTATTATTTTTTAATTATTCAGTCCATTCTACTGTCTACAATATTTTATACTGTCGTAAGTTGTTGCTGTATCATGACTGTGATCTACTAAAGTATAAGATGTAAACTGGAAAGTCCTTTATTTTCATAGTTTTACAAGGCTTCATACAAGCAGTTGCAATAACTAAGTCTTTTACAAGACCAACCAATAATTTTCATTTCTACCTGAAAAAGTCCATCTTCTAGGTTGTGCTTGTCATCTTGAACTGACACCAGGAGGATGTTCATAAACTATTTTCTATGTCACAAATCCATCTTGAGTCATCACCCTTGCCCCGGATGATTCTGCTCCTACTTACATCCAAATCCTCGGCTGCCTAAGTACCAGGGCTCATGTAACTCACGCCAGCACAGATCCGCCTTCCCTCTTAAACACCTCTTCCGACCAAGAAAAATGCTGAAGCAGCAGAGCTATGCTGAAATGAAACTGCTTTTAATGTTACAGAAGTTTAAGCTGCGGGATTGCATGAGAGCGTCAATGAGCCATGGAACTGTGGACTTTTATTAAATATCAAATTAAACTTTATCCTTGTGTCCATTACTACAGCTGCTACTCTAAGTGCATATGGTATAATAATAATAATAATGTTGATGGTAATTGTTATTATTAAGATTGTTATCACTGTTAATGTTATTATTATTTTTTAATTATCATGTGCAAACTCTCTTTCACCATGAAACAGAAAGGCTTTGGTTTCCTGAAAGCTGAAAAGAAACGATAATGTTCGAGGATCAGAAGAAAGAATTGTTTATTTACTCTCAAGATGCTCTGTTTCCAAGGCACAAGAAAATGGAAATCAAATTAAAAAACACAATTCCAAAAGCGTTTTGGCACAGCTTCATCAACTTAACAACATAGTTTCATGGAACAGTCTGAGGAGGTTCAAACTGCAGCATTTCTGAACAGGATGACATAATCTGTGCATTTTTTTCCCCCTTCATTTGGGTTTGAGACCTTGTTTCATCCTCATGCAGAGAGAGCTCTGTGGGGATAGATTGGGGGATGACAACACTGGTTGTAGTTGGATAGTCTTGGAGAAAGTGACAAATGTGTTTGTGTCATGAGTTGCAGTGTATCAGAAAAGTTCATGTTAGAACTTCAAGTGCATGTGTGTAGCACGTGGTTTCCCAGTTTAATTTCTGTCCTTGTACTAAAGATCATAAAAACAGCAGAGACCACTTTTATCTGCTCTGCTCTGGTTTAGACCTCTACACAAGCACCAGGCATGGTTAATCTAAGATTTGTGACACAGATGCTCCTGTTATATGATCACTATTCTTGTTGTTCTCTTTTCCTCTTTTAGATATGTGCTCTATAAAGTTTTATTGATATTATTATTACTCCATTACTCATCACTTCTTCCATCCCTTCTTCCAGTTCCAGCGCTGACCCTGCAGACTCACTGTGCTGTCTGACGTTGTGTCGCCTTTACAGCTCCATGTGCTGGAAGACAAACGGGGTATAAGTATACCTGCTACTCTCTCTGGTATGAAGAGACACGGTGCCAGGCATACCTGCTTCGACCACAACTAGACCACCTCTTGCTAAAGAACAAGATGGCGGCGTTATAACAGGGCAGAGACTGAGATGATGATATTTCACACCGTGTTGGTTTCCACCCAGGCTACATGATGCCGGGCCGGCAGCCATATTGGAGCTGAAACTGCCGAGAGATGAGTGTCGTGACTCTGAGGTTTCATTACTGCCCGGGGAGTTAAGCACGGGATAGCATTAGCTGTTAATGGCCCTTCTAACTAAAACGGGTGATTCAGAAGGACAGCATTCAGCTCGTAAAGCCAGCACAGAGAGTGTCTCGCTAAATAAGGACCAACTCTTAAAACACAAGGTGTCATTTTCAACACTCCATGTGTCGACTTTCAGATAGCAAACATTTGTGTCACTTTTCAGGAGTGTTATGTATTTAACACATATACTGATACAGCAAGTTATTAATGGCTGTTGAAAAGTTACACACACAAGTTAAGTCTTGGATTAAGATAGTGGGATACTAGAATATACTGCCATCATTTATGGCTTTCAAAAGGCTCAAAGGTCATTCCTGCCAACAGGAAATAACAGAAATTAATGGGTTTGTTCATCATTTGTCTCCAATAATTAGCTGAAATATGTTCAGGTTCATAAAAATAAATATTTTATTAAAGTTTTCCTGGGTGTTAAAGTGACTTCAACAACTTCAGAGTTGCCTCAGTGGTCACAAGATGAAAGCTGCACCTCAGCTCATCCACATCTATAAAACAAGATTAGTAGGATTCGATTACGAGGGGTCTAAATTTAGCAGGCAACTTATCAAATCAAATAGAAAAAAGCTGAGATGTACAATTAGAGTTTGGGGCTGCTAAGATGTATATTTAATAAGAGAGCCCCAATGAAATCTAAAGTGTAGCTAAGAAAAGTTGCCGTTGTGCTCTGATGTTCCTTAAATTAAATCTGCCTCATTTGCTTTTTATTCATGCAACTAATGTGCATGGTGTGTGAATAAATGTACGACATAATGTCATTGTTCTGCTTGACTCTGCTCAATTTATGGCTGTAAAATGAAATGAGAAATGCACGTGTGTTTGACTGTGAGCAATTGTAATGGATTCTCAGCAGGGAATATTTTCAGTGTGCAACATTGATAATGCATCTATTTTCTGGTTCTTTTATTCAAATTCATGCATTGTTGTGCCAACGATATTTTACATGTTTTATGTTTTGGTTCTCCATAGAGTGTCAAGAGTTTGCTGCAGTATATATGATCTCGAACAGTATGAGAATGTCTGCTTTGCTGGCAGTGTTTTGAAGTGAGATGTCAAACAGAGACCCTGTAGAAACTTATGTAGCATACGCTCATAACCCGCTGAATTCTGCCTGCGTCTGGGCAGTATGGCTTGGTTTCCCATGCAGTAAAACATGTGTATGCAAAGGTCAAGGGGCCATTTGGGCATGTCGAGTGGATTTGGCAGCACACAACAGGCATCTTGTCTCTCTGATAGACAATAAAAGCTAACAAATTAAAAACCCTATGCTGCTCCCAAGACTGGTGACATTTACACACTGATCAGCCTATTTTATGGCGACAGTGTTTGGCATACCATGGCTGTTGTCTCAACATGTGTCACTGACCTATTTTTTCTTCCCAGATACTGTGTGTCATATTTGGGTTTTAATTTTTGCACAGGCAAATGCAAAAGTGGCAGTTTATATTGAGAATGGTTGTATCTATATTTTAAATTCTTTGAAGCTTTTAAAACAGATGCTTACTAGTTCAAAATATGATCTTTAATCATTTTTCCTAGATGATCAAAAATAAAGGAATAAAAACAAACTTTTCAAGAGAATACTTTTCAGTAAAGTAAGTATTTTTAATATTTGCTATTATCTGAATCTGCCACCAGAGCTGTCTAAACATCTATAAAAGGATGATTTACACAGGGATGGTATTACCCAGTACCATTACATCCCTCTTTGATACAGTGATATATGGCACACGCACAGTAAATGTTAAAACATAGCATGTTGTCGGCAGAGGATACAAACTCAAAGACTGTTTGCGTGGGTCCACAATGTTCGGCGGCCCTATCATTCCAAGGCTAATCCTGCTTGTTCGTCCCTGGCCTTGCAAACAGCAGAGTCGGGTTTCGAGTCCTCCTCAGTCCACTCTGGGACAGTGATGACAGCGGACAATCCTGTAATAGACTTCAGCTCTTATTATCAACATGCTGTAAAAGTGTATGGAGGTGATTTTCTTGGACTAACCTGGAATGTCAGCCTATTTATCACATGACTGATCTGACACATGCGATATAAACTGCTTTGCTGGCTACTGTAATGCTTTTTATTAACCTGCCACAAATCATGAACTGAATTATTGTGTATCATTGGTGGACGCTGCAACTGACACAAGTTGACCACAAATATTGACTTTACCCTAAAATAAGCTGACCTTTTCACTTCTGTCTGTTTCAAGCAACTTTCATGTGACCCAACAACTCTTTACAAATCAGAGGTCAATCCACTCCTGGAAGATTATTGGCTACTTCCAATCATTACTAACATTTTTGTATAGATCTATCAAAGTAGCTCTGAAAATTAAAATTTAATATATACAAGAGCCTTTTTTTGTTCTTCCACCCATCCTAATACAAAAATCCTGGACCTGACATTCATTACGGTCTCTTGCTGCCCTCTAGAGTACTATTACACCTTCATTCAACTCCAAAACACATGCAAACTTGCACTCACACCAACATGCACAGCTTTAGATACACATTAGAGATTCACAGGCACTTGCTTAATGAAGAAGTGGAACAAGGATAAGGCAAAAAAAGGCAAAAAAGATGGTGGTCATGCCTCATCTGAAGTACATACTGAAGATGTAACTCTGCAGATTTGAATAAAGCAGAACAGAGTATCCTCCGATTGATCTCCATTGGATGAAACTCTTCTGTCAGAATGAGGTGAGTGAAAGTGAGTAAAGGACAAGAAAAGCAAACATTTGTAAATTCAGTTGCATGCAGGTTGGGAGTATATATAGTCAAAAATAGCTTCAGAGTACCAGAAGAGATAAATACAGTTCATGAGTGGCTCCTCAGTTCTCTGTTTCAGTAGTTAAAACAGCCCTTAAAAACATGATGGTGCCTGCGGTGGGGGGATTCATCTCTCCCTCTGCATAGCTATGTGGTGATGTCTTCATCAGAGAGGCATGTAGCGAGCTGTTGCCCTGATCCGTTTAGTGTCGGCAAAAGTCCTGCACGTCCCCTCAGGTAAGCCTCTGTCAGACTCCAGACAGATAAAGCAATATGAAGAATAACAAAGCAGCGGACGTATTCCAGTGTTGCTGCTCGAGGCAGTCGGACAGTCTGTTTTTGCCTGAGACCTGTCAAGCTTTGAGGAAAGGCTTAAAAAGAGGGGAATAACCCTGGGAGAAGAGAGGGAAAGAAGACAAAAAAAAACCCAGACAGATTTCAGTAGAAAAATGCACAATACTTAAAGCCTAGGTACGCATTAATCATTTCGGATTGATGCGTTTAGAGCATGGGTTGAACAGAAAAAAAATGTTTTGAAAGGATCCATTTGAGTGGAACTTTTGCTGCAACTCTGACCTTGTTTCAAGTTGGACACTGTTGACGGTGACACTACAGACTGGTCTGTCCATTTCTTTTTTTTGACAGGCTGTTGAGTGGCCATCCAGGGCAGGCAAGGTGTCAGACAGCCTCTGGGGTCCTCAGGCCATCTGTTCGGGGTCCTACTTTAGCAGAGGGAGATGTGTGGCCGTTTTCTGCTTAATTAGGTCCAGTAAACAGGCACTCATCAAAAAGCAGCTGCTGACGTCCCCATTAAGAAACGCACATACACACACACAAATGCACGAGCACGAGGACACAAAAACAGACGTGGGGTAGAGATAAAATCACACAAACACATCAGTAATGGCTGTGGTGATGATTACGGTCAGTTAAGGGGGTGAACCCTCTCACCTTGACCACACAAACACTAAAAAGACTCCCAACTGTCTTGTTCTGTGTGTAAATATGTGTTTTTTTTTATCCTTGCAGTGGATGTGAGTGTTGCACATGTGTGTAAAGACACACTGGTTGCCACATTATCACCTCAGAAATATTACAGAGAACATAAGAGCGCAAACAATCAAAAGCCTGATGGAACAATAATAGGAGCTGTTGTGGATCGTCTCCACAGTAACACAAAACAAGCCAAGAGGAGAGGCAGGAGCCACATCTCACATCCAGCTTCCCTGTTTGTGATTTCACACAACAAAGTTGTAAACTGGAGGGAAATATACTTAACCACACTGGACGCTTGCCAATTTTCCATCGGGCATTAGCAACCAACTGGTGCAGGCTCATTAAAGAGCACAGAAACCTATAACCATTAAAAGACCATTAGGCAGCATGTAATTTTGTGGAACTAAATGGCGGAGAGTAATCAAAAGCACATGAAGCCCAGCTGGGCGACTGGGCAAACTGTTTCGATTAGGGAGGAATCCATCATCCACAATGGCAGCTTTTTGGGGGGTCAATTTTTTCTGCGCGCACCATTCTTCCCCTCTGTCACTTTCAGTCTCTCTCTCTTCCTCTGTCTGCAGTTTTCATGCTCTTTGTCATTAGGATCATTATTACAGTTACAGTCACAGCTGCAGGAGTAAGCCTTTCTAGGCACAAATGTACACCTGTCCTCGCACACTAAATCACAAAATGAGGCTCAAATTACACCTGCCTCTTAGGTTTATGCAATACATCACAGCCTCTGCTTTCTCCCATGGTGATCCATCAATCTGATACTGACATCGTTTCAGAAAGGTGTTTGAATTTGGGCAAAATGTTAAAATTTTCTTTTAAATCATTAAGATTGGAAAGTCTAACAGTTATTACAGTGTGACATTTAGAAAGGGAAAATCCCCCAGCATTGTGATATTTACCCATCAAGGTCATGATTCACTTAATCAAGAAATCATAGATATGAAGTGTTGGAAAAAGCGTCCCAAGCTTAGTAAAGTCTACCTTGACAGAGGTTATCACATACAACTGTAAGCATCAGCAGGGCAACCTGAGGACCTACATGCTCATGGACAAGCACTAACTTTAATATAATGTTCACCCCTTCATCGAGGCAGGGGGAGAGAGCTAACGAGCTTAAGCCAAGTAAAGTCATGTCAAATTGTCAGAACGGCTCCCTGTAGCGCTAAATGGTGTCCGAGAGCAAGTTTATTATGTGTAAAATGCCCTTAGGCAAGCCGAGGCACATACATCTCATGCTGTTCTGGTTTGGGAGGCCATTGTGATTAGTTAAATGAGTGGAGAGTTTGAGCTGACACGCCTTTCAGGGTATTAAATCAAGTGTGTACCACCTTGTTTCAGTCAAACAGAATTTACACTCGCCCCAGAACACTAGCAACATTTATCCTCTTCAGGTTAAAGGCTGAAAGTTGTTTAAAAGGAAATAGTTACAGAACATGTAGGTCCCCGGAAGTTGTTTTACAAAAGATGCAAACAAACAAACTAACTAACTAACTAACTAACAAACTAACAAAAAAAACCCAGTTCATTTGATATCATATTGTATCGCACTGCATTGTACTGTATTATGTTGTACTATATTATAGTATACCATGCCATAACATACCATTCTATACCATATTACACCGTGTCCTGGTAAGTCATAATGTAAAAAAATGCTTTCATGTCATGACATATCTTGTCTTGTATTGAGATGTTATGTACCATATCTCATCCTTTTTATAACTTAATGTATAGAATTGCATCTCATCGCATGATATGGTATTGTTTTGTATCAGATACATTTTAACCATTTTTATCATGTTGGGTCTTATTGTCGCTAATCAAGTGTGAAAGACAGACTACTGCATTTAAGAAACTGAAAGCATGAAAACAATTAAGTTTTTCTGATAATTGTCATGATGTCTCACAGTCTTCACCAAAAACCAATCATTCCTGACCATGCCCTACTTCTCTTGCTTGGTTTGTCTCAAGGAAAGACAAAAAAAAAGGAAAATTTTATTTCACAGATTGAATTAATCCATCAGCAAACTTATTCATTTTAACAAATTCTTTAATTGTCAAATGGCACAAAAAGCCTCTTCTTTTAGTTTCAAAGTTTGTGCACTTATAAGGCAACCTCATAGACTTCTTGGCACCGTAAAACCCATTAGACAAGTTACACAACACGTACAGGAAATAAGAGCATAGGCGAAAAGGTGTCAAAGACAGAGGCTGACATTAAGGTCATCAAGCAGAAGAGGGGTTAGTGGAAAGCAGAGGATCTAATATGTCAGTGGAGGAGAGTGGGAGAGGGGGATATGATAAGTTTCCTCTTTCAACAGCTCATTTTCTACAGCTGCACACATGTCTGTTTAACCGGTTGAGGCACATAGGAAGCATCAGGGCTTCACGCAGCGTCTATTCTTCACGGACACACTGTAGGTCAACATGAAGGGAAGAGTTTTCAAAGACTGATCTGAGCTGCAGAAGTCTCTTGGGCATTGATCTAGTGATACACTTAATTTAGAGCACGTTTATGTTAAACCTGGGGAAGTGGAGTAGTTGCATGTTTTTTTTTTGTTTTAATCTTTTTCACCTTAAAGTATTCAAACTTACAGGCTCTCTGCTGCTGAACTGTGAATATGAAAAGTGAAGTATCAAACTTATTGCCCTCACCGTCGTTCAGTTTGGAGGACTACATATGTCGAGCTTTTTAAGTGTATCACATTTAATTTCAAGGAGTGTCCAGAACAATTTGTATAAATGCAAATTAACTTCACAGGAGATTTTATTTGTTCATTTTGTAAAGGACAGATGTTGCAAATCCAACTCAATTTACTTGATTTCATTTATTTTACAGAGTCGTTGACATTACGCCAGCACTTTAACTGGCGGTCCAGTTAATCTGGGAAATGTAGGAGTGAAAGAGAGTGTTTCCCTCGTAAAGGTGCCGCATGCCTTTGCAAAAGAAACTAAAGTTTGAAAACAATTCATTACCCTCTGTTTTATAGCCTCCTGTAGTCACTGACAAAGCTTTTGGTTTAGTGTGATGCTCTGTTAACAGTTTTTATGTGCAGTATGAGCAGGAGTGCCTGCACTCTTTTGTTTCTTGTATTCCGCCTCCAGCACTACTTTCTTTCCTGAATTTAATCAATTATCTTGAAAATGGGTAACATAAAATAGTGTAAACAGGGGAAATATCTTTTTTTATAGCTGTAAAGGAACATTTGCTTAGATTGCTCTAATCAAGATCAAATTTTAGTCCGCAACTTTGTCCTAACTGAAATCACTTTTAACATTCTAAATTATGTTATTTAAAGTCATGTTATTTGTTCATATACTTTTCTTTACTTATGATTCAGAAAGAATATCTAACATTTTGTGCTTCAAACAGTATTAAGATAAATCATAATACACCAATTTAATATCTGAGTATGAGTACTTTTGCATGCCTCTTTCAAGGTAAAAATCTAAACATGGTTAGAGTTGTTCTGAGACCAGAAAATGTGATAATTTTCAAAAAAACAAGTGTATCCAGCTCCTATAGACTAGCAACATTATAATTATTTGAAATATTTGTGCATTAAACTTCCTTTGGAAGCAATGAAATAAGTCTTGTCACAGGTATGACATTTATAATACGAATACACAGAGTTTACAAGAGTCCAAAATTCTGTGTAAGGAATATTTCATTTTATCATGTAATAGCAGCTTTTGCTTATACAGTGCCTCCTGTATGCAACCCTATATCTTTAAAAGGTATTGGAGGTTTTCTGTGACTTCAGGGCACAATCAGATGATGCAACCTCTCACACCCCTCTGATGAAAAGACACATCAGCTCCCCCCCTGCTGCGAGAATCTGCTAATTATTTCTCACGTTCAACAGGTAATAAAAAGCAGGGAGTCAGGTGAAAACGGCAACTCTGAGCTCATTAAGGCCTCTGTGTTACACCGATTTTGGCACTTCTGATGCTTTCTGTCTATTTGAAGTTGGGGAGGAATGAGGTGAATTTCATTAATTCCAAGCAGGAGAAGAGACAACCTTTAGATGAGTTGGAGGAGAAACTGATTTGGAATCAAGTATGACTCCTCACTCGGGTGGCCAATTAAAAAAGAGCATGCTAGCTGCAGGATAGGTCTTAGTTCATGGGTTGTTAGCTATGATGTTAACATGTCCGAATTGGAAAATACAGAGCAGAATCAAACTGGACAGCCCTCTGTATGGATCAATGTCAGAGTTACTGTAGCCTATTTTTAAACACAAACAGTAAGGCCAATTTAACGCTTAATGATAAATCTCTCTGGCTTTTGTTGGAAGCTTCCAACTGTCTACATTGAACTGATGTAAATCACATTATTTTGTCCTCTCACTTTCTTGAGAGAAAACAATTCAAAAATCATTATACTGATGAGGAACTTGATCAGGGTCCAAAGTTATGACTCTCTAACTAAAGCTAGCTAATGCCTGTGTCACTTTGACCCAATGACCCAAACTCCATGATCTTGACATTTAGAGTTATTATTTAAATAAATGATGCTCCAGTATGTTTTGAAATTGTGACTTGGAGGAAGGTGGTTTATTTTGTGAAATTTAGTGTTTATTTTGATCTCTTAGGATAACACTGCACATAAAATACATGAAAAAGTGTGTGTACAATGTGTCCTGTCAGTGTGGTTTGGTCTTACTCCAATATGATACAACAGCATTTTTACTGTTCAGGAGTTTCTGTTTGGCTCTCTTCTCTGTTTCACACAGGTCCTGACTCTTGCATGAGTGATGTCATATGTCCACTGAGCCATCTGTGACTTAGCTGGATAGTACCAGGGAACAAAAATAGCACACAATTGATGAAAATGAATATTTTTCTTATTTTGGGACCTTAATAATAGTGCAGTCAATGCATTAACAGCTCCAGAAAAAAACTTGAGTATTAATGTTTTAGGACATCTCTGAGTTGGACAGTTTAGTTATTTTTAGCCCAATAGAAATCAAATTAAACTTACCTCTTAAGTTGCTTCCTCTTCCTTTCCTCCTCACTGACATCTGACTTGTGTGTCCCTTAGCTGTGTCAGGCACTTAAGCCCCTGACTCATCTGATTTACTGGGATGAAAAAGGGAGTTAAACTGTTAGTCGATGAACTGCAGCTATGATAGCTTTCAGTACCGTTTGTGCTTAGTTGTACTTTACTGCCCAACAAATCTTCCCCTTCATCTAGCTTTGTAGCTTGGCATGAACAGGAGCACCAGTCTCAGATGGAGTGAAGCCAACAACCACAGTTGGTGTGCACAAAACTTATAACGCACGTAAAAGCGTTGAATAAGCATTTGACTAAGAGCTTAAAATATATCTGATTTCTGAACGGATGCAGAATGTCATACAATGGAAAAACCTAAAACATTTGTCTATCATTTTCTTTGTTGACAGTTTCTGATGTGCTTATATGCAACAATCTTCTGCTGTCAGTGTGCTGCAGTGGTATTCAACTAAAGAATAATGCATTTGTGAGTGGGTTGTGTGAGCAGACAGAAATCCAAAGTAGGTGAGCAAAACCTAGACATGGTGCTTATTGCACCTACTGAGACACTATTTTGGCTTTGCTACTCACAAATAGGTCAGAGGTGCACCATCTTCACCAATATACAATCTATGGGTCACATATGACAGATATTTGTAATCATTGATCGACTTGGCTTGGCCAGCAAAAAGCTACACTGAATCAACAAGATTTAAGTTTGTTTGTTTGTTTGTCAGGACTTAAATGACACAGCCAGCAGCCAATCAAAACTGAATATTCACACAGGCCATGGGTAAAAGGTTTTAGGCCACAGTTAAAGTGATACACTCACTGTTCTTGTATATAAAGGTTATTTAGATGAATGTTCTTTTTATAAGCACTTTCAATTCTGTATGACGTATTAGTCCTACAATAGTATCTCCTCTTAAGTTGGTCCAGCATCACCCTCTCACCACAGATTTATCACATGTTTCCGTTTGGACCTCACCCTGTGCTGAATGTCTAGCTCACTGAAAGGCGCCACTATGCAGCCGTACTCACACCCACTACATCATATCTGGATTTAAGAACACAGTAACCCAATATCTGCAATTTCTCCTCGCTTTGCCGGAGTTCCCATCCACCCCTGAGGTCCACCCCTGGCTTCAGCCCTATGATTCACTGAGGACAGGAAAGGCTGCGTAAAGACATGTAATCCATTACTAGAAGAGATGGAGGAGGGAGATGGGGAGGAAGAGGAGGGGAGAGAAGGTAGGTGGGTGTAAGAGGAGTAGACATGGAGGAAAGGAGATAAACACCCATTCAAAGGAAGATCAGCTTTGATTCAAAAATAAAAATGTGAACAGTTTGGCACAAAAAATAATTGAACCCTAGCTGTAAAACAGTGTAAGTTTTAATGACAAATTGGGTAGGAAGATACAAGAATTTTGAGTTTCACACAAAAAAGAGGAACAGCTGAGGTTACTGACCAGTGTGCACATTGTTATTGTCAGAAAGGAGACTAAAGGTCAGCCTAAACTCCACCTCGTGAGGTTGGGTTGTTTGCATTTGCCAAATGGTGAGACCTTGAGAGGCTTTAACCCTGTGGTGCATAGTGGTCACTACAGTGGACTCCTATTTAGAAGTTATTTACTCCTAAATTCAATGGTTCATGTGGTGGAAATTCATATTAGCCTGTGTCAGGATATTCTTATTCTTCTTAGGGCCTGAAAAAATGTTTTCAATTTTTTTTCCAAACATATATAGGTCAAACAAAAAAATAAGTCATATTTGCATTAAGTTCACACTGTTTTATGTTGAATGCTCAGTTACAAATATTTAAAAAAAAAAAAAAAAAAAAAAAAAAAACCAGGAGAACTTTTTGTCATGCCTTAAGACAAGTAAAAGCACTCAAGGGAAAAATCCTGACACTGACTTTCATAATTCATGCATCAGAGGGTTAAAACTCTGCTTCAGAAACTTATGGGTTATCCCATTACAGCCATGTTTTATACAGTCCATGGTTTAAGGGGCATGTCACCCAAGAGTTTCAACTAAGTTTCTCCACCTCCAAAATAAAACTATATGTCCCACAATTTATTCAGTACTCTACCATTTGCCTAAAAGATTACAAATGTTTAAGATGGATAGGCTGCAAACTTCTTGATTCTGAGACTGAAGTTTGACACAGGTGTGGTCAGGTCATGTTCATGGTCTTATGTGCCAGATTCTACTTTCCTATCAGAATAACTTGTACCTCTGTGTTCATTTGTCCTCAGATAACCACAGTCTGACTGACACCTGTGATGCCACCACAACTTCGTCTCCTGTGCTCCAGAGGACCCCTGCTGATGCGTGGTGAGTTGTCTGTTTTTATTTATATCGACAGAGAGGAGAGGTGGAGAAAGCTGAGATGATAAGGAGGAGGGATACCACACACCCACCCAACACATACTAGGACACGGCACTCCAGAGACGCACTGCACCTGCTGCAGGCCCCTGGCACGCAAGGCTCATCTCTACAAACACTTCATATATTATCCACACACACACACACACAGACACACACACACACACACACACACAGAAACAAAACTTCATGTTTTTACTTTGTATCTTGTGTTTGTTCCTTGTCCTCATCTTGCAGACATCCTCTGTCTGTTCACTTCTTAGGCTCCTGAGATCAATGAAAATGGAATTTTGGGCCATTGTTTGTTTGTCTTAACAGAATGAAGTCATGAAGAGCCACTGAGATCAAGATCTATTCAAAAGGGAGATCTTAGATGGAATAGTACAAAGTGGCCTTGTGCAGAAAAATAAGACAAAAGCTGCAGCTCTTAAACGTTGCCCTGGTTTTCAGCATGAATATTATCTAACTGTGAACCTTTGCTTTGACAAATGACTGACATGTATCCTCTGGCAGTTGTTTAAGCAATAAAACGCATTTTTGATCTAATAATTTGATAGAGACCACTGCAAAATACAATTTTAGCCTATTACAAACAGGTGTAGTAATTGAAGCCTTGCATAAAGAGAGTTTAGTTATTGCTTAGTATTCTCCCTTGTTATGCTTTTAGTATGTATAAGAAAGAAAGAAAGAAAGGAAATGCAATAATATTCATCGGGCACAAATAGTGAAAGAGTGGTTCAGGAAGCATGAAAAATCTTTTTCTCACATGGATTGCCCCCCATAGAGTCCAGATCTTAACCCCATTGAGAATCTTTGGGATGCGTTGGAGAAGGCTTTGTGCAATGGTCAAACTCTCCCATCATCAATACAAGATCTTGGTGCAAAAAAAAAAACAAAAACAAAAATACTTGATGGAAACAAATCTTGTCATTGCAGAAGCTTATTGAAACAATCAAAGCTGAAGGTTGTCCAACAAAATAGGTGTGTGACCTTTTTTTTGGTGGTTAGCAAGCAACATATTAAACACCTTTTGATCAACATGACAAAGCATGGATCCTCAACTACTGTTTTCTCAGCAGTGACATTGTTGTTTGTTTGTTTGTTTGTTTTTTTAAGTCAGTGGTTACCATGTTTTGAAAAGAGTTCAATATAAAGTGTTGGCAAATGCTACTAAAGCCATGAAACTTAGTTATAAACTGCAATTTAGACAACCAGTTTGTTTCTCCCAGAATGAGATTTACAAGTGATAGTTTTCAGCCTGGGTTGAAGCTTGTGGAATGATGCTGACTTTCTTCTACTCATCATTTCTGAGAAAGAGGAAGCAGCAGGTGGACAACAACATTGATGTCACTTACAAGAACAATCCTGGCACCCATGTGCTTAATGCCACAATCAAATCCACTGATGACAACTCTAAAAGTTAACAAGCCATGTAAGGACAGAACATGCAACGATGCCTGTTTGTTAGCTCGGTGTTAGTGAATTTCCTTCTCTTAAAAGTCCGTAACACAAACTTTTACGGTCTGCTACTAAGACAGTCAAAAGAATCAACCTGCCACTCAAATAACCATGTCTGTAATTGAGTATTCATTAAAGCCTTGATATAACTTTAAGTGGTGAGTCTAACATAAAATCACCCCTGTCGTATGTTTATTCCAGTTTCTATTTTAATACAGGCCTCACAGGGATTGGACAGTTTTAGCTCAGAGGTGTAACTACAGAGGAATCACATTTTCTCCCCCCTTGCTCAGTGTAATTTCCCAGGCCCCTGAGTGAAGTAGTTCATTGAAAGTAATGTTGTCATCAGCTACATGTCCTGTTCAAAGGCATCAATGGTGATGATAATTTCAACATGCAGTCCTTCGATCAGCCTGTGCATCAAGTTGCGTTTTATGAAGTGACAACACTGAACCCAGGCGGTGCATTAAAGAGTCTGATTGTCGTCACTCCTCAAATGCAGACAGCTTTATCTTGAATCTCGGACTCAGTTGATGCCACATTCTTTTTAAGAACCAGTCCACTGCTGCTCATAGTGAAAGTAAGAAAATAAATGGACTCTGATAAAATCTTTGTGCATATCCTGGATATGGTTAAATGGGTAAAAAGGATTTTTTAAATCAGTGAATTTCTTTTCCTTTCCTCAGAATATGGTTGTTTTAACATTTCTGGCAGATTCTGTGAAAGGCAATTACCTGTTTGGAAAGCTCAGATTATTTGGAGGGTTGAGTCAATTCAGTGGGATGGAGAATGGGAGATGGGGGATAGTTTATTTGTCAAACAAGGTTATTACCTCTGTCAGGCCCCTCTTTTGAAATCCAAGCCTTTTGAGTCACTGATGGCCGTGTAAAAGCAAACGTGTTTTTGTAGTCAATTTCAGCTTCAGAAAACTCAAACAATAAACAATCTGCTGGAAAGCTAATATTTTCTGGATGATATATTTATTTAAAAGGCAATATTGGACGTGCTGGAGGTTATTTGTGTGATCAAAAAGCACTTTTCGCTGCTCAGCCTGCAGCTCTTTTAAGTCTGACCATGTTCAAATAAATATGGAAAACGGCCTGAAGTTTAAAATCACATACAGATGATGAGGCCTGAAGTGTGCAGTCACGCCGTGAGAGCCCATGTGCTCACTGCAGGAATATGAATGGAGTTTTTAATTGTTTCTGACTCAGGTCTTTGGGCTGGGTCTGGGTATAGTCAATTAGGAGACTGGAGGAAACAGTGAAGGATTGTCTGAGGAAAAAGGCTGCGACTCTGTCTGTGTGCACTTTATGCTATACTACTGGTGCATACTTTGTGTCTGCACCCATCTGAGAGCTTTTCTGTCTGTGTGTGTGTGTGAGAGAGAGAGAGAGTGCCCTTTGAGCTTGTGGAAGAAAATGTCATATGGCATATCTGATTACGTGTTGTAATTTTTTTTCTGTTTTTTTGCAGTATTTAGCTTTTTTCCCCACAGAAACTGAAAAGGCCAGGCCGCTGCAAAAGTATCTGGAGATTGAAATCAGACCCAGAAGTCTGGTCAGACTTGGAGCTGAAACAGAGAGAAAAGTAATGCCGCGAAACCAGCTCTTTGGTTTTATGTGACTTATGTGGTGCTTGAATTTCACCCATTGTTTTGCATAGTCAAAACAGTGTTTTAGGATAAGGAGAAAAGCAGTCAGAAAAATTTACGGTGTTGAAACCTCATTCATGTGAGTTTGGTTTTCATTGCACCACGTTGTCCAGTGAGCACTTTGTCACTGCTTTGTGTCGCTGCATTTTTATTGGATTTGGCATTTGCAGTAATTCTGAATCTGAAGTACAATTCTGGAGAAGCAGACAGAGAGTAAGAAAGGGGGTGCCTTCACATTCAAGAGTTAAAAACATTGCTTTTCTTTTCTCGTACTTGTGTTGTGAATAAAAGATTCTACTCCTCTCTGCTCCTGCTCCATGGCACTTCTGCACAACAGTTCTGCAAATGAAAATGTGTTTGCAAAATCTGACATGAGCATGATTGATGTCGATCCAAAACTAGTCTGAGACTATGCAGTAAAACTTAATCAAAGAGAAAATTCTCTAGAAATTCAAAACAAGATGTTATAAAGACCCCATTTCTAAACAAAACAATGAATTCTTAACCAAATATGTCAAAGTAATGTAAATGACCATGTGTCACACTTGACAGCCACATTGCTAAAAATGTTAAAAATGCTGCTCAAGTGTAATCTGCAATGCTTCTTGTTTTATTGAATTGAATCCCAATTCCTATTTATGCCATATATTTACAATGCAGTGCGATTATAAATAATGAGGTCCCTAAGGTTTGCATGCTGACTGTGTTGTGGTTGTTACTAGCAACTATTTAGTCACACTGAAGTCCCCAGTGACTCTAAGACTCACAAATAGAAAGCACTGTAGCACAGCACTTATTTCACTCAGCTGTTGTTAAAGCATGATATCACCCCATAATGAGGAACTTATGTTCAGACAGGTGTACTCAAGCATTCAAGAACAGGTACATTGGTAGAATAGCTGCACAATTTGAGACTTGGTAACTTACAATGTCTTTATGAATTGTTTTGCGTGTTTACCTGTCTGTTGCATCTGTTTGATTTATATGCATAGGGGTATTAGCAAGCGTGCATGTATGTGTGACTTTTACTGCATAGATCTACATATGAGAGTGTTGGTCTTTTTAATAATACATGTGAACATGCAAGTCAGCTGGTGTTTGTCAGAGAGCCAGCAGGTGAAGACTGAGTTGGGTTTTTCTGTTGACTTTTGCTTGGATTTTCAACTTCACCACAAAGAGGGAATGTGTAAATCAAACACAAGCACAAACAACAGTCTATATTTATACACTTTCCTCTCTCCTAAATGCTCCTACTGATTTTTTTCTGTTTTAAGTGATTTCAGATCTGTTTTTGGCATTATTTTGTGATGTTCATTTTATTTATCAAACCAATTTTCTAGCATGTTTCTCATTCTGCATTGGAAGAAAACTATTTGCAGTGACTGCTTATTTCTTATGTCTGGCATTTTTGAGGCTATCCTCTGGGTGGTATTTTGAGTACCCCCATGTTTTCTTGGAAAAAAAAACAAAAAACGTCAATGTTGAGTTCTCTTCAGCTCAGGAGTTGGAGCTGGGAACAACACTATAACTGGGTCGACTTCATTTCAGTTACAAGTTAAAAAAAACCTTCAACAATTTTTTCGCCTTTAGTTCCTGTTGTTGTTAGCCTTAAACAAACCTCATGCACATTAGCTTTAAAATCACAGGCACACACTTGTATGGTTTTATCTCAGATCAGCTTTCTCTTTCTCACCTCCCGTATCCAGGCCAAAAATGACTCCTCCCCTTATTTCCACTCTGTTGTGCACATCTGGCCGTGGGCTTGCTCTGGTCTGACTCTGGGCAAGGCAGGTCTGCCTGGGGCTCATTTGAGAGGAAGCTTCTGCTCACCTGCTCCAGTCCTGGTGGGATGAGGCAGAGATAGGAGCAGAGGAAAAACGGGAGCTTTAGAGCTTGAACAAGAACTCTACTCTCTAACTTACAATTTCATTTAATACAAGAGCTGAAATTATGTCTTTATACATGGACAATGAGCATGAACATTTGTCAGAGTAATGACACACGTGATTCTGTTGAAAGCTATAAAACAAGAGGAGGATGAAAAACTCAACATAAAGCTCATCAAGTCTTAATCATAGACATACTGGAAGTTAAAATATGCTTAACAAGTGTGTGTGTGTGTGTGTGTGTGTGTATATATATATATATATATATATTTGAACATCATATCATGTCTCCATGCCAACATTCTCTCCTGGTAAATGTCTTAATCTACTACATGTCTCTTCATGTCCCCCACAGGCAAAGATAAATGGGGACAGATGGGCAGCAAGATCCAGTGCAGCAATAGGGTTATCAAGTGGGCCTCTCCCTTCACCAGTATTTTGTTTTGTTAGCACCACAACACCTTAGAGGCCAAACAGCCCTGGCATCCCAAAGCCACCCCCATCCATGCCAGCTCCTTCTGCCCGCCATCGCAGCAGTCTCAAAACAGCACTTCTCTACACTTCTACATTTGACACACGAAGGCTCTGTTCATGCAGTCTTCAGATGGTTACAACATCGTACTAACTGCTTTACCACATGGCCCCTAATGACCCTTTTGATCCAAAACACATCAAAGAGAGGAGCCAGGGTGCAACCTGTTTGAGCCGGAGCTTACCACACGAGATTAGCCTACATACGCCACCTACGTAGGGTGACTATATCCTAACCTGTCCTGGCCTCCTGGAGATCCTCAAAGACAACAAAGCAGCTTCATAACCCATATAATGATTTAAAAAACTCATTTTTCTGTTTGAATTGAACATTTTCTATCATGTAAACAAAGATAATGTATAAAAGCCTATTTCTGCCTGTTAAAAATATAAAAAACCTACCTCTTCCTCCTATCCAAATTCCAATGCATTGTTCACCTGTGATTACAACTACTTTCATTGATCCAAGTTAACATACATACGTCTTTACTTGTATGCCAGCTATATGCATTTTTCATATGGCACCAAGGAGGTACAGGTCAGGTTCATAGTCTTGGATGGAGTTATGTGATGATGAAGCAGGGATCCTAAAATAAAAGGCATTTAGCTCGTACCTTACATTTAGAGGTTGGGTCTGCAGGATTTTCCTAAACATTAAAACTTCAACTTTTACAGGACTAATCCTGCTCAATCGTCATCCAGGAGCCTCTGTGTCAATGTCTTTGTCTGCCTCACTGCTCTCCTCTGCCTGTATATTGATGTTTCGGTCATCTCAAAACGTTTCTTGGCTCCAAAACAACCCCTCATTTACTCCTTATGAGTGCAGTGTAGGAGTTTATGTTTGTGAAAGTCAGGGGGACACACTGAGAATAACTGAAAAGAGGAGTAGTCGACAGGTAGCCAATAAACTGATGGAGAGAGCATAAAAAGAGAGAAGTGTGTTGTTTGGCGTGGGATGGTTAGGTTGTGAAAGACTAAGTACATGAATGCCACAACATAATAAAATAGATGAACTGCATGCACCCACCCCGAGACCACAGCAATGTCAACTTTTACAGCAAAATGGAAACTCCACTTTCTCCTTGATTTATTTCTTAAAGTGCAACAGTTCCCCCCTCTCTCTTTTCTGCTCACTTTCCCGGTTTTAATCTAATTTGTTGTGGTCAAGTTGCTGGCTATAAACAGAGCACACACTGGAGATTGATGACGAAAAGGCGCACCCTTTCTGCCTGTTGTGTGATCATTTTTCGAAAAGCCATGAATTGTCTGCTTGTTACAGAGACGATGCTGAAGTGATGGGATTTTCTCAAGCAGAGCAAGTTAGGTCTGTGCTTTGTTTCATGGAGGGCTAGGGGGAACTGTTGAAAAGTCCTGGGGAGATGTTTGATGATGTGATGGGAGAGCTAAATGTCAATGCATTCATAAGACATGTGCACACACACAGAAATACCATGTAAAAGTCCTCTTTTTCAAGAATGTAGACTTGCAACTTGTAAGCATATCCATGTGCATCACTGCCAATAAAGAACTCACACACAGCACACAGACAAAACTGTAGACCACTTTCTTTGTCTCTAAAACACTCACATCTGTGGTAAACCCACTGATGGACAACCCACAGTGAGGAGTGCTGACCTTCAATACCAAAGACACAATGTCAACTCTTCAGCCACCCAAAATTTTCTGAAGGCTGAATAAAAACTGGAGGTGGGTGCAGTCAGAACACACAGACACAAAGCAACCAATCAGTTATACTACAAACTACAACCTAAGAAAGGCCATCAGAATTTAAGTAAAAACTTAACATACTATTTACACTTTTCTCACCCTGATGCACCCAAGACAATGGTGCCCCATCATCCTTCCAGTTTTTAATAATGCCTTAGACAGTTCTTAACCCAATTTACTAGTTTCTGCATCGATCTCCTCAGATATTTTCTCTGCTTGATCTATGCCAATGATTTGACCCTTCTTAAACAGACTAACATTATCGTGTCTTTCTCCATGGTTGTTTAAGAAATAAGAAGTTACTCATTCCATCGGCTGGGGTTAAATAACTTGTTACCAGTTGAAAGATAATTGCCCATGCAATAGTCATCCAATAGGAGGCTCGTATCTATTTGCTTAGTTAAATACAGGTGGCTACTTTTTTCTCTTTTGGCCAGGCACTGTATTACAGAGATGATTTTACTTTACTCCCTTTATTTGGCTTGGTAAGGATCGTCACAGCGACAACTTAATCTAAAAATGTCAGGTCTAAAAAACAAACACTGGTGAAAACACTTCATGACCATACTTCAGCATTTGAAATGCTTCACGTACACAACTTCTAGGAGTCTCTAATAGAAACCAATAAAAGTTAAAGTAATAGGGCGGATTTTAGGGGGAAAGCTTTATTAAAACATGCTGTATCAAAATAATTTTCTGAGTGCTCCAATCAGAATAAACTGCAGCAGTGTATCAGAAGATCTATGAGGCCCTTCTTTTTCTTATAATGAAAATGTAAATCTAGCCAGGAAAATTTGTGGATGAAGCAGTCAAAAAAATGTCATGGACATATTCTAATTCTGAAGTTCAAAGGCATCAGTTTACAAAGGTTTTAGGTTTCCATTTCCAGTTTTATGGCCCTGGCAGTTAAATAGGAACAACAACAGTTACAAACGTGTTTCAGCACCTTCTTTTGATGTAAGCCAGCTTCGTTTTTTTTTTCTATAACACCAAACCAACTGGTTTCAGCCTGACACTAATGTATCACCTGACCTTTCATATCTGCAGCAGCTGCATTCAAACGAACACACTCACACACACATGCTTACTCCTCCTGCTGTGGATGGATCCTTGTTCTCCAGGGGGCCATTTAAATGGTTACGCCTTCCCCTCTCTGCCACTGAGGCCATGCCACTGTCTGTTTCACATTTAACATGCCGATGATAACACCCCTACCCCTCCACCCCTTCTCTCTCTCTCTCTCACACATACACACACACACACACAGACACACAAGTACAAACTCACACATGTAAATGCTTACAGCGACATTGCCTGTTCCACATTACATACACATGCATGTGCACGCATAAACACGTACAGTACATTCATCCAATACTAACTGACAAGCATACAGACAGACACATGCAAGCACACACACACACACACACACACACACACGCACCCATCCACACAATGCCTCTGTCCCTGTCTGTTTGACATTAAAATGTGTGAGTCCCTGTGTGCCAGAAGGCAGTCATTTATGTAGATATAAACTATTGTTCTAATTACCCCATATGTAGTCCTCCAAAAACAATGACACTCTCTGATGAATATTTAACAACTAAACTCATGCACACCCATATGCATAATAATGATGTGTGTGTGCATACCATTAATCAATGCCTGATTATAATTTATCACAGACACACAATACGACGGAATCTCATTCTCTTATCTTCTAGAGATCCAAACATTTCTTTTTTTATTGTTCTTTAAAATTGCCCAGCCAGGTAACAACCATAATATCTATCTGATATGATGTATGCAAGCTCCATCTTCACCATACAGCAACGTCTGTTCATAGAATATGATAAATGATATAGTACTATTTCATATATACTCACACAGATAAGTGTTGAAAACTGCAGAAACACCAGTAACCACATACACACTCATTTAAAATTACTAATATGTAAAAGTAAACATTTTATGGCCCAGTTAATACATTTGGGTTTCTTTTAGAAATCTGATCAGTGTATTTCTCCAATGGCACACACTGTAAAGGGTAGCGTTTTTTTATAACCCCTTATTTTTGAAAGTATTAAACTTGCCCAAGAGAAAGCATGACTGACTTGACTGAGAAGCACTGTAGCTGTTCGCAAAGAGGCTAAAGGTTCGGCTCAGCTCCACCTCTTTGCCTCACATTAGATTGACTAAATTTGAGTCAGCTTTTCCAGTTTGGCCACTACCAAAACCCTAATTCATGGTCAAGCCATCTTAAAAAAAATCAGGGTCAACTTTTGTTTTAAATATGAGTGATATGAGTCAAAAGTGTTTCTTTTCTTTCAATTAATACAGTAAGATAGTCATTTGATGACATTTTCTGCAGTATTTTGTCCAGACATGCGCAAATGACTCATATCACCTCACAGCCATGACCCACAATGTAATAACTGACCTGAAATATAACAAGTTGTTACAATTTGGACCGAAAAAAATGATTTGGGCACAGCATCTGTTACATTTTTGACCAGTTATTACGTTTTAGGCTTTATTACTTCTTTCTTTTTTCAATTACATTTCGAGCTCAGCACTTTTGTTACCTGATTGACCAGTTATTACACTTAGGGTTTCATTATACTGTTTTTTGTTGCATTTTGGGTCATTGTTACAAATTAGGCTCTACATACTATATTTATTAAAAAAAACACCTAACAGTGTTCACATTTGTTAAGTATGTTACTTGCTTTTCCATCTGCTGTTTTGGACCTCTATACATGATCCAGCAATGTTTGTTTGAACTGGTTGAAGGGTCAAATAAGACTAAACATTATAGCCACAATCTCTCTTCACTGCGGTAAATCATCTGACATCAAAGTCCGGGGAAGAGAAAATAAACTCCCCTTTGTGTACGATGAGTGAAAGAGAAGGGAGGAGATAAGCTGCACAACAACTTTGTCATTATGTTAAGATTAATCACTTCCAGGATGTGAGAAAATGCACCATTTCTTATCATTTAAATGTGCAGCAGCAACCAAAGTAGAGAAATAAAAGGATCTTACCACTGAGGAAGTCCAGTATTACAGCAGTGTAAAAGTAAAATAAAATGGTACTGACACAAACGCTCCGTAGAGCAAAAATGAACTTGACCCTTTCCTGTAGCAGAGTGTGTTTATCCAAGGCGAGTACTGCAACGCATGGAGGGAAATGGGAATCAGAGTATTTCATTCCTCAAGCACAAAGTGGAATTACTCTTGACAGCAATTTTAACAATACTGAGCTGGAAACCCTGAGAGAGACAGCACCAAAAAATGAGTCACTGAATCTCGGCTGAATGAGTTCAACTAAGCCCTCCAGGTAGCAGTCGGTATTTTGTGTTTATGATATCGCTTCTGCATGAAATTCAATAAGATGAATGACCCAGGATTGGTCTGCTGGAACCGAGCCAGTTCTCCACTAAAACACAACGCATCAAGACTCAATGAGAAATTAAAGGAATTTTTATCCTTAATGTATCAAACAGTGTTTTATTTTAACTGAAACAGACATCATTTTTACTCTATCTGATTAAAATGGATTCATTTATTTTAAATCTCACAGAATTCAACCATTGTGTCCACTGAGATATTTGCAGGGTATTAATATCCAGCAATCAGCTAAGATTCTCCAAGCTCGTGGTGTGAAATGCTGAAAAATTTGGAATCGATCGGATATCAAAAAAATAAAGGGCCAGGATCGCTTATATCAATACCATTACTGGTTCTTTTCACACAGAAAAACAATTAAAATTAATCAAGGATAGCACACAACCACCAAAGCTATTGTTACTTGTCATGAATGAAAGTAAAGAAAACTCATTTTAATCCAGAAAATAACCATGTGCTTTGATTTTTTTTCTGCTGTATTGTAAAAAAGTAAATTTGAATCTGACAACAATGATCATATTTTAGCATTAAAAATATTATTTTAATCAAACAGCTTGCACATACTGGTGGATGAACTATTACAGAAATATAAGTATATTTAGGAAATCAGCAATTTATTGATAATTTTAAGTATCGATCTCATCACACAAGCATTGATTGGTGACCAATGTTGGTATCAATATATTGATATTTTAGATCTATCCGTTTACCACTACTCCAAGCTTCTAGCTCATTAAAGATTGAATGATCAAGTTATCATCACCTGATAATTGTAAGAGACATTACAGGACCACAAGAATGAAATAATGCCAGCATATATAGTCGGATCATCCAACAGCTGCAAGGGTAAAAGAATATACAAAGTTGCACAAAGGCCTGCGCCCCGCCAATAAAGAACAATCACACAGAGGCCACTGATATCGTAAAGTGATACCAAGACAGTGGGAGGGAAACAAAGAACTCAACAAACCTCACAGTGCACAAACCCACTGCTCTGATCCCTCACCTTGTAACCCAGTTCAAACAACACCATAGAGCACTGACATGTTTCCCCTGGTGAGCTACCTCGGGCATAGAGGTGCTGTACTGTTGGTGGATTTGTAAAGGAGGCATAGACATGGTGTATAGAGAGCAGTCAGGCCCAGAGGGAAGAACAGGCCTGCCCTCCTCTGCACCTCCACCTCCCCAGTGACCTTTCACAGAATACAGTACGGTAGATATTACAGCTCAGCTTCTATCTCACCAGGCTCTTAAAGGATCAAATAAGCCCTGGACCTGGAACACACACACTCACACATACACAATAAGTAATTGTACAGATACAAAAATATGTCCTTCATGCATTTAGAAATAGTCTCCCCCTGGAAAGTAAAGTAGAATGTATTTGTCAAGCATTGTGCACATACCAGCATAATGAGCAGTGTAAAATCTGCTTAATTGTAAGTATAAACACCTAAAATAACTTAGCAAGTGCTCCCAGACAAGTAAGTGAAAGTAAAACTGCCCACACATACACACTCAACATATGCACCTCACACACCTGCAACGACACAAAATCACTCCAATTACATAGCTTCTTTGTTTTACCGCTCTCCCTCAGTGCAGTCCTAAGGGGCAGAAGATGGGAGCGATAGAGAAGGAGAAGATAAGAGGATGAGAAGGGTGCCTGGAGCCAAAATGAGTTGGTTTTCAAGAACAGAGTCATCCAAGCTGCCAGTCCCTGTCTTTTTCTTTTGGAAAAGTTAATCCTCATCCCTCTCCCAGCAGATATGATCCCTTGTCTGCAGGAAATGACCTGCATGAATAGAGGCAGGTGAAATGTCTGGGGATTCTATCACAGGAGAAGCGATTGGATTCCACAATGCAGAGATGAGCCTCTTCTTTTCATGGGCCAGCAGAGCTATCTTTCCCAAAGCCGGTCCAGTGATCACAAACGGACCTCTGGTTGCTCCTCTGTAATGTGTGTGCCAGGGTGAAATGTGAGCAGAAGAACATCTGTGTGTGCGCGCTTGTTACAAGCTTACAGATTACAAAGCCATTCAAGTACATTTTTTCTGTCCTCTGCCACAGAAAGTAGGTTGCTGTAGTGAGCTGGCTACTACTTTTACAGGTAGTTTTATCCATAATATGCTGTTTTGTGAGACTTGGCTGTGACAGATACCTGAGGGCTAGAGCTGAGTATCCTAAGCTGTGTTCAGGGCCTTGCAAGGCTTATACTCTAAACTGTTTACAACACTCAAGAAATGTTC
This sequence comes from Thalassoma bifasciatum, assembly GCA_008086565.1. Lineage (NCBI taxonomy): Eukaryota > Metazoa > Chordata > Actinopteri > Labriformes > Labridae > Thalassoma > Thalassoma bifasciatum. The sequence continues at coordinate 863,517 of RPOG01000029.1, forward strand.
ATGTTATATGTTGCTGATGGCTATTGCAGGCTGAGTCTGTTTTATTTGGATGCATTTATTTTGGATCCAAGATCTGTCAAAACATTTTGGATAGAAACCGGGCACACCAAATTTGATTCGCTTATCAATGGCTAAAACGTAAAACCTCTTCTCTGCAAAAATGATCCAGAAAGAGTGGGGGAAAATTTTCTCTGTGTACTTTGCAAGGCACTGATACTGGGTACATTTTAATAATGATAAATAAAGTAACAAAGTCTTAAGTCTGTATCATGCATAGAGAATCCTTAACAAATAGCATTTTGCAAGAAAACAGTGACTCTAGTCAGTTTTCTCAAAAAAGTAAATTTTCCAGAAAGGTCATTTTGCATTTTAGCCATCATTATGCTCCTATACTAAGTAAATCTTAAGACAACATCATAGGTGATGATTCCAAATGAACCTTTCAATGAACTGAATAGCATGGTGGCGCAACGATTAGCTCTGCAGCCTCACAGCCAAGGTCACCGGTTCGAATATGGACCTGAATGGACCTGGTGGGCTTTTCTGTGTGGAGTTTGCAGATTCTCCCCATGCATGTGTGGGTTCGCTTGGGGTACTTCTCACTTGAACTTCCCCCCACAGCCCTAAAACATGCTCATTAGGTTAGCTGGTGATTCCAAATTGCCTGTAGGTGTGAGTGCGTGTGTGAAAGGTCATCTCTATGTGTCGGCCCTGCAATTGACCAACGACTAGTCCAGGGTGTACCCCGCCTATCACTCCAAGACAGATGGGATAGGCTCCAGCCACCCACCACATTGAACAGGATTAGTAGTAGAAAATGAATGACTGGATGCTAAAAAATTATGATGAAAGTTTAAGCGTCAAACAAAATTGACAAAAAAATAGACTATTTCTTTCTGAACATGCAGTTTTGGACAAAAAATTGCTGAACCTCTTTCTGTTCTTCTCTTCCTACCTTGTGTTTTGATACATATTTGTGCTCACATTTGTGTGTTTCAGTGTGCATATTAAAAAAACAAAAACAAAAACAAACAAACTTGTATCGGCACAGGTGTGTATGTGAGTGTGTGTGTGTGTGTGTGTGTGTGTGTGTGTGTGTGTGAGTGACCTCTCATATGATCATGATCAACAGCTGTGGTGGGGCCCCTGTGTCTGGGTGGTCTAACACCCACCCATCCATAAATTATGACCCTTTACTCTCCTTCTTATGTATGTGTATGATTTTGTTAACACACTTTGTTTCATCACATCTCGTGAACTACCAAGAGGACAGGACCAATGGCCATAGACTTAGATGTTCTTGATTCAAATCCCCTTGGTCAAGTCATGATTCAGGTTAATGATGCCTGATGAAATCTAATGACGCTGATGTAAACCTGAGTGACTGAATAAATCCAAATACATCGACAGCCCTGCAGGCTTGATTTTGAAAAAAAAAAAATTGGTATAAAGTTTCAAACATGGGTAGTATGTTGTAGTCATGATCAGCAAAAGTTTATCTGTAACTACCCAGTATCTATTAAAAATCTGAGGGTAATGTCAGACGTCCTTTCTGATTGTGACTAAAGACGATAAAGAAAAATGCAAGCTCAGATAAGACAGAAACAAACCAAAGTATGCTGTGTAGAAAATAATTAACTGCATATTTTTCTAGCATTTAATAATTCCCCCCAAGTATGAAGAGTGCTGTTATTATCCCTAGCCATTATATGTAATCGTTGCCATAGCCCTTATTATCAGTGGCCAGAATCTGTGCGTGTTTCTGAGTGATTTTACATGAATGCACATGTGCATACATGAATGTGCCCATGTGTATTTCTCTGCTAGATTGTCCGTAGTAAATACATGAGTTAATAACGAACAAAATTAACATATCTATGTGTGGGAGTGTTTGTGGGCCAGTTTGTGTATTTGCAAAGGTTGCAAGATATGCGATAATGCTAAGTACACATACATGGGCACATAAGTTAAAAGTGCTGTGAGGACTATCTATAAAAGCTTGAGTTTGTCTGGGATTAAGACTCCAGTTCTCACAAGCATTTGCATCCACTGCTGTGAGGACATGACTCTTATCATGGCACGTATTTGTTTCAAACAAATAATGAATGCAGAACAGACTACGTTTAACAACACTACGTCTAACACTATGTTTTTTTGCTCGAAGCAACTTTTTATTGGATACGAAGCAGCAAGGTAATGTATTCAACAGTTACGTAGAGCTACTGTTTGAACCGTGACATCAAGACAAACTTTGCAAACTCTGTTTTTAGCGTTGTTGAGTAGCTAGCTCTATGTGTTGCATTTCACAGCCCGGTACTCTGAGATTCGTCCATGACATGGATATAAAGCCAACTTGTCCACCAAATATATAACAAAAGGTCATGAAATTATAAGACTGGTTTCAAAGGGCTCTGTCTGTATTGAAACTTTGTCACATCACTTTAATCCATTTCGAAGGGGGTCATTAATGTAGACCGTTCCTGACAACATGGTTTACAAGACACAATTTAAAGGCAACAACTGCATCACAATGTGTTTATTTTTTGTAAAGTTTGCAAGTTCAGATGAGTCTAAGCTTGCTGCCTGAGCCTTATTCTCAGTAACTGGTAACTATTACCATGTAACTGTGAGAAACTTGATTTTATTAGCTTTTATCCATCTCCCTTTGGGGTTTTGCTGTCTGATTCAATACACAGAGAATCCCAAATGATGTTAATCCCACAGTTTCTTAACTTAAATATTTCTGTTTCCAGGACTTTGACACTTGGGAGGCAGTCACATAACTGGGGTTGTTTTTTAACCGTCTGCTGATGACCCGTCAATAGCGTCCAGACACAATCATCATCAATCACCGTCAAATTCCTTTAAAAGTGCTTTAAGGCCAGCCTTTGGAAGACAAAAAAAACAACATACCTCACTGAGGAAGCCACAACAAATTCAGTAAAAACAAGAAAGAGCAGAAGCCAGACACAGTCCACCCAAGCTAGTTTCTGTATCTCATTTAACCACATGCTAACTCACAAAAGTCAGTCACATGGTAATAACAGTCTTTGAGCAGCTATCACCACCATTTCTTATGAACTGACATCAGTTGTTTTGACTCTGTCAGAAATCAAATGGAACCATGCTCTTGGCGTCCTGCTAAGGTTAATGTTGTGGCTTCGGAGCCAAATCAAAACATGGCTCTCCACCAAGGCATCCTCTGCACTGCTGAGCTTTATGGAATTCCCAGCGACACTTCCCTCAACGCCTGAAACGCAGAGTGAGATTGGGAGTAATATGCTCAGCTGTGTAGGACAGAGATCAGTTTGATACTGTGGAAGAATTGGAAAAGCACAGGGGACACACAAAAGACAGAGATTGTATAACTTAATCAAGCATGAAAGAAGGCAATACAGAAACATTCAGGGCCGATTCAAAAACACTGGAGGTTTTTCTTTTCTTTTTTCTCTCTCATCTCTCTGTCCAAGTCCTAAGCCTCATTGGGAGCCATAGCATTGTTATGAAGCCAAGTTTTTATGAGCTTTGGCCCTTCACATTGATGAGAGCATCCCTTTATAGTTGAACGGCTTGTTCTTTGCAAATGGCCTTTGGTTACTCTGGTGTTAGCATGCTAGCACAGCAGAGGAAAAACAGAGACCCACAAAATGCTTGGATTCTCACTGGTTGTTTGGAAGTCTGTGAATCAAAGGGAAACCAAATAACTATTCGCTTTTGTCAGACATCATTGAACTGAAATAAAAATAAAAGAGAGAGACTCATTCCTGGTGTTGTTTTCAAACCCCATCCCAGGGAACAGATGTTGCTCATTCTGCTCGGCTGTGCCTAGGAAGAGCAACCAAATTGTGCAGTTCTCAGCCCAAATAGCTCATGCACAATTACTCTGCCGGGGATCTGTGTGTGTTGGCATGTTGCTGCAGTCTCCCCCTTTGTTTTCTTAATAATTAGCTTGTGTTTTCACGGGGGCTTTATATGTGTGTGGGGAATCCAGCCAGGCTAAGCTACTTAATGCACTCCCTCTGTCTGTCTCCCTTCCTCACCTCGGTCTCTCTCTCTCCCTTCCTCAGTCTCCTACACAGCTTTTTTCTCTCTTCCTGCCAACTTTGCTGTATCCCTCCTTTGCCCTGGGCCTGCATGATGAATAAGTGAGGGCTCAGGTGTTTTTGCAGCAGCTCATACTTGATCTGAGAAGCAAAGTAAAATGATGAAAGTGGCACCATTTTTGCATCATTGGCCTAACTCTTTCCTGGAAGGTTTTTGAATTCTAGAAAAGATCAAAGTAGTGATAAAGTTAGGTATTGGGTGGCAATCAGGCTGTGATAATGTGGAATTGATTTCAGTACAAGAGAAAATGAAACAGGTGACAAGTGACTCCAAAAAAAAATCAGTTTGTAGGAAACACATTGCATTTTTCCCGACTTTGAACCACTTCTTTGTCTGTATCTTTGCGTAATGAGTGCTCAAGAAGAACTTTGCTGTTAAGCACACTTCCGCTATAAACATGTCAATCAATAGTGGCTGTGTTTGAACAGTGATCAATATGCTCCGTGTGAGCCAATCTCGTCGATTTTCCACCTGCTCAGCTGCCTCTATCACCTTGACCCTTTGGGATCTCTTCAAATGGCCTCTGTTAATTAAACTAGACTGAGGACAAAGCACAGACACAGATAAAGACACAGTCATTCATACACACACACACTCACAGGCACAGCTGGAGTCAGCTGGCTTAGACAAAAACACACTTACATTTTACAGACTCATTTTACACATCCAGGAAGTAGCAGCGTGAGTGGAACGTCAACTTTTTTTTTAGTTCCTTGACCCTGTTGGAAATCGTTGAGAGGGAAAGTGAATGAGTAACTTTGCCAACAGCTGCCCATGTTCATTTAATGAAATCACTTCCTGGATTGAGATCAGTTAATGATTAAAAATACTGAGTTTAAAAAAGATTGTTTGAGTTGTTTGAGGTCCATCTTGTCCACATGGCAAGGAGCACACATTTCAGCCAAGTCCTCCAAGACAGTGAGGCCAAAAGGTGGCCCGCGATCGGCTCTGTAGCACTAAAACAATGTCTGAGAAGGCCAGGTGGCTGAAACTCAGCGGCTTCTGTAGAGCTGCTCTGTGTCTGACAGAACAAGACTGTGCAGAGCTGGTCCCAGGTGTGAATGCATGAACCTGTATGAATGTGATGTTGATGTTTATAGATGAGAGTGTACATGCTTAGTTGACTTTCACTCAAACACCATTTCCCTTTCTCTCCCCGTACACACACATGCACACAAACTGAGCCATGCTAGTGGATATACCCTGGATATAAGACTAGAAAGTACTGCTGAAAAAATGCAGATATTTTTAACATCAATGCGCTCACTGCTGTGACACACTTTACTCAGAATGTCTCCCAAAAGACGACATACAAAGACAGAGGAATTGATAGACGCTGAGGTCACAGGTAGGGAATTTGGAATTGTGGCTTGGCTTTGACTTGCTTCCTCAGCTTTGCATATACATCTTCCAATCCTTCAGTGCAAACAGATGTCAAATAACACCAAATGTATCCTCAACGTGCCTTATTTTTCAGCCCCCTCAGACATCAGATTTTGCTGAAACTGATTAAAACAGAAATAAAGCAGAAAAGATTTCAACTATGTATAACAATCACAAAATGTCCTCTTGTTGACATCATAGTCCACAAGATTTGTCCAGGGGAGACATGTTAAATTTCCTAACACTAACCAAACACTAAGTGAACATTTGTACTTATGACACTTTTTGTTGATTTATCTTTAACATATCACTTTCGCTCGATATAATCTGAAATCGAGAGACCATAGTTTTTTAGGCTGAGTAAGAGTGGTGTACAGAGTTTTATGTATAGTGGTTAAAAAGCATTCACATAATCACACATGAATGCTCACAGGCATATTTCTGCCCCTGGCCCAGGCTGAATGAGGCTGTGGGAATTGGGTCACACCTGCAGTGACTGGCAGGGGTGATAAATGATGTTGCTTTAAACTTAGGAGACCGTCATTTTTGGGAGCTGCTGTTTACCCTCTATTGAAGTATAATGGGGGCCTTTGAAGGCTGGAGCACTAGGGACAGAGGCTGCCCTCTGTCTGTTATTTTGAAAGGAGGAGAAACTAGCCCTCGATTAGCTAATGACACATTCCAGTTCGATTTGCCATAATAGGACTGAGCAGGCCTCTGACATTAGGACTGGCATTTCCTACTCTGGCTGCTTCAGAAAGTTTCTCACAGTTTTCACTATTCAAAGCAAATAAATCAGTTTTACACCCTCTTTATGGATTTTTTTTATATAACAGTTTGCACTGGGGAAATTCTAACTGGTATACATGTTTCTGAGATGTCTTCATGCTCATTTCACATATGAACATTCATCCTCTGAACACAACCCCTCTGACCTTTCTTACCATCACACCAACAAATACCTGTGTGCATGTCTCCCCCTCACTAAAATCTGGACAGCTCACGCTCTTCAGTCGTCACCTGCCTGAGGAACACTTTGACAGAGCTCAGGGTATCAGAAACCAGAGCTATCTCTTCATGCTAGTTTGAAAAAGTCATCTGCAAATCCTCCTACCACCACTCTAACCAGATGAGGCCGCAAATCTAAGTGCTCATTTGTTTTCAGGCCTTGAAGTGATAAAAGGACGCAAGAATGAAAGTCTAGACTGCAGCTGCTTTGGTATGAAACATTCCAAGTCTTCAGTGTACGCGAAAGCATGCATCAAAACACACCCTTGTAAATACACTCACATACAGACATCACTTATTAACACACACACACACACATACAAAACAACAGCCAATTGATGTTAATCCAAGCATGCTGTGGCTGTGTATTAGATCATGATTAGCCCGTACAGCCTGCAGCAAGCGGGACATAGAGCATCCAGATTTTTTCCTCCTTCAGGATTTGTTGGGGGATTTATGCAGCTAATAATACAAGCAACCTTTATTGAATGTCTTACATCAACTGTCTTTCAGGCCTCCAGAGTCAACTCAATAAATTTTGATTGCACATTTCATGAAGATTTATACTCACAGAGGCCAATTGAAGGGAGCAACATATACCTAATAAAGTCAAATGCATATTATGTAATGTTAATGCGCTTGCACAACTTTAGCATCTTCATTGTTTTTATGAAATATCACTGTTGTAAATAAGCATTTTAAGTGGCTGTGTAAGAATCTCTGAATGTTTAGGCAAAAAAAACACATGCTATTGACTGTCAGACAATATCAAAGTATCTTCTAATCTTATTTTCATCTTGATACAAACTTTTCTCCACCTCCTCTTTAAAATCCACTCCCCCCAGCTAAACAACCCCAGAGGAAAAGTTGCAACCATAACAAATGGATTCAAGTAACAACCATGCAGCAACAATCTCCTCACAGCGCGGTGCATTGCGGTCGTCATTCATCACACCACCGCAGCATAACGTGGGACTTCCACAACAATTACTTCTGTCATTAAACTCCCAGTATTGTTGTCGTTTTCTCGTGTGATAAGGGTGATTACCGGCCAAGCGAAGGCTAATCTTCTCCAATCTGCTCTGCGGTAGGAAGAAAAGCAAACCTCAGCTTGCCACTCATGCCTGACCAGAGGAAAGGGCTGGTGTGTTGTGTTGGACTGCCCCCCTGTGGCTACTTACATGAACTTCTGTTCATACTTTGACCAACCCCATCTGTAAAACTTCAGGGTGAGTCATGAGTCCTGCATGTCTGGAGCTCCTCTGAGCTTGATTTTCTCTGAGTCACAAGCTGTCTTTCAAATCAACTGGTTTTGCCTGTAACTAGAAATATCAATATCCCTCATTTTGCAAGGGACTACTTGATGTGTGCAGCAGTGAGATATTTCTAATATTTCTGGGATTTCAAGAGAAGAAAGTGAAGTAAAACTTTAAAATTGGTCAAATTTGAAAAAAACAAACAAACATTTGTATCACTGAGTGTATATACCTTAATTATATTTTACATTTGACTTCTTTAACCCTTACAGTGATAAAGTAGACATTGGTGACCATTTACGCTTTTCAGCATAGTGATAGGAAAATAAAATTTTAAAAAGATCTTGTCCCCATCAAAAAAAAAAAAAAAAATCAAACAGATTTCAATAACAAACACAAACAACATACTTTTCTCTCATAAATTACTGTGGTTGAGTTTCAAAGACAGGATCTATTTATGCTACATTCACACAGTGATGGTGGAGATTTCTAATACAGGTACACTTGGTTTTTAATGAACATATTTATATCCATTCACACACCCCTGGCCAACAGTGGGAGCCATTGATGGTACAGTGTTTTGCTCAAGGACACTGCGGCAGGAGCTGGAATTGAACCCACGTTCCGCCGATATCGAGATGATGACTCTGCCACTCAGCCACAGCTGCCCCAAAAAACAACAGACATGAACCTGTCAAAATAATTTTAAACAATTGCATCCTTTACTAAAGGTCCAGTTGGTCTCTCATTCTGACATTTAGGCTTATTTATTTAAGATGTTTTCTTAGTATTCATTAAGTATTTGTCCATGTATAGTGATGTTTTATTTGTTTTGACCCAGTTGAGGGGTCATAAAAGAAATTATAAAACAAAGGAGTTTTTAGATTTTGCTTCTGTTTATAGAAACATAATATTATGTCAGTACAGCTGACTGGTTCAATTATCAATCTGGTTCATGGAGACGAGAATCTATAAAACAGGAATGATGGTGATGTTTTTTTTTTATCATTATTGTCTCCTTCCAAGGTTCCTAATCCACAAATTTAGTTGTCACAAATTCAAGTTTATCATTTAGGATAAAAGCATCTGCAAAAGTCTTATCGTGGATGTGAATAGTAAGTAGCAGGGCCTATGATCTATCCAGTTCCCCAGCAGTCCAGTCATGTACAGTATATGGACACGCTGCTGCTCTCACAAGCTCTTTTACTCTCTCAGGCTACATCATTCACATCATTGTAAAAAAGGCCCTTCATCACTTTACAGTACCCAGCGCTACCGTTAGCCCGGGGCTCTCACATCAAGGCCTGGAGCCTTTATGCCCCACACTCACTGTAAACCTTGGCTCTGAATAGGAAGAGGGATGAGAAGGGTTATTGACGTGCTGTAAACCCTGATATTTTATCCAGGGAGAGAGAAAGCTTGGTGTGCTGCAAGAAAAAGGACAGGAGAGGTGCTCTGTAAACTCATACGAAGAGAAAAATAATGAGCACTTTGGAAAAGCATGTGAATATTAACCCAAATACTGATTTATTTTTTATTTTTAAGTCAGATCAACCACCAACCCTGTCTCTTAAGATGCTGCCAAAAACACTTCTGAAGCAGCTGCTAAGACTCACACAGCCCTGTATTATGTTTAAATTAAGACATATGATAAGACATTGAGATTTAACACTGCTGGTAAAACAATATGTCAGTATAACAAGCTGCATACAACCATATCTATCCAAAATATTCCTATAAACTTGCACACTTGTTTTCTGACATGAATCCTGCACCAGCTACTGTATTTAGAGAGAAATGAGCTTCACACTTTTGTTTTATGAGATCTGGGCAGCTGTCCTGCTCTTCTTCGACAGCTGCTGGATCTTCTTGAACAACAGAAGAGATCCGATCCCATCTGCACACTACTTCTTCAACCTGCATTACACACATTCACATACACACACGCACACAAACACTTCTCCCTGCATAGTCGGCTACACATGGAAGATGTGCACACCTGGCATTAGCAAAAAGAAAAAATACAAAAGAGACTCATGCATCCAGTGACCTTCTATGTCTGTATGAGAAACATGTTTCAGACTCACAACACACACACACACACACACACACACACACACACACACACACACACACAGCAGTCTTTAGGATGATCATTTGTCATCTGCTGAGGAATTTACAGTCATGCTCTTTATGCTGAAGGCTCAGATTTGAAGCATTCCTCTGGAAATTTATGTCCAAACAGCTGTGGTCTCATCCGCCTCCGTATGGACCTTGAAGACAACGCTGTCAAAAGAATTATGAGGGGGATCCAATCCATTACACACCTCAAGTCCACAATGTTGTGTGTGTATACGCACATGTGAGCTATCTTCTCTCTATGTGTCTTTGTATGTCCCTTTAGCATGTGTAATGGTAAGCATTTTTCTGCTTTCACAGTGTGCTCACAGCTGGCTTACTCCCACTGTATATATGTGTGTGTGTGTGTGTGTGTGTATAAGTTCAAGATTGATGGATGGTTTTGCATCCAGCTCTTTGATGACTGAACGGTTATCCTGCAGCTTTATGCATCGGAAGCCTGCAGTTTAAAGGGGAAGCCCTGATTTCACATTGCAGCCATATGGACTGTCATGTTTCCTCTCAGAGTGAGGTCAACATCAGAGGTAAACACCAGGCCACAGTAATAGATGAGGTCTTTAAATGGCCACAGATTGAGCAACACAGTGACATCATCATGAAGCTGGGGTGCACATGGGAGAAAGAAGATGAATAATCCCTGTTTAATATTTTTGAAGCCGTTTTCATCAATTTAAACCATTTGTCAGTAATTTCCTACTTTAACTTCCTCAGCTACGCAATCACCACTGCGGCTTCCAAATAAAAAGAATGGCAGCCCGTCCCTGGATTTGAACCCCTAACCCTCCACACCCAAGTTTCTTTCCCCCAAAATTATTTTCTGTTTTCTTTCCTAATAGTTAATTCAAAGCTGATAAATGGCAGGCCAGCACTCATCTCCATCTGCGAGGAGAGTTTCGTTGCTGTTATTTTTTTCTCTCTGTAAATTAAACACACTGGCAGGAGGAAGGTAATGTAAATGATGGAAACTCAATAAAGTGTGATGATGATGTGATATGTTTAGCAAGGAGGGTTCAAGGCCTGGTTCTGTGCGTGTTTTCAGCATGGCGTCACACTCTGGAGCCCACTGGGATGCACATAAAAGGGAGGAAGGGTGAAATGGAGACTTTACAAAAGGGGCATTATGACCTTGCATTCATTGATGATGAGGTTTTGTAACATGAATGATATGCAAGAAAAGAAACAGGTCAAATAGATCACAAAAGTTGAACAGGGGACACAATCTCGTAAAGTCAAACTGATTCTATACAACTATTTAGTGCTGCTTGTTTCCTCTGAACAGTGTGAAGGAGTTAAACATAAAAACAGCAACTCAATCTATGAGAAGCCATGTTCAAAGTAATGGGATCTTGAAAAAAGTGATCTATTACATAAATCAGGTATATTCTATGGAAGAGGATAATGGGCAAGGGAAAAAAATTGAGGTACTTTAATTCCTTTTAAATATATTTTACTCCAAAAAGTCAGAACTCTGAGATTAGAGTCATATTTCTGATTTTCAATGTAGCGCTTTCTTTGTATCCTTGACCTAAGACACAGCGCCCTGGGTTCTTTACTTTAAACTTCTCGAGAAAGTTAATGCATGAATAATATGGCTTTTTTTCAGTGTACCTGATTTTATAACACCTACCTTTAAACCACCTCCTGAAATGTACATGAGTGTACCAGATAAGAACCTCAATGTAAGATTGTTAGCTGGAGAAACTCCTTAACTCTAGGATTTAATCTTTCTAACATGTAGAATTTAAAGTCAAAGAAGAAAAAATATGAACTTCCAAGGTTTATTCACAGATATTCAAACAAATTGAAATTTACAGTTTTTACCTATCTGGCCCCTTTAAGCCTCTCTAGAAACGTTAAGATTCAGTCTTTTCAGCAGCTAAACTGAACTTCATTCTGAAAACACACTGTGAACCTTTAATTCACACAAAATTTACTTTCCACACCCTTAAATGTGGTACCAAAATAATAAACACAAAAGCCGGCAAAATAAAATAATAAACCCCCAATGCAGGCCTGATAGTGTTGCTTACTACTTCGATGATGAAGGCGAAACGACGAATCCTCGTCGACATTAGCGCAGCGAACTCCTCGTCTCCTCCTCGTGTCGTCCAGCAGGCCCACGTTAGCATAGCCGCTCCTCGTGTCGTCCAGCCAACCAATCAGAAAGCAAGGATCTAAACTATTACAACGTGTTACTTTGTCGAACCTCGAGTTGAGAAAAGTTCATTTCGAACAAACTACATCACATTCTCAATATGAAAGGGACAGTTTACTGTTTTAGTAACTGAAACTTTTACTCTTAGCACATCTTAATGTTACAAAGAATATGTACTCTAACATTTTAACAGTTTTTAGCATGCCTTTTAGCTCTGACATTTTAACAAATTTTTAACTTGCTTTTTAACAGTTTCTAACCTGCTTTTAAATAGTTCTCAACCTGCTTTATAACTTGGATCTTTTAACAGTTTTTACTTTAGAGCTTTAAAGGTTAACATAACTGGGATTTATCCCAGGGTTACATGAAAAAGTCACAATTCCGATTTTAGAAAGTCACAGTTCAGAGGGGGCAAAAAAAAAAAAAAATCAGAATTCTGCAAAATAACAAAAACAAAACAAGATTCTGTCTTTTTTCTCAGAATAAACTGTTTAAAATAATTGTAGGACCTTAGTTTTCTTTTCTTCAGTGGCCCTAATTCTCCTCTGTAGTATGCATCCCAGTCAGCTCCATTTTATTGTTTGAACTAATGGGGGAAACGTGATAACTTAAAAAAAAAAAACCCAAATAAATAAGAGGTTACATTATCTATTGTGTTAAAAAGAAAATAAATGGTAGCTTCAGTCTCTGTTTCGGTTGTACACCCTGAGGGTTTAATCCTCAGTCACATGAAAAGAGATTTTATTATTTTTATTTTTGTTTTTATGCAACAGTTGACATTTTTCAAAATATTACAAACCCTGTAATGATTTCAAGTTAATATTTTAGCCTGCACAAGTACTAGACCTACAAAAAAATGTATACGGGCACCTAATAAACATCTGTGTTTAATTCTAAAGACTAATACAGTATCTTTTTGTATCCTCTTAGTAAATGATTCTTCAAAACTTAATGAGTATCATATAGATTGAATAAGGTGCCATGATACATATTATTCTAAGTCGGTTGAAGTCTAATTTTAGGCTGTGTGTATGAAGGTAAATTTCTACATAACCTCGGGTAAGTGATGCTGATTTAGGGGTAAGAAAATGCTGCTTAAAATATCTGTTAAAGAGAATCAGTAATCAGTCTTGTTTTCTAACAGCATGTACTCAGAACATCTAAATCATCACAGGATGATTTGACCCAATGTGTTGAAGTAACCTGAGACCCCATGCAGGTTTAATTCAGTCTGTTTCAAGCACACTGTATGCTTTTTTAAAGAGTTTGAAGAGTCTAAAAAGCATTCTGCCTCTACCTCCTTGCCTGAGGTGGTCATTTGGTCTGATGCCTTTCACTCCATGTAATATAAACTTCCTCACCACACTCTGCACACAAACAGAATAAATAAACATCCACAGGGACAAAATAGAGCTTGGAGCTTGTTAGGCCTCACAATTTCAACATGAGTTTGTTTGTTCAAATTTGCTCGCACAGTGACCTAACTCCTTTATACTGAGCACATGTGGGGAGGAGAGCGTAGGAAGGAGAACATTATGGGGTAGAGGCGGGGGAAGGGAAAAAAAAGTGGAAAATCCATATTTTTCCAATATGCAGAAAGGCCTGTTCATCAGGCAAAGTTTGACACATGTCTTTGAACAGTTGGAAACAACAACTTGGCAAAAAAAGAAAAGTACAGAGTGGAGGGTGGTTTGGCTAAACAAATGTCATTTCTGGCTATTGCTGCAGGGAGGATGAGAAAAGGCAAGATGATGAAAAGAATGAAAAGATACATTCCTGAGAATCTAACTCACTGCCTCAGTGTTTCCTGGCCTTGATTAGAGGGATGCAGAGACTTGCGGCAACATCAAGATTAAGATCGCAGCTGTCTAGAAAGCATTAGTGAAAGGAAGCAATATGGATGTCTTTATGAAATTTGACATCTTTTTTCATAAAAGGAAGTCTCATTACTGCTAATGTTTATTCTGTGCAACCATGCAGTCACAGCACTGTAAGTGTGAGTTACAAAAGGCCAATTTGTAATCAAATGGTCACTGGTTTGACCTGCAATAAATGCTGCAGGGGTTGTCCTTAAGCTCTTGTGACAACTAATCTACACACATAAGCATCTGGTATAATGACTGGGTCTGAGAAGGCATATGAACACAATACATACTGCTTCTTTCATGTTTTAACAATCAGAAAACACCTGTCAATAGACTTTAAAGAGGATTTAAGGACTTCGGAACATTTACTTGTGGGCAGGAAAGCTGATTACTCATAGAAACTGTTCATTATTATTGACAGATGACATATAGTGTGTTAAGACAGTAGGACTCTACCTTTCACATATATTTATGAATATTTCAATATTTTCAAGTCTTATATTTGTCACATTTCGGTTCTGTTTAACACATACTGTTTCACCACAAAACTACATCTCCCAGCAAACTCAAAGAACCATTTCCAGCTTGACTACCCACTCACTTCCAATCCCAACCCACTAGAATCTAGATCTGATGCACTGGACATTTTTTTCCCGTATCCTTTTTTTATTTTTTAATTTTCAACAATGATTCATTTATTGTGACCTCACCAAAACATCTGAACAAGAAGAGAACAATGTCTCTGGGAGGACATCAACTCAGATGATTTGTTCCATCTGAAAAAAGGTCATGACAGTGTGAGAGCCAGCCACATTATGTGAATCGCAACCTGTTACAAGTTATACCATATTATCCTTAAAACATACACTCTTTCCGCTCTCATATCAAAAAGAACAAACAAAACCTAAGATCATTTGTATCAAACTCAATATTTTTAAAAAAAAAGGAACTGTACAAAAATGTTGACATAGATCCTCATATTTCAAAAAATATTTCAATACAAAGTTAAACACATGTCACTTGTGTGAAAAAATGCAGACTGCAAAACAATCATTTCCAAAAAAAAAAAAGAGGGATAACCCTAACCCATTTAACACCACGGTTCATTGTTCATTGCCTGGTTTGACCCTCTCTCAACTGATAAACAGTGATTTTTCCTTTATTTGGAACTCTTTCTAGTTAAAAAAACACAGACCATGAAGTGACTTTAAAACATCACTAAGTCAAATCATAACTGTTTTTCATATTCCAAATTATTGTTGTAGGTATATGTCATCGGGGATCTGATAGGCTACTGGAACAGATAAGCAACCCAATCAAATTATAACAAGTTTTTACTAAATATCTCAAGTTGTCCATTACAAGTCTGTGAAGCATCAAAGATACTTTGTTATTCTGAGAGTGAAATGTGATCATTTCAGTCCTTTAAAGAATACAAAGAGCCATGTATCCAGAGCATGAAACTTGTCCTTTATCTCAGCTCTGTTTTGGACGCTTTGTCTGTGGGCTGTCCGATGTTGTGTCAGCTGCTTTCTTAGGTGCTTTTTTTCTTGAGTCTCTTTCATCTGCTTCATAGAGAGCATTCCTGACAAACCGTGCAGCAGCTCCCTTATCCAGACGAGCAGCTTTCCTCTTGTCTGTGATCTCTTTCACTCGGTTCATGTAAGTCCTTATCCGCTCCTGGGGGAGAGAGAACAGGTAGCCTGGGTTACAACGAGACTCCTTAACATAAAGATGAAAACAATAAAGACAATTACAAAGAGCATATGTACCAACTCCTGTTTTATTCCATGTTCTCTTGGGTTTACTCCTTGTGTTACCAAGTACACTGAAGAAAGAAAAAACAAAATCCAAGCTTAAGAAAGTTGTTTTGGCATTTACAAAACACAGAAATGCTTTGATATTGTCTGATTATACATATGGAAAACTATGAGATCGTTAGGAAAGAGAGAGGTAAAGGTCAACAAGGAAACACAATTAATCACAGTATTGTGAAAAAAAAATCCTAGCTCAACCAAATCAATTTTTTGAGGTTTAGCATGATAAAGGACTAAACTGACAAGTCTCTTACCATTACTAGTGCATTAACATGAGTGCATAAGGCTTTCTCTGGACTCCTATCAAACGCATAATGATTTCAAGATCTCTAGTCTGGCAACCTCTAACATGCCAAGACAACTGTGCTATATGATAGACAACTACTCAAAAAAAAAAAAAAAGTATAAAGTACTTACTCCAGAACAATGAATTCATAGTGTAGGCTGACATCAGATCAAGCTTGGCTTGATCCAAAGGGTCCAGCTGTAAATAAACAGATTTAATTACAAAAAAATCCATTAACTGCAAAGAATGAATGTTACAGTCATTTTTGGTGCAGCAGCATTATGCCCCATGCAACAGGTCAAGACCCTGCTCTCGTGAACTCACATTGTGTCCTGTTAAACCTAAATAAATAACATGAAGGTATTGTTTACCTTTTGCAGCAGCTCGCTCCTGGGCATCGCCATGAGCTTCTCTAACATGGTTTGAACAGCTGTGACTGAAGAATTGAAACCTGTGAGCTGCTCGTCAATTTCCTGTGGGTAGTCATCCGTCCTGGTGTCTCCTTCCATTTCTTACTGTGAAAACATTGTCATACACAGTAAAAAAAAACAACAACTCAGCACTCTCATAAAGAAGTGCAAATATCAAAAAGCTCCCACTCGTATGTGTAAATAGCATGGACTGTATGGACTGTGCCAGACAGGTAGTGGAGTAGATAGCACTCACCGCTGTTAGCAAACTATCAGAAGCACCCTGATATAAACCGAGATAGTCTTTAAATCTGTTAAAAAATAATTGAACCAATTGCAATATTAAATTAAGTAAATTATTGTTCACCTGTAACTGACTTAGTTGTGTGTGACAGCGATTTTTGGTCAATTCTGCTCTTCTTCCAGCATCCGCACGTTTCTGCGGACAGGAAATGACGTCACAAGTTGTACTTCTTCTTCGTATGGATTTGTCGCTGCTGCACTCTACTGCCGTCTGCTGTTACAACAAGTTAGTCCCATTCTGTATACAGTCAATGGTTAATCACAGTGTTTTTTAGTGCGTTTAAATTTAACCGCTTAGAATTTATCAATGGAAGCGCATTTCTGCCATTTTAATGAATAATAGGAAAATTCTGAAAAAAATAGAAAACGCTAAAATCCCTGTTTTAGGTTAATATCAGATTTCAGATGCGTAAAGATGTTGAAATTGAGCAGAGCCTACTCCACTGCAGACTGCTAGACAGGTAGCTTACAATAATCTATTCAGAATATAATGGTGAAGTTACTAGTGACATGTTTGTTATGTATCCACATATCACGCTGTTATTCGAAATTTTATGTACAAATTTGAATGGTCGATAAGTACCTCAGAAAATGAATTAATAATGTCATTTACTCTGCTCACACTCATCTTTCTGGCACAAATGTCTTTGTGTTTTGATTGCTGACAATAGACTAGTTGTAATTTTACCCGTGATTTTCTACGTTTTTATGTAGACCTATGTGTCTGAAATAAAGTATAAAATGAAGCAGAGGATCTCATAAAAAAAAGTATATCTGACTCCTATTCTTCCAGAAAATATGATAAAATAGTTTTACTGACTTCGCATATCGTCATTAGACCACATGTTAATAGTACGAGGTTGTATTCATCTTAGTTGTTCAGAGATAGAGAATTAGCGACGAGCTTTACTTTCTAATACAAGCCGCATCAAAAATACTCACGGAATTTTCGATGTATTTTCCTGTATTTTTGCTTCGTTTTTTTCCTCATGTATTTCACTACAATGTTGCTAAGGCTGTGTGAGAAAGTTAGGTTTTTGATGTGAGTCAATCAGTGAAACGAGTGTTTCTCCGTGGGGAAACAACTGCGGTCAGCAGCGAGTCTTGTCTTTCTTTAGGGCTGTTCACGTTTCTATGGAAACCCCTAAGCGTCAGTGCGGCTCAGAGAAGCTGAGTAAAAGTACTTGAATGTCAGACATCGGTTTGAATACGTTCAGTGCCTCGACCACTGGAGACATTCAGAGAAATCAGCTGTAAGGACATTACAGTCATGGACAACTGTGATTTGGAGAAGCTGTCTGTGTCCGTGGGGAAGCTCCAACCATCTTTCAGAGCAGAGGTTACTGAGTACAGGCTGACAGTTGAGAGCCATGTCAGCAAAGTGACTCTGGACCTGCTCACCAGTGATTGCGGGGCTTCATACACTATTGTAAGTTTTTCCTCCTAAATCTAGATCTTTTCAGGGTTATGACTCAACATGTCAAGTAATAACCATCCAATTTTTACTTATACTGGGTTTCAGCGTTTTGGTGATGGTTCTCGCGTCGTTAAACTGAGTGAAGGGTCAAATAAAGTAGAAATCGAAGTGGTGGCTGAAGATGGTACCACCAAGAAATACTTTGTGGAAATCATCAGGCTGTCTGCAAAGATCGCACAACTCAGTGATCTGGCCTTGGAAGGTGATATTGTACTGCAGCCTGATTTTTCTACAAAGATCTACGACTACACCAGTGAGTACAAAGTCATCACACACACACACACAAAAAAAAAAAAATTATATAGCATGTCATATAGCCAGACTAAGTTGGTTTTATGCATTTATCAAAACGTGCATTGTGTAGATGTTTTATTTTTAACCCTCTGATGCATGAATTATGAAAGTCAGTGTCAGGATTTTTCCCTTGAGTGTTTTCTTTGTCTTAAGGCAAGAATTTTTTTTTTTTTTTTTAACATTTTTATCAAATATGTGTAACTGAGCATTGAACATAAAACAGTGTGAACTTAATGTAAATATGACTTTTTTTGTTTGACTTCTTTTCTTTTCTTTTTTTGAGATAATTTCATGAATAGTCTTTTTTTTTGATGCTTTGCAAAATATATTAACTCTCTTTCATCCATTTTAACACTGAATAATTAATGGTTCATAAGATTTTTCACCCTCAAATGTTTGTCTATAACATTTTTCAATATGTACATATATGTTTGGAAAAAAAAAATTAAAACATTTTTTCAGGCCCTAACAAGAATAAACATATTCTGACACAGGCTAATATGAATTTCCACCACATGAACCATTGAATTTAGGAGTAAATAACTTTTTAATAGGTGTCCACTGTAGTGACCACTATGCACCACAGGGTTAATTAGAGCATATGGTTTAATATAGTTTTGTGTTGTTTTTTCCCCTATGCTTTCTTGATTCCTATTCATTGCTGTGCACATTTTTTGCAGGTAATGTTCCATTTTACTGTACTGCAGTAACTTTGCTCACCAAGGTGCCTGACAAAAATATAAAAGTTGCAGTGAATGGAGAAAACCGCTCTCAGCCAGTGCCTTTGAATGTTGGAGACACAGTGGTTGAAATCTCAGTCTGTTCAGCAGATGGCAGTAATTCACAGGTACAGAGAGAAAGTGTGTGGTGGACTCCCTCATAGACATACGCTTTGTACATTTAGTCATCACAATAAATTATTTTACAACACGTAAGCTATCAGTCCACCTAGTCTTAACCCAATTGCTAAAGAAAATTTGCTTAAAAACATTTTATATTAAGTTTCATCATTATTTTTGGCTTGTGCTTCAATTTTTACATGTGCACATACTTGTGTTGTAAGTCAGAGAAGAGATTTCATGTATTACTTTATAACTCTGTGCATCACTAGTTAAATTTCCTCAAAGCTACTGAACCCAATGCCTCATAACATTTCTAGGTGTACACAGTGCTGTTGATTAGAGAGCTGATTCCCTTGGCTGTGACCTTCAATAATGAGAAAGAGCAGCTGGACTATGAATGCCCAGTTTCTCTAACTGCTTTTTATCGGCCTGTATCCATCAAAAACAGGTAACTCTAACGCTTAAAAATATTAGCAGTTGTACCTATAGATTACTTACAATAGATTCCAGTTGTATCATATTCCTGGTCATGTTTATTTTGTTCTTAAGCAAGTTTCATGGGTCATGAAGTTGCAAAATTTAAAACAACAAAATTAGTTGCAAAATTTCAGCTAACCATTTCTTATACCTTTTTGAAATTTGATCGTAAGAAGTTTAACATTTTGAACTTTGCATTTATCTACTTATTCCAAAATTCATTTATTATGTGTCTTCTCATTATCATATGTTCGGCACTTTGTTGTCTTAGGTTACCTGAATTGATCATAGCTCCTTCTCTTAATTTGCAGCGACCCAACGCACATCTTTTCGAGGCCTTATATCGAGATGCTGGCCCGTCGATCAAAAGTTGACCCGCTCACTGCTTGTCCCCTCGGAGAAGGCTGGAAGGTTGCTGAGCTGGACCTTGATAAGAAGATGTCAGCTGCTCTGGTCAAGTGCTTCTTTGCTTACAGAGGTGAAGCTTGGGATCCTCCTCAGATTGGTGCATGTAAATCAAAGCTACGACTCAGGCAAAGCTTGTGTTGGTAGAGCTAAAGGTCAATCAATAGAGTATACGGGTCAATCTTACTAAAAAGAAATGGCTTTCTTATTCCTCCACAAAGATGATGAATGTCTTCTGACAAAATAATAAGAATGGAGCTAAAGCCATTATGCCTCCTGTCTATAACTCTATAGTACAGTACATCCTGACACAATTAATCAGCACTCAAAGTAAAAATTTCTCTTTCTCCACAACTAGTATATTTTATTTAAAGTGATGTATTTCTGCCTCCAGATCAACTGTCCCTAGTAGGATTACTCTCTGCCTCACCTCTCTCAGCAGTCCTGATTACACTGCCTTTACTATCATGTGACATGATGATACTGTAGACAACTATTATGTGGCTGTAATGAGAGGGATAGTATTACTTAACTAAGGCTTCAAGTATCTCGCTGCTGGGTGAGTTTTCTGTCTCTTCTCAGCTGTTATATTGAATTACATTTGCCTGATCTCAGTTGGCCAAGAGTACTTTTCTGTTCAGTGAAAAGATGACTACACTGTTCCACTATTCATCAAGAGTAATTTCCTCTCCTTAAAACATAGGATGTGACTGTGTGATGAAACTGACTGAGCTGGGGTCACACTGCCTGGATTGTCCTCACAGACCGACAGGGGACCTGGATGCAAAGGTCAGTGTTAAAGATTTAAGAGTGTCCTGCTTTGCCAGAATCGACCTTGACTCTGCTCATCCTTTATTCACATCACAGTGGCAAAATGCCTGTCCAGTTCATGTGGTGAAAGTGTGCAATGTTTGTGTATGTGAGTTGGTAAAACAGTAAAGTGTATGAGTGTGAGCAATTGGCTTTTATCACACATTGATAAAAATAAATAAATAGATAAATAATTTTGTGTGTGTGTGTGTGGAGGGGGGGGGGTTAAAAATCTTTTACCATAAACTTTCACTGGTGAAATCTAATATTTCTCCCCTGTGTGATTGTTCTTTTTCAGGATGTCACGGATACAAGTTGGTATAAGCAGCACTTTGCATCAGCCAGTTGTTTAGAGATAGAGACAAAACATTCCTTAGAGGTAATACATTTATTTAACTGAGCATGTTAGGTTGTGAATCTGAAGTTTAATTCTATTATATAAACACTATCTTTTTTTGTCTCTTCCTCTTATATGTATTAAGCCACAGATACACACACTGTGCCTTTTATTACATATTCAAATCTCATATGAGGATAGCTTTAGTGCCATGTAATACAATTAGATTATATTTGCTTTAAGCTTGTCCTGTGCCTTTTCCAACAAATGTTTATTTGGTTTGTTTGTTTTCATTTAAAGTTGCGCAAATGGGAGGAAAGACTGCAAATGACAGCTGGGGAAGACAATGTAGAGAAGTTGTGTGCCTTAGCCCAAGATCACATGAAACTCTACTGGCAGAACCTTCCAAAACCAGGTGAATAGCTCTTCCCAAACCAAGAGCAGGGCACCAGAAAAGGAGAAGAAAAGAGCATATAGATTGAAGTTAACTGGCAGCCAGCACATATTGCACCTCTATACTTAAAAAAATTCATCATGCATAGTATGTTGAAATTTAGAACATTGTGAAAGAGTAGGTACTACGATGGGAGCGATGAGCACGGCAGCTTGGCTCCAGTCATTCAAAAATACATGAAAATGGGCGCCTTTGCGGTCTCCTCTGGGGCAACTTCCTCTAACTGACATACCAGTTACTCATGTTACCGCCTATCCCTCCTCAGCTACTTGTGCCCTGCTAATTGTTTGATGACTCTAAGAGGTGACACGTGAGACTGCTCCCAGAAGACTGAATGAAAGTCATTGAAACCGAACCAAACTTTAACACTAGAGAGAACTAGAGAGACAAGAATTGATTCTGCTGAGGTACAATTGACCTGAAGGAAATAATGGGATATTGTGAGAGTTAATAGCTTCAAATGAGTTCTTTGAATTGTTATGTGAAATTACTTTACTCAAAAAAACTTTTCTGTGACAGATAAAGGGCAGCCCCACCAAAGGAAGCTGCACTCTATGAATATTTCATGCAAAGATCACATACAATCATTTGTAACTGTGAGAGAGGAAGAGTTAAACTGGAGCAGCTTTTACTCTCATTAAGCAGTTAACTGTCATGGGTTTGTTCTTATTGAATCAGAATTTTTTTTTTCAACCAGTAGTGGGATACTTTCAAAGTACAAAGAAATGTGAGAGCTGTTGAGGCTGTTTTTCTGATTTCCTCTGATGATGAAACTGGCTTTTAAGTTTCCAGTAATATTAGGCAGACAGTCATGGGAGGCCTACTGTCAGTAAAGGCTTTGTTTTTAAGCACAGATACATCTTACCCGGTTGTTTCCGATTGAAAGGCAGATTTCTTTGTCATGTTTTTTTGTTTCAGCTCTGAACTATTTGCATCCTCCACAAAAATGTAAAGATATATCTTGTTGTTTATCACCACACCATTTATTTTTCTCCTCCCACAGGAGATATTTTGCAGTATGAAGACGGTCAGTCTCCTTTGCACAGCCTGGAGCAAGCTGCGGTTCACTATGCATCTGCTATCAGACTCAGCTCCAAAGATCCAAGACTCCACTTTCTCCTGGGTGTTGTTCTGGAGGAGCAGCACCGTGCCAAGGCCATGTATGGCCTCCAGAAGAAGGTTGTGGCAGGAAATTTGCTTTGGAAATATAGGCACTTTCAGCATGTTTGATTGAAGGCCCCTTTATTATTTTGCTTTAATTCTTTCATCACTAAATCCGGTATGGTTGCTAAATGTAGCCTTAAAGGATCCTGATTAATTAAAAAATGATTAAGTATCATTTCTCTAAGCTACTACTTTTCATATCTGTGATAAATTCAGAGAGCATTTGAGGAAACATTATCAATATGTGATAGATGGACCATGGCCATCATCATATGAACAGTTTTCTTTTGATAGTTGTTAAGTTTATCATTGTCAAAACACAATGAGCATTGAGTTGTGGAAGCTACCTTTAATTTGGTCTTTTCATTCTTCCAACTCCAGGCCGAGAGCAGCAGGGATGAACTAAGCAACGCCAAATCGACAGCACGTCAGGACGACATCCTTGCCGTCTGCAAGCTCCATGGTTTCCTGGGCACACCCACAGTCCAGAACCAGCTGCAGGCTTTGGACAAAGAGTACCAGCAGCTCAGAGAGCAGGGGCAGTCCAGCAAAGCAGACTATGTCCAGACACTCTACATCTGGCTCTCAAAGAAAACTGGAAAAGTATGTTTTAGTTTCTTAACTTCAGACAAACGAGAGAGAGAGAGAGAGAGAGAGAGAGAGAGAGAGAGAGAGAGAGAGAGAGAGAGAGAGAGAGAGAGAGAGAGAGCAAAAGTTCATCTTTACCAAATTGGTCGCATGATAAACTGTGAGCTTATGTATTTTCAAAGTTCAAACATAAGTGAGCATTAAATAGTGGTGGTAAAAAGAATGAAAAGCTGGTATAGAAAGCAGGTCCTGTGATCATGTTTTCTGTTTGCAGATGCTCTACCTAATGTCTCCCAACAAGAGACTCACTGTATGCCTAACCATGATGTAGAGCTCTCACTCTTTTTTTAATGGTTCTCCTGCCTCAAGTCTTCACAGTCTTATAAAGACTGCTTCTCTTTGCTCTGCACTCTTCTTTATCAAAGGGTCAAACCAGAACTAATTAGTCCATTTCAATCATTTAGCAAATAGGGAGAATTTTTTACCCACCCTTGTCATTTCATTTTAGCTATCAAAAGCTCAGTGACGTCTTTTGTGATAAAATGCCAAAATTGTCACGGGGATAAAATTTAGGATACCCTAAGTTCAAGAAAAAAACGTTCATTGTATGCCGATCATATCATGTGTTATCATTTTGCCAATTTTGATCAGTGTTAAAAAAAAGTCTTTCTACTTTCTCCTAATTCATTCCCATCTTGTTGAAGGATAGCAGTGCAGCACTGCGAGATGAAGAAAGCTGTGTGCACCACGCCCTGAAGAAGTACCTGGATGCTTGGTCTCTGAACCCTGACTGCTGGGAGTATAACCTTCATGTAGGGAGGCTACTGCTGTTACAAGGGAGGAGCAGGGAGGCTCTGCAGCACCTGCAGAGCGGCCTTGCACTGCGCCCCCTGCATCCTGCTCTTAGGTCAGGTTATGTATGTACTGTTGTTCATGTAAGGGAATATAATGAAACTAAGTTAAAGAAAGAATCAGCACACTTCAGAAAATGTTATCAGAGGGCCCTGTCAGGTAATTTTTTGAACATTACTTCAGAAGAAAAGCTAAGAACTGAAACTTAACCTTTTTTTTACTTTAAGCTCCTATTACAAAAACTTTTTTTCCCTATTTAAACCTGCTCTTTACAAGTTCAACATGGCTATTACCCATTCATGAAAGCATGTCATTTTAACAGTGAGGAACTGAATGAAGCAGGGATAGTGAAATAACAGATGAAATAAGTCCTTTAAGGATTTATTGTGTCTTCATTATTTTCATCTCTCCAGATTCTTCACAGGTTTGGCTCTGCTGCAGCAGGAACAGAAAGCCTCTGAGGACACGGAGAAGGAGGCCGCTCTGTTCTTACAGCAGGGACTGGAGCACTTTGTCAGCCAGCGCTGCAGCAAGAGGTGTGTGTATATGCCTGTGTGTGTTTGTGTGTGTGTGTGTGTGTGTGTGTGTGTGTGTGTGTGTGGAGGTGGAGGTGGATGCATTTACCTAGACTCAGAGAGACTGTGTAGGCATGACAGAATCAGAAATGTAAGCAGGATGTTTTCTTCAACAGGATAGATGATGAATACGGATACTCTCTGACATACCAAATGCTGTGTCATGCAAAATTGAGTCAGAAGACAAGAGCCGTTTACTTGTCTCATGCATCTTGATCATAACTGCTGGTTTTTCTTGAGTCATGTTATCTGTCACAGCTGTGTGGAACAGGATCCTTCAGAGCCTCTATCCAGCCTCAGCACACAGTTTCTGCGAGGCCTTCTCACTCTTGGTCACCTGCAGCAGAAAAACATGTTAACTGACAAGACTATGAGCGCAGACCTGGTCTATCACATGTAAGTTTGTTTAAATTAAAACTTGGAAGAGTTTTCCTTATCGATGATGTAACCAATTCATTAGTACTTTTGAAATATCTTCCAAGTAGCTGTCGAACTCATCTGAATGTGTGATTCAAAGATAAAGTCTCAATATTCACACCAGTGTGACCCAGTTGAAGTCTCCCTGTGTCTTCTTGTGTCTGTGCTGGAATGCTTCAGCGTCGCACTGCTGGCTGCCCAGAGTGTGAGTCAGTGTGTGTGTCGTGGCGAGGCAAGCGGGCAGTTGGAGTGGGTGCTCCTGGACTCTCATTTTGCCCTGCTGCAGAGGCTAATCCAGCAGAGCGAGGGCCAAGACAGAGCTGGCATCCAGAAGCAATCCTTAGTGGCAAAAAGATGCCAGGCCCTCACTGCTCTCATACGTCTCACTTCCATCACCCCCTGCCAGGAGCTCCTGGCCATGCAGGAGAAGGTAAAACAGAATTGTTACACTTAGTAGTCACTCTTTTGCAAAGCTGATGGTGCCACAAAACTCAACCAGAGTTTAAGTCTGCCTCTTTTTATGTTCTGCAAAGGCATGCCAGCTAGCAGTGGTCACCACACCGCGGGACAGCCACGCCTTATGTCTCTTAGGTCTTGCACAGCTGGCTCAGTATGACAGCAACCCAAATGCCGACAGATCCAAAGAAGCTCTAACTGATGCCTGCCTCAGCTTCCAGGCCAGCATTGAACTAGAACACAAGACTCAGTGTGGGGAGGCACCTGAACAGCTCAATAGTGAGTCTTTTTTTTAAAGCACTCTGTGTTAAATAGGGTGACCAAACATTATTTTTTACCTGAACATGTCCTCCTTTTTGGTGGTAAAATTATGTTTGGGGGAATTTTCCAGCACTCTTAGACAAAAAATGTTGAAGTGGCACTGCACTACCATAGACAAACTGCAGATATACCTTAGTACCCCTCTTTTTGTTGTGATTGTGACCGGTGGGAGGCACCGTATAATGCCTGCAAAGTTGGCACCTTTGTATCAGCCGAAAATTTAAATGCCTCAAAATCTAAATGAAACTAAGATTTTTTATTATTTAAATTTTAAAATTGTAACAATCCTCTGTTTAATCAGAACAAAAGTGGTGGCAGGACCGTCAAGAAGCTAAAACCCAGAGAGCTGACAAGCAATCCATCACCCAAGCAACAGGAGCGAAGGGGCCTTCTGACGCCAATATGGCAAAGAGTGCAGCAAAGGGGGGAATGGGAAGGCCGGGTCCAGGCCGGGCAGCAGTAGCTGTAACCAAAGCTCCTGCTCCAGCACCCCAAGCTCCTAACAGAGGAGGGAAAGCTGCTCGGCCTCCAGCAAAAGCCCAAGCTGCCAGGTGATTCTTCCTGCCAACCTTGAACAAGCCAACCTGTTCTGTGGTTGTCACTGTAGGTCAACAATTTGAGATCTAAGCTGAAATGTGGACATGATAATTGCGTCATGTCTGTATGTCTAAAATATAAACACTGATAACATGGGGATTTTATGCCATGCTATGGGTACCAGCACTCATCAATGAAAAGCAGTCTCCTGTCTGATTTGTGATGATTCCTCAGCTGTTGCATTTTACCCTCTCTCCTGTAGGGGGAGACCTGGAGCCAAACCAGATAGAGCAACTAAACCTTCCACCAATTGTACTGAACCCCAGATCTCCACCAGCAAGTCTACACAGGACCCTTCCCCTGGTGCTGTGGTGACTGCAGAGGGTAAAGCATGATGAAAACATTCAGAGTGACATACAGAATGAGGAGAAGAACTCTGTCCTCACAGATTTTCACAAGTTATACTTAACAACTCTACTTTTTTATTATAGTTGTTCTGTTGTTCTGCAAGTGAAGGAATGAAAAAGATACATTACGTGTGACAATTTGACAACGGTTACCGTTTTAACTTAAAGTTTTAACTTATGCTACAGCTCCTGGCACCAATTTCTGGCAACTTTCATTATTTTTTTTCTCTTTGCAGGAGCATGATTAATATTAAGTATGACTTCAGCTAGTAGTGAACACAAATCTAGTTTCATGTCACAGAACAAGTGTGTAACTAAAGGCCAGATGTTAGCACAGTACAAAATAATATTTTGTTTCAGAAACTGGGGGTGCGAACGCAGTGAGTGGGTCCAGTCCAGTAAACCGTAGGTCTCACATTTCTCGGCTTGGCCTGGCCCGTGCCCTATCAAGATCTTCAGATACCCATGAGCAGGCAAAGCAGCACTACCAGGAGGTCATCTCCATGGCACCAGAGGTCAGTGTTTTTTTTTTTTTTTTTATAGATTTCAGGTTTACTTTTCAGACCATTATTTGTTGGCGAAATAAATATTTGACAAAGTATGAGATGTTTCATTTACCGTTTAGGTCCATGATGCCTACACTGAGCTTGTCCAGCTGCTGGAACCATCCGACCCTCAGGCTGCAGTGGAGGTTTACAGCAGGTTCCCTCTGAAGCCAGTGGCTGAGCAAAGCTTCGATGACGCCTTCATCACGGGAGAGATTGTTCGCATGCTAATGTCACTGGAGCAGTTCGACCACCCACAGCTGGGGCCAAGCCTTGTGGCATACGGCAAAGTCATGGGCCTAAGTGATTACTTTTCCTGCTCTTTTAAATACTTAAGACATACAAATCTTCAAAAATGTAAAACCTTGAGTTGTTTTTAGTTGTATAGGTATATATATATATATATATATATATATATATATGTGTGTGTGTGTGTGTGTGTGTGTGTGTGAGTGTGTGTATTAAACTGATGGCTCAAGGATGTTTAGCATTTCTGTGATATGTGATCAAAGCTGTATTTATGTCTAATCTGTGGCTGTGTTTGTAGGTTGTATAGAGAAATACATTGACATCTTGGATGAAAAGGGCCTCACAAAGCTGCTGAAGAGTGTGTATGCAAAAATCCATGATCGACAGGAGGACGATGAAGAGCTGCAGGACTTCTTCAGGTTCAAATGCTGGATATGAAATAGTTGTAATCCTCTTTCAAATACATGTATTTATCTAAATCCCAGGGTGATTACGAGTTTGTTTACTGTTTACCAAAAACATAAAGCTTTGCTCTTTAATTGATGACTCATTGTACGTTCATGGATCCACAAACCTTGAATTCTCACAGACCTAATGTTAATTCTTGATGAAAAGAAAGCAGAAAATGTTCATTTTTTCCTCAAAAGGCACATTTAATTGAAAAGAAAAGCAGTACTCAATCCAAAGGACATATCAAAAGTCATTATAGACACAACCAAAGCTCACCTGAAGAACAACAAAGGAAATGTGTTTCAATCAGCAAGAAAAACTCCACCCCTCGTTTAATATTCACAAAAAGAGGTGGTATGACTCATTTCTTCGTGTTTGTATGGTGTTGTAGGGTCTTTCTTTTCATCACGCTACCATTTTCTTGGCTCAGCCAAGCTTCAGATATTAACCAGGGTCAAAATTTACAGATACCATTTAACATAACTGCAACGACAGACTTCATCATTTATTTGACATAAGTGGATTTCAATTAAAATACATCCAAGGATAAGTATCAAATATACAAAAGTTCGACAGACAGCTGCCAAAACTCACATGGGTAAGTTGTCTCATGTTTGAATAAAGACACCCCAGCACCACAAAAGGGCAGTGACTTATACACTATTGATGCATCTTTACAAATGTGACTCATGTGGCTGCACAGATCCATGTTGTCAGTCTTTGTTGTGGTCTACTTTCTCACACCACATTGAGTTTTGTGACAATGAGGACTCGGACAGACTGATCAAAGCCAGAACACACACACAGGCCCTGCTTGTCAGGGCTCCAGTCCAGGCTGGCAATTGGCTGAGTAGACACAGTGACATTCTGCAAGAGGTTGACGGAGCCAGCTACGCCCACGTCTGCGCCGTCAGAGTCCTTTTTGCTTCTTTGAGCGGGATACTCGCTGAAAATAGTTTGGAATACAGACACATTACTACAAAAGTATACAGTTTACTAAACAGCCATTGTAATGGGTACATGTGTGCTGTCTCTTAAAACTGGACAAAAATGGTTTTACATTAGATCAGAATTACTTACTATTTCCATAGATGGAGGTTGCCTGCCCCCCCTGCAGTCATAAAGATGTCTCTGTTTTGGGGCAAATGCTTCACCTGCCAGATGGTCGATTTGTGGGCCTGAAAAAAAAATTAAAACTAAAAAAGGGATAATTTGTTTCTCAGAACAATCAATTTTATCATGTTAATCCTTTGTATTTTTTTTTAAAGATCTATTAAAATACTGATTTTTCTTTTGTATAATAGTAACATACAAACTGTTAACTGTTAGGGAATTTCTTTTTTTCCTTCGTCTCCTGGTGAAACTGTATTGTTAAAAAAACAAGGCTTGTCTTTACACATGAAGAACATGAGATCTTTTAAATGGCAAAGTTTTATTTTCAGAAAGGATGTGTCAAAGCAATGCTTAAATCAACATAAATTTTAGCTAATAAAAGATGTAAAAAGCAAAATAAAATATCTGTCAACCAAAATAGTCAAGTGCATTCAGAATCCACAAGCCAGAGCTCGCTCACACACTGATCACGATTGCATATTTTCATCTGCAGATTTGACATGTTTACCATGTCTTCAAAAAGAAACAAAGTGCACAGATTTGTGTCCGGATCCATCTGTATGTTTTTTTTTAATCTTATATAATATTTGGTGGGGACTTACAACTCAAATTGGAAGACACAGATGTGCCACCGGATGATTACTCAGAAACACGTGAAAAATATTTGGGAAAACTGAAGCTTCTGATTATTAAGACCAGCCAGCACTCATCAAGCCTGCCTCAACACAGATTTAAGTATGTTTTTTTAGGTTTTCTCAACAAATAGACATGCCTCACTCTCCTCATACGCCCACTGTAATCTTTGGCTGGTGTCACAAAACCACAGAAAATATTAGACAAACACAACCCCAAAAACTTCAAGCTGTGAAAATGGTCAGAAAAAAGTGCGACCCCATTTCCTTTTCTACCACTCTAATGTAAGGATAACAATAACAATAATAACCTTCTGACATTTTCTTCGTACATGGGAGCCAAATACACATCTGGCTTTTATATCGCCCATGTCAATTACCTTTTCGGAAACAGAGGCGAAGCCCTTGGTGGGGTGCTGGGTTCTCATGTCAAAAACATGGAATTTTCCCTCCAGTGAGGTGGCTACCAGTTTGTTCATGTTGATGTCTTTCCTGTCAAACTCCACTGCGCATACCTGGCCATGATGTCAGAAAAAAAATAACAGTCACTCCCAGAAACTTTCAAATGGCATGGTTTCACATACACTGTTTCCCATATTGTAGAGGGTGTTGAAATGGTCAAAATGACCCCAGGCTGGTTTGGCTACATTCAAATGGTGATGAATAATAAAAGCTGTGATCAGCTGTGATGTGTGAGGAGGTTATGTAAAGTCTAAATGGTGCTTAGGTGTCATTTTTTGGTCTCCAACATTGCTGTTTTTGTCTACGTCTGGAGTGTGTTCTACGTATGAGCTTTACTTTTTGTTTTTTAAGGTTGATTGCATTAGGTCTCTGTCAGTTTGAGCTCCCGTTTCCTTCAGAAGTGACTGATAAGTTGTTAATGTGGTGTCCCACTGGCTACATGAAACAAAAATCAACAAATTAAAAAAAAAAAGAAAAAAAAAGAAAGAAAGAAACACATGATAAAGCCACAGAAGCAGTTGAAACCACTTTTTGGAACACATGCATGACCATAAAAAGCGCCAAGCTCACCCCATTTTTAATGTTGGTTTCCCACCGTAAGGACATATTCCGCAAGTCAAAGAGTTTAATGTCTCCGTTGTCATAGCCAGCACACACACAGCGGTCCTGATCATTGAAGGCATGGCCTTATAGAAGAGAGAAAATTATAAAAGTTTATAATCCACGATAAAGCAACACTGTCAGAGTTGTGTTTCCACTGTGGATGAAGGCAGAATGTGCTCACATTACAAAGATGTATATTTGTAAGAAGGTGTACACTGTACTACTACTATTTCTAGAGAAGCCACTGCAACATTGAGAAGCTTAAAATTCTGTTTTTTACACACCAAATGCAACAGTCCAGCAGTCTCTCTTGGTTTCTCCTTCCACTGGCTCCATGTTGGCTACAGGTGAATCCTTCTGTCGTGGATCCCATACCTTTACTGTCCCTGACACACCAGCAAGCTAAATCATTATTACTGCAAGCAATCATTTTGAAAAGTTTTTGTTGTTGTTATTGGGTTTTATTATTCAGAAATGCTTTAATGTGTGTACCATCTCTGCTTCCAGTGACAATCTCAGGTGCGCCATCACCAATCCCCAGGCCACCAACTCCATCAATGCTGTTCACAATTTCTTTATGAGCCCTTACAGAGTACACTGGCACTTCAGGCATCTCCAGGTTCCTGCGAAATAAACCCATCAAACCAGAGTCAGTGTGTGCTTATATGAATTCAGTCAAATGGTAGTTGTACTTTTCAAAGTAGTATACTTAAGGCAGATGTGGTTATTTGAGATCAAAGCCTTAGCATTTACTTTCATACATGGCAACACTCAAGAAGGGATCTAACTTTGGATGTTGATTACATACCATATATTGAGATTTCCTTCAAAATCCCCTGTTGCTATGTGTCTTTGTTGAAGGGAAGTGGCCCCAAATGTCCCACACTTAATGGGTTTGGGTTTCTCAACCTGACATAGGACAGAAAGAGACAATGCAACAAGTAGTTTATAGTACATGTGTAAAAGGAGTTTGTGATGAGTTGAAAGACGTTATCACTTATTTGAAATACATTTTAAATGTTTGTCATGATTTACTATCGTAGATGATCCTGATATAACAGACAATTGACCGTTGTTAGTCCAGGTCTTTAGAGTCATAATTGAACCCTGTGGTGCATAGTGGTCACTACAGTGGACACCTATTTAAAACTTATTCACTCCAAAATTCAATGGTTCATGTGGTGGAAATTCATATTAGCCTGTGTCAGGATATTTTTATTCTTCTTAGGGCCTGAAAAAATGTTTTCAATTCTTTTTCCAAATACATATAGTATTTTTTTTTTAAAAGTTATAGACAAAAATTTGAGGGTAAAACAGCGTAATCACTATAAATTATTCAGTGTTAAAATTGATGAAAGAGAGTTAAAATGTTTCGCAAAGCATTAAAAAAATTACCAAAAAAGAAAATAATTCAAACAAAAAAATAAGTCATATTTACATTAAGTTCACACTGTTTCACGTTGAATGCTCAGTTAAAAATATTTGAAAAAAAAAAAAGGAAAACTTTTTTTCATGTTTTAAGACAAATAAAAACATTTAAGGGAAAAATCCTGACACTGACTTTAATAATTAATGCATCAGAGGGTTAAAGTATTTGAAGCGTAGAGTCTATTAACTGTAACAGTTTGGGTCCTAGTGGGGATGTTTATGAGTTCTTCGTTGGGGACATGTTTAAGTTATATACACATCATTGTAAGTACACAACGGTTCTGGCATCCTCTTGGAAAAATGTTAGTGTTGCTTGTTGTCATGGAGACAAACGAGACAATTCTAGAATTCTAGTCAAAATTCTACATCAGCTAACCGTCACACGCAGCGTTTTCGTTACTTCTTTCTGTGGATAAAGGAAAAGAGAGCCAACAAGACGGTACAGTAGTTAAGTGCAGTCTACCTCCTTGATAAGTTGAGCTTCTCCGTGCTGCACTTCATATATTTGCATTACTCCTGTTCCTCTGGGAAAGTTCCCAAGGCAGACAAACTTTGCGCTGCACGGAATCCATTTATTGTCAAACACTGTGTAGTTCAAACTCTTCTGGATGTGCGCAATAATCTGAGGCTTTGATAGTGGCGATGACATGTCTCCTGTTGAAGAATATAAATGTTAATCCAACTGGTTTTTGCACCAACGAAACAGTGATGATGCCAAAATAAACGACTGTAGATTCAGACCCTCCTACTGCCGAGCTGAGGGTGAAGCTGTCTTCAGAGATGCCTGTTAAAATATCTTCACCTGAAGTCATTGTTCGAACATTTTAAGACAAACCAGACACTAGCATATACACCGTATTCTCTAATAATGCTAATTTTAAATAACTGATACATTTCTGTCGGCTGTAACTCACGCATTTCTTTTTTGTTTTGTACTGGCAACAGCGATGATGTCAGTCGGGTCCTTTTCGTCGCACGAGGGTTTCCTCATGCTTCAGCCTCCGTCGCCAGCCTGAAGTTAAAGTGCGTATTTTGACATAAATCTCTTACCAGGAATGGACTGTGATAAAAGTACAACCCCAGACGCTGGCCCTGCTACGGAGAGTAAAAACGACGAGGAGAGCTTCACGGAAGTTAAGTCTAAAAAGACTCAAAAACGAAAACGAGAACAAGATGTGGCGGACATGGACACAGAGGGACCCGTGGCGAGTAAGCGGCCGCAATTCCCCGCAATTTCAGGCGAAAAATTAAAGGTAACAACTATATAGACTGTGAGGTGGTGTGTATTTTTATAGTGGTTGTTCTGAAAAAGTATTTATTGGCATTTTTTGTCCGCACTTGTTAGGTTTGCTTGCAAACTGTCTTGCGCTTGCGCAGTATCGTTGCTGTACTTTTAACTTCTGTGGGTTGATCCTGGACACAACAGTGATGCGGGACACTGTGAAGTTGTCATCTACAATTTTAATCATTATTTGATTATTCTGGGTTGTGAAACATTTCGTATCATTTTAACTTCTTGATTCTCGACTATTTCTTGCACTGAGGCAATGTTTCTCAACTTTTGGGCACCCGGGTCATCAAACAGGGTCCCCTGAAGTTTCCAGTTATTGTAAAAAAAACAATAACCGGTAATTTATTTATTTATTTAAATTAAATAATTTATTTATTTAATAGTCCTTTTTAGAATTGAACAATAACACACTGAACAGCCGTATTCAATGTATTTTAGTATTTAGTTAGCATTTCTATTATTGTTGTTATTTTAGTATCCACACAATTTGTTTTCTGTTTCTATTTCCCTGGATTCAGTATTTTAGCATTTTAAGCTGTAGACTAAGTTTACAGATTACATCATGCTTTTACTACATTTCAAGATAAAGGTTCCCAAATAGCACCACTTTTAACCATTAGAAGAATGCAGGAGGAGAATTTTTTTCCACAAAAAAAACATGAATTGAACATTAAAGGATAAAATAAGCAATGATGATCTTGTTAACGTGCACTGAAGTCAACAAAAAAAAAACAGAAAAAAACACATAAGTTCCTTAAGCTTTATGTCTATTGTGCTGCTGATATTTCAATGTTTTTTCGGAATGTCGACTACATGGCTTTTTATTCCTGTTTTTGTCATGTCATTGTTAATTTTTGTAACAAAAAGATTAAAAACTGATAACAGTTGAATTGAGGGAACATGTAATTGTTCATCAATATTCTATATTCTAAATGAATTTGTTGATTTTTCTTCCAGGGACCAGATGAGATGCGCAAAATCCCTGTCCCAGCTCACAGATACACCCCACTGAAGGAAAACTGGCTCAAGATTTTCACCCCAATTGTGGAAAACCTACAGCTTCAAGTTAGATTTAACCTCAAAACCAGGAATGTTGAAATCAAAGTAAGATTCCTGTTTGTTTGAGCACTGATGACGGGATAACACGTATACCTCTCTTGTCTGAAGCCCTTCTTCTTTTCCTTAATGTTTATTCTTTCTTTTTTCTGTCAGACTTGCAAAGAAACACACGACATTGGCTCCCTCACAAAAGCAGCAGATTTCGTCAGAGCATTTGTGCTGGGTTTCCAGGTTGAGGTAAGTACACAGGCGAAAGCTTCTCACAACAGTTAATGTGTGTCCTCACTTTGGATTTGAAGCTCACATTTGTGATTCTGGTCAGTGATTAACTCTCACTGTCTCTTTCTAGGATGCCTTAGCTCTAATCAGATTAGATGAACTTTTCCTCGAAACCTTTGATGTCACTGATGGTAAGAGGGCACTGACCTGGTCAACTTTCTGTTTCAAATTTTTTTTAGCACTTCCCCTAAGAAATATATCATATTGTTTGTTTTCCCTTTCAGATGTACTCACTTTCATTTGTCCTTGCAGTAAAACCTCTGAAGGGAGATCATTTATCCAGAGCCATTGGGAGAGTAGCAGGAAAAGGTGGAAAAACCAAATTCACCATTGAAAACGTCACAAAAACTCGCATTGTGCTTGCAGACACGTGAGTAACTTTTGTATAATTTCTTTCACTGTAGTTGTGCATGAGTTATCACAGTATTCTTGAGAAGATTATGATGATTAGTTTTGTCAGTTATTAGATTTTCTAAAGTATGTTAACAGACAGATAGACCTTTATTGCCATTGAAACGCGTATAAAAATACTTGTTGGAAGATAATTACACTTCACCTCTCTTTGTTTGCACTTCAGCAAACAAAAAGAGATTATGATCCTGTGGAAATGCTTGCTAAACAAATTTCAATTGGAAATTTTAAAAAGTATCAATTTGGAATCCAGACAAGCTGAGCTGTAATAAAAAAAAAAAAAAAATAGCTGACAGCAATAGCAGCTGCTTCATTTGCATGGTGTTTTCTTTTTGACCAAAAATAACTGACCTATGTTTTGAACTATTGCGAATGAACAACCAATCAAAGTCAATGGCTTAATGCTACAATACAGTAATGTAAATTATTGCCCCCTGTGTTTTCTGACTAAGGCTTACATGAACTGCTCTGACTTCTCCTTCAACAGAAAAGTTCATATTTTAGGATCCTTCCAGAATATCAAGATGGCCAGGACAGCGATATGCAATTTAATTTTAGGTAAGAAAAACATCGTCCTATTGTTTAGAAAAAGTCATACTCAGATGGCTGGGTTCTTTGAATCCACCTGTGGCAGAGGAATGACCTTTCAACCCCCCCTTTTTTCCCCGCCCCTGCAGGAAGTCCACCTTCAAAGGTTTACGGCAACATCAGGGTGGTGGCTAGCCGGACAGCTGAGAGATTCTGAAATTTCATTGGCTGCTCTGTGTATTTATCCTTTCCCCTCATTGGCTGGTAATAATCCCACTTTGGTCCGGGATGATGGGATGGATCTGTTTGGACTGACACCTCTGAGTCGCTTGTATGGCCTCACGTTGAAGCTGTCTGCTGGTTTCATGGTGACACATTTTGGATCAGTTGACCCAGGATCATCAAGTTAAATCATGCTACTTGCACAAACAGAGTGTAATTTACTGTAAGCATAAGCTTGTGTGAATAAATAAACAAATGTTACTCTCAGTGGGAGTCTTGTTTTGTTATGGTTAATTTATGAAGTATGAACCAGTTTACTCAATCACATCCAGAAGCAACCACAGGTTTCACAAAAGTTACTGAAAACCCATTACTTTCAACATTTCAAAGTTTATTTAAATTTTATTTAATTTTCATACAGTATCAAGTTTCCAACAGTCCCACAGCATAAGATGCAGCATGCAGAAAAATGGAAAATAAAAGGTTTTCAAACTTCAATCTTTCAGATATCCCCACACAAACTAAAATGAACCCAAGTCCCTCAGAGAGAAAAAAAAGCACTTACAAACTAAAGCGCGGTCTGAACTATACAGAGAACAGAGAGCCAGAACTGCATTTAACAAATATGTACAAAAGAAAGGAAAACAAAACATCAAAATTTCCCCTTTAAGCAGAGTACAGTGTGTGGCAGTTTGAGACAGGATCAGATATGCAACTTTTACTGGAATAGAAGCATCTGGCTGACCCGGGTAAAATACAAAAAAGTTACATGTAGTTCAGTTCATTTTGATTACCTTTCATAATATGTGTACATTTACCAAAGTTTGGCAACATCCATATTGTATACCATTAAATTCTTAAATATATTAACATCACCATCCATGTGTAAACAAGAGGATTATTTCAAAAAGTTGATCTACATGCACAACAAAAATATATTTCCATGTCATGCAAGCACAGGGAGGCCCAAGCCGTGCAGAGCTTTGGGATTTAGGGACGACGGAGCGCTCCAGAATCATGTCTGACTGAAAACTTCTGTTCAAACCAGCAGTTAACCTCCAAATCAGGACAAAAAGCTGTTTCCGCCATTTACATAGGAAGCATTTTTCCCTTGGATGTTAAAATTTGTTGAGTCTATACTTTTCTCTCCAATAGTAAGTTGTTGCCAAAGAGAGAAATTATTTGCAGCAATATAGTGGGAGAAGAAGCCAACTTTTGAAATGTACACTTTCAAAATATAAACAAACTACAATATTACAGTCTATCCCATTGTACTCTGATGATTCCAACGTTAAGATTTTAAGTGTTCGTGTTAGGCCACAGAAAGCGACCCGTCCTGCACTGTACTGAAAAAGGTAAGTATTCAGAAGGGCTCATGTGAAGCAGAGGCAAAGCCTTCTCCTCTCGCTGTTAGAGAGGATGAACACAAATTGATTACCTAATATACACATATTAGTTAAAAAATGCTGCCTGCAGATAAGTCTCTTAGATTGCTATAAACTAGCACAAACGGTGTATAATCTCACCATTATTCACTCTCATACTACCCCTCTCTGTTTTTCACCAGGATCATCCAGCCTCTCCTCTGACTATTCAACCAAAGTCTGAAATAAACTCTCCGTCTTTCACGAATCATTTGGAGTGCAGAGCTGTTCTTTGCATCACCGATTGTCATTTGGATGCACACTGAAATGCAGAAATGCTTCAACAAGAGTAAACCATGTATCAGTTTGCAGCCACAGATTATTTTGGAAAGACA
Organism: Thalassoma bifasciatum; assembly: GCA_008086565.1. NCBI lineage: Eukaryota > Metazoa > Chordata > Actinopteri > Labriformes > Labridae > Thalassoma > Thalassoma bifasciatum. The sequence continues at coordinate 901,687 of RPOG01000029.1, forward strand.
TTTTCTTGGCATTTAATTATCTACCTAGAATATCATGACAGGAAAAAAATAAAGATTATCTCAAACAATATAAACACATTCTTAAGCAGGTATCAAACTAGCAACCTTATCACAAAAAACATGAGTATCTTTACCAAGAGTTTCCAAAGCTTCACAGGTGTAATCCAAAACATTGTATGTGGAAGCTAAAATGGAGGACACAATGTTAGCAAATCTGAAATTTAATTTGCAGCAGGAAATGTCACAATGATTGACAGCGGCGATGATAGTAATAACTCGGACTGGTTTCTGGATATGTTCTGGTTGGCACTTCATACCCTACGTTCTAGTTGTACTGTAAGTCAAGTGTTCAAATACTATACACTTCCCCTCACAAAACAAGCAAAGATATACTTGTATTTTCTTCTTTATAAAAGACAAGAACAAAAAAAATAAATATCAAAAATTATAATTACCCCCAAAAAAAGAAATAAAGAAGATGAAATATGAACACGCCAACCAGGCTCTTCACCGCGCCCTCTTTCTCCAACTGTTTCCCCCCCTCTCATCCACAATCAGAGATGCTCGTACGAATGACAAAAGGTTGTCCTTCAGTCTCTTAAAGTGCTACGACCAGGTTATTGAGAGGATTTACAGTTCAATAACACTTCAAAGTTGGCTTCGCAAGGCCTGTGGTTTTACAAAGAAAAAGTGGCTTCACAGCGAGAGAGAGAAAGAGAGAGAGAAAGAGAAAGAAAGATAAAGAGAGAATACTTCCATTGAGTTACACAGAGAGCGTTTTGCCGGACGTCTTGAGCAGATTTTTAGAGAAGGTGGAGAAAGCAAGTGTTGAGGAGGGAGGGGGGAGACAGCAAGTGGAGGAGTGCTCACACATCCACCACCATCTTTTTGTGTATATCAAGACCTCCAACCACCTGGAAGAAGAAGAAGAAGAGAAGGGGATCAGGGAATACAGCCTAGTACAGTGTGTATCTGTTAAATTGTGCTTAGGTGTGTTAGCTTTAGGGTCGTGTGATGTGTCTTTTTTACAGTAGACCCTTTGAGATGACATCAATGTGTTACAAACAACATTGGCGATGGCTCAATTCCAAGAAGTGTCCCTGTAAGTCATGGCAGTAAATCAAAGCATGATATTATGAGCCTGGAGTGACTGATCTGAAAGGAATGAACTTGTTATGGATGTTATTGATTACGCCTGTGCTATGTCTGCTGTAAAAAGGTCTTGAATCGGGGGGGGGCGGCAAGCATAAGCCAGACTGAAATCATATCACATGGTCTCTTTCCTGAACCTTCAAGAGCTTGAGTAGCACTTCTTTGTTGAAATCTGGATGTGATATTCTCCTACACTATCCTGCCAATACACTCCTAAGGTTGAAAGCCTTTTAGATCAAGGCTTTAGAGACACAGTCATCAAATGTGGCCCCTGTGATTGTCAGAGCGATTGAAAGTATTTTTCATTCTTGAAAGCTGTCTCATAGTAAAGCAGGTCTTTCTGGGGCACAACAAGAGAAAAGTTAGATGGCTTTCAACAGGAGCCTCTTTGATACAAAATTAAATGATCCCAATAACTTAGAACATACTGATCAATCAGTCAAACAGAAATGCAGCAAAATGTTTGTCTTCATTACCTTGTAAATGAATTTTAAGAGCATATTCAAAGAGTTAACCTGTCCTGGTTCAATCAGTTTTTTAATTGGCACGAGGCTGACGGTTGTGGATCGAAATTCACGTCACTCCTGTAAAATCCAAAACCTCTTTAAAAAAAGGTTAAAATTGATTCTTTTATATTTTTTAGTTTCAGAGTAACATTCAGTGAATGTTACTGTTTTCAAACATTTACAATAATTTCTTGGAAATTGCTTGAGAGTATGTCTTGACTGTGTACAGCAGCTTTGTGAGAGCAATATGGAGATTAAAGAGATGTTTAATATATCCCTCTGACATATCATTTTATTTTGTTTTTTTTTTAAATTGCTGTTTCAGCAGCTTTGTGTTCGATCCTCTTTTTTTTCCTCTCCTATTTTTCATTTCTTTCAGCTCTCTTTGTATTTGGAGCCTAAGAATTATGGACAAGTGGTTGTCTCTGATGGACATTTTATTGTACTTGACTCTCATTCTCATAATATTATTCTTTATTTTGATTTTTTTGCACTATATACTTTCTTGTATAGCTGCCGTGACTCTGCCAATATGACCTGAAAATGAATATTTTCATCCCTTTCTTGCCCTCATATATTGGCTTCATATGCTTGTTTCCCCTTGTTTTAACAAACCACTACCTCTGATCTTTTAAATCCCATCTCTCTCTTTCCTCATTTAAGTACTCGCACCTGTCATGGGTTATAAGAGTAATATAAAAGAGAACCCACTGTTCCAAACCTTGGCAAAAAGACTATTTGTAGAGTTTTTTGACCTTTTGACATTTGCTTTCACACAATGAGCTGCGTCAGCATAAGCACACCCCCACCCCCATACAACCCCAGGAGAGCCCAGACTCACAGCACAGAATTCTTCAAAGGATATCCTGCCATCTCCGTCCTTGTCTGCATTGATAATAGTCTTGTCCACGATCTGCTGGAGCTGCGTGTCCTTGAGGTTATTGCCCACCATCATCTTCAGCACCTGGAAGAGTTCGCCGTTTGAGATGTAGCCATCTTTGTCCATGTCGTAGATCCTGAAAGCAACTGTAGTGCCGGGTGTGGCGTTTGGAAAGGAGGAAACAAAAGTTATGAGAATCAGTCAGTTTTACAGTGATACTATGAGCTGAGGGCAGTTTCCAACACTGACAGTAACTCATTTACTAAAAGTGTTTTCTTAAACTTTGACTCTCCCAGCCACTCGAAACTCCTGTACAAACCAAAAAAAAAATTCCTCATCCAACAGGCTTATGCACGTTTGCTACACTTCCTTGACTTAAAGCTGCTGTCTCTCAACTGTCTCCCAGTCTCTTTGGCTTGACGAATGATGGTTGATTGCCTTCTTCTAGGTACAAAAGTGAAGTGAGGTTTGAGTAGAAGTGATATGGTGCTTCTTAAAGCAAATAAAGCAAAACATGGCTGCAGCAAATTATCCTTTTTATGTGTAAGTCTAATGGAGAGATGCAGGAAGAAAACAATCAAGAAGGAAGGAGGAAATGAAAAAGAGGAAATATTTTGGTTTGGTAATGATTGAAATCTAAAAATCTTGATGTAACCTGATCATGATGTTAACGTTATTTGACATATAGAGAAAAGAAATATGCACTGTACCGATATGTTTTCTTTTTTGTTGTTTGAGTAACTTTGTTAACACTGCCCATCATTCCTGCTTCACTACTGAGGAGAGTATATTTGTTGTCGCAGTATAGAGGGGAGACAAAGGGGAGACACACATGAGACAAAGACCCAGCTTCTTTCAGTCCCACAGCAGCAGAATGAAAAACAAGCTGTGCTACCTCTGCCCATGTGTGGTTTTGATGACGAGGTAGGGTTACTCACATCGAAGTTTCTGTTCTTTGTCCCCCTTGACGCTGAACTGCGAGACTCCCTCGATGAATTCTAAGAGATGAGTAGAAGAAGAAGAATCACAGAGCGGATTTTAGAGCTAATGAGGCATGACACAGTGCTGATGTAAACATGATGACAGGATGTAAGTGTGGTCTGAATTGCATTTATCTTCATGTCAGGCAACGACGGATAAGGCTGAAGCTCAAGAACAACACTTGTGTCTACCATATCCCAAAAGTGAATGAACATTTACCTGCTTTTAAGTACTAAAAGAATCACATGTAAATAGAAATATTTATTCAAAATCAAGTGTTTTTGAATGGTAAAGTGAGCTGTATTTGCTATGGTGTCAATTGTGGGCTAAGTTCTTGTCCTGGTCGACCCCCAATTTTAATGATACTCGTCGAGCACTTGTGTGAAGATGCTTTCATGCTGCTGATTTACATAGTGGTAACTAAATAGTCCCATATTCAAAAAACTGTTTTTTTTTTTAACTCCTTTTTTTATGGTTGGTGTTTCAGTGTGAAGCAAATCTCCAGTAGGAGATAATTTCCGCTTCAGGCTGTAAAGGTGTAAACACGTTGAACATAAAACTGAACATTCAATAATATCAACATTTCAGTCATATATAAACCTGAACACAGTTTTTTTTCTTCATAAAAACACAAGTTTCAGAAAGGCAACTGTTTTATCTTGGTTTCTAACCTGGTAACATCAGTGTTATGGTTGTACATAGTTTTATGTACAGTTACAGAATTCTGAGTTTGGTATTCTTGAACAGGCAGAAGACCTTTTCAGAAAAATGACAGATTTCAAAACTTTTCTGTGTGAATCAAAATAAAGTTGTTAAGGTTAGCTTACCTTTAAAGTCCACTTCTCCATTACCGTCTGTGTCAAATATGTCGATAACCCTCTGCACCAGCGGATTCTGTTGCAGCTCCGGCAGGGACATGAACTCCTCCACGCTGAGAGAGCCGGAGTTATCTAGGTCGAGTTTCTTAAACCTCTTCCCTAGCCGCTTAATCTCATCAGCATCGACTAGACAGAGACAAAAAAAATGAGAGGGAGAGAAGATGCAAATGAGAAACTGGACATATGGATGAGAATTTTCAGTGCATCTGCTGTATTATCAAAACTGAAAAAGAAAGAACTTCAATGATAGGAAGACTGAGTTATAGTGCCCCAAAACTGCCTCTCAGTCCAACTAGAGGAGGGAGGAGGCTGGACTCCAACTGACACATGACCCTCTATTTATCAGCAGAAATACTGTCAAACAGATGAAATACTATTACACTTAAATGTCCTCACTACCATCCGTGTGAAAAGCAGCCCCAAATTTTGGTACAACTAGGTCAAGGACAATACTTCTGAGCTGCACAGAACTTAGCTGATTTCTCAAAGCTGCAGACCTACAATCAGCATATTGTTCCAGGGAGACCTGAAATGTGTGCAAAAAGCAAGTACAGAAAGCTCCCGTGCTGCCTCAGACTAATGCTGCGAACTCCAGAGAGGCCAAAGAAGAAAGGTGTAGAACAGGGAACTGAGGAGAAGCAACAAAGAAAACACAACTTAACTTAAACTCACAGTTCTTGCTTTCAGCTGGTGCTTTTTTATCAGAGGAGGTCTGGATCCTTCGCTCCCCTGCCATAACAAACAGGTCTACGATAACTCCCTACTCGCTGGACTGAACGCTAATGAGGTGTAATCCAGCAAGCAATAACAAAGCCAGATATCAATTACTATATAAGCTCATTCACATGTGGTCACATGATCCCGTTGGCCAACCGCACACTTACACTATTAATCTTAATATAGGGCTCATAGATTTGATTGACCTCCTTGAGGACAACAGGTTCAGGTGAGAACAAGACACGGATAACACTGAAGAATCATTATTAGCGTCATAAATCACACAGCAAATTGAGTCTAATTGTTTTGCATCTTTCTGATATGATGTGAGTAGAAAAGGACAGAAATGGATGTCGGTTGTGTTTTGAGCTCCACACACTCAGACATGCTGTGCTACTTCAGCTCAATGACTAATCAGAGTGTGGCAAAGCTGGGGGAACAACAGATCTCTCAGTAAATAAAGAGTGGTCGGCCTCTACGACCTGCTGTGGTCCTACATGTTCACATTGACATTACTGTCCGATACTGTCCCCGATTTATCAAAGCTGTAAGATGTTTATGATGACAGGAGTCATAAAATCAACGAAGGGCATCAAGTTCAACGGCGACAATGCAGTAAACATTTGAACTCCATACTCTGAACTCAGTCACCCTTTAAGTTGAACATGGATTTGTAGGTGAACATGCACCAAGCAAGTCCTTAAGTTCTAGAAAAACCTCATGTTGCAAGAAAGACTGTTTTATTTTGCATGTTAAAGTGACAACAGAAAACAGTATAAAGGAAATTCCCAAACTACTGCACAATAAAGAAAACACTGGGAGCTGGCTGGTTTATCAGTGGACAGGAGTACCCTTTTAATAACTAGTTCTTTCAGCTTTTCAATGTGATTCAACTGAATGCATCTTTATTTTATATATATATATATACACACACACACACACACACACACACACATATATATTTTTTTTTAAGAAATACAAAAAATTTAACTGTCATCTCAAGGCCCTGGTTTGGCTTACTGGCTCAGCTATTTTCCGCGTTGAAGCTTTAGTCTTTGGCAGTTCTGGTCTTCAACTTCATGTCCCTCCGAATGGACTCCCCCACTTCATGTCCAGTTTACTCCTCCTTCAACTGTCCTCTCTAACTACTACATGAACCAGGCTTCAGCACCAGCGCTGACATTATGACGAATATGGGGTGAAATTTGTGCCACACAAAACTGAATTTGAATTTTTGTATTGAATTTGAAAAGCATGTTTTGAAATTGAATTCATCTGTTTTGAAATTGCATCTTACCTTCTTGAAAATTCAGATTCAATTTCAATACAGAAAGCCCAATTCAATTTCAATACAAAACAGCACGCCCGTTACATAGTCTGAGCCCATAGGGAAGACTAGACCAGCGCAGACGTGGTGTCTTCAATTATGTCCGCGGATCATCCCTCGCTGACTGTAACTGTGATCAAAAACACAGATAAATTCAATTTCAAAACATGCTTTTCAAATTCAATACAAAAATTCAAATTCAGTTTCTAGTGGCACAAATTTTACCCCAAAGACGTCACTATGAAGTGTCTGATTACAGGACGCAGAGAGCATTGTTACAACTGTTCTCACTTTTTAGCTTCTGTTCAGTAGTTTTGGACCACCACAGCCCTCTAACACCCCACCATTGTTTAAAATAATGATCGAGAGGAGGTAACAGAGTAGAAAAAGCATTATTTGTAACATATTTTGTCTGGCTCAAACCTCGTCAAAAGGGCTTTAAAAGGTAAATTTACCGTTCCACTGTGGAAACAAAGTATGATTAGTAATTCCACTGGATCCACAGCTGATAACTATGAATCACAGGAGAAAGAGACATCCAAATAACTTGATTTGGAGATGTTCAATGAGAATTTTAACCACTTATCCTTACACGACTGTAGCACTCTGATCATTTGAGAAATTTGTGGTTCCTTCATGGATTATGCTCTTAATCATCTTCAGAATTAATGCCAGCCACTTGATAACTGTAAATTGAATTTGTGATCCAAAAACTGCTCAACTGGTTGATAACTGAGCATTTTTTCCACAAGATGAAATACAATTTCACCAGAAAACATAGGTTTGTTAGGTTCTGTTTCATTTCATTTGATTACTTTGCTAGTTTACAACTTTGTTTTTATGTCCCTGGAAACTCCTGATGCATCATGAATCTGCCCAGTCAAAATCTGATACATGCCGCAAGGTTTCTGTGTCCACAAAGTGCGAATTATCAGAGCTGAGCACACGGCTGTCCTCTCACACAAAACACTTCCTTATCAGCAGCAGCCTGCTTCCTGTTCACTGCACACAACACCAGCTGGGCTCAGGGCTGTATAGGCTATAAGAGAGACACCAACACCACAGATAAATCAAAGTCCTTCAGTTAAAGTGGTCTGTGGTAAAAGTCAGTCCAGTCTCTGCGGGTTTGAGTGGATGTGAGTGTGAGTTGGGCTCCTGAAGTGCTTCCTTGAGAAACACACGCCCAACATTCTGCAGGCAGGTGTGAAACCAATAACACGGGGCAACAGAGCAAGCAGCGCCTGATTTGTTTATTTATTTATATCACATATTCACTTCCAAGGCAACATATTATTGATGTTCTTGTTCAGTTAAATTATTAAAATCAAATGATTTGTCATTCATTAATTATGAATTGTGTTATGTTCTACTTTTAAAGAATCATGGACATGTATGAGTTAGGGGGTACTCGTGGTGTGACAAAAAACCTTGTGGGTACACAGGACAAAAAAGGTTGGGAACAACTGAATCATCGAATAGAAAAAAATTTGCTCTCTCTATTAAAACCTGACTAAGTATAGCTCATCGCTGCTGGTTTGATCCCATCTTAGTGCCAGGTGCTACCAAATGAGTTGGTACATTTTATACATGCATCATGCAAGATCAGCAACTTTCTGAGACCCTCCTCTGTTTAAAACAACAAGTCAGATGTCAAAACTCTACCCTAGCAAGTGACCTACATATAGATTATAAAGTGAAACCCTGATGCTCTTTGATGCGACCGTCAGTGTGTTAAATTCCCTCGATAAACTGCTTTACAAGCCGAAACTGCCACCCTCCTTTAGCAGCAGCCAAATCTCAGGACGCTGATGACAGGCACCGAACAACATCCAACAATAATAGTGATGATAATAAGCCAGTAGCTCGGACGGTGTGCTCACAAGTGGAGAAACAGAATTACATTTAAAAAAAAAGAAAAAAGTAACAAAGTGCTGCTGTAATACTGGGCAGCTGTGCTCCTGAAATGTCTGTGCTTGATGGAAAAGTGTTGGGCACAAATAAGAGAGCCAGCAGGGACGGCACTGTCACTCTTTTCATCATTCTTTTATTGTTGTATAAATCACTGCTGGTGAGCCTGTGGAAATGAAACATTTGATTTTTGTAAGCTACCTGCCTAGTTTTGGCATATTACTGCATATCTTTCTTGTTTTTACCCTTAAAAATCCTACACTGTCTGGCGTTAAAGCTCTCAAAAGAACCTGCATCAAGGAGCCTGTTCTTGCTGATCAGATTTCTTGCAGAGGAGGAAGAGACAAATGTGTTTTTAACCTCAACGTTGGACCATGGCCTTTCTGTTTGAGTCTTTGGCAGCTCAGACAGCTGCAGTGAAGTGGGCGAACCTGCAAACTGACACTCAAATGCACACCTGTGTCCTCTGGTACTTGTTGGAATAAAGATGGAGGCACAGAGGAGCTGCAGGTTTTTGATTTGGAAGAAATAAATCGCAATCAAACCAACAGTCCAGATACAGTGTGTTTATGAGAGCAGGATTATTCAGCATTTTTTTTTCATAGGGTGTGAGAGAATCAAAAAGAACTTAATCTGCTAAAACAATAATCAGGTAGGATGATGGATCCAAAATGCTTTACATTTTACGTAACCCCTCAAAAATAAAAAATAAAAAAACACCAGAAAATGTTCATATTTGAAAGAAAATGTTTTGTGAGAGGACTGCACAGTCACTGAGGCTCCTCACACCGCTATGCTAATGAGACGCTCAGAGGGGGACCCAGTGTAACTGTGAGATGATTATGATAATCTCATATACTCCACCGCAGAGCACAGCGGAGCACAGACACTCACACACACACACACACTTTTATAAAACACTGTATGCACCCTCATCTGTGTTACTAGGCAACTGGAATCTGTTAGCCCCACAAAGTTGCCCACACAAACAGACGCAGACAGTAAAGATGGAGGATGAACACTGAAACAATTGTTTATCCAGCAGAAATAAGAAAAAAATGCAAATGTATGTCATCAGCATATGAGTGGCCTCAGGTGGCTCTAGCTGTGTCTGTCACACATTTACAAGGCTGTTTATAACAGTTATACGTCCATGTTGGTCAAACTCCCTTCTTTTGCTACCTGGTCTATAACGTGTCCTATGTGTTCTCTTGTGCCATTTGTGATCTTCTTGCTATATGTTTTGTCATGTACGTCTGCTAACCAGTATTCAAAAACTAAGCCTACATGAAGAGGCTAAATCAGGCAAAGTATATAATTGTGAAAGCTTCATTTTATGTCTTTTTTCTAGAAGTAAAATGTGATAGAGTGAAGTACTGTAACACCCCACAGATGTCCTGTTCTATCAATCTTGTTCTCCAGGTGTAGGGAAAGATGTTTATTTCGTACACCCACAAAAAATAATGTTGTCTCCTCAAGACTGAAGTAGCTGTTTCAGTGAAAATAAATTCTGAGATGCAGAAATCATCACTCCTACTTTAGGTAGCAACCAAAATATTAGTCAAAATATTTGCAAAATCATTCATTTTCATTGGAGGTCAGCCAATACTTACTATTCAAACAATTATCTGTGCCTGCTTTGAATTTTACCATTTACCAATAAAATTGGATTACTGAAAAGTTCTCTACTCTTAAGTGTGGGGGTGGGGGTGATATTTTTAACACATGAATAAATATCACGTTTAATTTTTTTTTCTAAAATGAAAGCTGAAAGAAAAAAACTACTTTGTCTCTGCCCCTGTTTGTCTTTTCCTGTGGGTCTCCTGTCACACCCACAACACTATCTGATTGTCTGGATGTCAAATGACGGCACTATCACTGTAACTGGTTAACCATTGACTCCTCAATGGGATTCTGAAAGTTTCAGTTTTGATTAAACATTTGCTAAAGCCATTAAAAAAGTCTTGCATTTGAGTTTGTGGTATTTTACATTTTAATTTAAAAGAAACGTCTTTTCATTTTCTACTGTGTTGTAATGTTTTGGTTTTGAATACCAGTAATCCTACTGATGAAATACTGATATTTAATATCAGCCCTGAGAAAAACAGAATTTGCCTGTTACAGGGGCAAAAGTCTGGCTCACAGGATCTTTATTGCAGGATGAAGTCTGCTACTGTTGCATTTCAGAAGTGCTCTTCCCTTTTTATAGCCTTTATGTTTTCTTTCTTTCTTTCAAAGTGCTATCATCCTGAACATTAAACCCTAAAAACCTTCAGTTCAGACGAAGATCTGCCCCTTCTGAATTATAGGTTTTCAACAATTTTTATGAAATTTCACATTATTTTTTGTCACGGAATACGACCAAACAAGCATCTTATTGGTTGATAAAAGATGGAAATGATACAGATTGCTGTTGAAGAGTTAATGAAGCTCAAAGTTTATGGTTAGACTTGTATCTGTATCATGACACTTTAAATGGCTTCAAACTGCTTCACACTTCTCGTTACTAAAACCTGCAACGAAACCAGTACATCACTAAACACACAAACCATCCATTAAACAGCAGCGCTGAATCTGCCAAGTCGTTGCCGCCCCCCCATTTATGTTTAATTATCAAAACACAATGTTCCAAAAATGTCATCAATGAATGTGTTCTCCTGAGCATGTACAACCCTGTGCACTAACAGAGAGTTGTGACTGCAACCAGAACTGAGACAAGCAGAGGAGGGGCGAGACGTACAGAGAAAAACCAGTTGGCATGTTGCTGATAATTATAGACAGAGCCTGTAGTTCAGAGCCCCCCAAACACACATGATAAGGTGCTAGGGTGGGTAAACATGAGAAGGTTACATGGCAACTCAGTAATTATATGAGTTTGACATATAACACTGTGCCAGTTAGCATAATGGGGATGTACTGTGCCTGTGAGGGTGGAGAGTAGTCAAGGCAACACATCAAAGGACAACAGTGCGCTACAGACAGACGCCAGATAATAATAAAATCTGCATATTTCAATCATTGTGATAAAGGCATTAAGGGTACTGCTCAGAGGGAGAACAGATAATGACAACGTGGTGTTTTGAAGAGTCAAACAAAGAGACACTACTTCATTGCTCTGTGGGAAGAGCACGATCTGACGGTTTGGTATGGTTGATGTGAGTAAATGTATCTCAGACTTTGCTGCTCCATTCTACAAAGGTCCACTTGAGGCTTACTCCGGAAGTACAGAAAGTCACATACACACCAAGTCAGAAAAAGCTGTTCTCACTGTGGAAATAAACATGTTTACAGCCTGACAAAAATGATGCCTCCTGTCTGAATTGCTAGCGGCACGCACTGTTCGGGAAGTGAAATGTTTTCCTAACTCAGCAGTTTAGAAGATATTAAGATTGCGAGTGGCTTCCAGTCTCTTCAAATGAGATTAACGGCTGTCATTCACTAATAATGTTAACCTGCTCTCTAACTTCTTTCGACAATCCGTACACACAGATGATAATGACCGACTTTCTACAAAAAAGTCAACACATACTCTTTTAAATAAATGCATGCCTTTCTGTTAACGACACAAGTCTTTAAGTGAAAGTTAAAGACAATAATTAAAACTGAGAATAGACTAAATGTATTAAATGACCAACAAATTGGTGCTTTTTCAACCTTATCATCCTAAAAGTATTGACTTTTAAATTAAATACTTATTTAACAATGAAATATATAAAAAGTGCATATAAAAATGTTATATTTTTGATGTTAGTAAAAATTATATGCACAGAATAAGAGCATTTCTATGCATTTATCAGTGAATGAGGCCCACTGTCTTTACACAAGAAGCTATGACAGACACTTTTCATACCATATTTGCATTTTCTTTCTCCACAAGCGATTCAGGCATCATTTTGTCTATGAATATCTTGACATGTCAGTGACTGTAGCTCATATTCAAGTCTAAAATACAGTTTTTACTGAAAAATAAGATAAAATCTTCCGTTTATTTTCGATCTCTGCTCTTATTACTCTTGAGAAATTGACTCATGACCTAAATCACAAACTGGACAAGTTTTGGAGGATCTGGGAACCACTGCACTCTTTTTTTGCAGAGGACATAACTTAAAACCTGGACCAGAAGAATGAGGTTTACCTTTTCATTCATTTTATGTATGAGCTTTTCCTATACCTGTGTCCTGTTGTTTTGTTTTTTTTGCTCATTTACTTAGTTTTCTTATGTATACATGCAACACATCACTTATTGTTAATTTGGGGTGGGGGTTTTATGTTTTGTTGTGTGTTTTGTCTTGTTCTGTTTTAATGTTTGTGTCTATAAAACTGAAAAATCAACAAAAAGAGAAAAAAACACAGGTGCTCTCGGTCACACACATCAGCCTTATCTCATTTAGCTCCCTCGTTAGAGGAGGCCGTACTCCGGCACAAGCAGCAGTGAGCTCACTACTCCAGTGCTCAGTGCTTTAGACTGATAATGTAAGGATCGCCTGCATGGACTGATCTTAGTCCATGTTCACATAGCAGGGCAGCACTCTGACAGTGAGTATTTATAGCATTATCATCATGAGAAAACCCCCAACTCAACAAACCAAGACAGGCTCTGGCTCCCTCCCTCAGGGAAACCCCATAGCAACAAGGAACTCCAGCAAGCTGCCCACCGTTTATTTTAGGCGTCTGCAGACAGGCTTGTGATGGTTTCAGGCTTGCCACTGCATTTCTGTGAGAGCGTGATGTGATGAGATGGTTTTATGTGTGTGTGTGTGTGTGTGTGTGTGTGTGTGTGTGTGTGTGTGTGTGTGTGTGTGTGTGTGTGTGTGTGTGTGTGTGAGGTGAAGAAGCTGGCAGAACAAAGTGGGCATGTGAATGCACTTTAGCAAAGAGTATTCGGCGGTGTGTGTCTGTGTGTTTTTTGTATCTAATTATGCACCCACATTAAATTTACCTGATCTGAGCTTTGCTAAGCAACCATAGTACAACATTGCATTTACAACAGGATACAGTCTTTGCATCCTCCAGAATGAAATTACGACCTTAAGTATTTCTTAGAGAGACTAACCACTTTTTGTCAAAGCAGGCATCTCAGGCATGAACAAACAGTGCAGGACTGTCTGGTGGCAGGTACGGTTGTGCAGGTGTTTGAATGTGTTGTTCCTTGTCTCACTCAGGGCACAAAGGTTGAGGTAAGTTATTCTGACCAGCAGACTGAAGTTAATTTCCTCCCAGCTAATGCTGCCTGCCTGCCTGTCCAAACACTTGATGAGCTGAACAGCTGCTGTCGGTGGAGGGCGGGATACAGGGGGAGGAGGCCAGCAAGAGTTCAAGTCAAAGAGAGGGTGATAGAAAGTGGTGGACAGAGAAGGGCAAAGAGGGAGGGGAGAGTCAGGTTTTTCAAAATGCAGAAGAAATCACAAAGACAAGCAAACAAAAAGCTGTGAATAAAGGGAAGCAGCTACAGGAAGGGATAAAATGGCAGAGGAATAAAGAGACTTGGTGAATATCTCAGACTGAATCCACAGGTTCAGATCAGGGTGAAAAATCTCTATAACACACAGTGCATGTTCCTTTAGAGTGACTCGACAGTTTCAGTCTTCATCAAACAAGAGCAGTGAAACCATTCAAGACTGTTTTTCTCACAGCCCTGCAGAGCTAAATCACACCATTTTCACCTGACAGAGAAAAAAAAAATCTTCATTCCTGAAGACAAATGCTGTTGTATCACCAGATAGTGAGGGTGAATGATGTGGATAAAAAAGAAATGAGTCATTTCTTCTCCTCATGAGAGCACAAAGATGTCTACAGGGCATGCATCTTACAAAATATGACAACGAACATAACAGAAGTTAAAAGCTTCACAATTCAGAAGATGCCATTTGGATTATTCAAACAACCAAATGTAAGCAGGCAAGTAAAGATGTGCAGAAAATGATGAAACAAGTGGGACGTTTTGAAGACATTCAACTTAAAAATATTTAAAGCAGAAAAAAGATACCGGTAGCGTGTTTGGTTCAAGATCACTGAATACTAGAAAGCAGATGTAACCATTTGTTTCTTAAAGGAGGGTTGTATTAGCAAGACAGAAAATGAGAGGCACTACTTCACACAACACATTTATGGTGTGAGTGTGAACCATGCAAAAAAGTTTTAACAAAGTGTAGCAAGCAAAGATTTAAAATACTTACAATGAGAGCACATCTCTAGAGGGTAACTGGCTTCATTTCCCTGAAAAAAGGGGAAAAAGATAAAATATCAGTTAATATTCTGTGTTTTCGGGTCCACAAATTCCCACATCACTTAGGTTTTGATACATCTTGGCTGATACATCCCAGGCCCTGATCCATACTAAACAACCATATTTTGATGCTGTTATCAACATAAATATGGTGCAAACATCATTCAGCAATTTAGAGACATAATGGTGATTTAAAAACCAGACTCCTGCTATCAGCCTTTACTTTTTACTGAAACACCAGTAGCTTTGAACCGTCTTGGTGTTATTTTAATGGCTTACAGTGCAGATCTAGAAACTGTGCTCTTCATGCAGTGTACATATTTATTGATGTATAAATGGTCTCATGGTTTTCTTTGACTGTGTGGAAAACTGAAGTTTCAGATCTCGTTGAACGTCTACCAAGCTTTTCATAAAACCTTCAACATGTGGCTCTTTTTCTTTTCAAGGAAAAAATCTTGAGTTTATCTTGTAAGTAGATGGAAATTCTTCTTCTGCTAGACTATTGCACACTTTGAAATACAGAGCAAATGGAAAAGTTTCCATACAATGTCTCATTCGCCCCTTGAGGCTGTCCATTCGCTGCCACATTTGGATCATGCGCCATGGAACGCAAAGCATCGGTTCTTCAACGAATGCACAAACAATGAAAATCCTATCCAGAGACATAGTGTGATAGTGTTGTATGTGTGTGTGTGCATGTGTATGTATATGTGTGTGTGGTATTGGCTCGTGTTCAGCTGTAACATCCGCATCCCGTCCTGTCCAGCACTGCAGTGTTCACTGAGCCTCAGATTGCTGGCAGAGTGAGTGCTCAGAGGGGAAGCCAGGGTGGAGTCCCTGTTGCAGAGGGGCGGGAGGACGGATGATGGGATGGGGATCCTACAGCTGAGAGAGAGAGAGATGCCCTGGGCTTGTTATCCATCGACCGGAATTATTCTGTAACTCCATCTAGGAAAAGAGACTCTGTTTCTGTTGCGTACAATATGCCATGTCATGACATACAGATGTATTATATAGAGTATAGAATTACATTATTCCAAAACTGCCTGACCTAACAAAAAAAGAAATCCAGGACAAAGAGAAAAATGATGCACTGTGACAGTGCCAGTGACACACAGAACAGCCAGACACAGTGAACTCTGTTTCCAGTTATGTCATCCTCTTCCTCATCACTGCGCTGCTGCACAACAGCAGACTTACATCAGAGAAGTTGTGGTATTTTAAGAGCAGTGAGGAGAAAGGGTGTCAAATGTTAAGTTGCTCTCCTGGCTAATCCTGTGTCACCTCTATCAAGAGAGCAGAGACAGCTTGCTGCAGCTGAGGACTTACATAAACACGGTTTTCCTTCAAAAGAA
Source organism: Thalassoma bifasciatum (assembly GCA_008086565.1). Lineage (NCBI taxonomy): Eukaryota > Metazoa > Chordata > Actinopteri > Labriformes > Labridae > Thalassoma > Thalassoma bifasciatum. The sequence goes on from RPOG01000029.1 coordinate 917,617, forward strand.
CAACAGGTTTAGAGCGGGAAGTGAGCAGTGGAGCACACAATACATGTCTGCACCGTGCAGGGGTTGGGCATCCCATTGACTATGTGACTCTGATGGAAAGAGTAACAGGAAAAGGCAGGGGAACAGTTCGCTTTTTGGCTTCCCCACAGAGATACAGACTCGAGGCAACATCTGTGGAAATTGATGAATGTACCACATTTTAGTTCGAGGCCTGCATAACTTTTTGTAAGTGACCCAGGAGATGCCAAATTCAAATCCGATCAAACACACGAGGTCAGCGCACAGATGTCTAACTCCATGGAATATCTTTACTGACAATCATGTAGAAAAGTAAGTGAGACACAAGGCAGGACCTCTCCTTCAATTCAGCTGTGAAACATATCAAACTTTAAAGAGATTTAGAAACAACACTTAAAGTTTGCACATGGGCAATTTTCTTGAAAGGGATGATAACTTATTAAACGGCCCATACCACTTTGAAGTGGTATGGGCCTTGTTCTAAGATATAGTTGATGATTTTTTTCCCCATCCTAATCGAGGTGAATAAAAATTGTATCACTGATAAATAAATGAGTGTGGGGCAAGTGTGCTGCCAACTTACATCCCTGATTTCCAATGTTGTTTAAGTTGCTGTAGGGTCCTTGGAGGCAAAGAGACTTACAGCAAAGCAGATTTGGTGTTGGGGATTACAGGTTTACTAACTAAGGCCTGCTTTAGTTCACTGGTGTGGCTAACTTGGGGTCAGAAGTAACTCTGTCTTCATCTTGTCTTCTATAACAAACTGTTTCAAGCAGCTGCCACTCTTGCTGAGCGTACTGCTAAGGGAGGAGCTATATGATGGGATGATGTTGAAAATATAAAAATAGATGTTAACAAAGAGAAGATGGGAGGGAGGGAGAGTGAGCAATAGAGGGGGGGGGTGTGTACTTATGTTGGCTCATCAATAATGCATGGTTCATTCAGAATCAATTAGACTTTAGCACACAAAACACGTTTTGCATAATGACAAGTCTGGCACTGTCCCTGGTTCAGCAAGGGCACTACATCCGACCCAAAAACCCAGCTAATAATAGAGCTTCAGAACCCAGCAGTAATGTACAGAACTGGGGTAGAAAGAACAGAACCAATGACTTCTCTGAGGTATCTTTGGTGGAATTTCTATCAGGGGCCACTATCTTTATATATGTGTGTTTTGTTGTTTGTGGTTTTTTTCTTGTACCTTTTACCTTGTGAAGCACTTTGGCAAACATCAGTTATTTTCCAATGAGCTATATAAATGTTTTCAATTTGATTTGAGTACGTCACCACAGACAATTAATAAATAATAGATGGATGTAGTGTCTGTGATGTCACATATTTGTTTGTGATACAGTTTTGAAGTCTGCTTTCTACAGAAGCCATAAGGGAAATGCCAGGATATGACTGAAAGTTGGGCCTTTATCCTCTTTACAGACAGCTGCAGGGCACCTGCAAGTCAGTCATGCCCTTATACACAACACTTGTAAGTTTAATACCTTGTCAAATAACAAACCTTTGAAAAATCATCCATAAAAGTTAACATTTATTTTTTTAAGGAAAATTTTACCTTCAATTTACTTCTTTAATTTCTTCTTTCCTGTCTGTCTGGAGCCACCCTCATATGGATTCTCTAAGAACTGCAGTTTTTTTCTTCTTCTGCACAGGCTTAATATTTTTAGACCAGGGGTTGGGGCTTGAACGTAACTTATTCCCATATTGCAAGATTAAACAACAACAATACATTTTGATTGGTCACAGGTTTTCCACGATACCTTGTATAAAGCTTTTAGGTATAACTAGAGTTATTCACATTTATAGTAATCTATGTTTTGTGGACTTTGTTTGTTGCTTTGCTTCATTTTTTTGTGACTTGGCAGGAATATATATGTAAGGGTTCAGTAATTCAAAATTTAAGGATCAAAGTTGGGACTTCACTCCACACATGATTGAAACAGTGTCAGTAAAACAATGATATTGATCATCTAGCCTTCTAATACTGCAAGCTGGAGCTCTAGGAACAAATGCTCTTGTTCAGCTTAAACTATTCTCAGATTCACCAAGAGGCTGCAGTTTGGGGACTTAGTGCTTTAGTCAAGGGCACAGCTCTGACACCAGGCCATATCTTCCGAATGTAAACAGCCTTTATTGGAGAATCACACTTCACACCACTAATTCAACATGAGTAGACAACACAACATGAGAACTTGGGCTTTCAACTTGTCCAGTGCTGAAAGTAAAAAGGAGAATCTAACTTTTGATATTCCACATATTGTACATTATGTTGACATTTACACAATGAGTACCATCTGGCAGCAGTGCGACCTAGAAATATACAGGTCTAAATCAATGTCTTACATGAGTCCCCTCAGAAAATAACCCCAGTCGCATCAGCAGGAGAACTACAGAAACAGCTTACTGTAATTATCAGTAGATCTCTTCTTTATCAAAACAACAACCACCATGCCTGAGTAAAAGTATCCTATCATCACTTTTTCAGGCAAGTACTATAATGCTACAATATGTCTCTGTTTCTACACCAGCAAGTCCAAGAACATGTATCCTTCCGGGCTTTTAAAATAAACTGTGAAATCAATAAAACTCCTGCTGAGCAGACAGCGAAAGGTGTGAGAAGTCAATACTTTAGTCTGGTCAAAGTGTGTGGGACAAAAACTCTCACAATCCCTGCCAAACTTAAAATTGGGAGCACATCCTTCCTAAGCTTGGTGAGACAGTAAGTGTCTGCTTGATATATTGTATTTTGTCAAAGTATGAAGGTCAAATAATGCTCGAAATAGTTCCTCAGCATTCAAACGGACCATTCAGTATCTGAAACCACATGGTAACAATCACTTTACATGTTTAAGTGGCTTTTAAACACAATCCAGCTTATTTAAACACAATTCAAAAGGGACAAGGATGTTCTGTGTGGATTTTCTCCTTGCCAGCTTGCTTGCTGGATGCCGGGTTCAAAGATCACAGCTCTCCCCTCCTCCACACAGATGTGTCTGCTCGCTATATATCCCAGCTTTATCATAAACATGCTCAACCCTCCAGAGCCAGAGCAGAGTGCAACGCAGAGCTGTGCTTTCCAAATGCTCTTTAAATAGAAATCAGCCATCCATTTGCCAGCCTAAACAAAAGCCAGGGCATAACCAGCTGACACAATATCACTAATAACTGATTACACTATTACACACATGAGGGGCCAAGCACTGAGTACATCGACTGAAATAACATTACAGGCATGTTTCTCTTCGCACATGCATCAATTTCCTTTCCAAGCATCATCTCTCACAGGTAATTCTGCTTTAACATTACTGCCTGTGTGTGCATGTGTGTGTGTTTACCTTCTCCTCTCTGTGAATGTGTGTATTTTTGTGTGGATATGTGTGTGTCAAGGATCAGAGCCAGATTAAGGAGTCAAGTGCAAATATGAAAATAATTACCAAAATCTTAGCGGCCTGAAGGAACTCTGGCAGAGGTAATCCTCTCAGCCATTTCTATCCCCTGCTCTGGCTTACCTATAAAGGCTTTTTGATGCCCCATAATGCCATGTTAAATAACAATGTCTAATCTTCATATGCATTAACCCAGTGGTGATGAGGCTTTACTGTATACCATGAGATGAGACATAATGAAAAATGCTGATATATGCACAGCAACACAATATCAGATAGTGAATACCAAAGTAATCATGGTGTCACTTCTGCAGGGACAGAGCAGAGGCATATTCTACTTTTTTTATTTGGCAAAGTGAATATTTAAATTGCAGTTGAAAAAACTGAAGCTTCAAGCAGCAATACACAGGCCCTTGTCTCATGTGCCTGTCGGGGCATGACACTGCCGCCAAATGTGCTCAAGTTACAGCCACAGACCGTATATAGAAAAGGCAGCGTGGCTCTGCCTTTTACCAAAAGAACCCGGTCACAGGTGACACCATTGCGCACCCAGAGTATTCATGGTAGAGAATTTGGGTGGAACCGGGTAACAAAAGGCAAAAAAACCCATCTTTTTTTTTCTTTCAAAGGTCTAATCTGTTTTTAACTCTCTTTCCTGACAATTCCTAAATCCCCAATAAAAAATACATATTAACAGTAGTTGTAAATCATCCTGAAACTTATGACCCAGTTTTTAACCTCTAACAACTAAAGAAAAACCAACTCCTCAGAAAAAAAGGACTTGAACACAATGCATCAAAATAGCATCATCATACCACCGCAGTGTAAGGATATGAGATAAATTTCTAAGAGGTGTAGTAGTTTTTTAAAATTGTACCACTTCTCATCTGGAATGAATGAAGAGACAGATTTTGAGCTACACTGCAGCCAGTCACCAGGGGGAGCATATTTTTATGGTGACCTCAGTTAGAGCCAACTATCATGGAGTCCACTACAGTCTATGATTACAGTTAACTAAGAACTAGTTGCATGCAGCATGTGCAGCAAGATCTGCCTCAGCAAAAATCCATGACTTCCTGTTGTCAGCAGAGGACACCTTACTTTGATGGGAAAAAGACATTTACGTGCACTCATGCTGTGACACTGAACATGTGTGCATGTCCTACACATCAACAGTCATCAAAAATCCAACATTTAACTCAAATTTCAGAATTTCCTGTTTTGAATTCACAATGGTCAGAAGAGATTTTTTTGTATGTCTAGGTATGATAGTTATGCTCAAAAAATATCAGGCCTGTAAGTAAAAGCAGCCAGGCAGTCTGATTTTTCAGTGCCTATCTCTTACACCATTGATACTTTATCCTCATGCTGTAAAGCTTACACACTATATTGCAAACAGTCAAAATAATGACTTTGTAATTTCAAAATGACCACATTTACATAAGTGCATTTATGTAGTTTATGTGGTTACTGTGTTGAAAAGGCCACCTTGATAATGGCAAAAGATATCTACCAGTGTTGTAAGGAAATAAAAAAAAAAAACAAGGAAACAATGATAGAAGATGATGTTCCTTGAGGTTTTTTTTCCTGAATGTTGTTCACATTTTTTTGGATCTAGCTTTTTTTACACAAGAATCATTGCAGCCGGTTAAAAGGCCAAGCGGTTTGTGTTCTTAATTAATGTTAGCTGCATTGTTTTATTCTGTTAACAAGAGTGCAAGTATTGACATATTTGAATGCTGCCCGTTAATATCACTAACTGAAGCTAAGCTACTGTGTAATAATACCTCAATAACAACAAAAATGTACATGTGAAGAAACATGTTAGAGGAAACATTTCATGCATATGCTTTTAGCATGTGAACATTTGGCCAGTCTGATGGAGCCCTGATATACCGGCTCTACACTGACTCCATTCAGCCTATCAATCGACACTTTTAGAAGGTCATCAGCCAATAAGAATACCATACAGTAGAGACAGCGAGGTTATCGAGCAATTTGTTGGCATCTAGGCTGAGAAAGAGTACTGTGTTTGCCAAAACATCCTGCATACAGCATAGCACTACACAAGTACTGTGTAGCATATCCACAAAGATGTATTAAGGTTGAATATGTGCTACAATACACTGAAAGGTTCTGTTTAGCACAATCTATTGTCATCTGGATGCTGAGCAATGATACAGCTCTTTGATGAGATTCCTCATACTGAGCAGGTCAGTGGCTGCCAGTAATAGTGTGCTAATAGGCTTTTAAAAGCAGTTTATGTGCAGCTCATTTGATGCCTAGGACGGGAAGGAAAAAAAGAGATGTTTGCTGGTGATAAATCAGCCAAAAAAGTCAGACAGATCCGGCTTATTTGCCTGAAATGATGCATTTATCCTAAAAACACCAAAAGGACAACGGTACAAAGCTAGAACTTCCTTCAACGTCATCATCAGAGGTACTATGACCTTTCCAGCTTTAAGCACTTTGCTGTATAGTCTCTTGTGCTTCATATTCCCCGAACATCCTGTTCCTGCCAGTAATTACTGAGGCCAGCTTCTCTCGACTTGCATAGTGAGTTTTACTTCAAACTTTTCCACAGACGCTGATGCACCAGACAAATAGATTTTTAATGACAAAATTGACTCGAGTTTGGCCTGTGCCGCTGACTGACTGCTGGCTCCAGCTCAAGCTGAGCACTGCAGCGGTGTGCGACGGCCAGGCGAGGAGAATAAATCCAGATTGAGTGGGCTGGTTGGAAGTGCAGTGTGGATCACCGAGTGCTGATCATCACTTCTGTTGGTGGTTTGCCGTGGCTTTTATCTCTTTTACATTAGCTCCAGCTCTATCCTTATGTGGGTGGTGCTTGATTGCGAGGCAGCATATGGTCCCCTTAGCATCTGATCATTCCACTACATGCTTAAGCAACTGTGTGTCCCTGCCCCCAACCTCCCCCCGCAGCGGAGAAGAATACATTCTGACAGGACAGAAGTTGGCACACTATCTGTGTGACATGCATGCCTGAAGTTTCTTCCCTCTGGCAGAGAGATGCTGCAGGGTGAGTGGAACAAATTACAGGTAAGCTAACTCCTCGGAGCACATTGTCAATGTCCGAAGTATAAAACAGCAAGACACCAACACTTCAAGTGTGAACTTTGGTTCTGTGTCCAAGACAGATGAAGCTGCCTGTTTTTGGCCTTTGCATGGAAACACTGCATCATAATATGCAGCCCCCAGGACTCTAACCCTGTCTCCCATTGTAAGTTTCATGAAAAAGAAGTGTCTTATGGACTTGTTGTATTGTTTGATTTTACCTTTAATGTGCTTTTTACAACAAGAACCAGTTTTTTGTTTTTGCTGTGGATTCACCTGATATCATTTAGCTTGACTTACACTTAAGTTTCCAGGACGAAGCTAAAGATCAGTGTTTGAGAGGTTAGACAACATCTGCTGCAGAGACGTATTTTCATGAAAAATGATAAGGAATTGCATAGATGACTGATAAAATATTACTTTTTTCAGTATTTAAGTATACCTTGGAAAAAAAATGTCAAATTTTAAAATGTCAGAAACCTAAAGGTGGGGTCTGCTGGATTTTCCTACAAAATAAAATGTCAACTTTTATTTCCAGCTCAGTCATCATCTACTGAGCCTCTATACACGTGTGTCAGTGTCTCTCTGCCTCAACCCCTCCTCTGCCTGTATGTTGATGTTTTGGTTGTCTCGAGAGGTTTCTGGGTGAAGAGTGACCAGCCAACCACAGCGTGCCAAGTGTGCACGTTACTTTGGATGCTGATGATAGTGAGCAGGAGAAGTTATCCCAAGTGGCTATGATAGCAGCTGTAACACATAGAGAGAATGATACTATATTTGCAGGATGCCTCATTTACCTGCAGGAAGTCAGGAGTATGGCTCTTGAGTCTCTCCCAGGTAGAAACGTGATTGGATGTTGTGTTTACAACTGGTAACGAAAATTCCTGCACACCCCACTTTGGTCTTGTACACATGTAGCCGGGTATTTTCAAAAACAAATATTCCCCCTCATTCATTTTTGGAAATACTTTGGTCCACACCTCATCGGTTACCATGCAAATCTGTCAAAATGTGTGGCTCTAAGCATTCCAGGTCCATAGGTGGCAGTGTTGGTGCCAATCAATCAAAATGAATCCCCCTCATTCTGACTACTCCGTCAGATTTAAACATGGCGCCAGGATCGTATGTTTGAATTGAAAAAGAGGTTTGCCCTTCAACATAAGTAACAAGATGCATTTCAAGAAAGCAGAGGAGTTTGCATCAATGTTCAAACTAACTCAACTGCAACATTAATGCTCACCATAACATCATGATGATGCGACATCAATAGCTTTTTTTTGACACAAGCTGTAACCTTTGGGATTCAAAAACTCTAGTTACCGGCATATACATGCGCCATGAAACCAGAGTTTCGAAAAGCTTCACTTGGGACCGAGTTTTCAGAAAACATTGCTTTTTGTAATGTAAAACTGCAGTCTGGATGACAGGCCTTAACATATACAAATATATGTGGTTTCACAGATGTCAGGCTACGTGTGGACATGACTTTTAAAAGCCAAAGTCAGTGAAGTGAGTGTTTTGAACTATGTTGAAAATTGAAATAATACAAAAGTTTATTGCTTAATATATTATAAGATGTTACTTTACTTTTTCTTTTCATTTATTTATTGCACTGGTTGGGAAAGGTGATGATTTCGAGTAACTTATGACATTACTTGTGGGCAAATATCTTAAATGTATGGTGCAGTAAATAAAGCTGCGTCCTCTTAAAATCAATGATGCCCAAAATTGAATCAAGCCCCCATGACAGGTGACTGACCGGATGTTTTTGCCCTGTCTTGTGCACAGTTCGTAAAGGGATATCTTCTAGCTGGTGTATATCAATAGAAGCAGATCACTGATGTGTTTGATTAATCACTGTTTGGATAGGACTTGTGGGAATTAAGTGGTCAATGTGGGAAAGGATAAGAAGCTGGAGTGTTGAGGAGAAAAAGAAACTCCAAGCTACGCCCTGACTGTCAACATGTCACTTTTTAACATACTTTAAGCTGGATGCAGGCCTGGGTGCAAATGGCCATCATGGTCACTACATGGATGCTTCACGGTTACTAGGCAACTCGCCTGCATTTAAAGACATAAATAAATTTATTGAATCTACTGGTCGATTAATCAAGACAAACCAAGACAATCATCTGGCCTGCTATGTCAGCTTCTTCCACAGCTGCTGTAAATAGACACAAATGTCGCCACGGACTATTCATTAAAGCCCATGAGCTCAAATGAAACAATGTTGCACCTATAAACACACTGACATGCTAGCTACAAAACACAGTGCACAGAGTTGAAGCGCAAAGCCGTGATCTGAGCACACGTTTCGTTTTCCTGCCCAGTGTGTAAAAATGTGTCACAATCAGTCGCCCGCCCAGGCCTTCAAAGCGTGTATTTTAGTCATGAAAACTAATTTGCACAGGCCTTGCTGCTAATAGGAAAGCCGAGGAGGGGTAGGAAATATCTGGGCCACAGGCTTCAGGCGACTGTCAACCCCGGGGTGTTGCACGGAGCGAGAGACAGAAAGTCAAAAGTGGGTGAGGAAAGCGTTTCCTTCTTGGCGGAGCTCCACACTGACGACTGTAAACTCGCTGCACAAACCTCAACACGGAAAAACAACCTGTCCAAGCGACACGTTATCGACACAGTCACACAACAGGCCTGACCACTTGTGTTTTACCCCTCGGTGGAAGGTGAAATTAGGAGCAGTGGCTGCTGCTTACCATCTTGCAGGTCGGATGATGAAATCCAGCCGAAGTGCACTGAAAGGAGGTTCAACAGGGGGGAGTCGGAAGGCCGCCGGAACTGTGGCGAGAAACAACAAAATAAAAAAATATATACAGTTGTGGTGCTTTCTGAGGTCTCGAACTGGCTTTACACCCAGCTTCAGGGTCTCTTCTCCGTCTCGCTCTCCTTTACCGAGGCTTTCACTGCAGTGGCAAAGGGAGAGAGACCCGCTGGGAGGGGACAGTACGCGGAGGAGGAGGAGGCTCGGTTTGACAACCAGGCGGTGGCGGAGGGGAGGGGAGATGAGACGACGGAGGGAGGGAGGGGGGCGGGAGGGGGGCAGCAATACTGTACATCCGGGAACTTCAGGTTGGATTTATTTATTTCTCGCTCTACCGTCATGTTTTGTTTGTGCTCTGGCTCCACCTACTGGTGTGATGACTTTACTACACACAGACAGTGATGGTCTCCACCTCTCCACGTGCAGTGGCTGTTCTCCAAACCATGAAATCATTTGTCGTCCTTAAGTATGTTTGTATTATCTCCTAGAGGCCAAGTAAGTGATCCTCTTTTAGGCTTTTAGAATATGAATTCGTCCACATTAAGAGGCATAAAATTCATCCTAAGCACTGTAAACCCTTAGACCAGGGTGTCCAAACTTTTCCCAAAAGGTCCGTATTGCAAACTGTGAAAATGATCAAGGGCCCGTGGCTCTAATGGACATGTTTCTTAACAGTGAAAGTTACAAATGAGCTGTTTTTGCAGACCCCTGAGATAAAACCAAACATGGGAAAAATGTGTAACAACTTTATGGCAGGATCAGGATCCGGACTTTATTTGTTTATATGACAATTATAAAAACATTTTAAACCCCAAATATCTCTGACCCTGCATCCTGAACCATTTAATGCTTCAACTTTTGTCTTTTTTTTTTTTTTTTTACCATTTCATATCTTTTATTCAGTTTTTTGTCCTCTCATGAGGTTTTTTGTTTGTTTGTTTTTTAATTCTAAAAAACTCATAAACACATTTTGCATCATGCCAAATGCAATTAAAAGTCATCTGTAAAAGTTGTTGAGTTTTTGCAGATTGTACAGAGCTTTAGCTTTATGAATTTGTCTATGCACAGTCCCAATCTTTGTGAAATGTGACCAGATATATTTAGATTTGTTTCAAGCACTTGACAGAAATTGTAAATGTAAACAATTAGAACATTATTAATTTAAGTGACAAAACTAACACATGGTAAGATGAGAGCTGGGGGCCACTTGAAAATAGACGGCGGGCCACAATTGGTCCCCGGGCCATAGTTTGGACATCCCTGCCCTAGACCATAGCAAAACTTTGAGTTGCTGAAAATAGACTGAAAAAGAAGCACATTTCCCCAAAGAATTTGTTTTTGTTAAAAAAAAGGAAATCCTAACAGACACCATAACAGGCAGAATGTTTTCAGAGTCACATATTGCGAATATGTAAAATCCTAATTGCTGTGCTGGCTGTAGAGATTTGTAAGATTTTAAAGTAATGCAATGGCCTCAAAGACAATGTTTAAAAGGCTGACTTTTTAGGAATCTCAGTGTTGTTATAAAAGAATTTGTATTTTCTCTAGAGGAGGCTGTGAAATAAAATATTTGACCCGTTTCACCTCTTGAGACCCAAGATTTTATCTGGTGGGCATTTTTCATTTCTCCTTGTTATTTGTGGTACATAAGACCTGATAAGTTTAATAACTAAACATGTGTATGTACAGGCAGTTTGGTTTTTAGTGTTATTAGTTTTCTTTTAGTTTTTAATTACAAGTGTTATTGTTTATAACTACACTTTTTTTCTTACTGAAATTGGTGTTACGTTGTGATATCACAGTTGATGTGGGCAGTTTCTCCTAATGTGGCTGGTATGTCAAAGTTTTAAAAAAATGGATTATCATGGGTCTGAGAGAGAGAAATGTGATGTCCAAACATGTGGATGCAGAGTCTCAAGAGGTCAAAAGATAGCAAATTTTTACTTTTCACTCTACTTTTTAGACCAGTAATAGCCTAACAAGTACTAAAAATAGTGTAATGCATTCATACTTGTAAGTGCTGTGAAGTTTCATCTGTTATAATCAGGAAATATCTATTAATCTATTACTAAAGGGACATGATACCGCTTTATCCAGTCTTTCATTTCCCAGAAAAAGAGAAAAAACACTGAGCTCATAAGCATCTAAACAGGGACCAGGTAAAAAAAAATTGAACCCCTCTCACAATTCATTTGCACAGTGATGTTGCCATGTTTATTTTTTGTCATTCTACTTCTCTCTTCTTTTTTTTTCTTATTGGTTGCTGCCATGAACTCTAATTCTCATGGACAACATGTTTTGTCGTCAAAAGTGCTAACAATTTAAAAAAGAAATTTAGCCTCGGTGTACCTAAAGTTAATCAAAGTTTATAATGGGTGTAAATAGAGGTCAAATTTTTAAATACTAGAATACTAGAAAATGAACAAAGTTCATATACAAGTCAGAATGTGTGCACCTTTGAGCAATAAAACACACCTTTTCCTGGTTATTTCGATGTACAGATTTATTGCATAGGTCATTTCAGTAGTCTAAAGAAAATACTTTGAATTTAGCGCGACCAAAATATGGACAAATACAGTAATAAAAATTTTGATGTTTGAGTACCGTACAAATATATTATAAACTAACACAAGTTATTTACCACAAAAATATAAAACCAGTGTTGTATTTGATAAATATTCCATACATTTCATTCCTCTGTAATAAACACTGATATACAATTATAGGTCCTTAAGAAGAGGTAGAAAAACAAACACAATAGGAGCACAACCTCATCCAAATACAAAATCTCTACATCTAAAACTGCATAGTGCTGTACGCAAAATGGTACCACAGTGTAATACTGTAAGAGTTTCATTACAAAACATATGGCCCCCTTTTTATTAATCCAGGAGCAGGCAGTGGTGGAGGTTCACTTAGGTTTACAACAGGATTATGGGTAATTTCATGGATTAGAGCTGCTAACAGAAGATTTGTACTGCAGTGTCTCTGTAGTAGACAAGGCCTGGCACATGCTTTAAAACCATGTCTCAGGAAGTGGTGTCTTCAATTTTAAACTAAATGTGATTTTTATGACATGTTATAAAACCACATTTCCTGCTTTGAAGATTATGTTAAGTTTTAACACAAAGGCTGATGGGAAAAGAAACTGGGCTCAAATTAAACTGAATAAGTTGTTTACCACAAGGTAATAACAAAAATTAGAAAATGTGACCAGGACTCTTATATTTCCACTTTTATGCCAGTGATGGTTTTCTGAAAACTGCAGTGTTGCCTCTATATGTTACAGGGTTGTTGAGAGTCTTCACTTCTTTAGACTATATAAATACATTGTGCCAGCACCATTTGTGAAGAATACACAGACACAGACACAGACACACACACACACAGACACACGCACACACACACACACACACACACACACATACAGATACACAGATACACACTGTAGCCGGAAACACAAGCACATGTGCACTCACAGCCACGCACCACTGAACAAGTGTGCACAAGAGGGTTACAAGACATGACACCCAACTGTTCCTGAAAAATATTTACCAGAAAACATTAATTTTTCCAACTTTCATAATATTGACAACTGCAATAAATATGTCTTAATTTTGACTCTTGTATCATCACTTTTTTTTTTTTTTTTTTTTTGGTTAATGGTGTATTCGAACAGTCCAACACTGAGTGAAACCAAAGTTGGAGTGGGGTTGAGTGAGTTAACAGCAGATACAGTTTTGAGGGCAAATACAGACGAATGTAAAAAAAAATACATACAATTTGTCACGACACACATTCTGATGGGATACTTGTACATGGTGTTATTGTAGAGGACTGTTCTTCTGTCAGACAAACATTTCCTTGTTGATCCACATGAGTGTGCGCGTGTCATTGGGTTTGCACTCGTATTCAATGCTGTTGAAGCTGTTTCCCCACTGGCAGTGGTCCCTCTTGTTGTAGTTGTAGTACTTAACCTGCCATACAGTTTCAAATGACCCGGCTTCTGTGAACTGGAGGAGACACACACACACACACACACACACACACACAAACCATATGTAAGCTTGTGTGAAAACCTTTGAAGGTGAAATGAAGAAGAGACAGACTGAGTAGGCAGATGGACACAAACACGCACAAACATGCAAATGCACACCACAACATCTCAGAGTCCCAGGACAGATGGGTTGGATACAGACCAACAAAGACATTCAATTTAAATCAGATGGAATGATAACAGTTCATTTCACTATTCATTGTCATTTTTTTCTTTTTGAAACAAGGCTAAAAATGCAGATTTTTGTGTGAGGAACTTTTTTTTTTTTTTGCAGAAAAAAGCCATTGACCTGTTCTCATGTGATGATAATATTGTGGATTAAAGTAATGTTGTAAAAAAATGCTTTCTGATGGTATTTAAGGAGCCAGACAGGTTCCTCCTCCTCCTCCCTTGGACACTAGGAACTTTGTTACCACATACTACCACTAACTTGGTGTTTGAGCAAAATGATCATCACAGTTCCTGTTTGCAAAATGATGGAGACCAACAATAAAACGCTTCATGTTGTGCAAAGTTAAAGGAACTTATTCCGTTCTGTGATCAAAAACCAGGATGGACCATTTCTATTGATAACTTTGATGCTTGTTGAATGCCTTTAATTATTGCCACTGGCAAAGACAATAAAAGAATAATGCACCAAAAGCAATCAAAAGCTCTTTATAACACATTTATCTATCTACAAAAAAATTAAAAGAAAAGGATGAAAACTTCCCTCTTCACAGGAGTTGGACTATTGTCTACATAAAACGAGACACTGATCATCACTGAATGAAGAAAGAGCTTGTGCAATAGGAACTTGTAAAGGATTATATGATATCTTGTGTTTCAGTTACCTAATGATGAGGTATATAAAGTGGAACTTTTTTACATCAAAGTTTTAAAAGGGACTCAAGGCATGTATGGGCATAGACTTACAGAAGACTGCAAACCCATTTAAACTCAGGAGAGGGAGGAGGGGGCTGAACATTGGATGACTCAAAGCCAGAAAGGGACTCTGATGAGAAGATCAAGAGTAACAACTGTTTGAGAGGATTAAAAAGAACGTCATTGTTGTTAGAAATGTTTTTTTTTTCTGATACCCATTTTAAGTTTCCTTCATTTAGGGAGAGACAGGGAAACGCATGAACAAATGTCCTTTTAACAGTAAATTGCTTGCATTGAGCATAAGAGTTGAAACTCAAATTCTTACGCAAACAGCTGAGGGAAAGTTCAAGCCATAATTAACTCTCCTTTGAATATTTCTTTCAGGGTACGTCTCTCCCAACAGGGCAGATACAATATAAACGCTCTTCTCCAATCCTGATCATTGGCTATAAAGCATTTTTTCAACTTTCTCCTGCCTTTTATGGATTAATTTCCTGCTGTATACAGGATATCCATACCTGTATGCTGATTTGAACTGGCTGCCTCTCTCCACTCTTGGTGTGTGTCACTCCTTCTGTGTCATACTGGCCTGTATAGACGACTGACTGAGGGTCCTTAGACTTCTGCTCCAGAGGGAAGGTTATCCCACCCACACTCATTGATCTGCAGAGGGACAAAATAAACAGATTGATACATGTTTGAACAGATATTCAGATAACTTTAAACAAGTGTCAAAAAAACAAACAAAAAAAGCACTCATATTTATTCGAGACTGAAGGCATTAACAATTATACATTATCTGAAAGCATTAAATATGTTGTACCAAAACCAAAATTAGAGTGGCTATGAGGAGAATCCATTTGAAATGAGCTGCTGCGACTCCTCTCACTGAAGGTCTTGCACAACCGTTAAGATGAAATAGCATGTGTGCTCATTTTGAACAATGAATGGAGAACAGGTCATACTCTTAACTCCACTTTTCTGTTAAGACAACTGGATAAAATGCAACAAGGTATGTTCTCATTGACAGTAACATAGGGTTGTTGTTTGAAACATGACAACGAGCAAAATTTGCAAGTCTGTACCAAAGTTTTATAGCCAGCTAAAATTAGCATTTGGTAAGGTGCAACAGTAGTGAATCCTCATTATGCTCTGGCAGTGCTCATCTGTCTAGCAGGGCAAAGATAACATCACTCTTCATTTTATTGATAGGTTTGAACAGATCACTGCAATATAGCTGCTGAATGTGGGTTGGAATAGACATTAACACAAATAGCGTAACTGTTTTTTAACCTTTCGCTGGTGTTTTAGCCTCTAGCTGGTTACTTATCACTCTCCCGTTTAGCTTCGTTCTGCTCTTCTGTTCTTTTTCTGTCAGACAGCACAGCTTCAGTTTTCACTTTATCACTTAATTAAAACAACAAATTGTTTTCAGCTCAGAAAAACTCAGATCTCTCTTCTCACTGCTAAATTTAGTCAGCCGGTGTGGAGTTGTCATTGAGACATAGGCGTGCTGTAAATCAATCCAATCCAGTCCAATCTTGATTTGGAAGCTACGAATCAGCATATAGAAATAACCTGTTTTAGCAGTGATAAACTCATTTTAAATTGGGGATTGTGATCAGACATATATCTCGAGATCAGACCTTTTGGAGACCTCTTAGAAAGTCTCCACATTCCCTGTAAAACCAATGTTACAAAAAAATGATCCCACTGAGGAATTGCAAGTTCATTTTCCTCAAACCATTTTTGACCCTGCCAGAAAATCATGTAAATTAATTTACTGTAATGGGTGTACAGCTGTGCCTCATGAGTATGCCCTAAATCCAAAACATCTCCCATGAGTCATCACATATGTGACCTATTTTTTATACAGCCCCCTTCACCCAGTGCTCATTCAGGCATGTTGAACAGTTTGATTTTCAGGTACGTACAATAGTAATCCTCGTGTCATATGAAAGCACAACAACATTTAGGCGATTACATAACCATGAAAAAAAGCAGACAAATCACAAGAGGGGGGTGACACCAAAGCCAAGCGTGGAATTCTAATCTGTGGAGGATTTGACTCGCAGCCAATTGAGGTTTATGCTGCCTTCCGGTGCTGCGCGTGAAATTCTACTTTCGCACTAATGCTTTGGAAATACAGACAAAAGCAGGACATATGGATAACTACACCAGGCACGGCTTATTTATTTATTTATTTATTTATTTTTGAATACGTACAATATCATTTCTTTCTGTATTGTCTTGCTTATCAGCTGTCCGTGTCAACCATATGTCCTACCACCATTGAATGCAACCTGAAAAATACACACTTCCTATCTAAAACTGCTTGTACAAGCTCCCCAAGAGAAATAATGTGGCAATCAAATTTCCTGCAACATAGTTCAGTGCAACCTCCATAACTGTAATCTAATTCGTTGCATGAAGGTTATAGTCGTTTTGTTTTAAATTTATTTTAAGCTATAATGTCAAAATGACGATGATTGTAAGGTTTTGTTATGCAATAAATGGAATAATCGGTTGGTCAACCCCAATCCAGCCTCAAACTGATCATACATGCTAAAAATGTCGGTAATTTCTGGGTCAGAATAATCCTTCAGCATAAATCAAAGGGAAACCTACGTGGCCTCCACCGCTCCTGGTTTGACAACCACCTCGATTTTGTACTTGGACCCGGTCAGCAGCTTAATGGTCCGGGTCTGTCCAAACCTGGCTCCGTCGGACTTGAAGTACACCGCAGTGTTGTTGGGAAGCATCTTCAGAGATACACCGATTTTGACAAGCTGAGGGACGTCGGCCATACTTCTATAAAGCGTGTCTCTCACCGGGATCCGCGGGATTGCCTGGTGTGGGTAACAGGTCGCAGATGTTTAACAGTTTTGGCAGACTGCGAAATGCCGTGAGTACAAGTCCATGCCAGAGCGCACAGCACGGGGAACTGCGCCGCGTTGCGCCCTGTAATCCCGTCCAGTCTGCTGCACGAGCCTAATCCCGACCGATGCTCCCTCTCTGACTCCCTGCGAAAATCTGTCACTCCCTCACACCAAGCTTTTTCCAGTCTATTCCACCCACACACCCTCTCTCTCTCTCTCTCTCGCTCTCTTTCGATGTGACTCCCACAGTGAGTCGTGATCGCTGTTCCTGCTTGTATCTCTGCCCGTGCTGTCGCTGTCCGAGGTGCTCAAATCATGCCACTAAAGACTGAGGATTACACTAATTGATAGAAAGGGGGGTTGTTTAAAGGGACTGTGAGGACTTTCTACGTGATTTTGAAAAGTGTCATACTTATATGACTGATCTTAATCTATTATTTAAAAAGAGATCACCAGCGCCACATTGGGTTATTTAAAAAAAAAAAAAAAAAAAGAGCCAAACTTCTATGTCATAGCTTCCCGATCAGGTCAAGCAGTACCAAATTAGTTAGCAGTGAGATGAGAGATCTGAGTTTCTATTCTGCTGAAAACAATTTCTGTGATTTATTTAGTGGTTATGGTGGAAACAGGAGCTGGACTATCTGACAGAAACAGAACAAGAAGAAAACTAAATAGAGTGGTTGAGAGAGGGCGAATGGCTAAAACACAAGTTAAAGGCTAAAACATGGGCTAAGCTGTTTGTGATGACGTTTATTCCAACCCACCACTGTAGTGATATGTTCAAACATGAGAGTAATAAATGAGGTTAAGTTTGCTCTGCTTCATAAATGAGCACAGGCAGGACATAACCAGGATTCAATAACATTGCACGACATGTCTCAGAGCACCGAGCTGTGAGTAGCACTAAATCAGGCTGCTAAACTATTTTACAAACTGACTTCATTTGCTTTCCTATCAACACAAATATACAACAATAGCCTATGGTTATCTAAATGTTAGTTAAAACCAAACCAAGAACTTGACAAAGCCTTTTGTTCCAGCAATTGTTGTCACGTGTCAAACATTAGCAAAACCATTACCACATTGTGATGTATCTGGTAAAATGTTCACTTGAACAAAAGACAGTACAGCCAAAAAAATAAAGTGCTCTTGGAGGCAGATGGCCCAGTGGTTAAGGTATTGCGCTCCGTGAAGTTTGCCCGAGTGCATAACCAACCAGTGGCCATTTTCTTGCATGTCACTCCCCAGACACTCCTCTAAGCTGGTAAAAAAAAAAAAAAAAATTGCCTCGAAGCATCATATCCAGCAATGCAGTAGAATCACAGAAAAATATCAAAACAAATTTATTGTCTGTCAAATTTTAACAAGCATTGCTTAGAGAACATACCTTATACATCAGAGAGTCTCAGCATGTTGATGACTGATTGAGCCATTCTTTTTTTAATTGGGGGATGGAGGGAGAAGTGACTGTAAAAAGGATTATATTGTCTTTTTCCACTTCCATGATAAGCGTTGTTTTATGTGTATACCGTAGTTGACTCAATAGCGACCTCTCTCGGATAGAATTACACTTGCTCCAGGGGCACGATAATGTTTTACCACTCAATGACAAACGTGTCTTCAGTGAGTTGCTAGTCATAGCTCTGTGTACAAGATTGTTAATTAAAGTTCGTATTAACACTGAATGGTCTCATGAGTCCATTGCAATGTGTATGTTAACAGGTGTAAAATACTTTTAACAAACAGTCTAGTCAAGGTACTTAATTGTTTTCTATTTTGTGTTAAATATATTTAATTGTATTTGTATTTTTATTATAATTTACTCAATCATTTTATTTATTTATTTATTTTTTACTCTCAGTAGTTTATGGTTCCCTCTATATTATTCATTTAAGTGCTTCCATACGTTCATGAGAGTGTATTTTTTAAGCATAATAATTTAATTGTTACATCTGTCCTCAAGTGGTGTTACAACTCACCTCAGTACTGAGTTAAATTATAAAAACATACTGATCTATATTTGAAATCAATTTACATAATCTGGGATAGTGCAGCAACACTCCAAGTGCATGCCATTTATAGCAGACAAGTATGGGAAACATGTAAAAATTTGAGATCTTTAAGAACTACTGTTAAACTTGCTCAAACAAAAAGTGTTACTACCATCCCTGGTCTCCCCTAGTGGACTGATTGCAAATGAGCTGCAGCTGGGTGCTCAGGTGCTCTGGCTCGCTTGATGCTGTTGGCTCTGTCCATCAATTAAAATAAAATTTAGAAGAAAAAAAAACAACCCACAAGATGTGCATTTAGCCAGTAAGCCTGAAAGTGGAATGTTTATACTGATGTAGGGTCAAGTGTGAAGAGTACTTTCAATCTTGAGCTACTTAGTGTATTATATCAAGTCAACAGGTATAAAGATCAAGATCACATAATCTAAGGGGAATTATGGGTTGTTGTCTTAATACTCACTGTCATACTGGCCAACAAATGAAAGAAGAGTATTGCATAATACGTTGTGACATTTTCCCATTTGAGACAGCTCAATACAAGATGATAAATCCACATCTTCAAAACATTGCTGAAGACGATAACCCTGCAATATCAGAAGATGACCACCAGAGGTCAGACTTTTATCACAAGAACTAACCCAGAGCAAGTTGTGTTTTGAAAGAAAAATGAAAAAACTCAGTAGAGTAGTGATGCACGCGGTGGCGTAATGGTGCTATGCTGACATCATTATGATCTTTGCATGGCTGACGACGACACAGTGACAAAAATTCTTATCTAAAAATAGGTAATTTAAACCAATTCTCTAAAGGAACTGCAGAAAAGCAGTAGATGACACGAAGCAATTTCAATGACTTTTACTAATTCTTTTGTTAGTTTTTTGTCAGTTAATAAAATCAGCTTTTGGAAAGACCGCCCTGATATTAGCTCTCGCTGAGGACCACGTGGTCAGTCAAGTAAGGGAATGACGCAGCTGTTTCAAACAAACTTACTCGGATCACGGGAAGTTTTTTGAGTGGATTCGTCATAAAAACCAATGCACCTAAGTTTAAAATCGTGCTTTTGTAAACTTTTCTGAAAGCGCGTAGTTTACTGAGGTTCAATCTGTAACCGGTCAGGGGACGAAGTTTGGAAACGCTACAGCAAATGTTAATCACAGCGTGAAAGCCGTGACAGATTTTCCCCCTCAAGTCCCAGTGCACTCATGAAAGAATGACAAGATGTTTATGATTTAGATGATTGTTTTTCTGTTAAGGTGTAACACTCGGGGTTATGACTCTGTTAAATTCTTGGAGAACGGGTCGGCCATAAAATTATTTTTTAAAGATCAAACAGGTCTCCCTGTTTCCTCGCCTGCGTAAAACGTGCGTCATCAGTGCAGCAGTGGTTCTAGACGTTTTTTTTTCACTTAGTGTTGTTCAACAATGAAACTGCAAATGACAGAAAAAGCTACATGACACAAGGACCCAGCTTGCCCGGTGGCTCTGGGATTTCTGGACGTACCGCGCTCTGTTGTGCCCCGTGCGTAAAGTGATCCACGCTTTGAGGGAAGGAAAGGCAGGCTCTACATAATTTAACGAAGCAATACGACGAGTTAGAGTGAGTAAGGGGAGAAAGAGAGTGTGGGAGGGTGGTAGAGCCCTCCCCCCGAGAAATGTCTCGATGGGATCCTCTCCTTCATAACCCAACTCTTTCCAGCCTCGTGCAGATGGCCAAAGTGTCCAAACCGGACGGTGACTCTTCCCAAACGGCCACTGGATGTTAAGATGAAAGGATACTAGATAATAAATCCACTCATTTCACTCAGTTATCCTTTTTTTATTATTGAGAATACAGTGAAAGTACAAGTAGCTAAACACCTTTAAGCCAGAGAGCACTTGGCTTCATGTGAATGTCTGCCGGTCTCCCAGCGCACTGCGCTGGTGATGCCATGCCGCGAAGTCACACCGGCGAGGAGAGCGGCGGCACTGGGCTCTGGCTGAAAACCTCCGCAGGACGCCGGGTCCAGGACTACGCGCTGAAAGATGTGGAGTCTGGTCGCAGGACGATGAATAACGCTGTGCGAAGTGGCGACAATCTCCTGTCTCCCACCTCGGCAGGTGCGGTGGGAGCGGAGAGGAAGCAAGGAGCCCGGCTCAGTCTGCTGGGGAAGCCGCTGACCTACAGCGCACAGAGCGGACGCAGAAACGCGCGCTACCGGCGGCTGCAGAATTACCTCTACAACGTGCTGGAAAGACCGAGAGAGTGGGCTTTTATTTACCACGCCTTTGTGTGAGTACTTATGCTTTTTATCTTCAAAAGTCGGTTGTAATAAATTCTGGCCACTCCATACAAGTGAGTTACTGTTGCGCATCTTTAAAGTTGCCAGGGAGAAGAGTTTTCAGAGGCTTCAAAGCGTGTGCTGTGTTTTTTGAAACAGTTATATTTTGTGTTCTCCTGATAATGACCAGCTGGTGTCATAGTTCACACACGGCAGCAATATAAATGCTTGCAAGGTGAAGGATGAATTTGAAGAGAACGTTGGTATTTTTTATCTTCTCCTGATTCACATTCTTATCAATTTAAGATTCAAGAACACTGCAGATGGAAAAATGTGAATGAAACACACACTTTCTCACAATCTTCTATGTATTGTTAGATTTTTTTATGTTAATGGATGTGATTAAAAGTACCTGTTCAGTGATGAATTGTTGCACCACTGTATGCCAGTGTAAAAAAGTGATCACCTGTTAAGCTGGAGCATGCAGACAACACAGGAGACAGAAGATGTAGTGTTTATGTTCAATGCCATTCCAAAATGAGCTTTAAGTGTTTGTGTGTGTGTGTGTGTGATGTACGAGTGTGAGTTTGTGTGGGATATGTGTGCTAGTATTGGTGAGTATTTCCAAATTTGCTTCCATCATGACAAGTCAATCACAGCAGCTGCAAATAGAGTCCATAAATAAGTCATGGTTCTATCAAAGTTTGGGAAATCTCCTCCTCTGATGGAAATTCAACAGTATAAGGCTCGTAAAGAGGGTCAGCATGCCCTCAATTAAAAGGTCTGAATAAAATATTCTGTGGTGTTGTGCATGATTTTGAGTTTGTCATCACTAACCCAGACAGAATAGCTCTGAGAGAAGTCCTGATTGGCCATTTCTGAAGCAAATTTCTTTTTTTCATTTTTGAGACTTTAAACAGCCTCAGTATGACCACAGTTTTTTTAAACTGCTCAGGAATGGCAAAATAAGAGAGAATTTATTTAAAAAAATGTGTCCTTCATGCAGTTTCAGTTCACTTACTTGGACATTATTGTTAAAATCCAGGCTGAACTTTTCTGGCTTTGTTGTTCTAAACTGAAGGGAGATTTTTTTATTTCTAGTTTGCTTATCTTAAGATGCTTGAAAACAAGATCCACACTGGAGAGTGGATGCTCTCTTGTTTTATCCTGGGGGTCTTTGCTTGATGATAGGAATACGTTGTATTCTGTTACTTTTGTGGTTAAATTTTTAGGCGTGCCATAACTTGTGTAGCTTTGTGTTTCTGCAAGCTGCTCTTACAAACCATTTTTCTGCTTTTTTCAAACACCTCCCAATATAGAACCCATTATATTCATCATGTATTTATTTTGCATTTTGAGAAAAATCTGGAGGGAAAAGCCATCACATTCAATGTATCACGTCAAGATTTCATAGTTACCTTCCTTCTATTCACAATCATACACGTACAACTATTGTATCTGTGTCACACCAGTGTACCAGCCACACTGCAGTACACTCTGGGTGATGAAGCACTACATCCCTACTCATTCCAACAGTCTTGGCGTATGGATAAGGAGCACTGTGAGAAGGAGGAAGTGGAGCTGTCAGAGGAGGGGCTGTGAAGCCGGATGTTGACGTTTTATTTGCTCAGGCGGGACAGCTGAGGTCGCAGGGGTTAAGTCGTTACATCTGCTCACAACCGCAGCCTTAAACAAACTGCATTGGCAGGATCGAAAAACCTCTGAAACATTTGGAACTTCACTATGAGAGAATGCTGACAGAGAAAAAGAGTTAATGTTAAAGTGTTATGAAGAAGAAATAAGAACACTATGGATTCAGACTGAAAACAGACAGCCAGATTAAAGGACAGCTTGAAGACCGTTCATGTCCCCTATTGTCTATCACTTGGTTGTCCCAGCAGCTGATAGTTGGGGTAATGACCTGGTCCCAAACACTGACTTGGTTAAGCAGGTATAGCAGGTGTTAAGGAAATTGAATATTTTCAGTCTAAGTACATGTGCCTCATCGTCATGAAAAGTTTAAGAATTGTGTTTTCTTGCAACTATCATGACCTAGACTTGTAATGGAGGTATCATTATGAACACAGATTACATCTCAGATGACAGAAAAGTATGTTGCTCTTGTGTTTGCATACTTTCCAGTGATTTTCCAATCCTTTTGGCACTCATAGTTTAGGACACTTGATTTTTTTATGTGCATTTCTGTGCAAGTCTGTATTTTCTCATACCATTACCCCTAGAACAATTATAGTTTGATAGTTTGTCAGTGTCTAAGTAACACTGATGACGATGTCAACTCCTAGCCTGTTGAAGGAATTGACCTCATTATAAACGGAGGGGGTCAAAAATAGGAATCTTTTCATAATGTGTTGCTGTACAGAGTTACAATGTACCCTCTAATCCCTCTTAGTACCAGCATCAGTTTCAGTGTTTGTTGTTTTTTTTATTCTCATTTCTACTACCAGTCAACTTTCAGGTCTTTTCTCTGATGTTGATTTTCTCTAGTCATTAAGTTGTACTCACGTCAAGAAACCTTTCGGCAACTTGTGTATAAAAGTTTAATCTCTCATCTTTTAAGACAGTGGATTATATAAGATGACCGTCATGGCGGCCTGATCTACAACTTTGAAGTTTGGATTTAATTGGCATGTATGGCCTACATATCTAATGCAGTCCGTGTAACGTGGACAGTTTTGATCCACTCAGGCTGCGAATCAAAGTGACTGTAAATGCAGCATCCCAGTGCAGTGTCTCCACAGCCAATAAACTTTTACTCGGTTATTGCTTTAGCGCTAACTCTAAGATTGTACTACTATTTAAGTCCGCCAGATGACATTTAAGTGAATGGATTTCTCTGTACAACACCTAGTCAGTCGTTGTGATGTGTCTGGACAAGGAAAAATTGTACATATTTGCGCCGTAGTTTTGAAATTACCACCTACTGAAGCCATACTCTGCAGATCCAGACAACCACACTCTGTATTTCCATGAAGTTGCATTAGCTGAAACAATGGGTTTCCAAATGTAAATTTACAAAAACTCATGGTATGTGTGCTCTGATGTAGAGGTTTAAATGCTTAATGAAGTAACCCATCTGACCCACTATATTGCCATACTGATGATTACGCTGTACCTATAACCTCCCACATTGCCCATATTGTCCCCAAACCTCCGAGATGATAGATGTTGACAGATGGGCAGCCAAAGTCTTCTCATTACCATAGCGACCACGGTTGCCAAGTTGGCACCTTCAATGGTGTTTGGTCAAGTTAAATCCATAAACCCTCTTTGGGCCACAGGGTTTGCTCCAGCATCTCATCCTTATTGGTTCTCACTCCGACTTCCCACTGCGCACCATACCCACAGTATTTAGAGAGTTGAGTTAGAAAAAGGTGAGCGAGGGAAGAGCATGGGTGAAAGCTTGTGTGAGCTCGAGCTTACCTGTGCCAGGTTAGGCTCTACACTACTTATTACTATTCACCTAGTCTAAAGAGGAAAGCAATGAGAGAATCAGAGAGATGAACAGTTTTCTTTGAGTTTTCTTTTTGCTCAAAGTAATAAGCCCCCTCAGGGTGGAAGCATCTGAAAAACGAGTAAAAATTGTGGTGCCAAGTTGACATACTGAGTGTCTTATTCCCCGGAAAGATGGCGAACCACAGAAAATGGTAGTAAGATGATCTAAAACTTCTAAGTAACACATCAATTTGTGCCTGTTTGAGAATTTTGAGAGAGTTTGAGGTCAAGTTGTGATCAGATTTGAGCGATCGAATGGATCTTCTGTTCCAATCTTTCATGCGTACATCACAACTTGAAGTGTGTAGACTCTACATCTGCAGGATTTTCTTCAAAAATAGATTGTCAACTTTTATAGGAATAATCCTGCTCAGCTGAATCTGCGGGCTTCTGTACATGTGCGTCAGTGTCTATGTCTGCTTGAACCTGCCACTCTGCCTGGATGTGGATGTTTTGGTTGATTTGGGACATTTCTGAGTGGAAAGCAGCTGTTGGTGACCAGCCAGTTGCAGCGCGCTCGGTGCACAAGTGACTCTGCGAGTGTGGATGGTAGCAAGTGGGCGAAACTATCCTGAGTGGCCACAATAGTGTCAGTAACAGAAAAAGAATGATACAATGTTTGCAGGATATCTTATTTACCTGCAGGAAGTCAGGTGTAGGGCTCTTGAGTCTCCGTCACATAGAAACGCGATGCTGTCGGTGCACACTGGGCTGGTGAGTGTGTTCACACAGTTATAGTTGTGGCAGTGGCACCGAGCCATGGAGGAGGAGCCCAGTTTGGATGTTGTGTTTACAAACAGTAAAAAGAACTCCTGCAGACCCTGCCTACAGAAGGACTGTAATCAGCTCTATAGCACAATAACAAACTGAGGAGCTGTAAACATGGTTACAAGGTCACATGGCTACAAACACCTGCTGCACACAAACACATCACATGTGGTAGGAGATGAACAAATCAAAAGGAAAGTTGATAGAAGAAATGTTTCCTTTGATCACTTAATGAGTAAGCTGTTGTTGAAACAGATGCTGATGCTGCTGTGTTTGTGTGTGTGGATGTGTGTGTGGATTTATGTGGCAACAACCTGTCAGAAAAGATATCTGTTATTACTGCGCTCATACATATGTTGAATGTGTCAATAAATGCTATGTAAGTTTGTCAGATTGTATCGTCTGTCTATAAAATCTCTGATGGGCTTCAGTATGAATCAAGACACTGATAAGCATCTGGGCTTACTTCTTGCCAAATAGTGCTCTGAAACACTGCTGGTATTAAGATTCAATCTCCTAATGAGATGGCGTGTGTTGAACTAATCACATTTACTGAAATGGGTTCCAGCTACAGTCTGCATTATGTGCTATATCCAGAAGATGATTCCTTTGTGTGTGTGCGCATGTGTGTGTGTGTATGAAGGGAGTCCTACACTCATGTTTTTTTGTTTTTTTTTTTAAAGATATTTTTTGGGCTTCTCTGCCTCCAATTCGATAGAGGACAGCGGACAGAGCATGAAGGGGGGTAGAGAGAGTGGGGAATGACATGCGGGAAACAGGCCACAGGCGGGAACCGAACCCGGGCCACCCGCCCGAGGGCGAACCCCATGGTGCGCGGCCACATCCACTAGGCCATCTGCGCCCCTACACTCATGTTTAATCTGTTTACACACCCTTTTTGTGTTTGTGTTTTATAAGTGTGAAGATGATTTGTGTCATTTTTGCATGTGCTGATGTGTAAATGTCTGTGTTTATCAGTGAGAGTGTGTGTAGCCATGTGTCCGATGTAGTGTGTGAAAGGACTACAGAAACAGTGTCGTGTAAAGGAACGTTGATTCGGTCACACAGTGTGAACTAATCAGCCACCCATCCCAAGACTGTTCTGGTCCATTGGCAGGTTGTGCATCAACACAGTCAGATGATTTCCCATAAGGTGGATACACACTTTGCTTTAATGATCAACCTCAGTCCATGTTTAGCCTTTAACCACACAGATTTTAGAAGAAATCTGTGTTACATTAACTTCCTGACTCAGTTGTTTCCAGTTTAGATTGTTACTTAATTTTATTTGGCCAGCTATATTGCATTCACACAGAAGTGGATTTTACTGTTGCATGTTTTTGCAAGGTGCATTGATCCAAAGAAGGGTAACCGCAAGGACCTGTAAGAACCTCAAAGGCACCCTGGAGAGACTGTGCTTTGTTTCCTGAACCAATGGCAACATTCAAGACACCTGAGCATGTAAAAGAGTGTCTGTGTTTAGGCTCAGAGTTACTGCAGGTAAGTAGAAGGATATTGGCTGGTGCCCAGTGGAAAATGCTAACGACCCATTCAAAAGGATGAATAGAAAAGAGGGATGTGTGTGTGAGTGTGTATAAATACTGTCATGATGTTTTCCGGTGTTTGTATGAATAGGTACAGAGATGGTACCCTATTAAAGGTAGTGTGTGTTTTATGTCTTCCCTGGAGAGTGTTAGACAGTAAGACAGTGCGGATTAGTGAGTCATTGTGACTTTTATTTGGAACAGTGCTTGAGAGCGTGGAATTAGATCGATGGATGAAGAAAAAATAAGAAAAGATCAAAGGAGATGGTGATGAGGATAGACTCTCTGTGCAGGTTGAAGCAGAAGTAGAAATCTGCTTTTCCCCTTCTGTTTCAGGCAACTTCTGCTATGTCACCCTGTTATAAAGTGAAGAGGAAAAGCACCTAAAGTTATCATCCTGGCACAAAACTATTTCACATTAGTGTCTGTGTAAGATATGCATAGAATGTCAGATAAGATGTACTTTTTTTTGCAGTTATATAATACTCTGAATCTTTCCATAAGAAACATTTTCTCTCTTTTAAAACTGAGGCCAGGAATGTATAATATAAGTTAGATCACTTGACAGGTAGACTCTATTATTGGTGCTGCTTATTCCATATTTGGATGCATACACACCAAGTGGTGAGGTGGCAGGATGAGGTAATCTGAATGTTTCAGCTACTTTCATTGAATTTTTTCCAATTTTGTAACGAGCTTGGAGGTCATAGATAGATAGACAGATGTACGACAGACATAAACGACATGAAACGTCACAAATTACCTACAGACTCCAGCTTCACTCCCACCACAGAGCCAGCCTTCCTCACCAGTCTGTCCAGTTGTGCTGTGTCCCTCTTCTTGCTGCTTCCTCCCCAGCACGCCTTAACATAGAAGACTCCACCTCGCACTGGCAAAACATTTTCAACAGCTCTCAAAGATGTTGAAGGATCCCAGTCTTCTCTGGAAGGACAAGCAGCCCTGTCCCTTCCTGCAGATAGCGTCTATGTTTGATGACAAGCCCAGCCTGTTGTCTAACTGCAGCCTCGTGTACCGGTGGGTCTGGACCACCCCAACTCCGGATGAAAAGAGGTTGGGGATGTGGCTTGTTCCTTTTGAAGACCACCACGAGTTTCAAAGTCTTGGAGGTGTTCAGCTGCTGTTGGTTTTAGCTGCACCACATTGTAAAGCTCCCAAAGGCTCCTGTACTGCCCCTCCTGTCCATTCCTGAAACAATCATGTATCACAGTGTCATCCAAGTATTTCTGAGTTAGACAGTCCAGAGTTACACTAGAAGTCAGAGGTATACAGAGTGAACAAGACACAAGAAAGAACGGTCCCCAGACATGGTGTTCATGTAATTTAGCATAGGCTTATACACATCACAGCATAATGAAATGCACTCAACAGCAGCATTGACAACAATACTTTAAACACCACTCTGTTAAACCAATGAAAATACAACAAAGTTCAACTCAAACTACATTTTTAAGGTAGAGTCTGCAGTATTTTTTATTGCTGGTTTTGAACACAGCATCCAGACTGGGTTCCTCCTTTGTGGCTCAGTGCCTCCGACCAAAGATATGTGAACACACTCACCAGCCCAGTGAGCACCCGCAGCATTGCATTTCTACATGACAGAGGCTTAAGAGCCATACACCTTACTTTCTGCAGGTAAATGAGGCACCCTGCAAATATTGAATTATTCTTTTTCCACGTTTATACTCACTATCGTAGCTGCTCTGGATAGCTTCCCCACTTGTTATCCTCAACATGCGAAGTCACTTGCGCATTGGGCGTGCTGTGATTGGCTGGGGTCACCATGCCTATTCTCCACCCTGAAATGTCCCAAGACAACCAAAATATACAGGCAGAGTGGGGAGCTGAGGCAGACACACATGTAAAGAGGCTTATAGATGACAATTTAGTGGGATTATTCCCATAAAAGTTGACAACTAAATTTTAGGAAAATCCTGCAGAACCTGCCTTGAACCTAATCAAGGAAGGATGAAACATTTCCAGGCCCCCGTCAACAAACTGCTTGTATTTTTAACTATACACAAAACCTAATGCAAAGACCATGATTGTTCAGTGGGTGCACAAACCAAATATTCTCTTTGTCTTCCTGTGATTTTCTCAGTTAAAAACAAAAAAACAGCCAAGTTAATTAGTCTGTGTCAGAGGTTCAGACCAGAGAAGCCCTTCGTCAGAGGATCATTCAGTCAGTGAGTGTTAACTGGTGAAAAGTTACAAGATCTGAACAGACTGAAGTGACAGATATACTGTGACATCAACGCTGCTCACACAGGAAGTGTGTAGGCTGGAGAGACAAGTGTGTGTGTGTGTGTGTGTGTGTGTTTGTTTGAAAAGGAGAGCAAGAGTCAGCAAGAGATGGTGATTCCAATTTGAACACATCATGCCTTTTCACGCGTATTAAAGGGAGATAATTTATATGAGAGTGTGTTTGCGTGTAATTATGTGTGTGTGAATATCAGTGTTGTTGAAATTGTTGCCAAATGCAAAAACCTGCACCATCAACCTGGTGCAGAAAAGGCTAAAGGAGCAACCACTGTCGCCTATGAAAAGAAAGAAACCATCAATAAGACGGAGATTGTGGACAATGGGAATTCCTCTTCTGACAAGTGTGGGGTATCGCTTCGAGGCTTTCTGGCTAAGATCAAGTGTAGTGTCTGTTCTTATCAGTTTAATATCTGATATCTTCCCCACCACAAAACTCTTGAGTTGCACAGGGCATCCTTCCCCTGTATGACTGTCACTGTGTAGCTTGAGAGTAGTAATCCCAGAGCCATGTCTGTTTTCATGCTTGTGTATTTGTGTGTGGGTGAGTGTAGTTCAGTGTGTGTTTTCTCATTAGTCATCCAGCAACCCTCCCGTATATCACCCGAGATGCCAGTTTGCTGAGCAGACTTCAGCGCTGATGGATGGAGACGGGCTGAGCTCATTCGTCCTCCTGCCCACACAGAATGCTCCGCAGCTGGGTACACATCACACCAGCCTCCCCTGCCCTGCCACATCTTGGTTGTGTATACCGTGGCCATTAGTCTGTACCTCTCTAAATTGTGACTGTTCTCCAAGAGTCCACACTTACTGGATTATCCATACACACACTCACACACACCAGCATGCGTGAAAATACAATTATTTGCTCTTACTTTGCTCACTCAAACACACACATGCTTGGTTGGGTCACTCATATCTTTCTGAGGTGCATAAGGAGAAAGACGGAGGTGATGTGTAGTACCCAAGCAGGTTGTAACAGTGCTGTGTGTTTGCACAATTGTGTTTACACAACATAGCTTTTGTTTTTTTGCAACATGAACTCAAGCATTTGCTCCCCAATATTACATCTAAGCGATACAATGTGGGGCTGGGCAATTGGTTGCAAATTGGATCGCAATATGGCCTGTTGCAATATTCAAATTGTATACTGTGAAATATTTCTTTATCCTCAAATGTGACAGAATACCAGCTAAAAGTTTTTTTTGCAGGATGTGTTTTATGCTCTACACCAGTGTTTCTCAACCCTCCTCAACCAAAGAGCCAAATTATTTAAGTGGTAAAAAGTGACAAAGAAGAAGTGGCAGGAAATAGTAATTAAAATAAGCTCAAATAGGCAAAAATGGATGGAAAAGTGCAAAAAGTTGGAGAAAACATGGAAAATAGTCAGAAAGTACCAAAAAAGGTCCATAAACAGCAAAAAAGACTGAAATGGGCAAAAAAGCAGTCACAAGTAGCAAAATTAGTACTGAGTAAAAATGAAAATTGCCTATGTTTTTTTAAACTGAGTAAAACAAAGAAAAAGAAAAGCATATGATCAGAACAACACAAGCTCCCACCAACCAAATCAGGGTCAACTGTTCAGATTTTCCATAAATCACTCCAGCTTTAGACATCATCATCAAGAGGAGTGACTATTTCTGTTCTGTTCTGTTCTGATTTGTGATATATGAAACTAATGGGCAAGGGTAAACTATCAGATCAAGTTTAGAGAACTGTGCTTTACGCTGATAAAGCTTTTACTCACACGCTCCACAGCAGGGACTCTGTAAGTGGTTTCTGACTATGAAAATATGAAAGAGAGCAGAATGAGATTTTTTTTATAATTTTAGCTATGTACAGGACCAAATCAGTGAAAGTTGAGTGGTCCAAAGGGGGTGCTAAAAACAACAACAAAAACCTAAGTTCCTCACAGGAGCTTTAATCGACACTTGATCATATAGTGTGTGCTGTCTTAAAGAGAGAAATAGTATGCACACCATACATCAGGTAGCACCCACAATCACACGCATACACAGAATTTACCATGCATCCCTTGGATTTATTTTTCTCTATGCTCCTGAGGAATCTTCATATATCAAAATGTAGCAAGTATCCCGAGGTGTATATAGCAACATTACTAAACCACCTGGAGGAGAGTGAATATTTCAAGAGGCGTGTGTGTGTGTGTGTGTGCCTGTGTGCGTGTGTGAGTGCAAGTCTGTCTGATCCATGCACCTCTGTATAAACACACATACACTCACACACCTACTTCTTAAGATATCGTAGCAGAAACATACCAGGCGGCTCAGCCCAACACATAGTGTGAATAATTTATCTTGGTTAGTCATCGACAGTCATGACATTTCTCCCAGGTGATACAAGCAAAGCAGCACCTGCTCACACACACGGACAAGTGTCTCAGACAGAAAAGTGTATGAACAGGTGTTTTCTCAGTCTGACATATTTTTCTTTTTTGGAGGAACTGGGGGAACCTCATTTGTCATGCCAGGCAAATCAATGGAAATGGGGAAGTGGTGGGTGACAAAGAGTGAGAGGCTGGGTGAGAAAAGAGGAGGTGATAGAGAGAGGGAAAAGAAAATGAAATTACTAAGAGTGTGCTGTGAGATAGCTGTCTGCTGTAGGGTTGAACATTGTATCCCTTAGGATCCCAGTTGAAATGTTGGCATTTGTGATCATCATATTGCTGTTATGAGGAACATGTCATGTCACTTTTTGTAACCAAAATTGAGCCACCTCTACTTTCTGTTCTTTCTAACTAGTATGTCCCTTTTATGGAAAACCTAAAAGAGTATGCAACTCTGCTACAATCACAAATCTTCTGGCATGCTGCCCGAACTAGATGCTTAAATTGAGTAAGCAGTACTTTGTCATTTTGCTGCCAACACTGTCTAACTCTGTTTTCCTATTTTCAGAACATATTTTAAACTTTAACAGAGTGAATGTGCTGCGTGGTGTTTACTTTCAGTGGAAACACCTGCAGTACGTGTTCATTTTGGTGTTGTTAATCCCATATAGCCAAAGATCGTGAGTTTGCATTTGATGAAAAGTTTCTTTTATCAGTAGAAAAGTTTGATTTGGAACACTGTTAGAAATATTTTACACATGAGAAACATAATGTTGAGCCTGAAGTCTAGTTAAGCTAAAAAAGAAACAGGTCAATGTGCCCTGTTGCATGTTTCCTCCTCACTTCTCCGAATGAGTGACAGAGCTTCTGGAGATGATATTAGACGTCCAAACTAGTGATTCTCAACTGGTCTGGCCACAGAACCAACCATCACTCCTCAATGACAAGCCATAATGGAGGAATATTTTCAACATATCAAACCTGTTTGATAAAAAGATTGTGCAGTTTTGAACTTAAGATACTGATTGTCAGAGATTGATCCAACACCAGTCTGACCGTGTTACAGACTGCATGTGAGGTAAAGTCTCCTGCAATGCTGTGAGGCTTCTGTAACTTGGCAATGTGCCACCTGGTAAGATGCGCAGACTGCCTGTTCTTGCTTCAAGCACAAAGAAGTAAGACACTTAGTCTTTTTTTAAATCAATTAAATAAAATCTGTATTTGAAACAGCTGCTGTTGTATTTGCACATCATCATGCCTATTTCCCATAACAAACAAACATTCATTGATGGTCTACTTCTATGCTGTGTTATGCCACTTAGCATTACAGGTCATCATTGCCACCTATTGTTCTAGGGTGTGAGTCGATGGCCCTCTGTTTAAAATCCCTTTGAAAATAGAAGCACAGGAATTTTTCACAGAAAATGACTTCTTTTTCTCCTCAAGCAAATACCCATGAACGACTTTTAGGTTTCACCAGTTAAGAAACACTAGCATACCTGCCAACACTCCTGCTTTCTGCAGGAGTCTCCCACCGGCCCAGTGGCCCATTCTTCTGCTGAATTTTCATCTTGTAATTTTCACCCGTTTTTCATGCTCATGCTAATGAAACCCTGTGGTTCCTTCACCTGCCATTTGGATCAAAATACCACTTATTTTCTAGTGACTGGCAATTACAAACCAGTTCTCCAATCCAAAAACTCTCCTGCTTTGTCAAAGTCAAATGTTGGTGATATGCACTAGTCTAAACAAAGTGTGGTAAAGAAGGACGGGAACTATGCTTTTCTTTTTTTTAGCTAAATACTGCTTACAATTATTTTTTTACAACTCTCTTATTATTCATAGAAACAGCAATATATATTATGGGCTATTTAATTATAAATAATGGAGCACAAATAAGTGTTACTTCTTCTGTCTGCTATTTTGTGCCTTTTTGCTAAAATAGCATGTAGTTTTCCTCATTTTTTACATGTTCAATGAAACCCTTCAGAGTTTGAAGTGTGCAAGTAAAGTGCAAGTAAAATAAACAACAAGAGGAAAAAGACAAACATTCTTCCAGCTTGTTGTCTTTAAGAAGTTTTGTAGGTCCAAGTGAATGTGTACTGACAATGATAGTTTATCATTTGTTTGCATCAGTGAATCGAAATCACTGCATTCAGACTAACAACCTTTCCATTTCATATACAGCCCACTTTTGGATCACATCCAGTGACATCTTGACAGAAATCAAATGTCATTTCACAGCAGGAAGCAAGTCATTTCAATGTTAGAGTCATTAAATCTGAGAAATATAAAGAGCACAGCAGTCCTTTAAAATGCCTCAGGTATAAAAATAGAGACATAATAGGGCTTTTATGCAAATTACAACAATTTAGCATCAATAACCCACCAACCTAAGACAGCAGGAAGGAGGAGAAGTCGGGAGATGAGGGCTGAGATGAGAGGAAGCATGAAACAGGATAGCAGCAAAATTAGATCAAGATAAAGTTAACAAGCTGGATTCTTTGTTTTTCCACTTCATTTCATCTGTCTGTCTGGTTAACACAGGACTTATGTGTGAAGATGTGTGATTGACTCTATTTATAGCTGGAACACATCAAAGTGCTTCTGATTGAGAGACAACAGCAGGAGCTTCCCTCTGATGACAGAAACAATGTTTTAGTTCAGTCTGTACAGAATAAAAATAAAACTAGTTCATCTTAACATGGCAGCTGACTCTTGAAGTTTTTCAATACAGGACTTTACAGCAGTCAACATTTTGACTTGAAGAGACTGTGAGGACTTTCTGAGTGATCTTCAAAAAGTTTTATCAGTGGATGTATATGCCTGGTAGTAATCTACAATTTACAATGAGATTATCCGTGCCCAAACCTCTCTGACAACACAACACCTTTTGACAAAGTTGAGCAGTAAGAAGAGAGATCCATGTTTTGTTTTTCGCGGAAAACAATTTCTTGGATTTATTTTGTAGTAATTATGTAAATAAGAGCAAGTTTTTCTGACAGAAACAGAGCAGAAGAAAGCTAATAGGAGAGAGATAGAGCTTGGGCTAAAGGCTAAAACAGCCACAATGCCTATTCAAACTTGACAGTCTATCAATAAAATGAAAAGCCAGGTTATATTTGCTCTGCTTCGTAGATGAGCACTGGTCGGATATAGCAAGGATTTACTAATGTTACAGATGCGTCTCAGAGCACCAGGCTGAGAAGCACTAAATATCACCAACTACTAAATTACAGTTCAAACTGAGTTTAAAAAGTTTGCTTGTTCTCATATTGTCAATGACGGGCAACATATTGTTCAAACAGTAGCTACAGGAAACTGTTAATAAAAGCATTACTTTGTCACATTTTATCCAGTAAAAAGTTGTATCATATTATTATAACATGTTATTTTTAGAATTTGGCTTTTATTTTATAGTCACTGAAGCTAGTGTACTATTTCGATGGTAAACAATGAGTGAACCACTGGAAACAAAAGACTGATAACATGCAGTGTCAAAACATTTTTTAAAGATGAGCCTATGGGGGCTTAACAGGTATCAGGTGAAAAAAAAAAGTAATAAGGGGACTGGAAGCAGCTCTTGACTTTTTTGTTCTTTGACAGTAATTCTCATTCTAAAAAATGTTAGAGAACCCTGCTCTACAGCTGTTAGCTGACTGTTCCTCACAAACACATCAAATAACAGCTATAGGGTAAAATCAATCTGATTATGTCTTTACTGGGGAAGATTACTTACTGATATTTTCTGAAGACCATTCATTCTTTTGCACACATCCAAAGAGATGAACTAAGTGGGAGTTACCAAAAACTCCTGTATATGATGTATTTGCACTCTGCAGATTGCCTCTTTGATGTGGAGTCATGAGACTATTGAAATGTGAAGAATACTGTGCATATGTGCAAAACTTTCATAAAACTGACTGGGGCAAGTTGTACTTCTCATGTTTTATTGAAGCCTTTAGCAGCCAGAGAGAGTGTTCTCATGAGAGGTGCTACCCATCATCTGCTTCTCTCTGCTGGCTCAGGGGGGATCTTTTTTATGCCCTGCCATGAGATTGTCTTTCCCTGCCTTTTCCTCTTATTATCTTGGCAGTTGTGTCTTGATTAAACTTGAGGAAATTGTGCCGCACAGCATCCTCACAGGGGACGCTGAAAGGCCACAAAACTGCATGATATGTAAGATGATTCACAAACAAACAAAGAAAACAACTTGAAAATGATTCTGCTTTCCCTCCTCTTAAATGATCAGGAACACTGACTCCTGAATACAACTGTGGATTTGAAATGGCATGTCACCCCATATTTCTTTTGGTTATGCCTTTTTTTTTTTTTTTTTTTCAACAATTGTACCAACATACAGAAATGCACAGAGGACTGATGGAGGACTTAAGTCAGATCTTCTTTGATTGCTGTTGTAGTTGCTGCTGGGCACCAGAAGAGGTTGATTGAGGTTACAGAATGAGCTGTTTCCTGTCATGTGACTACACCAGATGGATTCTCGTTGAAGTTTCTGTGAAGAAAACAGTATGGAGATGATGATGCAATAACACTCAAGCTGAACATTTGATGGCAGATGGATGGTGATGTTAAGTTTGAGGGAAAGGACAATGAGTAGGATCTAAAAATTCATCAGTTAATACAGTGCAGGTCTCTTTTGAAATGTTTTGATTCATGTTCAATTTTACTCTTACGTTAAGTATACTAATTCATGTGTTTGAAAACTGCACATTTCATCATTTTAGGCTCTCTTGCCCTGAACTGGATGCACTTATTGCTCCAAGTAACCAGAGCCAGGACAGGAATCACTCACGTTAACTTACACCCCATAGGTGCGTGTTTGTGTGTTTGTGTGTGTATAACAGTGTATATGCAATGTTTGGTGTGAGAGGGAATGAGGCAAGAGGAGAGAGAATGTCCCTGTGAATGTGCATGTGAGTGAAACTTTCTCTGCCATGTGGAGAGTGTGAGAGGATGCGTGTGTGTGCGTGTGTGTGTGTGTGTGTGTGTGGAATTGAATGAGGGGGGTGTGCTTGGCTCAGTCTGTTGATGGGAGTCAGTGTAATGTAGAGTGAGTCTCTGTTTTCCTAAAGTAAGCCTTCTCCCAGGCCTGCAGCCAACGGAGCAACCAGCTTGACACAACAAGACAGCTGGCTGTTTGGATAACATCACACCTTCACATGTGTGTGTGTGTGTGTGTGTGTGTGTGTGTGTGAATGAGACAAAGCGCCCCCCAGTACTCGATTAAAACAAACCGATCACATATCAGCGAGCTTTAAGTTATGCAGGAATTACAGTCAGCACAGAAAGCAAAGGCAAGTGAAATGTAATCCATCATAATGACATACCAACTCTTGGTAACTGTGATGTAATGAAAAATTTGTCTATCCTGCTACACAGACGTCTGATTTCGAATTCAGCCAACAACCGACTTTAGATTTTAAATTCAGCTCAAAGCGACTAAGCTGCCAAGCACTGAGCAATGAATGTCAGTGTGGATTCACAAATTCCTAGAGTGCAGAAATTAGCACACCATGTACCCTCAATTTTATTTTTTACAAATCTGCATCCCAGTGTTATTATCTTGGGAAACTTACCACTATGACAGCAAGGAAATCACAAGAAACTCCATAACCCTTCTTTAAGCTGCCATTATTAGCCTGAGCGTATCTTATTATTTATGGCAAAAAAAAAAAACACTCCATAAGTTCTCCGTCTAGATAGAATGTCTAAGAAAAAGGAGGGTTTTGTATTTTAATAAATGAAGGAGGTAATGTGTGTAGCCTGAAAAAATTACACAATAGAAAAAGAAATCAGTAAAAAAAGCTGCACTTACACATAAACGCTGAGGGACTGGAAATGCTGTGGAATTCTAGGCCTATAGATGGTGATATGATTGTAGGAGCCGTGTACACGACAACAGTTCAGAAGTTGAAGTAGAGATGAGCTGATCTTCTGGTGTTTATATTGAAAACCTCTTCACTGATTGCAGAAATGCACAATTTCTTGAAAGGCAGACAGTAGAATCAGTGGCACAAACGCAACACAGTCGTCCACTTTTGTTACCATTGTAGCTGTTTTCTCAGTTGGCACATGGCCATGCCACATTAGGTGCTTTTCCATTACCCTTGGATATGCGCAAAATTTAAATAGTGCTAAAAAAAACTGGTAATGGAAACACCTGAATTTCGAAAAAGCACTAAAATATCGCTAAAAGTTTTTACACTTTCATGAGGTGGTTTTTCAGA
This sequence comes from Thalassoma bifasciatum, assembly GCA_008086565.1. Lineage (NCBI taxonomy): Eukaryota > Metazoa > Chordata > Actinopteri > Labriformes > Labridae > Thalassoma > Thalassoma bifasciatum. Next base: position 955,648 of record RPOG01000029.1, read on the forward strand.
CGTTTCGACATTCAAATATATCGCAAAAGCGTAATGGAAACCCTTTTTTCGCAATTATATGTCACAGGACTAGACGTACCTGGTCACATGATCACTTCTCTGTGAGTAAACATGGCTTGCTATGTTTGGACAGGAGGAGATGGAGTCTTTTCTCGCAATTATTTTCGAGAAAAACATAACGGCCATACTAGACAGCAAACAACAGAGGAATGCAAAGTGTTATAAGGAGATAGTCACTTCACTGCACCTACACGCAACAGGTTTTGAGCGTCCATCTTCCAGCAGTGAAATCTAGCGGAATGATATTTGATGAGAGTTACGGCGCTCCTGCCTGGAACAACCTTTAATGGAAACATGTTCACAGCGCAAATATACTTTGTCGAAATTTTGGGAATATCACTTTTATTTTGTGAAAAACTGTAATGAAAATCCAGCTAGTGAAAGTGTTCTGTCCCAAGGTAACTGTTTTGAGTTGGCAAAAATGCTGTTTCCTTCTAAATGAGACATTGAAATACAACAATGTGTATGCATTTCCTCATAAAACTGTTGTTGTGCAAACAGGGCCTAAATTTAAGGGGAAGACAGGGATTCAAGTTTGAATGGTTATGGTCTTGGCATAACCCAAACGTTCTCTTTATTTGTATTTTTTGGGGGCATTTATCATCTTTTCAGAGTGCCTCGCTGTATTACCATGTAGAAGTTTTTCTTAGATATTAGCAGTCTCACATGCATGAGGGATTCACAGGGAATGAGACATGCATGTCATCCAGTGTTACTGATTATGTTATCTCTTTGACACAAGCCAGTTCAGAACATTATTTACCACTAAAGCTCTTACAACCGAGCCTGTGCTGGTTGTAAGCATTTCGTGATTAATGCACACCCCACATTTCATTCAAGAAAAGTCAACAAAAGATCATTTTTGTTGTGAAGCAGCACCATGAAACTCAAATTTCTTTCATCATAGTTAGCTCAGACTGAGAAAACAACAAACACAATAATAGAATAGATCAGTTTTAATACTTGAGTAAACATTGCAAGAACTGTACGTTCTTCAACTCGTCAACACAGAAGGGACAAAAACTCTAGTGTTGCTTTTGTAGATATGAGCTCACATTGTCTTTGCTTAAGGGAGAGCAGGTGTTGACAGCCCTCTTTATTAAAAACAACACTTTTTTATGTCGGGCTGCTGCAAAAAGACACGCCGTCTGCTCCTCTGTTTTAATTCTGACAAAGCAGATGCTCAGTTTTTGTGCCAATAACTAACCGCATTTTCTGTCACCACATTATCAACTAAAACTAAAACTGAAAGATTATACATGTTGCATTTTTAAAATTAATGCGGATGAGTGATGGGGGTGAAAGACAGAAGGGGAGTTTATGCTGCTGTCTAAAAAAAACATTTTTCAGTCAAATTATTTTTAAATGACAAAGACAGCAAGGTTTTTTTAATGAAAAAATGACTGGTAGGAAGGGAAGTAAATTCCAATTATGGTTCTGTAAAATATACGAAAAATGTTTGTCACAAAGAAACTCACTCAGGCAGGAGCCTGTTTGTAAAGAGAAAGTGACAGAGAGGATGAGTGTGAGAGAAAGGATGGAGAGTATTTGGGCGCCTGTGTTGTTCACTTCCTAAATGTCAACTCCATCTAGTTCTGCATGAAGCTGTTTATGTGGAGACCAAAGGCTAAAGATGATACCCTTCAGTTCCCTCTCATTCTCCCCCCATCTCTCCCTCTGTTTTTCAATTGCTCTTGAACACAAGACTATTTGTATTGCTCAGAGCCCAGCGCTACTTCACATAAATCACCACCACATTTCACAACACACCCATCCCTGCTCGATGAAACTGAAAATTAAAAAGACATTAAAGATGAAGTCCTTCCCTGCAGCAGAGTCTGCTTTGCTTGATACTACTTTAGCGTTAAATTTGAACAGATTTAACACTGCAGGTCTGATACCGGGGTTAGTTAATGGATTTACAAATGCACCCAAAAATCCGAAGCTCCATTAGACAGTGGCCTTTCCGTTTGCAGGAAAGAAGGACCAGTCTGCAGGTTGGAAAGCAAATATCATTATTAGAAAAATGCCCTGCAATTATTCTCCAATCATCCATGCAGGTGTAGTCTGAAACTTATCATAGGCATGTAAAATGCATATCAGCCATTCAATTGATTTCTCTCTGGCTCTGAAAAACTAAAAAGTGCTTAATGGTGACCTACAATGCTTTCAGGTGGCCTGTTCAACGGTAAATTCACCCTTATTGCAATTCAACCCCAATTTTTTCAGGTTGTTTTCTCCCAATAGCAAATGTTGCAGATCCCATCATCTCTGTCCTTTCCATTGGTTGTCTCTCAGGTTAGCGGCCTTTACAATGACAGGCAGCATGGCTTTCCATGGACACTCACACTTTTTTGATGGGTCATTTTGACAGTCAATCAAGTTTTTGTTTTTACATCAAAGCAATTTTATCTCATCTAAGAATTTGGTTTTTCACCCATATCAAATTGTAAAATAATAAGAAAACATAAATTTGTCTTGTGCTTTAAGATCCAGAAACTTATGAAACAACAGAAAGCAAAGCTGCAAAAGAAAAACAAATATGTCATGTTACTGCATTACAGAAACACCAGCATAAATGTTGAGTTTACCCTGTACAGATGGTTGTTACCAAATACTATTTTAGCTTGAAATGCACATGCCTAATAAACATATATCCACTTGCTGTTTCATGCCAATGCTGAACCTCTTAGAAACTCATAGTGTTGAATGTTCTGGCCTGTTTGTCATCCATGCCAGTGGTTTTCCATCAATATATTGATACCAATGATGATATCGGTATTGACTAATACTTGTGTGATTAGACTGATTCTGAAGTTTCAGAAAGAAAGACTAAGTCATTTCTACTCTATTTCATGTTATTTGTTCAACCAATTGAATAAATCTGAATGAATTATTTACAGAAACTGGAAATATATGATAACATAATGTTAAATATACGCTGCTTAGCACATTTATTAGACCTCCACCCAGTGTGTGTGTTGTTTGCAACTGCTGCCCTAAATCATCAGTATACTACTTATTTGCTAAACAATTGTATCTTTCTTTAATGGTTAATCAACCAGTATCTGCAAGTTATTTGATTGAAATTAAATATGAAATGCTAAGACAAAATGGTTGCTATTATCAATAAGTGAAAAAAATGCTGTCTTTTTTTATTTACTACAGAAAACATTAAGTGCATAATTATTTTATGGTTGAAAATCAAAGAAAAGAGCAAAACACTGCAGAAAATCAGAGCAAGGAGACAAAGTGTGCCAAGTGGACAAACAAATAGATAAATTGTTGGCCCAGGATGAAATAACACTAACCCTGGTACATAAAAACAAAAACCAGCAGATCCCTGACTGTTAGTGCTGAACAACGAGGTAATATCAAGAATTGAGAGAGCTGTGAAAACTAGGCTAACGTACTGGGAGAATGAACAGTGTCAGAGCTTAGTTCTGGTTCTTGAGGAGGAATTGTTTAGGCTCATCAAATCCTCTGAGCTTCTTTAATGGTGCATTGTTGCATGCAAAGTGTATTCAAACACCCTTCTCATGTAAATAATCTTCATTTCTCATGCAGTAAGTCATCATTGACTCCAGCCCACAGTGATGGTTGAAAAGAAAAAAGAAAAATATGTGTGGACACACTCAAGGCTCTTTTACCTCAAAGCCCAACCATGCATGAAAAATACACAACACTCCAACATCAATAACAACAGGTTCCAGCAGACACACAATGGCTCAACATGAGTCCCTCTAAGCCCACCAACCACAGCAGATTCCCCATTCTTACAGCCCCGAGACACAAATCAATACAAGTGCATGCAAACAATAACACAAGCAGCACCTACAGCATCACGACAGCCAAGTTTCAAACATTGATTCCCCCTTCTGTGAGCTGACCTTGTTGAGTAAAAAAAAAGAGGAGCAGAGCTTTGTGAATGCTTAAGAGAAGCTGGGGGTGAAATGTAGATTTTCTGAGGTAAATGAGAGCAGACTACTCTACTCCAGACTTGGACTTGCTCCAGATAGATGGTATAGCAGGTCCAAGTTGTCATTTCAGGAGCCTAAATTATCAAAGCCTGCTCAGAAAGGGTTATAAATGGATGTAGGAACTGTCTGCAAGAACAAGAGGGCTGGTACTTGTAGGACAACTGTGGGCACAGAATTGAGCATTGAAAAAAAGCTCTAAATCGTTATTCCTCATCAGTATGTGCACATTCACACTCATCTGCATATAGAAATACATTTAGATAGCCTTATATGTTCAACTGGACATGTTTCAAATGTGAGAACAGGACAACACGCATCAGGATGCTCGTCTGTTTATTGAGATAGTGTTTTGGCAGTTTTATCTGCTTCATAATTTTCTACAAAGTTACCATCCACACAAGGAATCAAAGCAAGGACCACTACTGTTCCTTATTACGAGCCAATTAACAACATGGTATTACTGTAAACTCATTTTCAGAACAACATCAGGTTTTATTTATAAAATTATTGAGTTATCTTCACTTGAACTTAAAGCAATAACAATTAGTTTTCTCAGTATCTTCAGACCATTAAAAGTCTGTCTATCTGTTTTTAATGAACAAAGGAGAGAAGAGAGATCCCAATGTTGTCCCAAATCATGCAATCTGCATCAAGGAGTGTGTGTTCAGTTAATTTATGGGTGCTTATTGGAAAAGCATGGCAGAGGATGGACGTATAACCATAACTGTAACCACAACAATGACGCAGATGTTCCCCTCTACAATGACACGGCCCAGTGCAGTCTTTTCGATTAAGTATGTGTATGTGTTTGTAACACAGAGGGAGGTGGTGTGATTGTGTGTCTCCTGAACGATGACAAAAGTGTTGGGACGCATTAACAGAAATAAGAAAAGCATTTTTATTCCATCAATCATGAAATAATGGCTGAAAAACAACATTTGGCGGCCAAGAAATGTCCTTTTAAGTCTGCGTCTCTGGCAGCCACTGTGTGTGTGACTGAGTCAGTTTCGTTGTGCGTGTGAAGTTGTATTACTTTTTCCATTATGAATCACTTTTATTATTCATAATTAAGAAAAGCAGTGCTCCTAATAACGCAAAGCAAAGAAAAACACCCCTGTTTAATAATACAGCTGGCCCATAATCCCATTCTCTAATTGGAAGTGAGTGGAGGAGATCAAAACATCCATATTGACTGAGTTCAGGCTGGATGGGAGGAGTCAGGGGGGATGTTTTCTAGAAACACTGCTGTGTTATTAATGATTCAATTTACATTAACAAAACACTTTTTCAGGGGACACAATGGGGTACAGATTGCATTTGTATGTGCACAGTAAAGCCTTTATATTCAACACTTTCACTATATTTTTATCAATATACATTTAATTTATTTCCCATGTATCTGCCTTGAGCACATTAAAAAATGAAGAAATGTGGCACTCGGTGTAGGCCACAGGTATAACACAGCATAATTTTTTTAGAAAAACTTCACTTAACATAAACCAAAATGCTTCACATCTAATTGAAATCTGTTCCCAGTAAGGTTTCAACAATTAACCTGGTACCCTCTTTACTCTGCTTTTTCTGTTTCTTCCTGCTTTTCAGAACCTGAACCCAGATCAGTACTGTGATTAAACACATAGATATTTAATGTAACAGCAGAATGTACATTTTTTTTATTGTTTATTATTTATTTAACCCACTTTGCAACTTGTTAAACTACCTCATTTAATATCTGCATTCTTGCACTACTCACTATTGCACTATTATCGTATTTTTAGCCTGTAAATACTAGTCTTGTGTAATAGCTATTCTTTTGTTTATAGTTGTTAACACTCTTCGTGCAAAATTTCTTGTACAAGAGAGCACAGTATACCCTAACAAATTCCTTGTGTGTTCAAGCATACCTGGCGATTAAAGTTGATTCTGATTCTGATTCTGATTAATTTTACGAAGAATACTGCAAAAATTACCATTAACCCTCTAATATGGCTGTGTGCAATTTATTTTTGCTTAAGCTGCAGTTTTATGATGAAAGTAAAACATTTTTCAGCCTTAATCAAAAAACTTACACAGCAGAGATGGCTGGATTCTAACAATGCATGTAAACATATTTTTTGTATGCAGACTTCAAATGAAAAAACTTAAAATGTGATGCAAATGTGATCATTCCTACTCGCTGTCATCAAATAGTTGTGCTTTTAAGTACAGATGTATCTTTAAAACTGATGTTAAGTATGAAAATTCATCTCATTGTCTCTTTACATTTTTATTTCATTCTGTTTAGTCTGTTGATTCCAAAGTAAGACCAATTGTTAAAGTATTAACTAAAAACAAGTATTGACAGAGTTGCAGTCACAAACCCTCTCCCAGGCTTCCTGTCCTCTGCTTCTTGTTTTCATGCACTGTTAATCATAATGATACGAAGCAGTCCTCCATAATGATTGCTGCTGTGGTTAATTACGCTCTCCATTCAGGGTTAGCTAGCGCCTGCTCTCATCAGATACTGTTGGGCTCAACAGGTTTATTAAGAATGACCCACTTGGTTGTCTGGTGCTTCATTATTACACCTACATCATTTCCGCTCCATGATGAACACGACCCCCTCACATCCTCAACGCCTAAATTGAAGCACCTCTGTATGTACCTTGTCTGTTTCCATGGTAACAGTGGACCTTTTATTAACAGAGACTCTCCTCTTCGTTTGAGGGTGGGGGGGGGCTTGCTTGATCAGAACTTGGTTTGCTGGATGAGATATGTAGTTTCGGGCTTTGGAAATTAACAAACAAACACAAAGATCAATGACTGGTCTAGTGTGGAGTAGATAGTTCAACCAACAACACACAACACCACATACTGACTCATATGGTTCACTGTAATGTAACATTTTTCTGTTTTTCTTCTGTGATTTTAGAGACAGTTTTTTAAAGAAAACCATTGTCCCTGTGAGTTTAAAGTTAATATTTGGGCAGTCTGAGGAGCTCAGGGTTTAAAACATCAATCAGCAGCATAAATGTTGGACATCCAGAAGCCCTCAAATCCAATAGCCCAACCTGCCAGCAGAGCTGATGACACCAGCAAATTCATCTGTATTTTTTTCTTCCTTCTACACTTTGATGCCTGGTGGTTCTGCTCTGTAAGCCAATATGGGCGGCCACCAGTTTGGGGTGCCAAGTCAATAAAAGCTATTAGATATGAAATCACTTCAGAGAACAGATGATTTCTTACTGGAAATCTGCTGATCAGTACCCCAGCTGGACTGCCCATCCAAATACAACCACAGGCCGTGAACGGTTTGATTGATTGGAGGAAACAGTGACGGGACAAAAGCAATTCTGTGGCGGTGATCAGGGAGAGACAAGGTTATTGACGGAGGAGAGGGATGAAGAGCTATGCTTTATTGAAACAATTACAGTTCATTGTACTCTGTTCGAGAATGAAAAAGTCATTCATTTCTTTATGGATGTAGTTAGCACCCAAGTTCACTTCCCACTTAAACCACTATGTTTTCAGTTAACTCATCACACTTCATCTTATACCATTAATTCATTTGACACATTTCACCAAGAGGCTTCTAAATTACATTTTGATGGGTTTTTGCACCCCATAAAACAACTAGAATCTCACCAACAGATTTTCTTTGGCAATAGGTCAGGAAACGACCCAATATGTAGAAACGTTAAACAAGCTTTTAAGATCTAAAGCTTAGCTCTGTGAGGCCTCAGTTAGAGCCCAAGTTGACATAATTACAATGCTAGCATGCAGATATTCAGCACATGTATTGATCCATGTTGAGCTCAGTGTCTACTCTGCCTGCTATTTAGCATGAGCATTTTGAGCTGAAAAGGATGACCCATGCACAGATGAGAGATTGACAAAGTCACATCGAATCACTGAAGAGGTGATGCTTTAAAGCTCCTTTTCATGTCACTCTCTCTGTCTGACAGCTGTCAAGAATTTCACCAAAATGAACCAATGTGAACATTAGTGTATCATCAAAGTCTTCAAGATTGACATTACAAAAATATGTATCGAAGTCAAAGCCATCCATGAATTTTTAAAAAAATATTTTCTGCAAAAATAACTCACTTGTTGACATAAGTTGTATAATATCATTTCCATAACTGCACACTTGTAGGTGAAAACTCCAGGTAACTTCTGAGTTCTGCCAGGGAAACTGTGCAAATGGCTTTGATCTGTACTTTATCGTGTAAAGTTCAAGTGTATTTGATATATTACCTTCATTATATGTTACAGTTATGTCACTGAGGACTTACATCCAACAAATCATGTTGACTGCTTTTCAGCAGGACAAAAATTATGGCAGACACCACCCACGTCCTGCTCCTTAGCGCCCAATTCTGTGTTGTTTATGTCTGCGGTATTTCCCCAAACACTTGCCATACTTCACCTGATAAATCCATGTGATATCGGAAAGGGAATTAAGCTGGAGGGGTGAGTGAATAAATTTCTCCATAGTTTGATCGATGTAGCTCCAGTCAAGAGTGAGGTCCTATGAGGTCTAACCCTTCATAACTGAGCCTGCTGCAGCCGTACAAACACTGCTGATGTCCAGTAATGAGTCTGTTACTCTCTTTATTTTATTTCTAGCTTGTTAGTAAGTATATTAGTTTTGTGTATCGCAGTATACCCTTACCACTTCCTCCTGTGAACTGTATGTCAGGAGATGTATAACAGGTTGAATGAATTGAATATGAATCTCTTGTGAGAGATGAATGTACATTTCTTGTGAGTTCAGGTTTTTAGCTTCATCAGTAAAACTTGAAAATCCTAAATCAGAGTTTTCTTGGGAAACTGTCAATTATCTGCTGAGCTAAGCTAGCTGGGGCAGTGGACGTAAAGTTCAGCTGCTCTAACATTATGTAAATAATCGGTGAGGTCATTGTTAAGCAAAAAGGCCAACAATGTCAGTTTATTAAACTATTTTTTATCAATTCTTAACAGAAACTGATTTCCGATTCCCATCCCTAGACATGACATATTGTGATACAACAAGACACGGTACATGTTATGATACAGTGCTCAGCATAAATGAGTACACCCCCTTTGAAAAGTAAGACTTTAATCAATATCTCAATGAACGCAAGAACAATTCCCAAAATTTTGACAAAACTGAGTTTCATGGAACATTTGTTTCACTCACAACATGAAAGTAAGATTGATAATATAACTAAGATTATAGAATCATCGGTTTTACTCAAATAGCTGATGCAAAAATGTATACACCCATAACAAAAACTATGACATCTAGTATTTTGTATGACCTCCACGACTTTTGAGGACAGCATCAAGTCTTCTAGGCATGGAATGAACAAGTTGGCAACATACTTCAACATCTATCTTCGTCTATTGTTCAAAAACGACCTCTTTTAGAGCCTAGATGCTGGATGGAGAGTGAGGTCTCTTTAGAATTCCCCATAGGTGTCCAATTGGGTTCAGATCAGGAGACATACTCGGCCACTGAATCTCTTTCACCCTGTTCCTCTTGAGAAATGCAACGGTGGCCTTGGAAGTGTGTTTTGGATCATTGTCATGTTGGAAAAGTGCACGAAGGCCAAGGGCACGGAGTGATGGGAGCACCTTCTCTTTCAGTATAGAACAGTACATCTGTGAATTCATGATACCATGAATGAAATGCAGCTCCCCAACACGCGCAGCACTCATGCTGCCCCACATAAGGACACTGCCACCACCACCATGTTTGACTGTCAGCACCATGCACTTTTCTTTGAACTCCTCACCTTTGCGACGCCACACAATTTTGAAGCCATCAGTCCCAAAAAGGTTTAGTCTTGAATAAATTTGTTGGGAAAAGTACTTTTAGTGCGTGCAAATTCACAAAACTTGTTTGCAATCGATGGCCCACATTTGTGGGAGTATTTTGCAGTACAGTGTCATATGGAGTATTTTGATTCTGATAAGCAAGTAAAGGTTTTCTGACAAATCTGTTGGGGTGTACTCATTTATGCTGAGCACTGTATGTGAGGACACGATACACATCTAAACAAACCACCTGTGCTGTAAACCTGAAACAGTCAGTGGACATTTTGCATGATGGCGTTCAATCTCGATGGAGCTATGTTCCCCCCTTTTAGAGAAAAATGTAATTGTGATGGTAAAGACAGTCACATCTTTTAAACCAGACAGTTGCTGCACTGATTTTGTTTGGTGTTGTATTATGTGGACTGATTTGTGGTAAGGAGGGTTAACAGAGAAGTGCTGCTTGATGAGATGTGTTTTTTCTTTTTTTGTGGCCCCAAGGACAGGGCAAATCACTGAAGTGTCTTGGTCTTTTCTCAGCTCACAACACTGGATTTCCTTCTCTAGGCCTTCAACTGGAAAAAAAAGTCCATCTCTGCTTCTTGCAAAAGCTGTATTCAGGCCCACTCACTGTTCTTGATAGACTTTATTTCTTTCAGAAGATAATAAACCACTAAGGTTATCAAAAGATTCTTTATGTTACTAATTCTTTTCAAAGGTAGAGGTGGAAATTTATGTCCAAATAAAGTGATCACCACCAGCACAAATGTGATAAAAGAGGCATTTATAGACTTTCTCTCTGGAGTACAACCCTATTAAATGATCAATTCTGGCTTGAAAAAATGAAGACAATAAATTCTCAGGGGCATATTCTTCATCATCTCGGCCACCTCTTAAAATCTCAGTAATTTCATAATACTGTGGAGTATTATGCCTCCAAAAGCCAGATGTACATAAATAATCCATCAACATGCCTTATGATGGTTGGTTGGATCGTATTACTTATGTATTTGACAACTATAAAGAAAAACACTCAGCTGACCTGAGCCTATATGCTCTCATTTTAATCCTCAGCTTATTGCACCAACCCTTGTTGACAGGCGTAAAGGATAAATAGATCTAAAGGATGTACAGACTCAATAACGGAGAGGCGATTTGTTCCCTGCTTATTGGGTTACACTTCCTGCACTCCAGCTGCTTTAACAAATGCGTTGCTCTTTCTTGTCCCTCTGTACGTACCCATCTCATGGGATCTTTCCACATACTGGGAGAGCTACACAATGCATCACACTTTGTTTCCTAGTGGTCCCTAAACACGGAATTCAGTGCAGATAGTGCTGAAGGTGGAAAGTCAATAAGGATAAAAATGATATGTGATGTGTCTACGCAAGAACATGATGCAATATCCAATAAGAAGGGAAGAGGTATGCCCAAGCAGTCTGGGTAGTGAGCCCCATGAAACAGTTTGAACCCATCTCTCCCTAGAGCTCTTTCTTATCCGCTGAAGACCAAATGTGTAGAAAAGTGATCCCCTATATCCTGAATTGATGTCTCATGTCTGTTTCTGGTGTTGGTCTCTTTTAAATAAATGTTCTCTTGTATGAATTTTCTTCACTGAATTTGTCAATGAGTTCTCATGAATGAGTCAATCTGAGTGGGTGATGCAGGCATGACTGAAGTGTTTCCTCAGTTTGTCCCCGTTGATTAAGCCTGGATGTCTCTGGATGCCTTTCATCCCATTTGGATTGAAATTTATACTGACTTAACTCAAGTGAGCGAGTGAGAAATTAAATGACAGCTTGAATAAAGCCACTGCTGACTTATGATTTAACTAAAATCAGTGGTACATCCAAACATATCTTTCATGTGAAATCATTATTTCACAAAAGCAGAAAAGAAATTCATTGTCCACTGATTGTTTGGAAACGGCACACTATTTGCATGTTTGACATAATCGTAATTACAAAATGATTAATCATAATAATTGCACATTTAAGCAATTTTGTCGGATGCTTTTTTTAAGATTTGAAGAAAACATTCATGCATTCAATACTCATTCAGTATCTAAAGGATTGAGCATAAAAACACTCATCATCTGTGGCACAGTTACCACCAGCTCTTAGCAGATGGTAAATATTTCACTCTAAATGTGTGGGATTGTTAGCACCATTGTTTTGTTTGTCTGAAGTTCTGTATATAGAGGTTTATTTGGATAGATTTGCACCAACTGGATGCATAATGTCTCATTTAAATACATGCAAACAACTCTGACATACAACCACACTACTGGCTCTGCATTTCAGTTTGAGGAGTGTTTCACCCCTGTGCGTGCCTCTTCAATTAGACAATGTCTTTTACATTCATTTGCACCAGTTTCACAGACATAGAGGCCATTAGTAAATCAGTCCCATCAGGTACAACCAGATTGTGAATGAAGGTCCTGATTTAGGAGCTGACAAACAAATGTGGTTGGGGAAATGCCTTCATATGAGTCAACTGTTGCACACTCAGGTGCAAACTCATCATCTGCAGCTGAGTTTCCCTCTGACCTTCGCAGTCTCATGTTTAAATGTTAATTACATAATTCACATCTGCTACTGTTCTGCTTCACAGCACCCACAGACTTCACAGTCACTTCTCCAAGGTATCAGCTGCCTTCAAGCTTTCTTAGTTTGTGATCACAGGGGAAATAGGCTAACAAACATGGCAGGTCTCAAATCAATGACCAGATCTAAACTGAGGAAGGAAAACAGTGTGGATGCCATTTAGCTGCAGAAACAGTTTGGCTGTATTTGGACACTCCTAGATGCAGAGGAGTTTGTGTAAGATGTGTAAACCACCTGCTTCCTTAATCTTAGCATCTGAAGCAGTGGTGCAAAGGTTGACCTTGCTTTCAAATGACCATACAAACAAACAGGTATACTTTAAGCACTTTAAATGTGGCAGCCTACCTCTGTTGCCACTTGCACTGCTTCAATTCCTGTTAACTGCCCATCAGGCCGAAATGAACCTGCCCAGGTGCAGCAACAGCACACACCAATACATTTGAATGATGACATGGATTATTTTTACTCATTAATTAATTAATGAGGTTAACCACATTTGTTTTACACACCCAAGGAAAGAATTAAAATTTATCTATTGTTCAATGATAAGTCACAGGTTGCCCAGTGAATCACACTGACACACATTCCCAAACTGCAACACTGTGTACGCACTTGTGACCCAGCAAACATTTACAGCCTGACTGCTATCCACTGTGGACATTTGTGTTGGTGGATTTAGTATCTTCTTATGCAGTTTATCTGCCTGACATTAAAACTGACCAGTACTGGATGTGCCTCACAAATGTCAATGCCGGCTGTGCTCTGTCACACTGACAGTTTGTGTTCCAGCTGCAAAACCAAAACTAGGTTTCAGGCCTGAGGGACAGTATTTGCAGGAGAAGATGATGATTGACATTTTTGAAAGAAGAAAGAAGAAATAGGTATCTAAAGTAAATTGGATTTTATTTTGGGCAATTTCTGGCATAATAGGTTAAAAGCTACAATCAGTAGAAATAAAGCAGGTGCTGATAAACTGAGTTTTCGTTCAGGGTTTATTCAACTTAAACTGAAAGATCAAATATTTTGTCTTACAAACAAAAAAGAATTTACAGCCAACTTCATTGTCATTTTCTGGTGGTTTAAGTCTGTGCCCCCCAAAGGAAACTTTGGCCAATCAGAGCTCACTTTGGGGGTTTTTAGTTTTCAGTAAACCCAATGAATGACTAGTCTTGAAGTCCTTCTTTTAAAGTGAAAGTGAAAGTAGATAGGATCTTCTTTCTAACATTACTTTTCTTTGTTTGTTACCATAATCATCAACAGATACATAGTGCTGTTGTTTGGAACATGACAACAAGCAAACTTTGTGAGTTTTCACCAAAGTATAGTAGCCCTCTACATCCAGTGCTACTTACAGTCTGGTGCTCTGAGACGTATCCGTAACATGTAACGTTAGTAAATCCTGGTTATTTCCTACCAGTGCTCATCTATCAAGTAGATCAAATGCAACAACACTCTTCATTTTATTGATAGACTTTTAGCCATGAACAAATCACTGCAGTACAATGTATTTGGGTTTGAATGAACATTTTCACAAACAGATGTTAAAGCCTTTAACTCGTGTTTTAGCCTTTAACTTGTATTTTAACCTCTAGAGACTTTGGCGTGCCCTAAATCAATCTGGTCCAGTTTGACACATCCAGTCCCAAATGGGAAGTTAGGAATTACTATTTAGAAGAATACTATTTTAGCATTGATAACCTCGTATTAGATGAGGGATATGCTCAGGCATAAAGACAGATATGAGAAAGTCCTCACGGTCCCTATACGTTACTGTTGATGCCAACTGAACATCTCCTGTTCACTGTTGCTACTGGGAGTCCATTAGGAGGCTTCATGCAAAGCAGGTTTAACAAAAGCCATTTCTACAAGGGAGCGAAGGGTTCAGGATGAGCCTGACACACCGCTCAGAATGCACATCTCTAACAAGTCATTAAAGGCTTTGACTGTTCTCCACTTTTATGATGAATTACTCCTTTTGTCTCTTAGTTGCATGTTTTCCTCTTTGACTTGATTTGGGGTTGTTGCCCAAAACTCCCCATGGTTTTGTTTAATAGGGGGCGCAAATGAACAGAACCCTCAATAGCACTGAGACCCAAGGGGCCAGTAGGATGATACAGCATGTAAAGATCATTTATATTCCTCACTATCCTGTCCTCTCACCCATCTCTGTGGGCTCATTGGTCACTCCTAATGATGCTGTACATATTTCATGCCACCAGTTGCCTGCCTCCTTTTATATTGCAGTCGCCAGGGAGAGAGCTGACTGATATGGAGTCCAGAAATAGTTGTCCTGTCTCCATGGGGTTCTCTTGGCCAGCCTCTTTTGTAGGCACTGTAAGAACTGCAGGCTGAGTGTGTGTGTGTGTATTTTCATCAAGCAGAAATCAGTCATGTGTGCAGTCTATACCTGTAAATATCATTATGTGAGGTTTGGTAGCAGTGGAAACACAGTAAAGGCTAATTTGACTTCTCTGTTGCATTTTCCCTGCAGACAGCCAGCGCTCCCAGCAACAGTCCATGAAGTCTCATTTTCATGCCACTGCTTTCATCTGCTCTGACACGTTAAATACATTATATGCCCTTGTCTCTTTCACTTTTCTTGGCTCATGTTTTCTTCTCTCTCCTTCTCACTTCTGTAAGCCTTATGCATGTGTTGAGCTGTGTGTGTGTGTGTGTGTGTGTGTGATTTCAGGACCCCTGCGTTGGTATACGTAGACTATTGCGTCATTGCTCTCTGCTTGGGCTTTGTAGACGACCCTGTTTTTGTCTCGAGGCTTACTATTTTCATGTCATGGGTATACAAAAACGCACATGGGAAATAATAGTTTTTCTTCATCCCAAATATCTGGTGAAAGTAATTCCTGTTCCCCCTGTTTAATTTCTTATCTAATGTTTCCACTCATGTTTCCCACTTACTCTCTCCTCCTTTCTTCTCTTTATCTTTAATAGTGGAAACTAAATCTGGACTGAACAGTGAAAAAAATTCTGGAGCTAGTTAGTTTCTTTTACTAGAGTTTGACACCTCTTCAAACCCTCTGCCAAACCATATGACTCCTTATGTGTTTACAGTATCCAAGGGTTATTGGTATTGTAGAGTTGTTTACAGTTATTAAAGCAGGTGAAGGGAAATTAATTACTAATTTGCTTGCCCAGCCGTGGGTCAACTTTTAATGGCAACCACACAAACTGTAACACAAAGGAGGTAATAAAAATTAACACTGAGAGCTGGATTTTTCAAAATTAACCAAAATACACAAGATTTTTGTAGTGACAAAGACACAACAAACAACTAAGCTGATAAACACTACAGAAAAACATTTGTAAAGGTGAAAAAACAAACAAAAGTTGGACACTTTTTGTATATTAAATGCAGTAAAGCATTTTTTAAGGATTTCCTATTTGATACAACAAGAACAGCAATGCGTTTTTTTCAATTATCGGAGAAGAAAAGACCTGATTAGGTCGTTTTATTAAAGGTTAAAAGATCAACCTTTAATGTTAAAATAATTTAACCAGGGGGACTGTATGGAGGCGCAGTGGCGAATACTGCTGCCTTAGAGCAAGAAGGTCACCAGTTTGAATCCTGGTTTGGGCAAGGTGGGCCTTTCTGTGTGAATGATTGGTTATTCTAAATTGTCCACAGGTGTGAGTGTGTGAGGTTGACTATCTCTATGTGGCAGCCCTGTGATTGACTGGTAACCAGGATGTACTCCGGCTCTCGCCCAAAGATAGTTGGAATATGCTCCAGCCAAGCACAACCCTGGACAGAATAAGTGATGCAAGATGAATGATTAATCCAACCAGACGGAAACTCCAACCTTAAAACCAAATGTTTTTCCAATCCATCCAACAGTTGCATGGACAAAGATTGAACTTTTCCAGCATCAGCCACCTGCTGATGCACAGAAAAGTCAGGAGATATAGTGATAAAAACTCACTTTCTGGGAAGCACATGAATAGTAGTGTCATACCATCAAGAAGCGTTCATTGAAACACTTAACACTCAAAGATATGAACAATACTTCTACTATTTAGATTGCATATGGTTCATGCGGAATGTTATTTTTAACACAAATGTTTTCTGGTGTATTAACAATCTAATAAGTAAAAAATGTATGAGCCTTCATACCTTTTTAAAAATGTTATCCTGATTTTATGTCGTCCTCAGCCCATCACAATCCTTCACACACTCAACACTCTGTACCCGGACAGACACGCTCAGAGCAGGTCTCACAGATGGGATTAGTGTGTGTCAGTGGACTGAGGTTAGTGGTCTGAGTGATGTGGTCATACACTTGTGATAGGACAGGGATGAGAAGAGCTGATCCTTCAGTAGCCTGAGGACATTACCTTTCACATGGCATCAAACACTGATACACAGTGTATATATAGTGAAGGATAGAGAGAGAAAAAGAGAAAATTATGAGGTGGTTCACAGTGAAAGTGATACAACAGGGTAAATGAGACTGACACCTCATGTCTATGCAAAGAAGTGCCAGTGCTTAGAATTCTGACTTTGAACTAGCTTTTCTTTTATCATTTTGTTTTCAAAGAATTAAGTTGTGCATACATTGATTTTTCATATATTTTAAATTGGAGATAGTCCTACTAGGTTTGGGCCCCTGATTTTTTACCACAGCTGGCCTCCCTTAAGTCAGAGCCCCTGTTTGACTACTCCAGTCTGAGGTTCAGTCGAGGTAGCTCACAAGCTACACTGGTTCATCAAACACTCCTGTCATCCTGTTACTAAGCTACTGGAACAATATTGTACAGTGCACTTTGTGACACTTTCTGAGGAAAAGGTGTTGATCTTTTTCTATCACCATAACTTTAACAACACATGATGTTAAATGTTTTTTTTCTCCTAGAATCTGTGTGAATGTTTCCAGTGTGGAGAACAAGTCAAACAATATGACAAACAAAGAAAAGCTTGTAGTTGATATAAAGTGTGTAGAAGTACTTTTCATCTTCAGATCCACCTTCTGCACTTAAGGTTATGAGAGCAACAAAGGACAGCAGAGAGATGGATGAAAGGTGGTGAGAGCTGTGAAGGAAAGACCACAGTCACAGTCACACAGTGTACAGCTGATGTCTCTGTCCTGCATCACTGAGCCTCTGATAATCCCATCAGGATTATGTGTGTTTAGAGATGTTTCAGATATGAACAAGCAGTGTCAGAGTTTGGTCATGACCTTTGACTGAAGTTGTATTAGTTTGGGTGTGTTTTAGCTTGCAGAGCAGACACTTCATCAGTTCTGCAATGAATTAATTCCATGTGACACCACAACTGTAAAGAAGCTGGGATAATAATAGGTGTGATATGTTTACACACAAAGCCAGATGTGCCAATATTTCCTGTAAAATCCCTGATTATTTGCAATGCATATTTATCCTATTCCTCAGCATATTTCTTTTGTTCTAATTAGATACACACAGAAAAAAGTAGAGACAGGATGCAGGTGGCCTGGGTTCAAGTCCAACCAGTGGCTTCCCATGTCACTCCCCACTCTTGCCCTATTTCCTGCTCTATCCACTGTCCTCTCCTATCAATTAAAGGCACAAAAATCCCCACCACCACCACCAACAACAACAAAAAGAAACTCAAAGAAAGAAAAAGAAATTGGCCATTCATTAAAAAAAAAACCAGAATCAAGAATAGTACTTCAAATAATTTTGGTCTACATTTACATGCTGGTGGCAGCATCTTGGTGCCACCTTTTATAGTTGGAAAAAGATAACACCAGGACACTTTGATGAAGTCTTGAATAAGGAAAAAAAATGGGGCTGTTGGATGAGCCCAGTGTTTGCGGTCTCCACTTTATTCTTCACTCTCCTCCTCCTCATCCTACGGAGGATTTTCCTCCCGGGTGTATTTATAGCTTGTCTGGGTGTCCTGTCAGAAACGAGCTCTAGATGTGACAGTCATAATCAGTCATGATCAAGTTACAGGCAGCAGTCTCCTCTATACATGTGAGATGACATGCTTCCAGATTGAACTTTCCAGCTTGTTCTGAAAATGTCAAGAGCACAGGTCAAAGACCTCCCATCCACTGTCGTGACTTTTTATAGTGAAACCTTCAGCACTATTTATACCCATGGCTTTATAGATTTAATCAGTAAATGATCTCTAATTTGGTTTGGTTACAATATGACAGCTGGGCAATGCATTGCAAATTGCATTAAATTGCAAGATGGCCTGCTGTAATATTCTAATCACAGACAGCGCAATTCTCCTTTAACCTGAAATGTGTCAGAAAACCAGATGAAATTTTTTGCATGGAATGTTTTAAGCTCTGCACTAGTGTTACTCAGCCCTGCTCAACCAAAGAGTCAAATTGTTGTAAAATGCCTTTGCTAGAGCAAAGCTGTGAAAAGTGGCAAAACAGCAAGTAGCAATAAAAATAAGTTTAAGGTGGCAAAAATGGTCAAACGCATCCAAAATCAGTGGAAGGGGACAGAAATTGGGAGAAAACTTGGAAAAAAATCAGAAAGAACCAAAAAAATACAGGTGAAAAGTGACTGAAATAGGAAAAGGCAGTCACAAGTATAAATACAGCATCAAATTTGCGATATGAATCAAAATAGTTTTTCCTTTTCAAAGTTGAAAGTTTGGAGGTTTTTTTTTCTTAACAAAAATATGGTGCCATTTGTAATTAAGAGTGATTTATTGCTGGTTTGTTTGATAACACAAAAGATGGGGAACCAAAACAAAAATAACCACAAAACTATTGTAATTAAGGGAAAAATGATCCCAATTACATATTTTTGCAAATCTTTAAGCCTTGTTCAATACTGGAATTCGCTGAAATGTGTCCAAGTGGGAAGAAAGAGTGTGAGACAGAGCCACTCTAGGGTTGGACTTGAATGCTCTGCAATGCTCTGCATTTCTAAGCAGGTAGGAGAAACAAGATGGGCAAGTCAGGTCTGCACAGGGAGGTCAGGCAGGGTCCGTCACTCCATGAACAAGCACAACGGTCTTCTCGTGCTGAGGGACGTATTCCTGTGTGTGTATGTTTAGTGTGATGGTAAAAGAAACTGCTGTCATACAAAAGGTCACAGCGCTGGCTATTATACATCACACAAATGTCAGTGAATTCATTTTCTTATAGATCATACTGAACACTGCGCATTCGTGTTCGTGTGTTTACATGTCTGCACATGAAACCCTGTATCTGTCTGTGTCTTAAGCCTGCATATTAAGGCACATTCTCTGCACTCCTGTGTATTTGTCTTATCCGTCCTCACATGAGTATTAAGTTTTTTTCTGAGTGTCTGTGTATGTCTCCATTTACTTTTAGACAGGCCCCTCCTTAGCGTACTTGTGTGCATGTGTGTGTTTATTTGTGTGTGTGCATGTGAATTTGTGGTCAGGGCTCGAGCCCCAGAGCAGCTGCTGCCATGAATCCTTTGCCATGAGTCAGATAGAGAGCTGGATTTATGACACATACTGTAGCAATCAGCTAACAAACACAGAGGCCTTTAAAATGACTTCAGGTTCATGTGTGTCAGTCGTACAATTTTTGTACCATTGTTATAAAACAATGGTAAGCTGTACTTAGAAAAGGTGCAAGTTTATCAGTGGCATTGCAGCTATTTTTTTTTGGTATGTTGGTCACAAAATACAGCTGACTGCAATGACTTTTTGGCTTGTTGATGGTCTTGTTTTCTGTAGTAAAGTGCAGAGCTATACTTTTCCATCAAAGTCCACTATTACCTCGTGGGCAGGATTGTTTCTGTGTTTCTTCCTACACACCCAATTTTGCCTTTTTGATTCTATTATTTAAGTAAAAGCTTACACTCTCTAGAATCAGTTTTTGGCCATAGGTAGTGTAGAGTTCATCGACTTCAAGATTACTTTGCCCAGCTGAAGTACTTGTTTCCCGAGGGCAAAGCAAAACCTAGCTACAGCTCTATATTCAAACCATTACATAAAAGACTCTACCTTGGAAGTAACTTCTTTGGTAAAATATTTAAACCTTATTAAATCCTGTGCTTTACTGGTGCCTCCAGTCAAACCAAGCCACTCATATTAAGTTCATCTCCTGTAAGACGCACTTTTGTGTGACACTCTTGGTGTGGGAGTTTATAACATCACCAAAACAGAGAATATGAATATGACTGATGGTAATAGTTTTAGAATGAGTCAGCCAGTCTGAATAATATATATCAACCATCATCCAGAGTTGATATAAAGTTGGTGTCATGCATCGATGTAAAATGTTTAGGTACAGACAACAAGAGGAGCCCAATGAATCAGTTCTAAGGAGCTGGTCTAAAGTCAGTCTGAGCTGCCTTAACTGTATGTTTTATTATTATATATGAAATACATACACTGAGCCTTGAAAGAGGGGTTTCTGCCTTCCTGACCTAGATAACTAAAACGGGGAAAGGCTTGATTTTTGAAGGCTTTTCTCCCGGTAGTTCTCTTGGAGACAACACATACAATATGCAAGCCTGCATTCAAAGAGTGTAGTGTTATAAAGAGATAACATTATGTGGTGCCAAACTCTTTAAGGCATTAATCATCACTAACAGGATAAAGGTAAGCTGAATGATTTTAAATTTAATTTAAAGAGGGCCAGCTCAGAAAAGCCTGTCAGAGTATATGCTTCATTATTCTAGACTACCTGATAAGACTTCAGATGTTTATTGTGAAAACATGATGGGAAATTGCTAATCCAATTTAGGTGTCATGAATTCATGCACAAGTTTTTTTCGATTGATTATGAACAGGATATGCCCCACGTACACAGTTGTATATAGATTAAAGATAGGGGATGAATGGCTCAGAAAGTCCAGTATCTCTGTATTTTATCACGTTTTTTTTGGTCATGGTTTTCAGTCCAGCCATTTGCAGTAAAATCCAACACTGTAGAAGATAGGGATAACATTGAGGGAGTCACAAAAAGTGGGTAAAAACCATCAATCGCGTTTTGAACAACAACTCTTTCTGATTCGCTTGATGCAATGATGACTCAAGCAAAGTTTGCACACACGACAAAGCTTCCTCCCTTTGCCCTTTCTTTGCAGACTCCTCCATTTGCTTTTCTGCTGGCGTTAAAGTTTAATGAGACCAATCTGAAAAACTGTCCAAACAAACAGCCTTGTTGACAAGACAGAGCTTTGCATTTAGTGTTCCACTTGCCAGAGGGGTTATCCTGGGTTCATCAGAAACCACAGCTAGAAATGGAGTCAGTAAAACAGAAAATAGAAACAAGACAGACCTCAAGCCTCTGCCCTGCACCCTGGATACAGGTTGTTTTGAAAGAGATTTGCAATTTAACTGCAGTTGTGTTACCTCATGGTGGTCTAGTTCGCTGTGATATACAAAAAAAAACAAGCAGTCACACCCTCGAAGCTCTTGCTGGCTGTTGTTTTTAACACAAAACAATCACTAAAACCTCAACAAAGATGTTATTTCCTAATACTTTGAGCTGTGGTTCATTTTGTGATTCATAATTTCAGTTCACCTTCCATGCAAAACTATCCCAACAGATTAGAGATAGGGAAATGAGTTAAAAATGCAGGAATTGAGGTCAAAATATTTGTCAAATTTAAACCTTCTCTGCTTTTGAAGTGCTATGCAGCTGGTTGCTGCATTTTTGAGTTGTTATTATCAAGTGAAGTCGGCAGTTTCATCTTTTAAAACAATGTAACACCAAGTGAAACATCAAAATATAAGCTGCATAACTTTTGCATTTCTTTATCACTACTTGAATAAGCCTCCAGTCCAAAAAGATTGATGTTTGTTTTTTTTAAAAATAATAATAATAAGACAAATAATAACTAATAGGGTAACCACTGCGTGTAAAATAACCCAGTTGTACCTCACTTCACTCATGTGCAATATGTGTATAAGTTATGCAGTATCACTTATGATATTTCCCTAACTACTGTGCCAAACCCTGCAATTCTATGACTGTAAAATATGTGCAATCTGCTTTGTATAGTGAATTCATTGTAAAGTGCATTAATGTTTTTTATATACTCTATTTAGTATGTTTTTATATCCCTTATTGAAACTGTTTTTCAAATTCTTTATATTGTATAGAGAAATAGCTGAGAAAAAACAGCAGTATTTGACTAATCACTCAATGAAAAATTTCTTGCCTCCTAAAACCTCTAAGTGGTAAAACACTCTCTAAAACTGAGTCAGAGCCTGCAGAGAAGCTAAAATGGATTAATCAGCAACATGCTGTAATGTACAATGAGCAGCAGTTACCGTATGCAATATTACCCAGTTCTGACATACACTCTTTCACTAAACGTCCTGATTTAGAGCCTATGCTGTACAGGCTGCTCCAGTATGTCATTACCCAGCCCCAGCCCCCCACCATCTCTGCTCTTTTAAATTTTCCCATAGCAACCATAACCAAAGACTTATGATGTTTACACTCCATTACAAGTGTCTTAAAAGTCCTCCGATGTGTTTCCAACAAGTATTATGACATGACTTCAAACAAGCCTTGTGGCTTCTCTGGGTGTTGTAGTTCCACTTTAAACCCATTTGCTGAGCACATTTATGCGGCACAGTGAGCCCTCGTTAGCAAATTTAGCTCTTCTTCTTTTGTTTACTGCTTGTTTTATTGCCTGTAACCCCATTGAAAACTGTGCAAAAATGGACTAAATAAGACATGACTTCAGCGTTTATCACCCTGTTGACAGGCAGCTTAGTTTGGCAAGCTTTAACTCCACAATAAGACTCTAAACACCTGCAGCTAGACAACAGGGAGCAGAGTGACCGGATTCTAACCTGGAGCTCCCAACCCTCTTAGTGTCATATTTCTCCCAGACTTGATGCCCCCTCCTTTGCTTCTTTAGCTGTTAAAGCTGGTATATAGGGCCATGACCCCAGCTTGCAAGCCTGTTAATGGGTGCATCTGTGGGGGCACAGCTTGGCCGACTGCTCCCCCAAGCAGGGCCTCCCCTCCAGGCTTTTAAACACACAGAGCTTGGGGCCGGGAGCTCCATAGATGTCCATGCATCCTGCCGGTGATGGCTCTACCATAAACGGTGGTGAAGTGGGAATATGTTCCAGATGCTTCAGGGGGAAACAAGCACTCTTACACACACACACACACACACACACACACACACACGTCAACACACACACACACACACATACAAGCACACACAAGCATGAACACTCAACCATATAGGAAACACATACCCACACTTACACCCCACTCTACCAGTGTGGGCCCACGGGAAGAGGAGCTCTAAGTCTGCTCAGAGACGAAGGTTCAAGGGTCAAAGACCACATGAGATTGTCTGGTCATTACTCAAATACAGTCAACATAGTAAGTGTGTGTTTGTGTGTGTATCTGTGTGTACAGAGGTAATGTAGGGCAGTTAAAAAGGGAAGGGGTATCCCTTACACCACCACGCCCTGCCTGTCACATTCACCGAATAGGAAGAGACTGATACTCTGTGCCGATACCACCAAAGCAGCTGCTGAGATGCTGCTGTAAGGGGCGAGTGAGCGTGGAAGCAGATAAACAAGCAGGTGAAAATGATACGCTCTAAACAGGAAGCTTAAAGAGGAGCAAAAATGCATCTACAGCCGCCAGTGTTTTAAAAATAGTCAGACATTCACCAACGGGTGCACAGACCCTCTTCATTATGCTCACAAACACTCAAGCACTTCATATGCAGCCTCATATTCTACTTCTCATACTTTCATTATCTCTTTTTTTATACAGACTCATACATGTAACAAGCAACAGTGGTGGCAGAAGAATTCACAGCTGACCTGAATTCACACCACCGCCACCACATGCACTGGCTCTGCTGTTTTACCTCCCATGATTATCAGACATCACTATCTATAGACTTCATCTGTGAGTCTTCTCTGACCTGAAACAACCTAGCCAGTTTTTTTTTATATATATACACACAAGCAGACAGTGACTCCAGCATGAAAGTGGCACAAACAGTGGTCATAGGCGAGCACACTTGCAACACATGGGGCCTAGCTTTAAAGCAAATGCATAAAAAAGATTCTTAATAGGCCAGTTAACAATGTTTATATCCAATAAAGACTGCTGAAAGGAATACAGTTTGACTTTTGGATGAAACCATCTTTAGAGATTGAGGAGGGGGTAGAACATTCCCCATATTGATTTAGAAGAGGAACGTGGAAAATGCTGATGTACATAAATCCAATTTGGTGTGAATAACTGAACAAAAATTTTTCTCTCAATGCTCAATTTTTTGCAACTTCCTGGCCTGGCTTGGGTCCAATATCTAGAGCCACAATTAGCCCAAAGTGTTTTATGTTTTCACTCTTTTCCATGTAGTTATGTGAGGCGGGATCATGTTCACAGTCATAGCTTGGAAGCTAAATTTGTCATTTTATATTGGTGTTGTGTTTATGGGAGCCTCATAGAGTAAACCTGTTTGTTTGTCCAGTGATAGCTTTGAAATGAGTTTGACAGGAAGGTTACAGCCTACACCATGTCAGTGCTGTGCTATTGCCATCTGCCATTTTAAGGGACTTGTACTTGTGTATTTCTGTTGTGATACTTGAAAAAAATCAATGTGATATATCTTAGATATATATCAAAATCATTCTTATAAAATGCGGTAATGACATCAATTTTGTTTTAACCTAACTTCAACAATTTAGAGATTGCCATATGTTGCATGTCAAATCCCCTCCACTTTAGCCCAAAAACATTCAAACTGTTTCCTCAAGATTATATTCAAACAAAGGAAATATTTTCTTCACTTTGTTGTTCTGGTGACAGTTGCAATCCCCTTTTCTTTTCCTCAGATCAGACTTTAAACCAAGTTTTCCATTTACAAATCAAGACTAGCAAATTTAACAGATTGTAATTCCTCTGTGCCAGATTTTTGATTTGTGATTTTGGGCTGTACGTGACTCTCAACTTGCTGTTGTCAGACTGTAAAATACACTTGTTCCATGTAACAAGGCTTCTGTCTCCTCGTGGTATTGGTGTACGTGTGTGAGTGTGTGTTATGGTGTGTCTTTTGAAGATAAGTGTAAATTGTATGTCACCCAGACACCGCAGTGTTGACCGCAGCCTGTGATGCTGTCCAGACCACAGGCAGCCTGCAGACACCACTACTGTGTGTGCACATGTGTTTTTGTGTGTGAGTGTGAATGGGTGCCTGTGTGTGTGTGTGTGTGTGTGTGTGTGTGTGTGTGTGTGTGTGTGTGTGTGTGTGTGTGTGTGTGTGTTCCAGCAAGAAATGAAACACAGCTACAGTAGTGAGCCAGACACGAGACCCACTAATATTCCATTACGTAGTCCTTTTTTTCCTTAACAAAGCTGCAGCCGGCTGCTCTCTGTCACATCATGCGGCCATGATTAAACATTTACTCTGTAGATTAGTCACTTACAGGGAGACCACCGTTACATTTACTTTACGTCTTAGGGCAGACTTGCTTTAGTGTTGAGAGCTCAGCTTTGATTTTCATTCATACTTAAGACATGAAGCTGAACACTTGAGGGAGAAAAAAAGTTCACACAGAGCAGACTCAGACTGGGAGTGTGGGCTCATTTAAGTCGACAATTTTAGAAAAGGAAAACTATCTGATATCAAGAGGCACCAACAGAGACGTATGTTTTAGGTAGTCATTTCCCTTAATTTAATTTCCTCTGTTTTCAGAACTGAACCACCATGTGTGCAACAGCAGAGCAGAGTCCTCCATTACTTTTCTTTCTTAAGCTAAAACTGAATATGTAGTCCTCGACTGAGCAATTAAACACTGACTTTTGTTCAAACATGTTGCAAAAATTAAGACATTTGTTTGAGAGTCAATCTCTGCCTGTTTGATTTACTTTTAGATAGAGCCGTTTTTGTAAGGAACATGCATTTGTGGGAAATAAGTGGCAGAGCTGAGTATGTTAGTCAGTATTGGCAGAGAAGATCCGGCAAATCTTTTGTGGTTGCCTATTTTGCTATTGCTTTTGGTTATTGTTAGAAGCTTCTGGTTCCCCCAGGTACTGTCAATCAGGTACCTGATCGACAACACTTGTTAGCAATAGATGCACAGGAACTCACACTCTATAAATTCAACTAGTGGGACAAGGGAGCACACTGGGCCAAACCCCAGCAGAGCGGAGACAGTTATACTGTACAGCAAAAATATCTTAAAGCAGTACAGGGCTTCATCATTAGTTCACGGTCTTCTTATCTGCAGAGGTAAACAAATGTTGTGCTCACTCTTTGCACTACATAAAGTAGGAAGTCATCTTCACGATGCCAATAAAAAACTCAAGAGGTGACAACTTGTGAGTCAGCACATAAACTAGAGAAGCTTTTACTGCTCTGCCAAACCCGTGTCACATGTAGGCCAAGAAACCTTTACAGCATGCATCACAAATCCTACATCTATTTACAGTGAGTCTCTGGAAACTTCCAAGTTCACTTTGAAGATGTCCCTGAGCAAGACACTTGACCTCTGAAAGTGTTTTTTTCTAAGTGTTCTAGGAGCTGGAAACACACAAGAGAGAGAAAAATATAACTGCTGTCACATTCTGCTAAAAGTTTCTTCTTTTCTTTTTCTCCCTCTCTGGTGCTGCTGCTTAACTGTGTGGGTCTCCGTTGTGGAACGAGCAGGTGAGTACCTTGCACTTATTTTGTTTTATTAATAGACAAACCGAGGGGAAGAAATTGTTTGTGTGGAATAGGTGCATAAGAATGTAGCACTCCTAATGGATGGAAAATGTCTCAGTTGAATCCAACAGCATCAAACCATCCCACATTCACAATCCTTAGCACAAACTTGAACACATATTTTGCTCTTTTTCTCTGTCTTCTCTGTCTTTTCCCTCTCTCTGCATGTTGCTCCCACACACACAGTCTCAACATCACACACAAACACAATCTGGTCCTGCCTCTTACTTCTTTTGGCAATCTTTTAGGACCTGTTAGACCTGTTCCAGATCCTGCCATTAATAAAGTTATTTCAACCAAAGGTGATAACTTAGTGATGTTCTTGTTTATGTCTCAGCCAGAGCATTTGGCCTTGAGCTTGTTTCATGAAAGATCAACTTTGTAACTGCTAAAAAGTAAAAAAAGAACCAAGAGCCACTAAGATTAGCTGTTTACCAAGGAGTAGCCAAAATGTAGCTGAAAAGTAAGAGGCTTTTTTGTTTTATTTTTGTCAGCTCTCTCATTGATGTTCTCGTTGACGTTTCTTACAAAGTCTCTAAAATATACATGTTTGAATACCCTTTAAATCCCCGGGAAACAACAAAACTTACTGAAAAAATGTCAAAATGTTATTGTCTAAAAATGAATGCAAACCTAGTAAACTATGATTCTGCAGCATTTTGAAACGCTTTCTCTTGTAAACCTGGTTTTAACAGCAAATACATTCATAATAGAATTCACTTGAGGTTTTAAATATGAAGTTATGATTTTTTTTCTATA
The DNA here is from genome assembly GCA_008086565.1 of Thalassoma bifasciatum. Lineage (NCBI taxonomy): Eukaryota > Metazoa > Chordata > Actinopteri > Labriformes > Labridae > Thalassoma > Thalassoma bifasciatum. The sequence continues at coordinate 983,477 of RPOG01000029.1, forward strand.
ACTTAGCAAGTAACTGCAATGTTTATGCAGATAATGAGCGTGATGTACTATTACAATGGATATTTATTTGTTTGTCTCTACTGCTATTGCTAAAAGAAAACTTCAATCTTAGTGGTTTCTTTACAGGTTGGTGTTTAATTTCATTTTGTGCTTTAATTGATGACAGGAAACTGCACCACCAGGGAGACAAATGTGATATCTGTTTGTGCTTGATGATGCATTGATTGATCTCACTGGGTGGTGAGATTACAGGTTGATTTGTTTGCCTGTTTTAGCTACAAGTGACTTTATAAAATGTGGCTTTATAAGATATCTGTAAACTATGCGCTAATGGTGCCACTGGATGCTGAATTACATTATCTACAGGGCTCAAAGTTTGTCTGAGTCGTGCTGTTATGCGATTCTCACCTTTTCTCACACTTAGTAATAGAAGGGCTCCTTCAGGGTGGCAGTCATTCATCACCCCCTCCCAAATTTTCCGTTATGTTTTTGTTTCTAATCAAAAAAAATTCTGAAAGTCATATTACCAGACCAAGTCAGCTTTTCTGGGTTCATTAAAGTTTCTCTAAAGTGTTGGTGGTCGCCATCAAAAAGAAACTGTTGACATGAAAATGGCTAAAAAGATCAACAAAGGACAAGCCTGGAGGGGCAATGTGAGCTGGAAAATGAAAGTGTATAAAGAAAAGTCAAACTTCAGATGTGAGGAAGCAGAGATACAAAAGGTTGACTGGAAAAGGGAACATACTGAAGGCATCGCAGGGAACAGTGGTTTGTGTTAATCAGGGTTAGGAAAGAGCCTCACAGGCTGCTCTTGATGGGAATCAGCGTGTAATCAGCTGGAATAATGTTTTGACTGCGACAGAGCCCTGTGGGAGTGGGTGGGAGGTGTGTGCATGTGGTAAGAGACTCGGGGTTAGACACCAGCCAATATAATGCTGCCCTTTCAGCAGCCCCCCCCCCCAAATAAAAGAAGAAAAAAAAAAGAGTTTAATCAGAAAACCGCTGCATTTGTTACTCTCTGGTCTCCTGTGTTCACACCCAGAAATGTTTTATTCTGTGGACAGTGAACATCTCAGCCAGGCAGAAGGAGCCAGGGTCAAAAATCCTCAAAATCTATATGGGAGATCCAAGAAAGTGGATGTGACGGGTTTGTTGACTCTTTTAAGTCGAAATATGTTCTGAAAGCTTACTATCCTTTCTTCAATGAGAACACTGAGTTGCTTCCAAAAAAAAAAACAAAAAACCCCCACTTTTTTATCGAAGTTGCCTGAAAAAAAAAAAAAAAATTCAGTTTTGATAAATTAATTGATTGAGGCAACTTGTGCTTCGTCTTTATTGGTGTTTCTAGTTTTTCAGAGTCTGGATTTACTGAAATTATTAATTCTGTAAAAAAAAGAGTAGGTCTATGTTTCTTTATGCTTTCAGAAAGCCCTAAATGATGGACATCCTGTGCATAATTGTCACAGAAAAGCCTTTGAATTTTGCCCATAAAGGTGTAGGACTTCTTATTGCCTTCATAAAAATTTGTAGTTCCTTGGTGCCACCACCAATATTTTCCTGTTTCTTAGGTTTCAGGGCACCTGAAAATGTGTTGAATACACCTATTCCTTATTTTTTGAATTTTAAAAACGATAAAATCATATAAATCACTTTCTGTTTTCTTTTTTTTTCTGATGATTTATAGCCTTTAAATTTTGTCACATTGCATGAAGGCATAATCAGTTTATCAATAGTTTTCCTGAATCAAAAGAAGTGCAGAACTTTGCTTTGTAGAGAAGAATGAGACCACCATGAGTAAACATGACAGAAGCAAGAAACCACCAAAAACTGCTTGGGATCCTGGGAGTTAAAGGCTGGTTCATAAGTGCAGTGAAGAAAACATATCTTCAGACTAAATGTTGGGGGGATCTCAGAGTTTGTGTAGGTCAAATGTTGGCAGGTTTGCGTTACCCTTGGCAACCAGTGTGAAGAGAGTGGTACCCTTGTTTGCCCTTTAAGCTCACAATAAAGCATCTATGTTTGCTCCATTCATTGTCATTACTAGTTAAAAACTCCCCACAAGAGCCCAAAAGCTCCAGAGCAACATCTTTCTTCATTTTAAGTAATAGGCACGTATTCCTACATAGATTATATAAATCAAACTTTACTGCCAATGAACAACTTCTAGAAGTGTGTCAGGTGATCTCTCAGTAAATCTCAGGAGGTAAAAGATTAAAACCAATAGATCGCTTTAGCAGCTTGATCACTCACAGCAGTAAATGTATATCAAATCAATACCAAAGATGGTGTGAAGCATTGAAACTAACAGCTGGTTTTACCACACACAAAGCTGAGATAAAAGCAGCACTTTCACATGCGTTACTCACATGCACAGAGAGAGTGAGAGAGAATGAGGGAGAGGCTGTGTGCATCTCCTTGATACTTGCCTTCAATCATAAACAAGTATGTTACGCACATTGTAAATTGCGCATGTGAGATCGCCCACAGTTTACCCTCAAATCAGACATCAAACAGCAGTCAGCGTTTGATCCAGTGAAATGGGTGTCATTGGGGCACACGTTTCTCCCATCTCCCTCCATCATCTAACAGCCATTTGTCCCTATCACTGATTATACATCTTATCTGGAGGCCATCAGTGTGGCTGATTAGTACATTCCCTGAATTCCATCTTTTTCTTGATGTAGGCATGTCTACATTTCTGCAGCTCATTAAAACTTTGGCTCTTACTGCTGCTTTCCTGTAAATAATATTTGGGACCTGTGTATAGTGACCTTGAAGCATACATAAAATAGAAGAAAATAAACACATAGAGAGTTTACAAACAAAAATTTTCAAAAATGGTCACATTCACAAACCTGCTAATCCTACTCTACTACCTTTGTATACAAGCTCCACACCATTGGTTGTTACGAAAAAAGAATCAGGGTTTTTTTTTTTCAGAGCAGTGTAGTCAGAATTAGAATAGCATTTATTTGCCAATTGCCTCAAAGAAGAATGCAAGGAATTTGACTCTGGTTTTGAACTGTACTCTCTGAACAAACATGTGGATGAATATCAAATATCAAAAGATAAAAACAGAGATTAATTAACTAAAAGTAAAATCTTTTGTTGAAAAAGAGAAACATTTACACATTTAAGTAACAAAGTGCAATGATGAATAAGGACAGTATTAATGTGCAAAGGAGGACCAGACAAACAGGCTGTTGTTTTGCAGTTAAAACCGAAGACACGAAGATTTCTAAAGTTTCAGCATGAAAAAGAAGTAGCTCAACTAATGAAAAAACACATTTCTGCTGCACTGAGTCATCTACACATGATGTTCTGCCCTTTTTCTTCACATTAATTTTATTGAAACATGAATATTGTTACTTTTCTTAGGGTCTGGTATCTGAAGTAATAGATCAAAGATCACTTCAGTGTTATTCTAAGCTTCACTGATACATACCCATTCTTTTATCATTAAAGATAGTGACAGTTTATCATATTTTAACGTCTTCAGTTATTAATTTTTGGATTTCTGCATCTGCACACTCTGTACCTTTTTTAATTTCATCTGTATTTAACCAACCATTAATCAACTAAAAATATTTCCAGTTACAATATCTCCCCTGTGAGAGTCAATTACTGATGTAACTGTAAGAATCCCACTAAGTGTTGAAAAACGGTTGTATTTTACCCCCAAGGTGCTAACCTCAACCACCCCTTGCAGAACAGAGTCACACAGTCAGCATGACCTGCCAGCCTGTAATTCACAGTGCAGCTAAAAGTAACTCAGATCTATGGACCAGAGAGAGAGAGAGAGTCCAACGTGTATGCTCTGAAAACAGAGGGCTGTATTTTTCCCTTATTACATACCATTCCTCTTTTGTCAGCCACTCATGTCCCTGAGATCAGCCGGGCAATTTTTCCCCACTTTGACTCCCCATCAGGTCTTACACTTCACTTTCTGTGGACTGATTTCACCGCAAAGTGAAAGGGAGATTTGACTCCTTTATCATTTTTCAGCCCACATGGTTTTTGATAAAATCCAAGCAGGTCAAGTCTAATGAATAGTTTAAAATGTTACCAAGGGAAGTGTTGCAATGCAAGGCAAGAAACACCCCACAAGTTTATCCAAAACTAGAAAACTAGAGGTTAATTATAACAACAGAGAGCCTTTCTCAGCACCCAAGGGCACTTTACAGAGTGATTAAAAACATAATAAAGAAAATAAAATATCTCAGGAAAATGAATAAAAACAACAAGCCAAATTAAAATGAATTAAAATGAACAGTGAAATAATGGAGAGGAAGCAGCTCCGAACAGATGAGATTAATCAACCTTGAAAGTTAGGGCTGTTGGTTTTTGACAGTTTCTACGACTTTTCTCGACAACTTATGACATATTACAAAGCACTAAGGGGTAGTGAAATGCGAAGTTTTCAACAAAAAAGAAAAACCTGGGTTGTTTTTAAACTTCTCACCAGCAGTGTATGTAATAAATTCAAGCAACATTTCAGGTTAAAGAATTATTTAGAGGCTGTCAGTACAGGGTCGGTGATATAGGCCTGCCTGTTCTCCTCTGAGTGAAAAAGTGAATATAAAAATTGTGAAGTGCATTTTCTTTTTTTTGACTCTCCAACAACAGATAAAGCTCTCTTAAAGTTCTTTGTTTTAATAGGGAAAATGACAGAAAGTGAAACAACACAATAAGAAGAGGTATAGCTGTTTCTTTTTATCCTGCAGGCTGACTGCGTCCCATTTTCACCAGACTGGAAATGATGATAATCTAAATCTTCCTGTTTGTTTCTCTCACTTTTCTGCCTGACTTTCAGAACCACTTTTTCATACATCCTAATTAAATATTATCATCTTCTCATTAGGGTGTTTTGGGGCAACTTTAGATGCATAGAGGAAACATTTATTATCCTGGAATTTTCTGTTCACTTGAAAATCTTCATGCATAAAATTTAAAGAAATAGGCCTATATTCACCTATTGAATTGAAATGTTTTCTAACTTTTGAGAAGCAGAGATATTTTGAAGTCTAAAATCCATAACTTAGAAAATAAATGGAAAAATGTTTGATAGTGTGATATTAATGTGTCAAGTCAAACGATTTTTGTCTCACGGTGTGGAATAGCGAAGTGCTCCTGAGAGTCTCCAATTAAAACCAAAGCAAATGAAAAAACTCATCAACTCTTTTTCTCTGGTTAAGACTCTCCAGAGCACCTGCTGTGTTTTGCACAGCTAGCAGAAACAAAAGCAGGTAATTGGATAATATATTTCATCAGTTATAAAACTGGAATAAGGAGACACTAGACCATTCAACTACCAAGTGAAACACAAAACAGTCACACAAAAATGATTCATATGCAGTCATAAATGTGTCAAACTGAATGTGCTTTGAGCAAGATTAATGCTCAATCGAGACACAGAACAACTGCTCTGTTACAGAAATGCAGGTTGGTGGACTTATCAGTTATTTCTAACAAGGCCATGACAATAACAAAAGGGAAAAAAACTGTTTTTTGTGCAATAAAATTTACGAGATATCCCAAATACTTAAAACTGCTAATTTGTCTAAAGGTTTCATTCATACTTGGCCCTGTTTTCAACAAAATTTGGCAAGTCAATACTTAACCTGCTATTTTCAAAACATTATGTTTTCCTTCATTATGAATGTAAATACTAGAAAACAAATGTGAAAGGCATTGTCTTGCCAGGTATCCATTAGTTTAAGTAGGTGAACTTTATTTAAGGATTTTACTTCAGTCACTTTTTTGTGATGTAGTTACCTCCGAAAACATTTTGTTTTTTTAGATTTTTTTATTCTAAGTAACAAAAAGGGTTCAGATAGTGTAGATGTCTATATCTGTCAAACTAGCCAATCTCCAGAGCAGCTGACGTATCCTTTCACACTGTATGACCACTGTCTGTACATATGGGAATGAACCTTCTCCTTTGGGTTTCCTGGCAACCATTTCACCTTTTTTATACCCAGCACAGATTGGCCTCGATATGTGCAGAGGCTATAAAGTTATTTTCAGCACGTGCACACCTTTTACCTGAGCTCTCTAAACTCAAGACAGACCATAAAATTCCTCCCTTTCTTCAGAGAAGGCTTTCATTCGGGCTAAAGGCATCCACCTCTGTTTGCTTAAACTTTACGAGATCTCAGGCAAAAGGGAAAGAGAAAAACATTCACACCAAAACGTTCAGATTAGAACTCTAACCCTTACTTTTAAAATGTCTTCTTTTCTGTATTTTGTCTTAAACTTTTAACCCCCCCAAACTTGGAGCAGGGAGAAGCAGAGCAGATGGATCTGCGTGGGCTGATACATGTATTGACGCACTTGATCGCTGAGGACTGACTGAACATTTACAGCAGGGATGCATATTCATGCTCACACATGTAGTCAATGTTCTATGCCATTAGCAGTCCATATATTTGTTCAACATAGACACATATTAACACTACCATAAGCTGCGCTGAGTAAGCCTCTCTTCAGTTTAGTTGCCCTCTCAGTGTGTGATGGGAACCAGTCAGCCATCTGTTGGCCTAATGAGCTGACTCCACCTCACTAAAACACTCCAACCGCACAGTTCACCCCTCAGATCCCCTCTCTCTCAGCTCCTCAGTGTGTGTATGTGTGTGTGTGAGAGAGAGCTTCTCAATCACAGCAGAAGTGCTTCTGGACACATATTCCTATTTTTTTTTTTTTTTTGTCTTCTGTAAGCTTGAGCCAGGTCCTGTTAAACTGTCAGTGTCTATGTATTGCAGCCTCACAGCCTGCTTCCTCCACATAACACAGACTACCATTTAAAGAAATAACTAAAAAGTGGGTCATTGAAAGCCTTTGTTACCAAAATACTCCAAAAATGTATAAATGAAAAAACAAATATGCAAAATGGAAATTCAATTGAATAAATGAATTTAAATAAATATTAATAATGATTTCAGCCTCCAGCTACCACATTTTACACTGCATCTCTACCTTTAAGATAAGAAAACACCCACTTTATTAATCTCCAAGAAAATTCTTGCCACAAAGCACAACACAACACAAAGTTAGTGACAGTAAAAAAAAAGGGGAAAGGAAGTTATGCTGTAAATAAATCAAAAATAACATGAGATTAGAAGATAAGAAAGATAAGATAAGAGGAGTGGAAATACAAGTGTATGATTGAATAAAACAAAGTGTCAAAATGGAAATACAAAATACGAAGTGATTGTCTCTATTTATAGCCATATGCTGCTGGTCTTAAAGCTACAGCATCATTCTCACATCAAAGTTTTGGTTAAAAAGTCTCATAACTGCTTTTCATTCATAATGTTTGATTGAAATTTACTTTTAAAAAATGCTTCTCTGGTCTCTGTGCATGATCTGAGGAAGTTTTATTTTTGTTTGTGGTGTAAAAATAGATTCAAGTAGGAATATTTTAATTAATCCTACATTTGTGGTCCAAAAGTTAAGCACATAGTCATACGTATATGCTGTTTGTGACTGAGGTCCAATGACTCAACTATTAAGGCTTTAGTAATGACCTTCATGTCCCTTGCTGCGAGGAGTTAATTGGTATTAATGAAGCCTGTTTATGAAGCCCAACAGGTTTCCTGGGAGAAGAAAAGACGCAACCCTATCTGTCAAAATGGGTACAAGATTTCTGGCTAGGCTGACAGAAAAACGGCACTTGTTTTTGTACGTTGGATAAATCTTAAGCAGCACAACAACTGCTGAGTTTCACATTACATTTCCTGAACTCTGACTCTCAGGCTAAGAGATTTTTTGTCTGCTCCTTGATTCCTCAGAAATGAGCCACAGTTTTTGATATGAGGTTCAGGGAGGAAGACACCACAGCATTATTTTGATTTTATTTATTTATTTTTGGTCAAAATTAGTACAAAATAACAAAAATGCACAGGTGTCAGCTTTCTTTTTTCCCTTGCTTATTCTCCATTCATCTCCCTGACATCTGTTGAGCAGTGCACTACACAGAAGTCTCAAAGTGGTATTAGTCATGAGAAGGGTGCTGATAGAAATCTGTTGCATCTGTGTGTATGGTTGGATATGTATGTGTGTGTGTGTGTGTGTGTGTGTGTGTGTGTGTGTGTGTGTGTGTGTGTGTGTGTGTGTGTGAGAAAGAGCCTGTGTCTCTAAGACCCTGTTAGCTGTTGGCTTTCAACAACAGTATGTCAGTCTGTGTCTAGTTAGCGAGGACACACGCACACACACTAAAAGCTTTCCCGCTCCTCTTGCACCCATCACCCATCCTCTGCACATCCCACTTCATGGAAAGTTGGCTCTCATCCGGCTCTTCCCTTCTTTATTTCCCTTTCAAAATGTACCATCTCTCTTTCTCTTGCATGGCTTTGTTGTGGTGCAAGAAGAAAAACAGCTGCTTCTTCAGCTGATATAGTGTTGGTAAGGCACAAGAGCTGCTATCAGTTCCTAATTTAGCAGGTTTAGTTCAGTCCCACTGCTCTGATGAATTAAAAAAAATTGCAATAATTTTCATGAGGAGTTCAAAGTCAAGGGAATCTGTCATTTGAGCTGAAGTTGTATAATCTTGGTAAATTTTAGCCCTAACTTTGTATCCTTTTCCCCAACCATAAAATTCCCTAGGTAAATCCATACATGACTCTGTTTATAAAGCCATAAGCTTACATCATGAATAAACCTGGTTAAGCTTCTTGAATTTTCTGAGATTTATCTGAAGGTGACTTTTTTTTGGATGAAGAGGAAATCTTCCAGTGAGCAGTGCGCAGAGGGAGCTGGTCTGTGTAGCGCTGTGTCCTTGGCCCGGCTCTGTTTGGTCAAGTAGTTGCTTAGAAATAAAACCTGATGTTTTATTGCTGCCATCATCAGGTAAGATACAGCTCTAGCCTAGATAAACACAAGGATGAACTAATGGATTGTTGGCAAGAGTCATCCTGACTGCATACCTCATTCTCACTCCTTCCTGCTCTCAGTCCCCCTTTCCCTCATATTGCACTTTCCTTGCATCATGTAATATCTAGACCTTCTCCTAGAAGACCAGGACAAGACAGTTGAAAAAACACAAGGTCAACACCTTTTCATTTCTAAAGATATTTTTCACTCAGACCATAAGATGTTGCAAAGATTGCGAATTTAAAAGGTTTGCAAGGCCATAACTCAGATTTTCTCGGTGATGTGGAGACAAGTTTTGGCCTTAGCTTTCTTTTGAGTGAAGAGGTTTGCTGCGACTCCAGCCTTCAAGGTAGCTGGGTGAGCGTGAAAAGCTGACAGGCTGCCGTTACAGCATTTCTTTTCTGCCTCTGCCTTTAGTTTGGGCTTGCAATGGCTGGACACTGAAGGCTGAGTTACGCTTTCCAGACGAACGTGATGCACGCAAATTAGACACGGGAATCAGCGCGAGAGAATGTGTGTGGTTTTTGTTCTTCTTTTCACTCTGTGCGGCGTCCATTGGCATCTGTTCCCAAACTGCAGAAGGCCCTTTTTCACAAAGACGTCTACCAGAGCACTAAGCTGGTGTAAAAAATAAGTTTGTATTTGTTTACACCGCTTACAACATTTTGCCCATTCTTCTTCTTTGCCTTGTGTGGCAGCTAGGAATTTGTCATCATAGTTATTCATATAAATGATCATGTTTTTTGTACTTTATGCACTAGTAGCTCTTGTTTGTCTGCCATGTCGTCTTTGCGTCCCTGTCCGCAGTCACAAATTCTCAAAGCTGTGGGACGCAGAAATTCCTGTGTGAAAGGTTCAGTGTGAGGGGGCAAAGCTGCTTGTGAACCTCATGGACACGTCAAAGCATAAACCAAGCTTAACCCACTCGCAACTCTTCCTCTGTGCTATAACTTCATCTCAATAGTGAGCTAGTGTTCAAATGTAAAATCTCTCAGGTGTGTGACCCATTATTATCTTAAAAGAAATGATGTTACCTTGTACAGATTTTACTTGAACAATTAAGAATTATGAGGAGACCTATTTAAGTCAGGGACGTGTTCTGTGTTCTGTTTTTAAAAGAAAATGTATTCGTTTATTCATTTATTTATTGACATTTGCTTAATTTGGGCCCATTAGCATTGATTAATCACTCAACGGTAAGCTTTTATGTACATATGCAGAGTCTGTGTGGAGAGCAAAAGCAGGTGGTAACCACAAAATACTGAAAAGTTTCACAGTGTTCCTAGAGGCATGCACCATTGTCATCATTATCATCAGATGATACCAAATGTGCTCAAAGATTGAAACTTAGGTCGTGACAGAGTGAGTATCACAGGCGCACCACCATAAAATGTAAACACAGCTATTGAACAGGACACAAACATGTTATCTCAATGAGCCAGATGCTCAGTTTGTCATCTCTTTTCTTACATCTCTGCCTTGTTTTATACCTGATGTGCCAATCCTGCAAACCACTAATAGGAGGCGAGGAAGTTATTTATAGCTGAGCTCATCCTTATCTCTCCATCACAGCCTCAGCTAGCCCTGCTGCTTTCATCCTAGAGAAGCTGCTGAATTCACTCCACCTGATGAGACTGCTTATTTAATTCTGCATTTTCTCACCGTGCCACTGTAGAGCTATGAGTGCTGCTGCTCGTCTCTTCACATGGCCGTTTTGTCTTTCTTTGTGTTTTCAAATGCCTGTTTCCCCGTTGCCTCACTGACTCGCTCAGTTTCTCTTTTTCTGCCTGTGTTTCCGTTCCCTCCCTCCCTACTGTCTTGATTGAAAGGGTATGCATGGTTGGCACAGAAAGAAAGAAGGAAATAGATAATGATACCAGACTGTATTGTGTGGAAAACTGTGACCTCTCATGTACCCAAACGTCCCACACACATAAAACACACACTTTTGCTCTTTCCTGTTCGCATATGTGTATTTCATATAAACACAGTGGGGAAAGCATGTGCACCCTTTTATAGTGTTCCTCCTTTTTATCATAAACATACATCTACATGTGCAAGCCACACACACACACACACACACACTTTATGAGTCTCACGATATGTTTCAAAGAAGAAGATTTATAGCCACACACTCAGACTCACACTCTCTGCCTGGTCTCTTTGAGGTTGTTAAATCTTCTTCAACTTTGATGTGTCATCAGCTTGAAAAAGAAGAGTCAAATGTTCTCCTCTCTGGAGTTGTGTGTAGAGGCGGAGCTGTATGTGAGTGTACTCTGACTTGTGTATTGTGCATGAAAATGAAATTGCCTTTGTTGTTGTTTTTGTTTATAAATGTATTTTATTTTGAAAGTCAAGGTCCTGTTTCCATCATTGCTACTAAATAAATGACACTAAATATTTTCAGCAGAGAAAAAACATAGATCTCTCTTCTCACTGCTAAATTTTATCAGTTGGTGTGGTGTTGCCATGGAGACTTCAACACAACATAAATGAGTACAGTCCAGTCCAACCCAATTGGGAAATGAGGAATTAGGATTTAGAAATAGCCCCTTTTTTGGACTTTATATGATAACCTCATTTGAAATCAGGGATTATGGTTTGGCATATATGTAGATATGAGACTTTTTCAAGATCACTTAGAAAGTCCTCACAGTCCCTTTAATATTTCCAAGACTTCAGTTTGATTCTAATTAAGAGCTAAGTCACTATGAGAGGGCTCAGGTGCTACTTCCATCCACTTAGTTAGTTAGGACGTTTCTCATAAAAGCAGTTAATCAATTACATGCAATAAATTAAATTTGGCAGTGTGGCTGTTTTGAGCTCCTCCTGTCTTTATTCATGCACAAGTGGCTGACCAAGGCCTGAGGTGGAGAGAGACCACCTCTCTTCAGTTACATGTACATAGATTTAAAAAAAAAAAAAAGCCAAAGCAGGAAGCTCAGCAGCAAAGACTCCAAAGTTGCATATCAAAGAGAGCATCAATTACATTATTTGGTTAAATCAGGCGCAGTGTAAGGAGGGGGGCTTTGGGTTTGGATTAAGCAGTTGAAATAAAACTCCCATTTTCATTTTGCCTGCTGGATGTGTGGTCAAACCGGCTGAGCTATCGGAGTTAGTGTCAAGAGTCAACTGATGTGCTGTTGGCTAAGCTCGACTGCCTGAACTAAGGCTCTGCTCAGTTTTCACATCAATATTATCAGTGAGTTGTGCTGATTGTTCTCTAGCCAGGAGTCTTTGACCAAATTTGACAAAGAAGTTTAAGACCTCAAGTCAAACCGAAATATGCTGATTTTATTTTTAACGGTGCAATACTTATTCTTATAAAGCACTGATTAACTCAGCCAAGGTGGCAATCTCCTAATCACTCATGAAATATTTTTTGACTTTATTCTGTTATTATCTTACTCAGACCCATACTACACATATGTCAACAGGCTTTTTTGTATTATGTAACCATAGCCACACAAATCATCAATACAACTAACAAAGATCTGTGTTTTGACTGATCAGTCTGCAGGTGTTATTGATCCATGTGTATTCTGTTAGCTTCACCTGTGTGCTTCAACTGAATAATGATTTCAACTTCAATACTTCTGCCTGGACATGAAAATAAAATAAAATAATTGATGTCATCAGAGACCTTGCCTCAGGAAGTATCTGCCCATTATTTTCCTCAAGCTCAGACCTTGAACTGAGCTGTCACCCACTACTGTGATTTATTGATGTTTTGATTTGCAGTTTTTCACAAAAAATGATTTCATTGTTGGTACCAAGCTTCATTTGGGCTTTTGTGATACAGCCTTATTAAAATATGCTTTTTAATTGTGGCGGGAAACAATACGGCAGTGAAATTAATGATTTTGTCCAATTTACTTCATGAAGCAATTTGATGCAGACAATGAAGCTTTGTCAATCACCATTTCAAGAGATTGTTGTGTTTTTTACTCTTTGAAACACGGACCAGACAGAAAAATAGATAAGCAGGAAATTGAGTCTTTTCAATTGTTACTTAAAAGTTTCCTGAAGCTCATACTGAAAGGTTACTTTTATATTTGCTTTAGAAAAAAGCTGTCAGGCACCAGCCTTTGCTTTAGAGACACCATTTAATGGAGAAAATGTTATGTGTTTAAGTTTCCACTCAGTGTAACAGTTCATCTTTAGAAATCAGGATGATACCAGATCATTCCAATGGTTCAGAAACCCCCTTTTTAAATACCCTGATCAAGAAGCTGTCCATCAGTATTAAATGTTTTGATCAGTGGACAAATAAAGTGCCCACGCTAAAGTGATTGAGTGACTCAGTCATCAAGGTGCTTTTTGAGCTCAAGTGTAGTTTAACTTATTTGTTCATAGTTTTTTGGACAGTCCCATCTGATTTACTGCACAATAAAACAGGCAGCTCAAGCCTTTATGGCTATTTTCCAGACATAGTTCCTGGCCAGTTGACAGTAGGCGACCTAAAACACAATCATTAAGATTTAAAATAAAATCCCAGCAGGCCTGAGCACGAGAAAAAGAGGCATAACACATGTCTCACACACATTTAGAATCAGACAAACAGAGCACATCTAAGCAGTTCATATAATACTGGGACAACAAGGCGAATAATTAAAGGGGCCACATTTAAAGAATGTACAATATTTACCCTGAGATGTTATAATGACCATGGTTCCTGTTCTCAAAACTTCCCAGTTCCTTAGTAAAATTTCTGGTGTTGAAATCACAGAGCAATCACAGTTTTTCTGTCTTCTGAAAAAAGACTTTACACATTAGCGATTTAACCCTGAGGTTAAGCTGAGAAGCTGTTTTCATGCTGTGCCTCTGAGTTGTGAGAGAACTCAACAATTAATTTCTACACATTATTGGGCAACCTGAAAGTAGTCATAGAGAAAATCAACAGGCGCATTTTGTAATAATTCAAAGTGAAACATCACAGAGAAAAGTCTCAGTTGAACATGCGGTCTGGACAGCAGCACAGTGTGAGTTCTCTCCGTCCTCTGCATCACATCAGACAGAAATGTGGATATTAGTGGCAGAAGAATTGTGATTTTCTTTAGCTTATTTTCACCCAAACAAAACCATGCAAAGCATTTCCTGACACACAAAACAACTCTTTAAACTGACTGTACATCAGAATGTAAGAGACAACACTTTCTAAAGCGTTCTTGTTCACCAACCTGGTGATGACATGGTATTTTACATTGATAGATTGTGGATTTTTGGATGAGGACATGTTGAGCTCTCCTTCAAGGCTTTTAGGCGTGCACAGGTGGTCATGTTTTATTCAGTCACACTCATGGCATTGCTGCTGTCTTTATACCTGGATGGACTTTGTTCTTCTGTGTTCTGCTTATTTTAATATTAATCACACCCAGGGATTGTTTGTGGTAGAGGGCAAACACCCAGTTGAACCAAGAGCTTAAACAGACAACTGTGAGCGTAAAGATGAGTATTTTGTAAGACAGAGCTAGATAACAAATGGGCCTGTAGTTGCGATGATATGTGTGCATTGCGTAGCTGTAGAAGTTGTATGTTACACCGGTTACTTGTAATGAGACTACGAGTTAGAAACAAACTTAAGAGATGGGGAGGACAAAGGGCTTATTGAAAATTCTAGAGAGGAAACTAAAGGGATTACACAGAGAGATGGACTAAGGGAGGTAAAAGATGTTGAACATACTCTGTGCACAGACAAACCCATTTAATGATCAGTAGATATGAGAAGAAGAAGAGTACACATCAGAAAGACAGATGGCATATTTAAAAACCAGGGAGAGAACAGCATGCAGAGGCTTTTAGCCAGTGCATATGTTGCCTCTGAGCTGCCGTATGAATTTTAATTACCCGCTCATTAACCAAGCTAACATATGACTTACAAGAGCCTGAGTGGTGTTCTTGTTGGCAGCAGAGGGGGTACTTTGGGTCAAAGTGAACACTGAGCCCCTACAGGATGCAGTTGATTTGAATGGTGCTTCTTCTCCTAATAACATCCATGGGTATCACTGTTCTGATGTTTCATTTGACAAGAAGGTTTTAAAGTTTCTCAAACTGAAATGGGGAAGGGAAATAAGCAGGTTACTGAAACATTTTACTTTATCCCAAGCATAAGAGTTTTGATTTTTTCCTTGAATATTCAGATAAGAACAATGTTAAGTAATTTTTCAGAGATGTTTGAAGAAGGGAAAACAGAAACACACAGAAACCCTAATTAGAGATTAGTGCTGAGGTATAACCAGTTTTCCTTTTGTAGGGTTAAAACATCAAACCGTGGAGGAAATTTTAAAGAAAATTACAGTAATATTGTGTGAAAGTCTGAGAGAAGATGCTGTGATGCAACTGAGAACAATTACAGTGATGAGCACTTTGTATGAATAATGTCAAAGAAACGTTCAGATTACGGCTTTAGAGGAAATCAACCTCAATCTTGAACAGAAGCTATGCACAATGTTATAAGAGCTTGCAGTATGATACTCATATTTGTTAATAAAGCCAAGTGCAAATATGGCAGAACTGATTTAAACTTTAGTCATTTTAAAGAGAAAGAGTAGCAGCAGTATCATCAGGGTGAGTGTGTGAACTGGGTTAAACTCACATCAGTGTTTACCCTGGTTTTAGTTATGCTTCATGGATTTAATTTAGCCCCACACAGAGGAAGAAATACTCGCATCACAGTATAGTTTATGAATTTACCTGAGCTAATGAACAAAAACATGTTGTCATTATGTGATTAAATCTCATTGATGATGCAAAACTGATGTTTGTGTGATTGCACGTTTTGTCTTTGCAGTTTTATCCTGGTGTTTGGATGTCTAGTTCTCTCAGTGTTTTCCACCATCCCTGCTCATCAGGAGTTCTCCTCACACTGTCTGCTCATCCTGGTAACTCTCTCACACACACACACACACACACACTCAAACTCAAGCATGTGTATTCAATAAGGAAGTGTCATGGGGAGCTGACTGAGAGCACAGTACTCAACACCGATTAATCCGAAGGGTGTCACATATTATGAGATTAGCAGTACTGAGTGTTTGTGTGTGTACACACATGTGAGTGTGTAAGTGTGATTCTCATTCCTGCCTCACACACCCTGATTATGCACTTTCAGCACTATGATGAACTGTGATGATATGTCTCATGCGACACACAATCAAAGTCATTTAGTCAAAATTTAATTTACGCCCACCGTCTGTACCTGAGATGTGATTAAGCAGAGCAGGTAGGCAAAAAATGAAAAACTTTGCTGCAAGAGTAAGTCGGATGAAAGGATGTAACAGACATCAGTACACCCTGAACTGAAAAATACATTTTTTTTTACCATCCGGGGAGGAGCAGAGATGATTTTAAGATCAAACATTGAAATGAAATATCTGTCAAAACTCTGACTGAAACCTCCAGACGCACTGTCTAATTCATGTTATATACAAATTTCTGCCTCCACATGATAAGATGGAGGCTGGATGTTTAAGTTAAGGTCCTGGAAATAACTGAATGTTTAAAAAAAATCTGATTGATTTGGGAAAAATCATAGCACACAAATGAACCCTTTAAAACTGAGTGTAACTTGCAGAAACATGTACTATGGTGATATGCAATGACATCTTTTCTGAAGAGATGTGCTGTCATTGAAATCCAGCTGCACAATGCTTTTTTTTTAAGGGAACATGGCAAATAGGTCAGTGCTAAATGTATCATATTTGATACATTATTATCAAAGACGTCATTCTAATCACACACTTATGGCAGAGACTCCTATTGTTTGGACCAATCAATTTCAGTGATCGCATTCATATCCATCCACACTCCACCGACCAAAAGTGGGAATGATTTAGGTTTTTTTTCTTTTTCAAGGACACTTTGACATATGAGTGTGGGAGCTGGGATTTAATCCTCGATCATGTGATTGAAAGACGTCGGCTCCATCACTGAAAAAAAAGTGCCAGTTCACTTACTTTTTAAGACCCAAATTGTCCCTATTCTATTCTCATCGGAGAAATTAATAATGACTTTTACACAAACATTGTGTAGTTTTTACAATAGTACATGCTTCTTTTGTTCGTGTTTGTGCTGCTCGAAGGACAAAATGGCTGAGGTGAAGTGAGATTAAATTGCACTAGGGTTAAGGTTAGGCATGCATGCAGTTTGGTGTATTTTTAATTACACTGTCAGAGGGTCACATCACTGGTTAAGGCTGAAACACTCAAGCTGTTCACAGCACAGCATGACAACAGCTCAACCAATAAAAAATCTCATCTTCCTCAGAGAAAGAAGCTGTTGTTGGATTGATGCTGTTTTTGATTGAGTATCTTGATGAAGAATCTACCGAGCTGATTTGATTCTAATTTATTCACATCATTAATAATCCAATCATGCATTTAACTGTAGCACTATTTTGCATTTGATAAATAAAAAGCCACACTGACTGAAAAGAAAGTTGGAATAACTACTAAGCTTCAATACATTAAATCTTAACATTTTTTCACGCTTAACTCCTCTGAGCAGTAACTGTTTTTAAATATTTGCTGTATAACTTTTTATCTACCTTCATGCAGATTTATTCATTTACTACACCTTAGTTATCTTTCTCTTTGCAACACACCATACAGTTTCCTTCAAATTATTTATTTAATAACTGTTAGTTTATCCACTCACTAAGAATCACAGTGCAATAACTGTTTATTCATTATTCATAACTTTCATTACACTAAGGTCACTGCATTTCTTATACACACTGTACAATATGACAACAGTTCATTTAATTTATTCAGTAACTGCATATTTATTCATTCACCCCCTAGCCAATATAAATAGCTGTTGATTAATTCCTCACACTTTTGCTGCTACTACTGCTTAACTATCCTGCTGTAAATATTAGTATTCTGTGACTGTAAATGACTTGTAAACTTAATACATGTTAGCTGTATGTAAGTTGTAAATGATGTCCTTCTTACAACTATAATAAGTGCCTATTTATCTTAAATCTCCTATATAATCAACATTATTATATAGGAAAAACTGTACTGAAGCTACAGCCAACCTGTGTGTGTTGGCTGTAGCTTCAGTATAAACAGTCATAAAGGCATCAATGGCTTATTAATGTCACTTTATCATTCTCAAAAATGTCACTTTAATTTCATGAATTATATTTATAGATAAGCTTCAGGCACTCATTACCAAACTTATTCTAAATGAAAAATCAATAGACTGTATTTAAGCTTTGAGGTTCTCAAAGTTGCGCTTTGCTACAGCCATTCTTTTGACTGCCATTGTTTCTTGTACCTCTGCCTGTGTGTGTGTGTGTGTGTGTCCCCTGCAGGAGTTTGTGATGATTGTAGTGTTTGGTCTGGAGTACATCATCAGGATATGGAGCGCTGGCTGCTGCTGCCGCTACCGGGGCTGGCAGGGACGCCTCCGCTTCGCAAGGAAGCCTTTCTGTGTCATAGGTAGGTCTGTGTATCCATGCGTATGTGAGAGGGAGGCCTTATTTATACAATAAATAAAAATAAAAACAAGATCTACAAAAAAAGAAAAAAAAAATACAAAGATGACAACATGAACGACATTACACCATACCAGGCATATAGTTGACTGTCTGGGCTGAAAATGATTTGAGAATAAAACAGGGATCCCTATGATAAAGCCACACAATCTTGTCTCTAGCAAATATTATTCCTACAGGTATCACAAAATTACCTCTTTTTAAGATTTTTGCCTCAGTATAGGAAAAGAAGAATTTTCACGTTATACACGGCATCTACAACATTGTCTTGTTGAAGTTGGTGAATGGACTGTAACGTGAGTCAAGGATTTTTCTGAATCATGCAGATTATCCTAAGGGCATATTATTTTCAAAGGGAGAAAGCAATGATTTTAAATGTCTCTACAGTTTCTGACAAGTGCACAGTTCCTGGTATCAAGGAGGCACAAAAAGACACACACAGAGGGAACAGAGAGGCCTTCTAGACAGCCTGCTCAGAAATAAGAGCAGAGCCAGTGAGGTATTTTTTTGGTCCCAGACAGAGTGACAGAAAAAGAGTAATAGAGATAGATACAGAAACAAACAGCTTGTCCTTAATCAATAGCTATTGGACAGGTGATGGATGGGACCAGAAAGTTGGTAAGTCAAGCACAGTTCTTTTTGTTTATAATCTGGAACCTGTGACCTTTAATTTCCTCCCCTCTTCTCCCCAGACATCATTGTACTCATCGCCTCGGTTGCTGTGGTTTCAGCCGGTAGTCAGGGTAACATCTTTGCCACGTCGGCACTGCGTAGCCTTCGTTTCCTCCAGATCCTGCGTATGGTGCGCATGGATCGCAGGGGAGGAACCTGGAAGCTGCTGGGATCTGTAGTTTATGCACATAGTAAGGTAGGACATTCAGAAGTTAGACTCCATCGAATAAACATTTGTATCTCAGACCTTTACCCTGGCTGTAAAAAAAAGACAGTAAAACTTAAAACATGGCTGTGATTCATTTTTAGAGACACTCAGCGAAATAACAAGGTTTGATATCCTTAGCCCGCCTGAACTTGCATAGGAGTGACACATGATTAATTGATTATTGATACCAACAAGGAAAAGGAACAGCAGCTGAAAATAAGCCATGCTGTTCAGTTTGTGACACAAAAACTACAGCAAGTAATGAAGATATGTTTGGTTTTCCTTTACTGTGAATAATGTTAGTTAACATTGTGCCAACTTGAACTTCTTGTGTGATAGCTTTGAGGTATAATGTGTTTTTTCAGTGAAAAGAGTATCCTGCAGCAATAAGGCTTTATCTCAAGAGGGTTTCAAAGTGAATTAAGAAAAAAATTATGAGATTTTTCCTCCTTGCTGCAAGATTTGCAACATGAATCATAAATTTAGGAACCAAAAGCTTTTCTGTATTCATATTTCTTTTGCAGGAGCTGGTGACAGCCTGGTATATTGGATTCCTGGTACTTATCTTTTCCTCATTTCTGGTGTACTTGGTGGAGAAAGAGTTTAACAAAGAGTTTGCCACCTACGCTGATGCTCTGTGGTGGGGCACGGTAAGTTTTAGACCTTCCAATTACAAGTTGTTTGATTCGGAAGAGATTTTGATATGTCTTTACTCATGTTTTTCTGCGACATTATTTTGTCCAAACATCTTTGGGAAAAAATACAAAAACTTGAGTTATCTGTCCTTGTCTGACAACAGTGATATATATCCATTTGCAGCATCTGTGTGACCTTAATGAAAGCTAAAACACAAATTGCAAAAGCAAAGCCCTTCAAAGTCATGCTTGGTTGGCTGCACCGCACTGTTTCCTCCTACATCTAAAACCCATTACACCTCAAGAACGCGGAAACAGACAACGGACGCACAAGAAATGGCCAGATCAATAGTTTCAATTTTCTCCTGCCAGGTGAGACTGACTTGTTTGGCTTCTGGGAATCACACTCACACACTGTGTGGTACCACGTGGAAGTGTCTCGCTTTCTGGTCCACACTAAAAGCTGTTACATCATCTCTGTGCAAAGGTCGAGCTGAGTTAGATAAACTTAAGGGATGTATGAGTCAACACAAAAACGAGACACACATTTGCAGACACAACTTTACTTAAGTAGATATGGTTAAAACCTTGCAAATTTAAATTTAATTTATTGTTTGTCACTTTAAAGGGACTATGAGGACTTTCTGAGTGATCTTGGAAAAGTCTAGATATTTACCTGGTCATAATCCAATTTCATAAAAGATTTTCAGTGCTAAAAAATGTCATTTGTTATCCATATTTTCCTTGGCTGAAAACAATTTCTCTAATTTATTTAGTAGTAAAAGTGGATAGTGGAGTTCAGCTGTTTGACAGAAAAGAGAGAAGAGTAGAAGAAAGCTGAACAAGAGAGTGATAGAGCAGACGCTTAAGGCAGCCGACATGCCGCTGTTATACTGCAGCGATCTGTTCAACCCAAGAGTCTTGAAGAGCCAGGTTATGTTTACTCTGCTCGGTAGATGAGCACTGACGGGACATAACGAGGCTGTTGGTAGTGCTAAATGTAGTTAGCTATTAAATTATGCTACAAACTTTCAAAATTTCCTTGTTGTCTCATTTCATACAATACATCACCTCATTGCGTTGTATCTGGTTAAAAGTTGTCTTGAACAAAGAAAAGTAGATTTAAAAGGGGGAATCGATCTCCAATCATCTTTCAAAACAAATACCCAAGTCATGACAATTGTGTGAGTCCCCTTGCCAGAGGAGTCATTGCAATCCACTTCATACAGAGTCTCCTCTCTGACACTTAGAGTGTGAAGAAATAGATAAAAGGGCATTCAGCAGATTCTGGATCAAGCCTCTTACCTGAATGTTGACCTTTGACCTCACAGATCACACTGACTACCATTGGCTACGGTGATAAGACCCCACAGACATGGACTGGACGCCTATTATCGGCTGGTTTTGCTCTACTGGGGATCTCCTTCTTTGCTCTACCAGCTGTGAGTCTCACATCAGCACACTTAATTACAGTTATTTCAGCACAGCTGCATAAAGCTGATGTTACCAGGAGTAGAAATGTTGTTATAAAACTGTGGAAACTCAGAGTGTGTTTCTGCCTGTAGGGCATCCTTGGCTCAGGTTTTGCCCTGAAGGTGCAGGAGCAGCATCGACAGAAGCACTTTGAAAAGAGGAGGAATCCAGCCGCAAGTCTCATCCAGGTATTCATACACATGACTGCAGAAAACATACAAACACTCATTTGAATAAACACTGTTTGGAGCAGCTGAGGACCAGCGTGATTACCTAGACCTTTTCTTTCCTCTTGTATCTGCTTTGACTGTCACTGTGTCTTTGTTTCTGCATAAAAGCACATGTGGGCTCTTCACCCTCTAATTTATGTGTTCTTCACATATTGAAGTGTGTGCACAGCTGATTTCATCCCCTCCCCTCCCATCAGAATGAAGGTGTTTCATTAACTATTTAATATGAGTGTGTCTCTGTGTGAGTTTTTGCCCTTCTCTGGGCTGTCAGGGTGTGTAGCTGTTGATGATGACTTACAGTGTGCGAGGCAAGCGGTTGTCTCTCAGGTCCTGCAGCAACACACAGCCGCACTGCTGGGATTTATGAGCTGTTTCCATGGCAATCATTCCCTGGGCAGACGCACCTTCAAACTGTCACTCATTTTAATGGACAGAGCAGCTGCATAACTTTATAATGAACAATAAATATCAGCCAGAGTATGTATTTGTGTACAGAGCCCTGAGAGTGCCCCTGTGTGTTTGTGTCTTTATGTTTGCATGTGTCTGACAGCATCTCTGTTGTCTGTTTGTGTACAAGCTTTTTTGTTTGCCTTCCTCTACCTTGACCTACTTTAATCAAAGAAGAAGAGCTGCTTAAGTACTCTTTCCAGGGAAAAATCCTTTTTCAAGGTCTGGTATGCTGATGGAGTGGCTTCAATAGACTTCCTGGAGCATGAAACATAAGCTGAATTTCAAAATCCAAAACTCCAAAAGACAGTTTTAATTTGTAATAACTTACATTTGTAATTGCTAATAACTAAGAACTGAAAGGTTACCCAAATAGTTTGAGTACCAGGCCTTTTTAAGACAGGACTGTTACAGTTGACTGAAGTGTGAAAGAGTTGCGGTGGAGGGGAGACTTTCCAATGTGCTCAAATGAGTAACAGAGGAATACAAAGAGTGAAATAGCATCTCATAGGATAAAAACATGTTTAGATAAACATAGGACTCATAAGCACATAGTCAGTGTCAATGTTCTGAAATGCCTTGAAGGTATTTCAGCGACTCCATTGTGAGTGAAAAAAGCATTAACCTTAGGTTTCTAAATGTGAAACCAACACTTAGGTATTAAAAACTGTAGTTCAACAAGTGTCCACTTGAGGCTGTCTGCAGAAGTACATATCACATACCACATGCCAATACAAAGGGCCGATCTTTAAAGCAAAAATAAACTCATTTACAGCCTGGTTCAAAATACAGGTTTGAAAAGCAATACAAATTATAAGAGGGAAATGTTATTTATAACTTATCTATTTTTGTGAAATAAATTCTGTTATTTTTTTAAAGCTTTTTTAACTTATAAGTTTTGCATATTTTGGAGTACAACCAATTTGACTGACATGTTCTCAGTCAAATTATCTTGACTCCGATTTCCAAATATGTGAACTGCTGACGATAAACTTCAGCACCAGGAACAGATGGGCAGCATCATGAAGACTACATCCATGTATTATTAGTCTAATGTGTAAACACACACACAATGAAATTCCAATATGATGCTGTTGAAGCTGTAATTTACTAAAGTAACCCAAGAAGAAGATACTGTACGATAATACCATAGCTAATATGATTCTTCTTGGTTTTTTATATACCATGTTTTTCCTTTGTGATA
The DNA here is from genome assembly GCA_008086565.1 of Thalassoma bifasciatum. Lineage (NCBI taxonomy): Eukaryota > Metazoa > Chordata > Actinopteri > Labriformes > Labridae > Thalassoma > Thalassoma bifasciatum. The sequence continues at coordinate 1,006,719 of RPOG01000029.1, forward strand.
AGACAAAAACCGTTCATTATTCATAGGAGTAAATTGCAGAGAAGTTTTCAATGCAGTTTTTTCTCTCATCTTTTAGAGTCAAACTCCCAAGTAATAAATCAGGAACTTTTTACATTTTTCTGCCACTACTACGATGGATAAGTGTGTTCATGTAAAAGCGTGGACAGAACAGAAAACATGTATTTGCGTGTGTGTTTATGTAATTCCTGATTGTGAATTCATCACTCACCCGTTTATATCCTGCTGTTTGCTCAGATTTCCATACAAAATCAATTCAGTTCTTATTTGTTTCAATAATTAGTTGGTTTGCAACACTGTCAGCTTTTCATGTTCTTACCTTGTATCAATTGTAGCTATTGATCCCTGACAAAACAGTCTCAGCCTAATAAATCCTACCAACCTTCCAAGAGAGGGATTCATCCCATGTGTGCTGCTCTGGTTTCAGTTTATTGGCTTTGTATCAATCACCTGCTTACTGCCTGTTGTCTGCCAAGCACAAAACATTTCCCTCAACAGGTGAGAGGAAACATGGAAGCAGCTTAATGTGTAAAATATCTGGGTGACATTACTATCCTGTCTGTCACTGTACTCCCCCATCACACACAGCTCCCCATGCTTTAATCCACCGCATGTGTGTGTGTGTATGTGTGTGTGAGTTGGTGTGGGTTACATGTCCCTGTTGGCACACAGGGCAGGAAATTACCACTGTCTTCAAGCCTCAGCAGCTGGTCAATTCTTAATCTCGCCTGCTCCAGTAGCTATCTCGACTACCAAGTGTATTTTTAGAACAAGACTGTATTTCCAGATGACTGTTAAGTGGTCCCAAGAGACGCATAACAACCCATGGTCAACACTGACCAGCATTTGGCAAATGTCCGGTGTTAATTTCCCTCCCTGTCTGTCTAAAGTGTTTGTGTGGAGGCTTTCCAGTTGGGTCACAAACCTTGTTTCCACACCTGGCGCCATTGAGGACTTTCAGTCAACTGGTTTAATGCTCTAAAGAGAGGAGGGAAAACTAAGCCTGGAAAAGCTTTATATAATATCACAGTGGAGACAAGTCATGATTTAAGAGTGGAGGGTACATTTCTGTTTTTATTTTCTGCTCTGACATCTCCACAGATAACATTGGTGTAGACTTAGGCACCACAACACCACAACACATGGGTGTGATAGACTTAAATTCGGAATCTTGTTTCCAATTTAAAGAAATGAGTGAGGTACTTTTAATGAAAAACTGATAACAGGTCATCATTCAAACAAAACTGTCAGTCCTATCGTTCAGAACCTCCAACATGGCTACCAGTTTGTTGCATACCATTACATACCCTGTAAATGTTATGTGTTCACATTTTTAGTCCTTATCCCTCAACATTTTTGTTCCATTGCCCCACTATTTCATATGTGTGTGTGTGCGTGTGTATGTGTGTGCATTCACATGTGAATGTCTGTGTGTCCTTTCCATCTCTGCTCCCTCCCTCACCCAGGCCGCTTGGCGTCTGTACTCCACCGACGGCGCTCGTCCCTACCTCAGAGCCACTTGGCACCACTACCAAAGCGCCCTCTCCCCCCTCAGGCATGTATCCCCTCTACCACCACCTCCACCTCCACTACCACCACCACCTCAACCTCAACCTCAACCTGAACCTCCACCTCCCTCAGACGACCCTCGACCACAATGCATCCACATTACCCCCTAAAAAACTAATCAGTTGTTTCTTTTTTCCCCTTCCTCACCTTCCTTCTCACACTTCCTACCCAACTTATACAACCTTCCTCCACCTTGTTTCTCCTCCCAATTATTTCATTTACCATTATTTTATTTATCCTGTCGACTCTGCACGTAGTGTGTCTGGCGTAGTTATGCTGCTGATGAGAACTCGGTTTCCATTGCTACCTGGAAGCCTCATTTGAAGGCGTTGCATACCTGCAGCCCCGCCAAGTAGGTAACAACTTACAAACCTAGAAACATGGCTGCTGCTGCTTCCTCCTCATCTCTTCCTCCTCAGCTGCTCATCTTCATCAATGTAACTGCAAGTCTGTCTCCATTGAATGACTCTTGTTATGCAGCTTTGCAACAATCAGCTCATAATTGTGGCTACAATGACCCTTTTTATACCTTCAGGGATGTTTTGCTTGGCATGCATGAGCTCTGGCTTCCTTTCAACACTCACAGTTACATGTCTTCAAAACTGAATTTTTCATTGTTTGACTTGAGTTTTTTTCAAATGCAAGTCAAATTAATTTATCTGAGAACCAATTGTGTGGAGCTTAAACAATAATATAAGGTTTCAGTTAAAAAGGTTTCAGTCACCCCAGAGTTTTACAATCCCCATCCATTGAGGTTGGGACGTTGTGTAAAATGTGAAAACAGAATACAATGATTTGTAAATCCTCTTCAACCTTTATTCAATTTAATACACCACAAAAACAAAATGTTTAATGTTCATAGTGAAAAACTTTTTTTTGTGCAAATATTTGCCCATTTTTAATTTGATGCCTGCAACATGTTTCAAAAAAGCTGGGACAGGAGCAACAAAAGACTAGGAAAGTTGATGAATGCTCAAAGAACAGCTGTTTGGATCATCCCACAGGTGAACAGGTTCATTGGAAACAGGTGAGTGTCATGATTGGGTATAAAAGGAACATCCCCAAAAAGCTCAGTCCTTCACAAGCAAAGATGGGGCATGAATCACCACTTGGTGAACAACTGCATGAAAAAAATAGTCCAAGAGTTTAAGAACAATGTTTCCCAATGTTCAGTTGCAAGGATTTTAGCGACTCCATCATCTGCAGTCCATAATATAATCAGAAAATTCAGAGAATTACCATGGGAAGGATTTGCAAATCATTGTATTCTGTTTTTATTTACATTTTACACAGCGTCCCAACCTCATTGGAATTGGGGTTGTAAAAGAAACAATGAAGCAGGATCATTACCTCCTGCCTACAATCACATATTTCTGATTTTCATGTCTTCCTGTCAGCCCAACCCTTTCCTTGCATGGTCTTATGTTCCTTGTGCTTCCAAATAAATAACCCCTCTTATCTGTCTCTTTTTGTTTGCTTGATATGCCTCACATCCATACGAGGAATCATCTGTGTAATGCTAATTGATGCTGCTGGAAAACTGATTTTTCTCCCTTTGTCTCCTCCTTTTTATCCCACTAACAACTGAAGGAAAGAGCAGGGAGAGACTACTTACAGGTTTGTATGACTCTCAGCTCATTCCTCCAAGAACACAAACACATACTCTGGACATGTGATGCAACTATGGTTGATAAATTTAAATTCGTGACATGTGCTTTTGTGGTTTAATTGTACTATGGCTAAGCTGTGTCCCCTAACTGGCTAAGTTGATGTAACTTTGGCTGACATTAGTGATTCATTTATTTATCTTCTATCATTTATCTAATGATGGAATTATTTGAGATAACTTTTTCTTTCCAGCAAAGTGAAACACTGACCATTTTTAAACTTCATATCTAAGAAATACATCATAAAATCCAGCAAAAACTGACTTTGCAATGCATTTCAATGGATTTCTGGGTGGAGAAAATCGCAGTGCTTGAGAATGGCTATGCGCACTATGACTGGCTCATTGTATTTGAGGGCAGGACTTAGCCATAGGTCAATTGTAGATACTTTTGTTATTTGTTAACATGATGTGAATTAATTGAGGACGACCCATTGTTAAAGGGTTTTGATTTATTGGTAAAATGATAAAGAGATTGATTCAGCAAATGACTAAACCCATAGGACCAATACATGGGTAAATACATTTACAGTGATGACTTGACAAGATGCTGGGGGTCATTCAGTGATTCTTTGGAAAATGGAGGTGAAAGACAAAGTTTGAAATGTTAAAGAAGGGGGAGTCTGCTGCAGGGCTGTGGTATTCAAAGAAAAGGGTTATTAACCTGCAGTAAGGATGTCGATTTGTCCTATTGAAAGGGAATGAGAAGCATCAGGGGCCGTTTCCATGTCAAGGGAGGCTGAAATGCAACAATACTTTTTGACAATTTTTGAATTTTTCTGAAACACTGTTTCCACTGTTGCCTTGTAAATGGCAAGCCGGCGTTTTCAGTGAAAACACTGACGTCACGCTCAGCTTTGCCCCTGCACATTAAACCTCCACTGTGCCATGTGTGAACCGAAAAACAGCAGCAATCGCGACCTACCATATCATTCTTGTGCTGCTGAATCTACTGACTTCCTTTTGATAAAATATTTATTGCACTTTTTCTGCGATCAGAGAAAAAAAGTTTACGGTATAAACTTCAGATGATCAGCTCACCTCTTCTTCAGCCTCTATACCGTCGTTGTATAAACTACTTCTACAGTTATATCGCCATCTACTGTCTTGACATTTGTACTACAGCGTTTTAAGTCCCTCAGCGTTTCCATGTAAAAGCAGAATTTTTTTTTCAGTGTGTGTTTTGTGTTTGAGGGTGAAATGCTGTGAAGTGTTGCCGTGTAAACATGGCCTCAGTCACTCTACTTCCACTAAATTTTAATGTATTCATGCAGAACAAGATGCAGTGACACAGTAATCTACGTTTCATTATTTTATATAGCAAACTAGGGAGTTCTCTGTAGATGACCTCTGTCATGGGTAAGATGAGTCTTATCTTCTATATTTCTGTTTTTTCCCTAATTTTATATCTCAGTCTTACTAATCCAACTACCTTTTTATTTCTGCTTTCACTGTTTTCTCTGCACTGTCACGTGGGGAAGAGTGATGGGCTTTTTTCTTTCTTTGGTGTGTGAGTATATGTGCACACACACGTCTTCAAAGACAGGAGTCTGTACCATGTCTGTACCATGACGCACTTTTTCCATTGGGATGGTATTTATATAACTCATCAAACACAAGTCTAGGGAAGACAGAGCAAAGTTTGAAAATAAATGTTTAAGGGGAGGGAGGGAGGGAGGAAGGGAGAGATAGGGGATTTCAGAGAGGAGAGGGGAAGAGGACAGAAAGAGATTTGTGAGTTTTAATTATGGTTGGATAGATTTTTACAGCACTCCTTTGGAAACATTCAGGGGCCTCACATTGAGCCAGCAGCTTCTGAGCCACTTACACACACACACACACACACACACACACACACACACACACACACACACACACACACACAGCCATGCTTATTCACATACACATTCAGGAACAAATTTGTGAAGAAACGTTTATATTCCCAGTTAAGCACGCTAAAATGTGCTTCTCATTCTTTAATGGATGTTTTATCAGGCTTTTTTTCATCCCCTGCAACACAACCCTGAAATTTTTCCTTTTAAAAGCCGTATTTAATTACATTTCCCTTCTTAGAAATCTTTGTCATAAAACTCCAATTTGCACAAGTGAAATCATAATTATATACACTTTTATTGCACTGAGTTGTGTGTTGTTAGTGGTTTCACAGACTCGCGGCTACTTGGCGGCGGTAGGTGCCGTGGTAAACAGCTGGTGGTTTTCGTTTAAGCAGACTTGTAAACACCAGCAGTAGTAAAACATTAGGCGCACCACAAAGAATGACATGCTGAGAGAGAGTGTGTTGGATGTTGGTAGTAGGACACAACATGAAGTAAAGGATAATGTGAATTTGATTGGAGTTTATGTGTGTAGGAAGGTGTTGCCTGAGTTTTATTTGTGCCTCCTGTTACAGTACACTTTAATTAATGCGTATTAAAAAAGGGGAGAGATGACACAAGAACAGGATTACACTTCAAGCGTCATTATAGACTCACTTAAAGGGACTGTGAGGACTTTCTAAGTGATCTTGAAAAAGTCTCATCTCTATAAATATGCCTGATCATAATCTACAAATCAAAATGAGATTATCACTGCTAGAATGAGTTATTTCTAAATACTAGTTCTCAAATGGGTTAGACAGAACTGGATTGGTTAATGGCACCCCAAATTCGCCATGACAGCACTACTCCAGCTGATAAGATTAGCAGTGAGACAAGAAATTTGTGTTTGTCTCTGCTGACAACAATGTCTGTGAGTTATTTAAAATAGTTATGGTGGAAACAGGAGCTGGGCTGCCTGACAGAAACAGAACAGAAGAAAGCTAAAAGGGAGAGTGACTAAGCACTGGCTAAAGGCTAAAACATAAGCTGAAGGAAAAAATATGAGCTAACGGCTAAAATACAGGTTAAACTCTTTGTGAAAATCATTCCAATCCACATACAGCAGTTATACTGCAGAGTTCAGTTCAAACCTGAGAGTCCATCAGTTAAATGAAAATCCAGGTTATGTTAGCTCTGCATGGTATATGAACACTGGCAGGACAAAACCAGGATTCACAAACACTAGATATCACAGATTCGTCTCAGAGCACCTGACTGTGAGTAGCACTAAATGTAGCCAGCTACTATGGTGCAGCTGACTGTGAGTGCATAAAATTTTCTTGTTGTCATGTTTCAAACAGCTCCACAGAACTGATGATAAAAGCATTACATCGTTGTACTACAAAGTTGTCTCGAACAAGGAAAAGTAGTGTTAAAAAGAAGATCTTGCATTCATTTTTCCAAAACAAACCAAAACTGAAACAAACACACATCTTGGTTTGTCATGACAACGGGACACAAGGGCTTGTGGAAAGTGGAGTCAAGCCTTCACAGCCACGTTAACAAGAAAATACATCTGTTGTATTAAGACAATTTGATTTTTGCATTTTTTACACTTTGCACGTCTGATAAGCCAGATATTTATGGAGAATGATGTTAGAAAAGTAAAATTAGTTACATACTGAAACATTTAGAGGTCAAATGTGTTACGAGACATAAATCCTTCAATCCATCACTATTCACTCATTCCTATCCCTCTCTGTACACTGTCCACTCTGTGTGTTTACGCCTCATCTATATTGACAGCAGAGAAATTTCTCTCCTCTGCTCCTGAACTCCTCTTTTATTCTCCTCCCCTTCTTTGTCTCTTTCATCCGTCCATCCCTTCTGTGCTCTAGTAAGGGTCTAAGTAATGGGAGGTTCTTCAGAAGGTACTCTCGGAAATATAGGAGGTACCCAAAGTATTACTCAGCATCCTCTCTAGCTTGTCCTGCCCTGCCTTTAGCTCAAAAACCTGTATGAATGACTTACTAATAGCACGGAAGAAAGCAAGGGAGACTTCTTTCTTTCATCCCCTCAGCCCCTTTTATCCAAGAAAATACTTCATTTGGGACAACTTCTACTGCCTGCTGCCTGTCGAATGCAAATGATTTTGTTATCTACTAAAGGGGAATTACACCAAAACTGATCTGCAGATTTGAGTTTAGTCAAGATTTTACATAAAACACAGTTTCAAAATTCAAAATGTGAACACTTTGACCGTTTTTAGTGGTAGAACATGTTAAAAAAAATGCCACAGAAAATAAACTGTACAACATTTGTGGTGGGAAGTTACTTCTACATGATCTTTTTATAGTTTCATATCTGAAATCAAACAAAAAGTTGTTATATAAAATGGAGACTGCTCTACTTTCTCATAATGTGAGTTTGGAAAGTTAAAACTTAAGAGTTAACTGTAAGCTTCATATTCCCCTTTTATAATATTGTTTTTACATAAACTGAAAAACATTTCACTTTCAACCCTTAAATATTCTGAGTCCAGCCACATGAGCATCTTTTTTCATTTACATCTCTCTCTTTTTCAGAGCCTTGGGTCTTAATTATTTTTAAGGGCTAATAAAGATCTCTGACCTGCATTAAATTAGTCCTGTTTCAGGTTTAAAACCGGGAATATTAATGAGCTAAAAGCCATTCATGTGGCTGGATTTCATTTCCTACAAACCTGTCCCAAAAAACTCCATATGATTTGAAGGCGTTAGCTATGGTTTAACCTTCTCCTGCATGCCTGCACTCTGTATTACTTCTGCGCTTTCCTTTCATTTATTTTTATTTTAGCGCCGTATTTGCAGAGTGAAAAGAAAAATTCAAAAAATTACCATCTCATATTTATCAGTGGAATTGAACAAATAAGTTGTGATTGTTTCAATTTAGGCAGAAAATTTACAAGAACAAAAGGAAGATGAGGAACAAGAAACAGATTAATGAAGGGACAATGCTTTTAGTGTATCCAGTTACTACGTTCAAGTTTGGCCCCAACAGCCATGTGCTGTGATGTTGGAAAGAATGGAAACTATTACATCGTCAAAAATTGGATGATATATATAATAAAATACTTTCCCAAGTCTTTTTAGATTTTGAAATGTGGAAAGACTGAAGATTTGGTTCAAACTCTGAAATTCAGGGAAACAAAGACTGGAACAAAGTGAGAGCTGTTTATAGCATGAAACCCCTCAGAACCATGCATCTGTCTCTCATACCTCTGCTGTATGCATGCTGGTCTGTTTGCCTGGGCAACATCATGTAGTACATCTCACTGAGAACTTTTTGCAGCCCCTCCAACAAAGACTCCAAAGAGCTACCAAAGACATTAAAATGTTGGTGAATGCATTTTTCTTTTCTTTTTTTTTTTCATTTTTACAAAAGGGCTGATGGTATATGTTGATCTGACAATCATTCACTGTTACAAGAAAGTTTATATTTGTCAAAACATGTTAGAAATTATGCAAATCAGAGCAATGAATACATCTAATTATTTATAATTAAATATTTTAAATGATTTTAAACCAGTTCAGTCGGACAGAAAAAGTAGGTGTCACATCGTTGACCCAGCTACAGCAAACAAATGAGATCTGAGTTTATTGAGAGGCATTTACTTAGGCTGTTGTCTCCAAATGAATAACACATCAACACAGAATATTATGTTCAGGTTTTCTCAGTAACAGTCTCATTTGTGTAGTTCAAAATTTATGTGATAATGATGATGATGATGATGATGATGCACTGTGGCTATCTACATAATCATATCATATCATCAAAGTAAGTCATACTTAGTCTGTCTTCCATGATAATTTACTTTGACACATGTCCAGACACTAAAGTGAGGGTCCAGCACATGAAAGGTAAAACTGTGGGAGAATTTTGGTAGCTTTGTGGGTAGTCTGGCTTTGTTCTGGTGTTTTGGGCATGTCAGCTGGATGGATTATGTTTGGGCTGAAGGGAACACTGCCCTGTGTCTGCGTTCTGAACTCTTTTCACCCTCCGAAGGGAAATAGGTGTTGACAGTCTTTTTTCTCTCTCTTTTGTGTCTCTCTATCAATCCCGACCTCTGCCACACACTCACTTCCTCTGACAAACTCACTTTCCCAAATTTTCTTTACCTTTTCTCTCCTCTGTCTTTTCATGCATCTATCTCCTGAATCTTAATTTCAATCACTTTCAAACCATTTCCTCCCTCTCTTTACACCCGTCTCCTCTTCCTGTCTGTTCCCTCTTTGTAGTCAAAAGTTAAGTTTTAAGGAGCGGGTCCGCATGGCGAGTCCTCGTGGTCAAAGCATGAAGAGCAGGCAAACGTCCATCAATGATCGCCAACGCTGTTCCCCTGGCAATGAGGTTGGAGGTGGGGCTGACCTGATAGGTGGCAGCCCCGCCAAAGTGCAGAAGAGCTGGAGCTTCAACGATCGGACCCGGTTCAGGCCGTCGCTGAGACTTAAGAGCCAAACTCGCACTACTGTCCCAGATGGTGAGTGAATGACTTCCTGACTGTAAATGACAGTCAAAACAACATTAAATATGTACCCTTAACTTATTTACCTTTACCAGACCTTTTCAAACAGACAGTTTTTAAATAAACCTTTTGCTGCTTACTTTTTTTCCTTGCGTCTCAGTTCATTCAGGGTTCTTTACCATTCCAAAGATGCTGAATTTCAAAATACAGACTCAGAAAAACATGTCTTTGAAATTATTCACAAGACTATTTGAATGCTTCCTCTGGATGGTTGGATTCATAGAGGAGAAAGAATACATTATTTAACAAACAGAATGGACATTTTGAGATTTTCATAGATCATTGTAGAGTGGCAACAAAGTAATACTGGATATTTTTTGTTTGTTTGTTTGTTTGCTTTTTGTTTTTAAAAGGGGGTGTTGTGCTTTTCAGGGTTTATTCTTTCCCCCTGGTACCTCCTTTGGAAGCTTCACATGTTTTACAGCTAAAAAAATCCTATTTTTTCCACTATGGTGTTTCAGAAAATCTCTGTCAGATGCGCTTTGATTGTGCTGTTTGCCAAACAAAGAAAAAAAAAAAAACCCACACACACACACACACAACCACCACATCCAAAATATAATTTTCTTAAAAAGGGACTTAGGCCATTAGTTAAGAGGAGAATGATATGCACCTTGTTTTTCTTCAGGCATAGATATTTCATATGCCTTGCTCTGCACTCCTGTCTCCTCACATTTGCAGAAACTCCTATGCTGCATTGGAGAAATGGAAGAGCTGACTGTCTTAGCGGCACTTAGGTTTCCCCTCTTAGTATTATTTGAACTGGTTTAATAACCTCTTAGATGCTCTGTTTCACTACTCAACATCCTCCCCATTTTCTCTCTCCTCCTTACTTCTGCCTGTCTACAACTCTCATAATTACTGGCAGTGTTATTAGGAATATATCCTCTCCCCTCATCTCACATCGCTGAGCTTGCAAAACGCTGTCCATTCCTAAAGATATCGTACAAGCAGGACATAAATTTTCACCCTCTAAAAGCCAAAATAGCATCAGTTTGAAACATTCTTGGCATCTCTTTTTAAATAAGAGAGTTTAATGACTTTTAGGACTGGGGAGAATTCAGCACGTCTAAATTTATTAATGAAACAGAGGTCTGTCTCTTTCAGTGGATGCTGGCATGACCACAGAGGATTCCTTTGATGAGAGAGGCTGCCATTGTGATGTTACAGTGGAGGATCTGTCTGCTCCACTCAAAGCTGTTATCAGAGCTGTCAGGTAAGATCCTTATGCACGTTTGTTTGACAGAATATTAACCTGTGGCAGTTTCTTTCTGTAACTGTGTTGGGACCTTCATTTTGCCAATCACAGCCCTGTCAGGCTGGGTTTCCTTCTTCCACTTCTGTTATTTGTTGTCTCTCTGCTAAGGAAACAGTTTTGACATTCAGGTAGAGGTATTTGCTGTCTTAGGAGCTCAGCTTGGTGCATTACTACCATCTACTGTGTTTGATTAACAGTACTACTACAATACTACAACACTGTTGCATCTAGTATGTGTGCATTTTAAAAAATAATTTCTAACACTTTATATTAACTGCACATTTGTTAACATTTGTTAGACATTAGTTCAGTATTAATTGATTCTTAACTCAGCATTTGTGTATCATGTAAAACACAGCTTTAAATGTTTTATTATTGATTAATATAACCCTGTAATGTGTTAATTAACCCTTTCTTCATATGCTATAAATGATTACCAATTCACCAATTACAAATGAGCTCTTATGGTCATTATGAACCATTTATAAACCATTGAGATGCTACCATTTAGTGAGGGTTAGTGAACACCTAGTTACCGAGCAAATTCTGATCAATTAAAGTAGTCGCAAAGGACTCATGCACTGTTTGTTAATAATCTTGTGAGCTGATCTGAAGTGGGGACTCCATGAACAAAGGGTAAGTTAACACATTATAGAGGGTCATATTCATCTAGTATACAAATGAGTTTGACCAATGCTTTACAGATGATGAGTTCAGTATTTATTAATAACAAATGAATGCTTTACTAATGCTAAAAGGTGTTTAGTTAATATAAAGTGTTACCAACATGGGAAATGCATTTTGAGGTAACTTTTTCTAATTTGTTGATTGTGTGATTCTGAATCACTGATATGTGAAGGCCCCCAACTGAGGTAGAACAAAGTACCACATGTTGAGCAGGAGCAATACATTTAATCTTGATTGGTTTTGACCTCCTCTCTTGATTGGCCGTTCTTGGTCATTGAAGGCTATCTGTTCATGATCTCATCCTGAAACTACCCAACATATTGTGTTGAATGTGCTTCAATCAAGAAAAGGTTTTCCAGTTGGCCAGTGGTGCAACTGAAGCCTTCCAGCGTATCTGATTGACCGTGTTATAAATCTCCATGTGTTTTCTGGCTCATTGGAACTGTAAAAGGTCACTTTATTGATGGGTCACATTGTTTAAATTTCTCACTTGATTATTTTCAAGCCCTGCTGTGTTCATTGATTCTGAAACCACGCTGGCGTCCTACTGAAGCTAAGGGTGACCTGTCATTAATGATGTCATTGACTGACTTTTGTGTGATTGGCTACTTGTTAGTCATAGATGGACACTTTTCTATACAAACCTGATTAAGTCAGGTCATCTCTCTGAATGATTGATTTGCCTTATGCTGTTTTTCTTGAAGCTGTTTATGATCTATAACCATTGATCGGAGAATTCATGAAAGATTCAGGGAGAAGGACTTGTACGAATGAAAATACAGCTAATAGAGGGGAGCAAGAAAACTGCTTTTAATGAATGGGATTAATATTTTTTTTATTTTATATTTGTTAATACTTAGGTTTCTTCTCCAGTTTTACTCTTCCTTCATCTCTTATCCATGTGGGAGTGAACAAAATCATGAATGCAACACACCAACGCAGAACCCTGCAGTTTTTCCCGTCACTTTACATGTAACTCTGGATAGAAGAAACATACAAGAGGACATGAGCGCAGAGTTTCACATGGTGTTTGGTTCCCTGAAGCAAAGCTCCTCTTGAACCTGTATCTTTTCTTTTCTGCTCCATGTTTCCCTCTTTATCAGTATAACCTTCTGCTGGGTTTGAGGGTTTGCCTGCAGGGGTTTCAAGCAGTTTCTTTTTGAGTGTGTGTGTGTGTGTGTGTGTCTGTCTGTGTGTGTGTGTGTCCTCTTACACTGGCACCAGCACCCTGCAAGCAAATGTTTATCTAACCGGCGCCAACTGATTCTCTCACTCCAGCGCTTCTTCTCACCCTACTCATATTTTTTCATTGTAAAAATGTCTACTTCTGCTATGTCAATAAAACCAAATTTCCATTAAAATTATTTACAGTTAAGATGAGTTCAAATGTGATTTAGCTGCTGTAAACTTCGTTTAATTTGAACTGCTTCCCTGCTTTCCCTGATTAATGCTAGTTCCAAAAACTCAAACGTAAATTCATAGAAATAAGTGATTCTATATCTGTGAGAGCAGAAGCACTTTTGAAGCAACATTTTGCAAAAAAAAAAAAAAAAAGGTAGCACAAAAGGCCAGTATTAATAAATGATTTTTTTCCCAATTATCCTTCATGACAATCTTAATTGGTGTCAGGAGCAATAATTTCCTGTGAAGTCAATAAGCTGTCATTATCAAGTTAAAATGATCAAGTGTAAATGAGTATTAGAATAACCCCTTGTTGTTGTTGTCCTCATGCTAATTTCGGTGTTCTCTTGATTCCTGGCCATCCAAACTGATTATGTGGTGGGTTCAAAACAATGTGACACCACACATTTCCAAATTAGAAATCTGAGTTTTGAACATTGCAACAGAGAATATTACCCCATGAGCTATTGTAAAAGCTTTTCTGTTCCAACCTCAATAAAAATGTAACTAAATGAGGCTGTAGGTTTGTGCGACAGTGTCATGGCATAGTTCCCCTCATCATTTGTTACTTTGAACATCAGAGGGAACATTGATGATTTATCCATGTGATTGAAACATGCGTCATTTCAGCTTGTTTAGCACTTTCAGTTATTTTCTTTTGTTGTTTTTTGATACTTCTTAGAGTGCAATGAGTGCAACATTTTGTTCAAGATAAGTTTTTCTAGGAGGCAAAAGAAAGGAATCGTATCTTGTCACATTATTTTGTATCTAAAGCACTATATCCTACCATATCCTTGTATCATACTGTAATACATCACATTACATTGCACTGCTCTGTAATGTGACATGATGTAATACACTACATAGTATTGTACTGAATCCAATATTATTGTGACATTTAACTGTATATTTGCATCACACACAGAGAAGTTTTCATGGCATGTTCTGTGTCATATTATATTACTATATAGTTTAGTGTTTCACATGACTGTACATTGCCCCAAGCCATTCTATTCTATGTTTCATTGTGTCTTGTATTGTATCATCATATGTCACAACACATCACAACATGATCATACTTTATCATATCATCACTGTTCAGATTAAAAAAGGAGGCAAGACATTATCCAGCTTTGGTCGTCTGTGAAGTTACCCTCTCGGTTGTCCTTTTCCTCTGGCCTCTGTCCGTTCCCTGTGCTCTATCACAAAGACACACACACACTCACACACACACACACACAAACAGATTACCACTACCACCCAACCCCAGTCGGCCTGCCCACCCAGCAGGCCTTCTCCATGGGCAGTCAGAGCCCAGGGCTTTCCCAGGGTGTCGGGTTGAGGATTGGACACCCCCTCCCCTGCCAGGACTGTTATTACAGAGGGTCATCTGTCACCGTTGTTTCCTTTTCAACAATGAGAAAAACAGGCAACTGGAGAAACGCGGAAACCATTGGGGAATCCAAATGCACCCAGTACATAGATCCCCTTACCTGTATTAATATTATTCACACAGCAGTGGTACTGTTCACCAAATAGAAAGAGATAGAAGGGAACACTCGGGTTTCAAAGCCATTTATTTAGCAGTGATAGATCTGACAAGAGAGACAGGGATCTATGCTTCCCCTTTAGAGGGTCTTTAGATATTTTGTCTCTCAATGTTTTCTTTATTTCGCTCAAAAGAGATCAACAAGTGAAAAGATTCTAAGGTCACAATGTCAGTTTCCCAAAGTCGCTGCTACCATCTAGTGGTTGGTTTTGTCATCACAGACTTGTTTTTGTATTTGAACCATCCTCCCTTGCCATTTTTTTTAACTTACTGTATTTTCTCTGTTTTTGCATTTGTCTGTGTTGTCTCTGTGTGTATGGATCTGCAGGATCATGAAGTTCCACGTGGCAAAAAAGAAGTTTAAGGAGACATTGCGTCCTTATGATGTTAAGGATGTTATAGAGCAATACTCTGCAGGACACCTGGACATGCTCTGTCGCATCAAGAGCCTTCAGACCAGGTTAGTGTTCGTACTCTCATATTGCAGTGCACACATTTTAATTACAACATCTCACAGAAGAGGTAAATCTGAAAATCATAATTTTTTATACATTCCCTCTGTGTTTTTATACTGTTTTAAATTGACTCTTTGTTTCACGTTTATTGCTTTAATCTATTAACTGTTCTTGTATGAGATATTCTTTACGAGGAAAAAAGGGTTGTTACAGTCATGGTATGTTTCAAGACTGTGAAGAAACTGTAACTAATTTTAACCGTCTCTTAACCTGATCCAACCCCATATTCTGTGCACAAATGCTTTGTACATGTACATGTGTGTTCCCTCTCTCTCCCAGACTAGACACTGTAGTGGGTCCTCCTCCAAGACCTCTCAGCAGCCGCAACAAGACCTTTTCCTCTCCTTCCCTGCAATTTTATTACACCCAGGCCCGGAGGAATAAGTCTTCACCGGGGTTAGATCATACCCCCAACTGTTCTGCTTGCTAGTTTTCCAAATTTCCTGCTAACATAATTGAACTTTGGCAATGTCACATCTGGGTCAAGCTGCGACCACCTATGTGTCAAAAAGAGCCACTCATTCATAACTGTTAAGAAAAGTCAGAAATCATTTGTCTTAAGAAGTGTAATTCGTTTTTTTCAAATGCAGGGCTTGCTTGAATTTAGCATGGTACAAAAAAGAGTTAGAGGTATAAGAATAAGTGAATTTTACCAAATTAGTTCCAAGTTATTGTAAGAAAAGTGGGAAAAAAAGTTTCCTGAATGAGCTGTTTGACCCAGGTTTGGCTAAAGAGGTCATCAGTGAGCCCATTCATTGGATAATAGACAATTTCCTGAAGTCAGAAGAGCCCAAAATCTCAAGAATTGATTAAAAGCAGGGGAAATAAATATGAAAATGATAAATACTTACCGCAAATTTATTTAAGGTAACATCTATAGTCCTGAACTGGGCACCCTGAGGACCTCTTTTAACTGCAACATGTCAGCTAACCATAGCCGAGTTTAACACAAGAGAAGTCACTCAGTTAAACCTAAAAAAAAGGGGGCTGTCTTTCTTTTAAGTGCAAGGTCCCTACATAGATTTTATTGAACATGGTATCAGATAAAGAAAATATATGATGTTCAAAGTCCAACTCTTTTATCACTGTACTCCCCCCCTTTTTAGCTTTGAGTCACATCTGAACCATTTAGTTTATGAATCAAAGGCCAGGAATCCTTGAGCTTGTCAAGCTTTTTTCTTAGCAAAGGTGACATATGCAGTAGTTAAAGATTTTTTTCAACAAATTTTGATTTGTTTAAACATGAATTGTTTTTTCTGGTGTCTTGATTAATTGTATGAATGGTTTGGCATTAGTTGGTGCTAGAGTAAACAGTGGTGCCACCTAGGATTAGTATAGTGCTTGTGAGTATGAGAGTTTGTATGGGTTTGGGTGTTTGTATGAGGGGAATATTTCTGTTGATATAGGCTGTAGGTACACAGTTTTCAAATTTTTTTTAATATAAGAGTTTTGTGATTTCACAGGTTTAGTCTCTCAGTGTAAACCTTGTGACAGACATGCAGAGGCGCTGACTTAAAAGAATATATAAGATTTTGATAAATTGCCACAAAGCATAACTTTGAAACTTGGAATGAAGTATTATTTTGTTTTTACAAAATGAAATATAGCTATAAAAAAATCATAGCATGGATGTCAGCCTCTGCAACCCCTGATACGTCAAGGGTTTGGTACTTTCACTTTCAGTCTGTTTGCCTTCAGGCCTATACCATTTATCATCAGTTATTGACTTGAGTCATCTATCTTCCTGTGTGCCTTTAGTGTTTCATGTGAAATGTGTGCTGTGTACAGGTGAGTCATACTTTCCGTGCGTGCGTGTGAGTGTGTGTGAGTGAGAGGTGTATCTGATCCGTCTTTCTCCTGTCTCCAGAGTGGCTAATGCAGCAGGCTCTGGTCCCAGCCTGAGTAGCCGACCCAGGAACATGTCCTCTCCTGCCCTGCATTATTATTACAGCAACAACAAGAAGAAGCTCCCTGGCTCTGGGTTACTTTGATTTCACTCTACTTGAACTTACAAAAATCGCCTTAGTTGTCTCTATTGGGACAGTTAGTGTTCTTGCAATCCCTAAAATCAAATAAAACAACACATATGCTTGTAGAGATGCAAATGCCTTTTTTCTGTACCAGATGGTTGGAGTTTGCATCTTAATGTAGCAGATTGAGACACATATGAAAAGGATTTGGAATATCTATATTAAATAGAGAGGTAAACATAATAGACCTCTTACCTCTGACCTCCATCCATTTGGTACATTTTTGCTAACTTTATAAACCACACCAATATCTGCATCCAGAGTAAATTATACTAACGTGTTTACATTCATAATCACATATTTATCAGCAGTCTTCATAGATTGATCTTCATCAGATACCGTCAGTAGTTCCATATTTCTTCCCCTTAGCTGTCACCACTTAGAGCAAACATTACATAGTGAGACGGTGGAAGTGTGTTATTGTTTATTCAAGTGTTTTGTGAAGATGTGATGCAAATCAATGGGAGTTTGGGGTGTAATTTCTTTCCTATTGAGTGAAGTTTGGGTGCATGATGATTTTTGTTTTTCAAGGAACCTGGGAAACCCATGCAAACTCAATACTGCATGGACTACAACCCTTAAATACTGTTCATTGTGGTTATTTGCAATCAGTGATACAGCCATGACATGTGTGTTGTGTGTAATACTAACCCTAATCCAAATATTCTGCTGCTGCTTTAGGTTTGTTGACTGACTTTGGGCTAGCCTGGAATGAAGCTTGGGTGACTACTCACATTACAACATCAATACTGGAAATTATATTAACACAAGTATTTGTGTCTGTGTGTTTGTGTGTATATATGTGTGTGTGTGTGCGTGTGTGCGTGTGTGCATGTGTGCGTGTGTGTGTGTGTGTGTGTATTAGGGTGGATCAGATTCTTGGAAAAGGCCAGATCCCAATGGATAAGAAAATGAGAGATAAGCTGCATCCAGATGGAGATTCCCTGGAGGGGATGAGCATGCTGGGACGTGTGTGTAAGGTGGAGAGGCAGGTGAGGACTGATTGTTTTCATAAAATCAATTTCAGTGCCCAGAAGTTATTTACATAATTCTCTTAAAATTTAACATGTGGGCAGCATATCTTTTTGAAAAAAGCAATGGAGATTTATCAAAGTTAGAGCTCAAATCATAGACTGAACCAAGAAAAACTCAATATTTTTTCTCAGCTCCTTCATTCTCACTCCCTTTCTCTCGAACCTTCTAGTTTAATCAGTTTTGATATCCTCGTTATTACTGTGGTTTATCTTAACCCTATGGTGCATAGTGGTCACTACAGTGGACACTTATTTTAGAAGTTATTTACTCCTAAATTAAATGGTTCATGTGGTGGAAATTCATATTAGCCTGTGTCAGAATATTTTTATTCTTCTTAGAGCCTGAAAAAATGATTTCAACTTTTTTTCCAAACATTTATATATTTTTGAACATGTTATAGGCAAACATTTGAGGGTGAAAACGCTTATAAACTATACATAAATCAGTGTTAAAATGGATGAAAGAGAGTTAAAAAGTTTTGCAAAACATTAAAAAAAGATTATTCATGAAATTACCAAAGAAAATAGGGGAAAAAAGGAAGTCAAACAAAGAAAAAAAAGTCATATTTACATTTTGTTCACACTGTTTAATGTTGAATGCTCAGTTACAAATGTTTGGGGAAAAAATTGGAAAACTTTTTTCCATCCCTTAGTACAAATAAAAACACTCGAGGGAAAAATCCTGACACTGACTTTCATAGTTATTGTATCAGAGGGTTAATGAATGGCATTTAAAAAGACTGGGGAAAAAACAAAATAAGAGAATGAGACCATATTTTGTTTTATTTCCTGTACCCTGTGCTTGATTTGTTTCCCCCAAGGAGAAAGTATTTGTTCTCTGAGAAGTTTTGTCTTTGTGGTAATAAAATGATTGAATGTTTCAGTATTGCAGAGAGGTTGTGAAGGTTTTTTTTTCTTTTGTTTCCAGGTAACGTCCATTGAATCAAAGTTAGACTCTTTGTTGGATGTTTACCGCCAAGTCCTCCTGAAAGGCCCATCAGCACTGACCCTCTCCTCCCTGCCCCTCTTTGAGCTGGACAACCACCAGCGTCACCCCTCGGACTACCAGACCACCATCATAGGTAGAGATCTTCCCTCGCCACAGGAAGGTGATCCATCAGGCAGAAGAGATGGCAGTGGGGGAGTACGTCGTTCCCTCAGTGCCAATCCAAAAGGCCTGCGGCTAATCCTTGCGCCTGCTGATGATGACTGTCCCCCAGACTCAGCACCTCCATCTTACCCTCCATCTACAGCCTCACTCTCCCCATCACCCTTACTGCCTCCTGACAGCCCCTACCCAACGTTAGTCACACCTAATGGGACCTCAAAGAGAGCACACTTCCCTGATCTGCCTCCCCCGCCTCCCTCAACTGGAGGCTTCACCCTTCGGCTGCCCCCCGTTGTTCATCCCTCTCACATCCGCTACTCCGCTGACCCTGTCCCAGATGATATGGCAGGTGACATGGTGATGAATGAAAGGAGTCTGGGCCCCCCTCTTGTTGTTGAAACCAGCGCAGATGCTGACCAGGAGGGGGACAATGAAGCAAACTTGGTGAAGTTGCGGGAAAAATCTGGCATACAATCCGAGGGGGTCTGGAGGAGGCACATGAGCCTGGAGGTGAACCCACTGCTGCTGCTCTCGTCTGGCCAAGATGGGACGCCTTCAGACTGGGGGGGCAGTCTTGGGAAATCTCTCTCTGTGCACAACCTTAATCAGCCTTTGGCCAACCGTGCCCCTACTCTGTCTTCAGCACACAACGACAGCTGTAGCAGCAACTGTAGTGAAGGTGGAAATAACCACGGGGACCTTGGCAACTGGGACAGGGCAGGATTTTTCATCAGTGAGCGCAAAATTGAGCCAGAAGAAGAACACTATAACTTCCTGACGCAGGATTCTGGCGGTGGCTCCTCAGACCTCTTAAAAACTGTTGGGGATGCAGAACCTCCCCCCAAGGGAAACACAGATTTCCTCAGTCAGTCCCAACACATACAGCTGACATAACCACAAATGCACACTGACACATACCACTGTTGGGGATGCCACTTTTAATATTTTTTACTGGACAGAAAAAAAGTCTGCATTGCAAATATCCAGTTAATGCTTTTTTTGGACATATGTGACAATATTTTTTTACGGTTATTTTCATTTGACAAGGTCCGCTTTTACAAAAAAAAGAAAAAAACTATTGTTATATGCTCTTTATGTGGTACCTAAATCATTATCAAGAGGTTAAAGTGATAATAATGAATAAATATGTTTGATCGTGGAGCGACTCATGTAAGATAAAATGTTAAAAAGGAAAAGCACTTATAGATGCATAACTTAAGTGCTTTAGGCATCCAAAAATTGTGATTTGATACTAGTTATGTAATGTTTTCATTATGTCATACATACTTGTCAAAGGGTTATGACATGTGTTAACAAATGAGTTCTATCTTTAGATAAAGAGGAGAGTGATTTTTGAGCCTGCAGTCTGACAGCTTCCTGTTGTAACTAAATAATCTGATCTAAAAAATATGCCTTGAGTAACTCTGCTCTGAGTAATCTTACATTTTGACTTAGTCTGAGTCTTAATCAAAACAGAGCCTCTAGTTTTTGCTCACAGTGTCACTTTTTGCTGTTTTGGTACCAATAGACTAGTGCTGAACTTAAAGGGAAAAAAACAGGTACCCACTAAATAAAAAGGGAACACTGTATGGTTCTGAAGGACTTATTCAAATGAATGAAAAAAACTGAGTTTAACCTGAAACTTAGGGCCCATTGTAATTTTTTAAATGATAGTACACAGGTACATGCCCACACATACTATAGGCATACAAACATTGACAGCGACCACTAGGAACCCTGAAACAAGGCAAATACTCAAAAGCTGGGTAAGTCTTATATTTCATACAAGCGCTTGTATTTGAAGACTTTCTCAGAGGAACAGGAGTTACTTGTCCTTCTTAACCAATATCAATCATTAGCAATGTAAAATGTCACCCTTTACTTGCACTTCACATATCACTGCATGGATTATTTCCAAAAATGAAAGGCACGTCATGGATGAGTCTGGTTGATTGGCAAAAGCTATATAATGTGAAGTGTAACAGGTCACTCCCTCAGCATGACTCAGACCAAAAAAAAATCTCTTTTTTGTTAATTTTCTGCAAGCACAGAAATGTCAGTCAAAGTTTATGTGGCTGCTTAGTTTTGTCTGTCAGCAACTTGTTTGTGAATTGGAATTTTAGCAAATCTATGTGGGGAAACAGGCGATCAGCAATCACTCAAAGCATACCTTTGGCTGTGTCCCACTTGATTTGGACACGTTCCCACAATGCTGGATGCTAATGGTCTGAATGCTGTTTTGTAGTTGACTTGTTCAAGAAGAATTTTCCAGCCAAGCATGAGAAAGCTGCATGCCAAAGCTGTTGCAATAGTCAGGAGCAGTTACCCACTTGCTGGTGGCCTGGATGCACTATTGCATGTTAAGATGTTGTTTCCTGAAAGCCTTCGACATAAGAGAACCGACAAAGTGAGCCAATACGAACATTATTATGTTCTTATTTGAACTAATTTTAAAGTAGTGAAACTTGAACTGCCAGTAATATTAAAAACCTATTTACATTTAAATTTAAAGGCAAGCATTGAACCTTTAAAGTGAATATACTTTCCTTTTTGACAAACCCTGTCTTTCAAATGGGTGCTAGGGGCACAATGTGCACCAATAATTGTGAAACCCTTCACAAATATTTACTGTACATGCACTGCCAATCCAGCATGTGGATGGAGAGTTAATGAGATATGAAGGATCTTTATTGTCATTTATGATATTTTCCATTATTTTAGTTTCCAATTTTCCATAAAAACAAGAAAAAAGAGACAAGGAATATAAAAACTTCATCTTGGACTGAGAAAACACACTAACCCAACCATATTTATGACAGCCTAAACAAAACTCAAGACGGCATGGTCAGATTTAAAGTTTTTTTTTTTTTCATGCAATCGTGTTTAATGACACTGGCCTTAGACAATACTAGATATGAGTGTTTTGAGCAGTCAACCTTACAGTAAATGAGTTTCTTGGGATGAGAATTATGCAGAAAACTATGTTTATCTTAGATTTTTTTTTTCTTAAGAGATGTTCAGTCACAACAGTCTTACAGATTTGTTTTAAGAGGTTAATGATGTTTATTTTTAATTATTGTCCACATTTTGTCTCATATTATCTTGAATGACAAGTATTTGTATTGACTAGCAAATTAACACTCTTTAGTGTGTTGTTATAATATCTTATCCCATAACAAATTGAGATTCTAAACACTAGAATAACAACTTTTAAATATTCTTCCTACAGACTGGACATCATATCAAATGAAAGCATACTATGTAGGAAAGTTTGAAGAGCCTGAAAATGTGACTAAGGTCTAATGCTTAATATTGGAGTAGACTTGTTGTAGCTTGAACAATAAAAAAGATCGGAGGCCATCATGGACGTTAAATTACTTTGAAGCAAGATAAGAGACATATTCTAAATTACAAGAAAAGTGTATGACTCTATAATGGATGACCCCCACAAAACCTGCTCATTTCTGCAACCTGTAAATTGCTTAAGGACACTTTCCTAGCATTTGGAAAAGTTTCATTCTTTCACACCACAGCTATAAAATCCTGCTTTAATGCTGATATCAAACTGCTCATTGTAGGCTGGGAATCCATTTCACTTATTCAAGTAGCTTTAGCCCACAGACATTATAAGGCTTCTATGTCTAATGATAATGTTTCTCTACAGCTTGAACAGTAATTTATTACACAACTGGCCTTAAAGCTTGATAATGTTAACATTATTATTTCTTTGAAATTAATTTATTAAAGTGCACAATATGTTCTCTGGATGAGAAATGCAAAATAATTTTAATATGCATTAATAAAGAATGGATTAACTCAATTGCCTGTTTTTTGTATTCTTTTATTCAAAGTGGCTGTGAGGAAGATCCATTTGAAGTGGATGGTAGGGACTCGTCTGGTTGGAGGACTCGCTCAAACTGGCGTGATGAAATTACTTGTGTCTTTGTCCTGAAAAATGAAAGGAGATCAGATCTTACTTTAAACACTACTTTTCTTTGTTTGAGACTTTTTTCCGGTGAAGAGGTTATGTATTTATCACTTGATTCGTAGCACTGTTTCTGGAAAGCGTGACAACAAGCAAACTTTGTGAATTTGCACCAAAGTTAAGTAGCTGACTACATTTAGCATTACTCACAGCCCAGTGCTCTAAGACATATCGGTACAATGTAATGTTTGTGAATCATGGTTATGTCTACCAAGCAGGAATGGAGATTGTCACAAACAGCTTAGACCATGTTTTAGCCTTTAGCTCACGTTGTAGCCTTTAGCTTTATCACTCTGCTGTGAAGCTTTCCTCTGCTCTGTCAGACAGTCCAACTCCAGTGTCCATCATTATTACTAAATAAATCACAGAAAACGCTGATCTCTCTTCTCACAGCTAAACATCATTGGCCAACAATGTGGTGTTTTCATAGACTTTGGCGTGCCGTAAAACAATCCAGTCCAGTTTGAAACAGGAAGCCAGGAATGAGCACTGAGTAATAAACTTTTTAGCGCTGATAACCTCATTTTAAATTTGGGATTATGATCAGGTATCTAGACATAAGACTTTTTCAAGATCACTTAGAAAATCCTCACAGCCCCTTTAAAAGCACGGATTGCAAAATGGTCACATCATGTCATGTTATTTTGACAATTTGAAATTTACATAGGAGAAAGAGTAATAATATGGATTTGTTTTACAAACTTACAATATATTACTTTTGCACTTAATCTTTCGTTTTAACATTTTTCCCTTGAAGTCATATCAAATTCATATCAAAGAAAGCCTTCCGATGAAAACGAAGTCCCAGTTAACCGGTGTAAGTGAAGGCATCACGGTCATGATTGACGGCTCGGTGGTTGGCGGTGAGTTTAGCGAACAGGTGAATTTACCATGTCCGACTGGGAAGATGAGTACGACGGAGACGGCGCTGCCATCCAGAAACCAATAACAAAACCTACTCCGACTGATTATAAACTGTCGTATGATAATGTTAAAAACGAATCAGTTTCTTTTGGTGAAAGAAATGGCACCAGGTTTGGCGGTCCCAGAGAGTGGCGTCCGCAGCGTGGTGACGGGGCATCGGAGCGCCGCAGTTGGGAGGACGGAGGTCGGCCTTTCCCCCGGGGCCCGGACCGCGGAGGCCCGCCAGGCAAACGATCAGTACATGACGAAAAGTCAGACTCTGACCCACCTGTGACCATGAATGTGGAGAATTCCTGTGTTGGGAGGATAATAGGTTGGTTTCTTCATTAATAATCCACACTTCCATGTTAGAGGAAAATATTTTTCCTCTTTTTGATTCATGTTAGCATGGCAGGTTAGCATTAGCCTCTTCTCGTTTGTCCACATTCTGCTTGAGGAAGTTATAAAACTGACCTGTCCTTACCACACCTCGACCTAAACTTAAACAGTAGTTACGTTTTCTACTGTCAGACGACCCTTTATTGGCGACATAACTGGAAATTGTGATATATTTTCCACCGTTTTAGGTCGCGGAGGAGCAAAAATTCGTGAACTTGAAGAAAGCAGTGGTGCAAGAATCAAAGTAAGTTGATTCATGTCAAAACTGAAAAGCTCGTTCATCAGTGAACTTCTGTTGCTGGGCAGCAAGCGTGTACATTTTAAAACTGAACTCATCTTCTTTTCTCAAAGAACTACAAATTGTTCGCATTTCCTTATGTCTGCATTGAATTTTTTCCTCCCCCTGGCAGGGGGCATTTTGAGCAGGAACCTGGATTACTCTTGACCTTTAAAGAAAGAAATAGAAGTCATTCAGGCCTTTGAGGTTTATTTTTCTTATATATATGAAACTTTGAACAACACAGCTCAACAGAAACCACCTTAGAAAACAAGTAGTCTTTGCTACAATCTTATGAAATGGGAATATTCTGTTATCTCCTGAATTGACTCACAGTAGAGGCCTAAAGCATGCAGGTATTTTCAAAAACAAATATTCTCCCTCATTCCTTTGTAAAAAATACTTTTGTCCATGCTCAAGTGTGTAAAACCATGAAACAAGAATTTTCCAAAATCTTCACTTCGGCTTTAGTTTTTATAAGAGATTGTTTTCAGTGACAGAAAACTGCAGTTCGGTGTGGATGACACCTTGCTCAAATCATCTTTTGAGGTGACGAAAGCATTAATTTCCTTTCTTCCTTGTATGCCAGTTTTGATGAAATGTGTTGCATTGCCACTTGCGATATAAAGGGAAAAAAACCCAGAAACATTTCACTAGTACAGCATACAACAGGCCAAACCTTTGTCATCCAAAACACTGGACTGATATGCTGTCCTATTGTTAAACTGGTGTAATGCAACATTTTTGTGAGTTATCAGCCAAAATACTTCAAGTACATGTTCACTGTATTTTTTGTAACTAGGTGCTACAGGCTTGTGTTTTTTATTGTACTTTATGGTTGTGGTTCGTTTTATTCCTTGAGTGTAACTGTTATTCTTTCCCCTAGATAAACAGGGGAGACTTTGAAGGAGAGGTGCTCATATTTGGGTCCTCTGTTGCTCAGCAGAAGGCCAGGGAGATGATTGAGGAGCTGTTGGCTGACAGTAACTCTCGATTTTATGGTGGTATGAAATGTTTCTTCTTTGGGAGGAGCTTTTAGCAGAGTTTCAGGAGCAGGACTACACCTCAACCTAACCCTTTCCTGTATTTAAACCTTTCTAACCCACTATGTCCTGTTTGTTTCCTCTTTTTGCACCTCTCCCTCCCCCACTTATCTCTTTATTTCCTACTAAAGCTATGGCAGACTCTTTTTTGAATCTCCCCCATAAGCCCTGTGATATACAGCTAGCACAATTCACATTTTCTTTTGTAAATAAACCATTCAAATTCTATGTTGAATTCACATGTATGAAAGTATTAAGTTTTGTGTGTTTCACATACTGCTGCACACTGATGGTGTTCTGCATACTTAACCTCTAAAATCCTTGTATTGGGTTTATCAGGTCCCAGTAAGGAGGGTGGCTACCATGGTGGAGGTGGACAGGGAGGTTCTGGAGGAGCAAGAGGCTCCGTGTGGTCTGCAACAGCTTTGCAGGCTTCAAATACAGACACACCTCGAGAATCCATTGATTGGAATGCTATACGGGAGAACAAGGATAAGTATGCAGCGCTGAAGTGGAAAGGTGAGGGCTCATATTAAAACAGACACCCTCTTTCTGCAGCCACTAGTATATTTATTTTGCAGTATTCAAGGATGTTAGAAATGAAGTTGACAATGACTTTGTGCACAAGAATTTTTGGCTTTCCCCTTTTTGGTGGTTTTGAAAACTCTGTCAATCCAAATGGCTGAAAGTCAGGTCGCCACAAAAACTGCACCCCCTGGTGACTGCCTGCGGTACATGTCAGAAACCGTGTTTCCTGTTTTATAGATAGGAGGGGGTCAAATTTAAAAAAATAAATACACGTCTTAGAAATATTTCTCACATCAATGGCTTAGTGATATGACTATTATTTGGCTGCTTTATCTAAGTCCTCTTCTTCTGAGAAGTTTTTCATTGGTTTTTAGATGTTAAAAATTGAGTTTTATGTCACGTTTAACGATGGTCGGTAGCTGCTTTTCATGTGTACTTTTTTTTTAGATTCTCTACTGCACAGACCCTAGCTGAAAGATTCTCTATAGTCTGTACTGCGATAGTTTAGAGTAGTGTCTTCCATCATGTCATATTTGATTTTTTTATTTTGAAATCATGATATGATCTTTTCTAATTTCTCTTCAGATGTTCCACCCATGAAGAAGGACTTTTACACTGAAGCAGAGAGTGTTTCCATGCTCACTGCAGAGGAAGTCAGTGAATGGAGGTAAATACAACTGTCAACCGTCTTTGTCTAGATTTATGGTTGGGATATGAATTCCCTCAAATTGTTTTTGAATTAAACAGATCAGTATTTTCTGTAGTGTTTTCCGTACCCAGAGGCTGAGCCAAGCATAGAGATTGTAATGAAAAAAAACTTCTCAAACTAACGTTTTTGAAGAGCTGATTTTTCTAAACAAAGGTCAGCTCTGTTTCTTATTTCTGTCTCAGACAAATAGGTGGCACTGTTGTTCTGCGTCTCCCCACAATATCCCAGCGGGTCTGATCAAGTATTTGAATGTCATATGAAACATTCCACACCAGTCTGCTTGACTTTGATCTTTTCAGTTGTTGTTGAATTAAAATATGGTTAAACATTTTATCCAATCTCTGCACCAATACGACAAGTACAACCTGTTTTACAGCTTTTGACTTAGGCTACATCCATTATGTATTCATCTTTGATTAACACAGTTGTCATGTTTGGCGTGACTCCCTACACACCCATATGTTTCACTTTTTTATCTTGCTTTATTCATTCATTTGTGTGTGTGTACTGCTTCATAGGAAAGAGAATAATAACATCTTTGTGGACGACCTGAAGGAAGAAGGGGAGAAGCGGCCTATCCCTAATCCCTGTCGAACCTTTTTGGAGGCATTTCAGCCTTACCCAGAAATCATGGAAAATATTGAGCGTGTTGGCTTTGCCAAACCCACTCCCATCCAGGTATCAGCACGAGCAGATTATCACAAATGTCACCCTAAATATACATAAACAGTAGACCCACACTCTCTTCTGGTTGAAGTCATGATGGGCTCAAATTTGCTTAAGCAGCAGGTGTTTTATTTGTTTTAAATAGGGTTGTTGGACAAGAGTAATTATATTTTGTTATATGTCACTCACACGTCAAAGACCCAGTTGGCTGGAAAGTGCACTGCTGGCAGAAGAGCACAGGTGTGCTACACCTAAGAATATGGCAAAAGCTTTTGAGCTATCTCTCTGCAAAGTGAAAGTGCTGTCAACAGAGAACAAAACTTTGGTAACAGTTTCTTAAATGAGCAAACAAATCTGACCCTATTTTCTGAAGACAATAGTCAAGCTTCTGTTCTGCTTTTCTGACTGATTTCTCAACAAAATTTAAGAGGGCTGAGCTTACTGACATCCCTGGTGCCTGCATGTCTGCACCAAGTGTTTTTAGGTGTGAATCCTCAAAGAGCCGGGGGATGCCATATCACAAGTACTCCATTCTGGGTTTTGTTTGTGTAGTTGGCACAATGAAACGTGTTCAGAGAATGTTAAAAACACTGAATTCAGATAAAACATATTCTTTAATTTACCAAGTGGAAACCAAACAAAAAATGTAATGCAAGCATTTTGAAGATCAAACAACAGTTGGAGTGCTAACAAGTAAGTTGCTGAGAGGACATGAAAGACAGGAAGGGTGAGGCAATTTTGTCTAAAAACTGATGCACGAAACAGATCATCACATCAAATGGGGTTAGGATTAATGGGTTCCTATCACAACATCCTGACTTTATGTGATTGAAGTGGCAGAAATGTAACTTCAAACTAAGCATCCACATTTCAAACCACAGAAATCTAATCTTTTGGATTGAGTAAGTCTGGGGATCATTGTACACATAAAAGTGAAACTCGGGGATAAAACGAAACTTCTGCACAACTCTTTGGCTTTACTTTCGTTTCATGTTTAAGGCTTGGCCTGATGTTATGAAAGAAGCCATACCTTTGCCTTTAATGCAATAATAGTCAGACAAACTGGTTTGACACCCATGTTAAGTGCGTGATCAGTTGATGTTTGCCCTAGTTTGCCCTTTGTTTACTTACAATCCCTGATACATAGTTCCTGAGTCACACTGTGTTCACAGAAAACATCTATTGGTTGGTTTATTAGATTGTTACCACTCTTGAACTCTATCTTTTCCTTTTGTGCAGCTTCAGAAACATTGAACATTGCACCAGAAAGGTTCCCTTTGGATTGGGTGAAGCCATCTGTTACTTTCTGTCTCAAAGTAAAACCTTGACCATGACTTTGAATGCAGAGACTCTCTCACTAATTAGCTCGATGTTATTGGTCTCTTATATGAAAAAGAAATGTATCATGGGAACAGATGATTCATACAGAATGATTCCATGTTTAAAAAAAAAGCCCTGTAACACTAACAAGTATGGATGAAACACTGATCATGGGAGTTCAGGGTGAAGATCATTTAATTTCTCCCATGCTCTTCAGTAGGCTGGGGGATCTGTAAACTAAGCTACAGCTAACCTTTTTGTCTTTTTGATTTATTAGTCTCAGGCCTGGCCAGTGTTGCTGAGTGGGGAGGACCTGATCGCCATCGCTCAGACAGGAACAGGGAAGACTCTGGCCTACCTGCTGCCAGGGTTCATCCACATGGAGGGACAGCCTGTGTGAGTGCAGAAAGACCTGTCATTTAGCATTACGTGCTTTTCTGGGTCATTTTCCAAAAAAGTGAACATACTGAGAAGTTTATATGTTGCAGAGATAGAGATGTGCAGCCTCTTTAGTAGTGCATGAATTTTGGTCTAATATTTTTCTTTATCCTCCTGAATTGATAGACCTAGAGCTGAGAGGGGGGGTCCTGGCATGTTGGTTCTGACTCCTACCAGAGAGCTGGCTCTGCAGATCGAAGTGGAGTGCAAGAAGTACCGTTTTAAAAGCTACAGCAGGTCTGGCAGTCATTTATTGACATTAAAGAGTGCAGAGTGAATTTAATTTAAACTGAAATAACTGATGGAGAACATTTTGAACACTAAGTTTTTGTTTGAGATGCACCTTTTTATGTAACATGGCCATGGCTGTTCTTTTTGTGCTCTCTTTTAGTATCTGTATTTATGGAGGAGGGGATAGGAGAAACCAGATCAACCTGGTGAAGGGCGGAGTGGACATAGTGATCGCCACACCTGGCCGACTAAATGATCTACAGATGAATGAGCTCATCAATCTCAAATCCATCACTTACTTGGTAAGCTGTTTTTGTATCTGCCATGTCTGTTGTTCTTAAATGGATAGCTGTGGTGCTCAATCTGATTCAGTCTTTCAACTTTTGGATCGTATTTTTTTTTTTTCTTTTTTGAGTGTCAGAGTAAGTTTTTTATTATGCTACTCAACTCAAGTAAAACACAAAGATTCTGTCTTGTGGACGAGTTTGTTTTGTTTGAATTTCTTAGAAGTTGTGTGTGGGAGTACAGTTCAAAGTTATTAAAACCGTCTCCAATTACTTTGAAAAGGTGCTTGACGAGGCTGATCGTATGCTCGATATGGGATTTGAACCCCAGATTTTGAAGATTCTCTTGGACATTCGCCCAGACCGCCAGACTGTTATGACCAGGTATAATCCACATCGAGCATTTTGAACAACTAATCACACCTTGGGAAGATGTAAACTGAAAGATTTCAAATCGACATGCTTTTCAGTCATTAACTTGTTGTGTTTCAGTGCCACCTGGCCCACTGGTGTAAGGAGATTGGCCAAATCCTACCTCAAGAATCCCATGATGGTTTATGTGGGCACCCTGGACTTGGCGGTTGGTAGACATTGATACAGTCGGTCAGTCAGTCACTAGGTTTACATGCAGTTTAGGGAATCAGAACGTGAGCTTTTTCAGCTACAACTGCATCTGTCTCAGCCATTGTCTTTATAAAGTTTTTTTCTGCTTTGAGTGAAAAGAAAGTAGTTTGATAAACACTCAGCTTTGCTTATTAAGAAAGGACATGGCGCTGCCTCCCAAAGTGGGGTACATCTGACTTCTTTTCTGGATGGAGACACAGACAATCAAGCTATGACCTTGGTGGAACCACTGTGTACATGTAATGTACTGAATGCTTCCACTGGCTGTTTGGTCTTAGACATCTCTAGATATCTGCAGATCTAGACCGTCTAGTCAATTAGTACAGTTACTCTGGGATAAAAGCCAAATTATGTCTTTACTACCTCACACATTTAGTTTTGAGAGGTGATTTTCAGTGCATAGGTTTTTCTAAATGTGTCCATGCTTCCTTAATTTCTCTGGATTCTAGGCTGTGAACACAGTGCAGCAAACAGTGGTGTTTGTTGAAGAAGAAGAGAAAAAGTCTTATGTTTTTGACTTCATCAGAAACATGCAGCCTGAAGATAAGGTCCTCATCTTTGTTGGCAAGAAGCTTGTGTGAGTAAGAATTCACTAACATCCTCTAATTATTGAGAGAGGAAATTGTAAATTGAAAATTTTTGCTGCTACAGTTATCCAAAGGTTTCAGGTAAATGGAAGAGTTGACCGTAAATCAACATCGACAAGTTTATGCTGATCAACTTTCTGTGTGTCTGTAATCTCAGGGCTGATGACCTTTCCAGTGACCTGTGTCTACAGGGTATAGCTGTACAAAGTCTCCATGGTGACCGTGAGCAGTGTGACCGTGAAGAGGCCCTCAAGGACTTTAAAGAAAGTATGCTTAAGGATGAAGGAAATGACAGTGGAAGAAACTGAAATTAACTTGAACAGAAAGGCTCAAGTCAAGTCAAAGGAGAGACCAGAGAGTGATAGAGATCTTTCTTTCCAGGTCGTGTGCGCATCCTGGTCGCCACAGACTTAGCATCCAGAGGCTTGGACGTCCATGACATCACACATGTTTTTAATGTTGACTTCCCACGTAACATAGAAGAGTATGTACATCGTGTTGGCCGCACTGGACGAGCAGGGTAGGAATCGATTTACAGGGATCACATAGTGGATACGCCCTGCCAGCGTCAGGCAGTGTGAAGCTTGTTTGTGATTTTGATGCTTTTATGTTTCAGACGCTCAGGTGCTGCTGTTACCCTGATAACAAGAGAAAACTGGAGGATGGCCCCAGAACTTATTCCCATCCTAGAGAGGGCAGGACAGGTACGAATTTTACAGGAGAATAATAATGTGACTGTGCTTAATCACAAACAGTCAGTTCATGGTGTTCTGGATGTTGTTGCTGCTGCTGACCTCTTGGCTGGGTCACCCTTGTGAAAGAGACCAAGATCTGCTTGAATGAATGTTTAATATATTAGACGTGTATGTGTTTGTGGGTACTCATGTTGCAGGAGGTCCCAGAGGAGCTGGTGCAAATGGCAGAGCGATACGAAAAGCACAAGAGAGAAAAAGAAGCGTATGGCCCGAGGGGAGGAGGAGGAGGAGGAGGATGGGGGAGAAGAGATGGTGGAGGTGGAGGTTGGGGAGGCAGAGATCGAGGACAGAACTGGGGATTCTGATGCTTTGTACGCATCGTAAGTGCTTGCAAAACAATGTTCGGTTAAGTCATTGTGACGTATAACAGTCATTTAAACAATCAGTAAAAATCGACAGAGAAGGAAAATTGTCTTATAGTGATTGAATATTTACGATTTGAGACTGATATTCTATTTTTTTATGCTGAAAAGACCTGTGTTGTAACTACTTTTTGATAAAATCAATGATTAATTTCCTTTTGTTTGAACTGTTTGTTGTTTTGCTGAGCTATCACCACTTTTTATTTTGGAGGCTGTTACACCTTTTTATGTTTTCCTACTTTTCATAAGAGTTTGACACCTTTGTGTTCTTCACATACCATAGCAGTGTGTAGTGTCGCTGTATAATTTGTTGTGAACCTGTAAAATAAATCCTCTTTTTAAAGAGACATCACACTCTGTAAAGTTTCTTGGCTTCTTAATTTCAACACTTTTCATCCTGCTAAACGCTTTGAAATATGTATATTTTTCATTACTCACTATGGTGAGTAATGCATTGCAGAAGTTAAACAACTTGTCTGCATCAAAAAGACAGGAAGTCCCTCTGCTGACCATGTGAGATTTATTTGAAGAGACGTTGAGGGAGAAGGATCAGTAAATTGAAGTTGAACAAATCTGTGGTATAGTTTCTTTCACCATCATAAAAGCACAAAGTCAGTCGCGCACTGGGCGTGCTTTGATTGGCTGCTCACCTTCAATAACAACTTCAATAACTCCGCCCAGAAACGTTCTGAGGCGGCCAAAACAATAACAAAACAGACTAGGAAGGGGGTTTACAAACGGGTGAGGCAAACAGACACTGACACACTTTTAGAGGCCCACAGATGATGACTGAGCAGGATTATTCCTATAAAAGTAAACGTTTCATTTTTGGGGGAAATCCTGCAAAATCTCCCAAAAATGATTACTAGAATTGGTGAAGTATTCATCAGGGCTACTACAAGGAAAGAACCAGTTATTATTTCTTTCAGTTTCACATCACCATAATCACTGTCGGTTGTTTGTGTGCAGATGTCCTCAATCCAAGGTTTGCTGCCTTCTTAAGATTCAAATTCTCCCAAGATGTCGTGTGAGGATTTTGTCCTCAGATGGAAAGGGGGAACTGAAACTTAATGAAGAAGTAAAGCTTAATTTTTTAACCTATATCAGCACCTATGAGATGAATGCATCAGTGCAGTATACTATGAGACCTGCTACTACCGAATGGCCTAACAAGTTTTATCTTTATTAAGATTAAAGCCAAGTAAACTAAAAGCAGTGGAAATGATTAGTCAGTGCTTCTTCCGGCTCCTTAATCTTAAATGTCAAACTGTCAAAAATATTAAATACCACAGACACTGCTGTCAGACTTAGACTTCAGTACAATTGAAGTAACAAATATTACAGTATTACAGTTATTTGGGGCAAAAACTGCTAGAATGTGTCTTGAGTATCAATAAACACATTTGTATTTGTGAGTTAAACTTCAGGTGGTGTTTCCTCTCTGAATGTGCCCATGCTTCCTGTGTTTCTGACTTCATTAAAAAACATGCAGCCTGAGTTTAAGGTGCAAGACATTTGTCATCATGCATTAACATGAAAAAAGTGAACCTTGACTAGCAACTTCCTGTGGGCCTGTAATATCAGAAGTGATGACCTTTCTTGTGACCTGTGACCTGCATGTCAATTTTTATTTTCTGTTTTTGGTGCATTTTCTTTTAGTTTGCCCCCAATCATGAATTGAACTCCAAAGCTTTGCTTTTTAATGATCAATATATGTTACCGTTTGGAAATATCAATCAATCGTGTAGTTATTTTTTGTTGCATTTTGTCACATTTCTCTATCAATCTTCCAACCAGAAATTTGTTTATGAGGAATTTCTGTTTTAAAAACGTATTTTAAAAAAAGGGTCTTCAGACCTCTCTGCACAATTGAGCATTTTCTGCAGAGCTGTTGAAAAATGCTACACTGAGATGAATGTACATCAGAGGCCATAACTTTGCACTGTATTTGCTCTATTTGTGATAACTGGGATAAAAATAATGTGCCAAGTACAGAACCACTAAACTTTCAGATCTTAATTGAATGATATCATCTATCCATAGATCAAATGATACTTCTAATGGTGACAAGCACTCAGGATTGTAGCCATATGCATATGCAGGTGTGTCAAAGCCAGGTAAGTGTATTGAATCTTAATTTGTAGCACAACTCAACAAAACACCCACATTATTATTGTTAGGCTTTATTTTACTATCTAAATTAAAGATATGTTTTTTTTTCCTTTGAAATGTTACTTTTTAACCCTCATATTGGCTTCAGATTTACTCAGCCCCCCCTGTTTTGACTCCTTTTTTTGCTTTTTCTTTTCAGTGAATATGTTGGAAAAATCTTCTTCTAATTTTATTTTTGTAGCATATGGTATGATATACCTTATTTATGAAAAAGTACACCTCTTCTTTGAGTTATTGATGTGTTAAAATAGACAAGTATATGTCAAAGTGTAGGCAGGTTATTGTTTTGAAATCATTTCATTTTTTAATGGCAGAAAGAGGCAATGGATTTAAATAAAACACATAATTTAACAAGTAAAAGTCATAACTATTTTTACATTCACATAGCACAGCGTGGAACCATCCATGTCATTTTCAAGCATTTATGTGAAAGAAATCCAAGGATATGATGAAACAACTTTCGAAATCAGGTCAAATTGACCCAAAGACAAAAGGAGGGTTCAGAACCGTAAAATAACACAAAATGTAATATAAGTATTTGAAAGTGTTCAAGTAAGAAAACTTGGGCTAACAACTGTTCACAAACAACCTAAAAGAAACTAGCAAAAAAAATAGTAGCACACCTAGTCACAGTTAATTTTATGCTGCCACTTCGCTGCTTAAAAACAGAATAAACCCCCCTAGAAAAAAATATGAAAACCCACAGACAATTTTCTTAAATCAAGAGATCAAAAGGTGCAGGTTTTACGCCTCTGTTTTTAAGTTGTTACTTAAAAATAGGAAACTGGTTTCTGCGTTCTTCTTTGATACGAGCAGCCAGATCATTGCACTTCTTTTTGCCAGGATCAGAGAGCAGATTTTGAGTGGGGATGAAAAAGTTTTCTAGATAACATTTTTCTAGATGACCCACAAAGTCGTCAAGGAGCTGCAGGAAACACCGGCTCAGATCTGACGCCCTCCACTCAGCGTCTTTAGTTCTGGTGCTGCAGGCGTGCAACAGTGTGGTCTTGGCGTGGTAGGAGCAGAACTTACTGAATGAAGAGTCTTTTTCTTTCAGTTGCCCGAGAAGGTGCTTCAGAAGCTTCAGACAGTCTTTCCTGTGTACAGAGGGCATGGAAAACAAACTTTTAAGCCATCGTAAACATGTTGTGTTTGGTTTTGTGGGTAGTTATTGCTCGTATTCGCACAACTAAAAGAAAAAAAACCTCACCTGCAGCAGCGCACTCCGGCCTTTTCACAGCAGGTTTTCTCTGACCCATGATTCTTCAAGATGTCCTT
Source organism: Thalassoma bifasciatum (assembly GCA_008086565.1). Taxonomy (NCBI): domain Eukaryota; kingdom Metazoa; phylum Chordata; class Actinopteri; order Labriformes; family Labridae; genus Thalassoma; species Thalassoma bifasciatum. The sequence continues at coordinate 1,042,496 of RPOG01000029.1, forward strand.
CTCAATATGAGAGAATGAAATCCGCCAACCATCTGTGTCACAAAAGTGCTTTATTGGCAGAGGAACCTGAAGCTTCCCTTTTTCTACCCTCAGAAACATCACTTACAATTTACCATTTGTAGTAAACTGAATGAATTGGCATGATATGAAACTGCTGAATGCATTATTATTTTTATAAATATTATTTTTTCTTTGTCTGATGGACACTTCTGTTGGTCCCAGGTTGATTTAAAAGGATACCAAACAGGAAAATCCTGGGCACAAGCTTTAAATGATATTTGTACAAAGAGTCATCATGTTTATCATACTCTGATTTCTGTTCATTCAGTGAGAAACTTACCCTTGGCAAGAACGCCATTGTTTTCCACATTGCCTCTGCCTTCATATTTTGGGACAAGGTAATATGGCCTCCACCTATATTCCTGCCTTACTTTGGCTCCCAGCCATCCTTTTATTTGAAGACCTTCCTCAGTGAAAGAGGGCCAGCTTGATTTAACTTCAAGGCTCAGAACAACGTCCAGGGAAATGACGACTGATTGTACTGTGGTGTTCAAGGTCACTGCAGGGCAGCCTGGTTTCTTTCTGGTCAACTCCCACTCTGAAAGACCATTGACAGCAGAGCAAGAGGAAGAAGAGGAAAAAGAAAGTGAGCATGTGGACACAGAATTGTTGATGTTATAGTTTTGGGGAGTTATTTTGTTCCTGCCAGTCACAGTGACCACTGATTTTTTTTAAAAAAGTATTGGATTCATACACACCTGGATGTTTCTTGGCGCATTTCTTCACCTCCTCTCTGAATTCATCAAGCATCTGGCTGGCAGATAAGGTTTCTTTCTCTTGAAATTTTTTCAAAGGGCCTGCGCCACGCTTCAAGCCCACACTATAATAGGCGCCATTCTCTCTTAAGGGATTAACGGTCACTCGGTCAACAGGGATGGGCAGCATCACATCAAATTCATCAGGATCAGAAATCTGTATGTGTTAAGACAAGCTGACATACTCAAACAAATATTTAAATAAGAGTGCTATACAGTCACTGCTCACAAAATTGATATTCAACAACTATACTCTGAATTGGGCTTTGACTCATTAAACTTACCTTGAGATTTTCATAATAACTTCCAGTACGTAGCTCTTCTACTTCTTTAAAGGTATTTGTTTTCTCTTTCATATGTTTAATTACATCTGCAATGAAATTATTAATCACCTCAGATGCATCTACTTTTGCTTTCATTTTAATCTTCAACTTTTCCAGAGTTTTCTTGAGGATAGGGTTCAATGCAGCTTCTTCTTCTTCTCTACTCTTCAGTGTCACAGGAGCATCTTTCAGTTCGCCCTCTGTGGGAGCTTTTTTGGTGGTCTTTGGTGCCTCTGGTTTCATCTCTGTTGTCTCCTGTGAGGACTGATGTGGTAGTTTTGCCTCGCCATTGCAGGATTTCGCTTTGGTAGCCTTTATTGAAGCCTTTTTGGTGGTCTTTGGTGCCTCTGGATTCATCTCTGGGGTGTCCTCTGAAGTCTGATGAGATAATTTTTCTTTTTTTTTGACTGAATTTTCTTTACTTGTCCTTATTGAAGCCTTTGCCGTATCCTTTTGTGCCTCAGGTTGTATCTTTGTCATCACGTCTGAAGATTGCTGGGTTTGTTTTTCCTTGCTAAGTTTTGGTTTAGTGACTTTTGCGGGAGCTATAGGTGTCCTTCGATGACACGTAGTTTCTTCCTGAGGGCTCTCCTCAGATGGATTTCTCTTCTTCTGCAACTTTGCAGCGCCATTCACTCTCTCTTGTGGGAAGTCCTCCTTTGGAGCTTTGAGCAGAGATGGTGGTTTCATTTCACCCTGGCTGGTTTTACTTTCTTCGAGACTCTTCGTCTTGCGTGGTTTTCCTCTCCCAGTCATGGTGGTTGAATGAAAGAATGGCAGTGCCCTGTCAGTAATAAACTACAAGTGTTTCCAGGAAGTCTGTACAACACTGTAAAACACACCCACTGCTCCATGCTTTGCATCCTATTCATAGACTAACAGCTACATCTTGTGGACAAAGGTGTGTAATGTGAGGACATTTAGATTGTTTGTCTCTTCTTGAAAGATTTGGAAGTTTAATGTGTCACTTTACCACACACTCAGATGGAAATGATCTCACCAACGGTTTTTGGTTGAAACATGTTTAATGTTGCAGAGAGGCTCATGCCATCTTACAGTAAAGTGCAGTAGCTTATGCCAATTTAAGCTTCTCCAGTGCAAGTGCAAAGTTAGCAAAACTCCAATCAAAGTGCTTTAAGAACCAACAGGTGGTCTCCTCAGAGTCCCCTGTGAAGGATACATTTGAAACATTTGTTTAAGTGCTTTTTAAAGCTAAAACACAACAAATCACAAAGATCTACAAATCTACTTCTCAGAAGAATATAGTTGAACTTCTTGCCTAAGGCTCCTAAAGAGCGTTGTGTATTTTCAAACAAACACTAAAAGCAAGACAACATGTACTACATAAACAGACCAACCTGCACTCCAGATAGCTAGAAGGATGATACATTTCAGTACCTCTAATAGTTCAATGTCTTCATATCACAGAAAGGTATTGCCATGAATCAAATCAACAGTGCACGATTAAAACTATCTGTTTGATATTACACTGTACGTAATGGTAATCTAACCACTTAATGGAGTCAGGAGTGCCGCCTCAAGGATTTCAAATCTTAATGTTGTTCTTTCCTTCGAATGCTTTTGCGATGCATTGTGATGATTAACCAGTCTTTGATAATTATGTTGAAGCAGCCAATTACGGGATGACGTTGGGTGACTGATGTCCTGCCATGGGAGACCTTGGGGTCGGCAGAATAGCACAACATTCATTTGTTCCTCTGAGCCTTTTGGGCGGACTTGGTAACTTTTCCAGTGGTGGAGACTTTCTTCTCCACGCCTTTAATGACACCAACGGCCACAGTCTGACGCATGTCACGCACTGCGAAGCGACCTGGAAGAAGCAAAGAGTGAGGTTATATTTTGAATTATGCTTCACCCTGATATGACCCCATAGTCTTTGATTCTGTATTTTAACTCACCCAGTGGAGGGTACTCAGAAAAGCTCTCAACACACATTGGCTTGCCAGGAATCATATCCACTATAGCAGCATCTCCAGACTTCAGAGATTTAGGGTTGTCCTCAAGCTTCTTACCAGAGCGCCGATCAATCTTTTCCTTCAGCTCTGCAAACTTGCAGGCAATGTGAGCCGTGTGACAGTCCAGCACAGGAGCGTAACCAGCACTGATCTGTCCTGGGTGATTGAGGATGATCACCTAAAAAGTGATGAGACAACATAAACGGAATAGATTATTTCATTACTTTCAAATAAGATAATCAGGAGAAATTAGGCTGTTTGCTATTATGGTGATTATTAGCTGCAATTGTTTCATTTTGAGACCTTATAAGGCAAAATAAAAATAAGTGAGAAAAAAAAGGTGTGAAAGAAATTGAAGTGTGATATTTAAGCTGGTGTTGGGGCTGAAGTGAGATGTTTATTTTTATTGAGCATCAAAATAGATCAAAAAATGTTTTTTCGACCTTAAATAGTTCTAAGATAAGACTGGTTGATAAAGTTGAAACACAATCATGAAAAATAAAACAATCCTTGGCAGTATTTACCTGAGCAGTGAAGTTGGCAGCCTCCTGTGGTGGGTCGTTCTTGCTATCACCGGCAACATTGCCACGGCGAATATCTTTGACAGACACATTCTTGACGTTGAAGCCCACGTTGTCACCGGGGAGGGCTTCAGTCAGTGCCTCATGGTGCATCTCCACAGATTTCACCTCAGTAGTCACATTCACAGGGGCAAAGGTCACCACCATGCCTGGCTTTAGTATCCCAGTTTCCACACGGCCTACGGGTACTGTACCAATACCTGAGAGGAGGACCAGAGAGACCTTACAGAAAAGGACACTGAAATGAAATTAACCATGCATATTCAATCTATGTGACATCTTCAGGACAACACCTCCTGGTCTCACAGTGTTAGGATTTTACATTTGACTTAATAAATCAGCCTCATGCCTCCAATCTTGTACACATCCTGCAGGGGTAGGCGCAGAGGTTTGTCTGTTGGACGAGTCGGGGGCTGGATGGCATCCAGAGCCTCCAGGAGCGTTGTCCCTGATGCATTGCCGTCTTTCCTGGTGATCTTCCATCCTTTGAACCACGTCATCTGAAAGACAGGTAAGACAGGTCGTTTAGTTGGTAACAATGTTAAGCTTATAATCAGCGGTAGCAAAAGCAACAGAAGGTGTTGTTGTGGTTTTCAGGTATCTTTACCATCATTGATGAATGCATGATGATACCGAAGGGATAAGTAAAATGTTCGAACTCAACCCTAATGACCAGTGGAGTCGAATTTGCAAAACAAGTGTTAAAGTACTTGAGAAAGTATTGGTCTTGTCTCAGACTCAAGAGCATTTTTACTCAGTCTTGGAAAGGCCAGACTCAGGATTTTCCATAAACCAGCGCTGATCTGCTATTCTTCTACTGTGCATGTAATGTGATTATAGTTCGATAACTAATTTTCATTTGATCTATTCCTGATTGTTATTAATGTTGTCATTTGACTTAAAACGTTTATTGTCACTGGTTGTTCTGCCTCCTTGAAAATCTTTTGTAGTGCCTTTTGTGTCAGACACCAGCAAAAACATCAGTCCATCTTATTTTTCAGAAATACTTCTGAACACTTACTTTAGGCCTCATTCAGCAGATAAATAAACATCTTATTTTTTAGCTATTTAGAATAATTCTGGACTTATCAGTAGCTTTTAGATGAAAACAATGGGTTTTTTTTTGCAAGAATTTAGTTGAACAAATTTGTGAAGGTTTGAGAAAGTTTGTTTTTGTCTTTCAAATGTATAAAAAACTAGATTAAAGAGGGAACGCATTTTAACTATCTTATACTATATATAACCTTGTCATGGTTTTTGAAATGGATTTTATGGTGACGGTCTTGTATGGGTTTTGGTCTTGGTCTTGTCTTGCATTCTGACAAGTCTTGGTTTTGGATAGTGTGGTCTTGAGTAAAACACTAGGCCAGACCTTTTGAAATAAACAGAAAGTCACAGAAACTGGCTTCCCTTAGCTCTGGCCATTCAAATGACTATTTAAATTTATTGATCTGTATGTCTCACCCACACTTAAGGTATGTTATTTGCATGACCATTTGATTTCCACTCCTTACATTTGGGCTGGGCTCAAGCATGTTGTCTCCATTCCAGCCTGAGATGGGCACAAAGGCAACAGTGTCTGGATTGTAGCCAATCTTCTTGATGTAGGTGCTCACTTCCTTCACAATCTCTTCGTAGCGCTTCTGGCTGTAGTTTGGCTCGGTGGAGTCCATCTTGTTGATGCCAACAATGAGCTGCTTCACTCCCAGAGTGTAGGCCAGGAGGGCATGCTCACGGGTCTGCCCGTTCTTGGAGATACCTGCTTCGAATTCACCCACACCAGCTGCAACAATCAGCACGGCACAGTCCGCCTGAAGACGCAAGACGACACAGTTACTACCCAGCTGCTTTAACCTACTCACTCACCATCTTTACAAGTTCATTGTCTTCTCAGAGACTCACAAAAAACACCATGGCTTCTCCATTCAGCATACACAGCACACATGGTTGAGCTTCCTCGTGTTACAAACCTGGGAGGTCCCGGTGATCATGTTCTTGATAAAATCCCTATGACCTGGGGCATCAATAATGGTCACGTAGTATTTGCTGGTTTCAAACTTCCACAATGAGATGTCTATGGTGATGCCACGCTCCCTCTCCGCCTTCAGTTTGTCCAGCACCCAGGCGTACTTGAACGATCCCTTTCCCATCTGAGAAATACAACACACAGTGGTTGGTTTATGACAGGTAAAACTTGGGGTGAGAAACTTTGGGTTACGAACTGGAGGGGGGAGAAATGAGTGGACATTTGTAATGACTTTTATAAAGTATGACCTCAGCAGCTTCCTTCTCAAACTTCTCGATGGTTCTCTTGTCGATACCCCCACATTTGTAGATGAGATGGCCTGTGGTGGTGGACTTTCCGGAGTCCACATGGCCGATCACAACAATGTTTATGTGGAGTTTCTCTTTTCCCATGGTGACTGAAGCAGGCTGGAGTCACGAGACGGTCTGTGCACTAAAAGCAGAGTTGAATTACAGTCAGTACAGAAAGCAGATGGTTTACAGGTCAGGACACAGAAATCTGTGACCAGAACGTTGACAAATATTTTTAAGGGTAGAAAAGTTGAATTACATTCTTCAGGGGATGAAATAATGAAGTAAAAACTGAATGGACATTCGTAAATAACATATATAGATATTCAGAAAATTGGTTGCAGAACTTGAGATGGAAACATGAGTAGAGAGCCAATGCAACCACAAATGAGCAGTGTGGAAAAAATAGACATGCTTACAAGAAAGAGCTACCCGTCTATTCCTGTAGATACAGTAACAGTAAAAAAAAAAAAATGCACCTGCTCGGCAAAAGATGTTTCCCTGAATGGTGTATCTCAGAAGAATAGTGTCCATGGCTACTAAACTGCGCAAAGCAAAAGAACCCTCCGCCCCTCCTACCCTCTACTCCTCCATCCATCCATCCACACCCCTGCTCTCATCTTTCACATCCAGCCTGCTCTCCTGCCCCTGCTGCCCCGCTTGGCTGTGCACAGGACAACAAGGCTCTGATGTTTCCAAGCACCGTCTCCTTTTCCTTTTCACAAGCAAAGACTTACAACAGCTCCACTCAAAGCCCGAATCCACCATTTTGTCAGGTCCTGTCTCCTGATAGTGAAGCAGCCATTTCTCAGACACTGCAGTGCATTTCACACAGGTTAAAACAGAGGGGAAGACACAGACTGTTGTTAAACTCTGCAGGAGTGTAATGTCTCTAATCTGGAATAGAATAACTCATGTATACACACATGAATCATCTTGTGAGTAATCCTGGATGTTCATATGATTTGACTTGGATTTAGTTCACACAAGCTTAAAAAAGGCCAATAGCTTTAATCCAACTGTAATATGAATCCCCACATGATCTTTGCCAGACTTGTACAGGTGAACTCAAAGCCAGGACAGACACCCATTCACGCGCGCCCCTTAAAACTCTCACTCAACGCCACAGAAGCTGCCGCAGTGCGCTGTCATACACAAATGATGAGAAAACAGAAGAGCGCGTGGTAGTTTTGCAGCCTCTGCGATAAATCCAGTGTCTACAGGATTTAAGGGAAATGTCACCCCTCCGCCATGTTCCGTCATCTGCTCTCTTACTGACGCCTGGATGCGTATTAACTAGCAGCCGTCTGCCCTCTTTCCTGCATCACAGCTACAATCCCCAAAACACAGCCTGAAGCCTCACCATGCATGTTCATATTTGGACACGTTATCGATCAAAAGCAATGTTTTGCCTCATTACGTATTTCATGTGCTGTGTCGTACCTGAGAGAGACGGCCGGTATCAGCTCGGGTGCAGGACCGATGGAGCTGAGGAGAGACGCTGATCCGGTTATAGCGCACAGGACAGGCGGGGGTGTTGCGTAATTGCGCGCACTCGCTGCTGTGACTACAGCATCACAACGAGGGACCGGGAGAAGTTAGCGTAACCGAGTTTATCATAGGACACTGGCGAGGATTCCATTATCGGACAAGACTATGTTTGAATGGGTTTAGTTGCGTTTCGTCCTAAAATATTGAAGAGCCTGACGGTTTCCAGTCATTTCACATCTTATTATCCTTCAGACATTATTTATTTTGTCTTCTGGCTGCATAATTGTTACAGAAGCGTTTCAGAGAAGCCAATTACTAAAATTGGTCAGGAACGCACCTCATTGATAAAAATATCTTGATATTAAGAAATGTTGATATTCTGTCTGGCGGTAAATAAAGTCAGTAGCGTCCTGTCACGTGCAGCAGGTGGAGCACTAACGCTGCCTTGATGGATTAAAATTAGGCAGCGTGCCCTTGACGTCTTTCAAGGGAGTCCATCTGTATGCCTGTCTGCTGGTTTCTCAGGGTGAAAGACTTAGGGGGGCAACATCAGAAAAAGGCCTAATAAATTGATCCTTAAATGGTATTTTGACTTTTCAAGGTCAAGGTCCTAGAGCACATTTTATTGTGTAATAGACAAAATGTAGTGTCTATAGGCTACAGCAAAATTGAATGTTTACTATTAAGCTCACTGACTAAGCTTATAAATACTGTTGTAAGTCATCCAAGTTGAGTAGCACCAGGAATTTTTTTTAGTTTTGCTTATTTTGCACACCAAACATTTTGTAAGTTAAAGAGTCAGGTCCTTATTAATACATTTTTACAATTTGAGGAGTATGTAGCTGTTATTTGATTTGACACATTGTCATTCTAAGGAAGAAATAAGACTACAATGTGAATTGTAACTTGTTGTTTCAATGAGAAAAAGTGATGTAAAGGGGTTGCCTTAAAGTTTTATGTTTGGTCAAAAAAATTGATTTTGAATAACACCTATAGAAGTTATTTTGATTAAATAAGATGTCTTCTGTTGGAGCGTAGATGGCCTAGTGGTTAAGGTTGCGCTCCATGAGGTCCGCCTTCGTGCTGGCAGGCTGGGTTCAAGTCCAGCCTGTGGTCACTTTCCTGCATGTCATCCCCCACGCTCGCCCTCCATCCTCCTCCTGTACCCTCCTCTATCCCATTCGTGATCCCATCAAAGGCATGAAAAGCCCCCCAAAAAAGTCTTCTGTCCAACCCAATCTTTGTTTGATTGGTTTAGACTTGTTAGCTAACTTGACTCCTTTAGGAAGCTCTTTGAAAAAAAGTAATCATTTTTTGTCTCAATTGAACTCTTTAGTTTTGTGAACCATGAAGCTCAGACAGCCTGTGCCATTTGTGCAACTTTTCTACATATACAGGGTCTGATATCCACTTGGTTTCCTCTGACTCATGGTGTAACTGTTAATTTACAATTCAGAAAGGCTTCTGGGTGTAACTTGAAAGCTGTAGCTTTACTGAACTGCTGGGAGGGGCTAAGGTGATTGTAAGGTTGACCTGCATTATTGATTTATTTGGACAGAGAATTTCAAGTTGAAATGTATTTTGCAGTTGAGACAATGCCAGCTTATAATTAATTGTTATCACAACAACCTCAGTAATCATTTGTCGTACTGACATAGAATAATATGCTGGAATAATAAAAGTGCAATGTCCCATTTTACAGTGTACTTCATCCATTTCACTAACAGATATGCAACATGAAATAAAAACCCAGTACAATATCACATGGGAACATATCTGTATGTAATGATGAATTTACAATACAGGCAGTGATTTTAAGACACATTTCTGAAACACTTCCAGGTTGAAGGTTACAGAAGTTACTTTCATGGTACAGTGTGCACATACACAACACATAAAATTCCCTTTCTCCTGTGTATACAGAAACTAATGTAAACATGAAATAATAGAAACCAGTGACTAAAAGGACCCTTTATCAACAAGAAGAATCAACAGGTCTTAACTGTATGACACCCTTTAGCTCATGTTTTAAGGCACAAGTGCATTACAACTTAAACTACATTGATCATAATGTTGATATTGTGTCTTGTGAAGGGATAAAAAATCCATTCCCTGTGGACTGGTTTTGTCTTACTTCTCTGGATTCACTGATTCAGATGAAAAAGACAAAATGCCCACTGTGATGAATTATCATTTGGCCTAAAAGAGTCAAACCTGTATGGAAAGGCAATTTAACGACAGGTTGCAGTGAACAAAAAGTTTAAACAAAAATACAATTGGTGAATTATTTGACCATGCCATCTGCAGTCACTTTAAAATGATATTCAATGCAGTTGATTACAAAAACTTAAGAATACATACTTCTAAAAAGTCAATCACTTCATGTGTTAAAGTAAACAAACATCCTTATCAATCACTGTGAGATAGAAGATACCTGAGAATTGACACAAAGTGCAAATTCCTTGAACTGGGTCACTCCACCTGGAACATCTCTCAAGCACTTTTTGTTTCCCTACACTAGATTGCTACCACCACATTTGAATCTTCCTAGTGTCATAAATAAAAATATCCTAACCCATGCTTTCATGATGCACATGGTAAGGGCTGCTACCCGAAATAAAAGAGGTGCCTGGTGGACATTACATGGAAAGTCAGTACACACCATTGTACACATAAAATCTCGTACGTGCACAATATAAAAAAGGTCCATTTTAATCATGTAAAAGATAAAGAGCTTCAAAACTATTCTAAGGATACCTCACTATAAGGCAGAAGTTTGTGAGAGTAATTGTGAACACAATTCTGTCCTATAAAAGATATTATCAAATGTTTGTCTTGTTTCAGATTTCATATTTTTTGTCAAAATATCCAAGCGTTAAAACATTTAAAAAGCTACACGGCTCTATTAGGCATTTTTGTGTTGTGCCTTTTTTCACAAACACAAATAAAAGTAAGCAACCCAAAAAAAGTTTGCTGTGGAGTAATAGGGTAAGAAAAAAGTGCTCTGGAGACGAAAGTAACCACTGAGTCCAGTGAGTTGGTTAACTGGTAAATTTAAATACCAGAACTGAACTACCCAGGGGCAGTTTTTTTTCACAGCTTATATACTGCAGTATTCATAATGCCTGACAACCAGATAACATTCAGCTACCTTAGCTAACTGTTTACTCATTCACAGATGTTACTGCATCCTCAAACTGCCTTCTGATATGAACGTCTTTGGAATTTCAAGCAGGGGTTGTTTGTTGTGCCGGTTATTTTCTCTGATAAATACCCATATCTTCATTGTTCCTTACTGCGACTGTAGGTCCATGTGTTAACAAACTCTTGAGACCTACAGTCGCAGTAAGGAATGGTTAGAGTGTAATATGGCTATTACTCACTGTTAGTCGTGCCAAAATCACCAGCACAGCTGAAACATCCCTTGATAAAAGATAGCTGTTGACAAGTCTTTGATTCAGACTTTCCACCTGATTTACCAACACCGGGGCAAGTCTGGGTATCATCCTCTGCTTCAGTCTCCATGAGAGTAAGATGATGTGATGGCCCAGGGCTGAACAGCTCCTCTGCCAAACACAGTGTAGACCAATGCTCCAAACAAGTTGATGGCCGCAGCGATGTAGAAAACAGCTTGCCATTCTTCTATGGTGTTCTAGAAAATAGATTTTACTGTCAGTGATAACTTCTCAATTAAAGAAGATCTAGTCCTCACTGGACATGCGTGTCATTCATTATTTAGCTCATGATCTGTTGCACTCAGTTCAGTATGTCCACAGAATAATGTACTTCACAATGTCAGCAACAATACAATTTCGTGCAATTTTATCAAGAAAAAAATGTGGTTAAAAAACAAACAAAAAGACAAAAACAATCAAAATAACTGACAAATCACAAAGCATCTGATCAACTTTGGTTAACATAACATTACTTAAATCTTACACCAACGCTGATGAAGAATTAGGCAGATAAATTAGTTGTTGACAATGTAAAAATTAAAAAAAGAAAATTAAAAATGGAAAGGACCGTGATGAACAAGTGAATTTCTTTTTTGGTTTTCAAGACCTTAGAAGCCCCAGTTTCATTAAAGAGCAGTAACTAAGAAGATATTACTGGGTAAAGTTGTGAAGTTTTACACTGACTGATGCCTCAGAATCAGAATCTATTAATCATTATTCAACCAACACATATGAACAATTGTACTACATGCTTTAAGTCTCACCTCCATCTTTTTTAAGCTTCAGTTTCACTCATATGTAACATGTATCAGTGTTAACGTAACTGCTCCAGGAACTCCAGGTCTGACAGTGACCTCCAAAAAGGTCTGTGGATGCCCCCTGATGGACAAAAGTTATCCTGCTAATCCTGATCTGACTAAACCAATTAAACATGAGACAGAGCATCAGGCCAAAGACACCATCTGTTGGGACCAGGGCACTGTTACCCAGACTGACCCCAGTCAGTGTGTTAGCAGCAGTAAAACATGGTTCATGTGAGACCACAAACAGTGTTGAAGAAGTAATAACTGTTGATAAGCAATCTGATCTTGTACTGTTCATTGACCTTTTGAAACAAAAAAGTTTCTACTCTTTTCAGTCTCAGAGACTGAGAGAATGGATGAGCAGACTGATGAGGGAGGTGCTTACATGTGCAGTGAGAGCTCTTGCTATGACTGGTCCCACCATGCCAGGGATGGTGGCAAAGGTGTTTGTGATTCCCAGGAGAATACCAGCATACCTACAAGTAGAAACAAATTAATTGCCTGGTTGTAGTTTATTAACACCTCGAACTGTAAAATAAATAACTTGAAGTAGGGTGACCATATGCCCTCTTTTGCCTGGACATGCACTCCTTTTTGGTTGTAAAATTATGTCTGGGGGGATTTTATAAAATTCCCAAAAATGTCAGGGTTTTTCTCAGTTTGTTCTACAGACCATTGATAAACATTTTTTTTTTACATAAATAAAAAAATACATAAATAAAAATGAAAACTTGGCTCTGTTGAGAATTTTTGGGGGCCATATTAAGTCAAATTTTTTAAATAAAGTAGAAGTTTTGAGTTAAAATGCCAAAATTTTGAGATAAGGCAAAATTAAGAGAAAAAAAGTCATAATTTTGAGAAAAAAGTCAGAGTTTTGACTTTTCATCTCATGAAATGACTTACCATCTCAAAGTTTCAACTTAAAATGGGCAAATAAAGAACAGAATCTAAAAAAAGCTAGTTTTTAATTTTTATATTTTTTGCTTGGGGAAATGGCTTCTATATATTATTTATGCTTACATCATAGAAAATCTTCTTTTCAAACAGGAAAGGAGTGTTACAAATAGATGTATGGGTGATGACACTACTTTCTAGTCTTTGAGTATGTTACTGGTGGGGGGGGGTCCTCTTTTTCGGTTTTAAGAATATGGTCACCCTTACTTAAAGTTAAAACAAACAGAAGTTAATTCTTACGATGGCGCAATGTCAAGGTGGTTAATGTTGAAGCCAGAGGCTGAGACTCCACCCAGAGAGGAGGAGATGGTCAGGAAGGTCACAGCCAAAGTGTAGTTACAGCCTGTGTACCCAGCTGCCACTATAAACACTGCAGGCCCGATCATACCTGCAGAAAATCACAATAGTGGAGAAAATGCCTTTCAGAATGTCGTTAGGGAGCACTGGAGGTCACTATCAACATCAAATATGAAATAAAAAATGAAGAAATGAAACTGCTGTTCTTTACCAACAAGTGAGAAAGCCTTTCGGACAATGACGGTGGGAACAAGGAGGGTTTCCCGCAGGTAATCTGCAAACTGACCGCTCAGCACGGCGAGCACAGCACAGCCCATGTAAGGAAGAGCTGACAGCAAACCATTCTGTGGTGCACAGATGGATACAATAGCAAAGATTAGATGATTTTAACTTTTCTTCATCTGGACAATATTCAATATTAAGAAATTACACTTAACTCAAGGGATGAATCATCAATCAAACTTTGACGTCACAATTTCACTGCATCAGTTGTTTTTTAAAATAAAATAAAATAGTTTTTTCATAGCTCAACTTGGATATTTCAGACTTAATAAATGAATACTGCATGAAATTCAGAAAATACAAGGCCACCAACTCTGTGTCTGACATGTGAGTGACATAATGTATAATGTCGACTTCACCTGTTGTATGCTGAAGCCCAGTATGTCGTTCATGTAAGTAGGTAGCAGGGTAAGGAGGGTGTAGAAGGTCCAGTTGTAGGAGAAATGAGCTACAACGATGGCCCAAAGAGGTCTAGATGTTACTATGGCCCCCCAGGGGATGACGCCTTTTGAAGTGGAGAGCTGGAACACAAGAAGACATGTACACCTGTAACAAGGGCTCAATTTTTTTTTTTTTTTTGGGGGGGGGGTTAAAAAAGGGTTAATCCACTTTAAATGCAAACAAAACAATGATTTGACTTTGAACTCATTGATTTGTATGTTCTGTTTTAATATATGCTTAAATAAATCTTATTGTACCTTTTTAAACTGTCCTATCCCATTTCCAAAAATAGAAAACCCCAGAAACATCTCTGCTCTTTCAGATATTGGTGCTTTCATTTCTTGTTTCAGCTCTTACTGTTTTCTTTGGCTTTTCTGTGTTTGTTTACTGGCCTGAGTTATTGAAAAGAAAAAAATAACATTTCTCACAAACTGTTCTGTAGCCTTAACACAAACTAGTATTAAGAACCCTGAGCGAATGATGCTCCCTAAATTAAAGATTAACCGTCTTAGTGAGTGGTCAAAGGGCAGCTTTGCACCTGAATGTCCAGTAAAACTGCAGAGTAATTGGAAGTGAAGAGACCACACAGCTGAGTAAGAAGATAAGAATAACACGCTGCCATACGCTGAGATTACGAAACAGTCGCATCTGATAACTGGAGCTGAAATGCCTGTGAGCCTTTGGCTTCTGCTCTTTTGGCCAAAGGGTCACGAACAGTACATCGCTTCAAAAAGTGGAATTAAACTGTAACATACTTTTAAATATAAATAACAGAATTCAAGATGAATCATAACTCTGTTTATTTTTTCCTGACAGCCCTCTTCTTTTAAGTACCACACACATAAGAGGAATAAAGTGATCAGTAGCCTAAATTTGAGATGGCTTTTTGTTGACCTTATTTTATCAAGGTTGCAGTCTGGTGTTACCTCATTCTTGAGCGAGGCAATGATGTAGTTTTTCTCTCGTTCTGATATCCTGGGATGAGTACTCGGGCTGTCAAAGACAAGAAGGGCCCACAAGACAAACCACACCAGGCCAATGGCACCTGATCACACAAACAGGGAATCAAACACTCATTTCACCACGGATCACCAGACAAGTTTTGAGGTACAATTTCTGCAGTGGGTCAATATGTAAGCACATTTTCTTCTTTAACTTGCCAACTCATCACTTCAGCAGAAACAAACAGGAACCAAATATTAGACACTGGAAACAGACTGACTGAAGTTTTAAAGAGCACTGCAGCGGATAAGTGGTTGAAAAATAAACTGTCTTTGTGTATTGTGGACAGAGGTCACTTAGGTACAAATGCATATGCAGAAATAGGAAGCAGCTTTACAGTGTGAGAAATTCCAAACAGGCCATATATACCTGTGATAACCTGTGAATACAACACTTTTTCCTTTCAGCTCAGGGCTATATATTCAATAATGATGTTACGTTTTTATAACTTGATACCACTTTCAGCGTGAAAAATATTTCAAACCACCTGTTTCATAATCTTAAATTAATGCCAGAGCATTTTCCATGCATAAAAAAGAGGTAATTGTATAATTAGGTACACATGAAAGCTCAAAAATCAAACACTTTTACAGGAACTTATGGGCTAAGAGATGGAGACCATGAATTCTAATAATACATCAGACTTAGCAAAAAACACAGAGAAAAAGAAAATCACCTAATCAATTTAGTGGAAGTTAGAAATCCTAAGATATTTCATAACTCAATTACTGCTGGAATCTAAATCCAAATGTATTTAACAGGATGAATGATTCCATTCAAATCTCATGACTGAGTAGACAAAAGTAACAAAGTTACCCAGCACCGACCCTAAGATGTAAAACCCAAACAAGCTTTACCAAACAAGTAGAAGACATAAGTCCAGTCTAGGTAGAAGCAGATTTCACCAGACAGGGGGAGAGAGATAACCGTCCCCAGCTGGGCCCCTGAGATGGAAAATAAAAGACAAATATGAGCTGATTGAATGGATGTACAAGTATTGTATTAATGCATAACAGGTGGAGCTGTAAGACAGGTTGTAAAGTCTGACTATTCAATCCCCTATGGAAAAAATCCAAAGTTTGGTCCCCTTTTTATTACTCCATGTCTGTGTGACTTACCAATGTATGAAATTGTGAGCAGTCGGCTCCTCTCTAGTGGTGGGGCCCATGCTGCCCACATAGTGTACATTGCAGGGAAAGTGACTCCCTGAGGATGAAAAACAAGAACATTAGTATTACTAGTGCAGGGATAGATTGTCTTTCTGTCTCTTTATGTCTGTAACATCATCAACCTTTAATCAAATTCTGACATTTCCTTGATTTTAATTGCTCACATTTGAAGTGAAGAAGCTCATTGAACTTTGACATTTCCCCCTACCTCTCCTATCCCCTCCAGCACCCGCACAGCGATGAGGTAGCCCGCTCCAAAGTTGGCAGCCATGGGGGTGAGTAACGTAAAAACTGCAGTTCCAAGGATTCCAAAACCCAGTAGCCACTTGGGACCATAGCGACCAGCCAGGTAGCCCCCAGGTATTTGCGTCAGGATGTAGCCGTAGAAGAACGAGCCCAGGATCCAGCCCTGTGTCTGAGAGTCCCAGTTGTACACGCTGGCCTGTGAGGGGGAGCAGAGCTATTTTAGAAGCTGAATCAAATATTCATCACTGAATAAAGACAGATTTTGTGGTTGTTTGACTGTACCCATAAATGTGTGTACATGTACAAAATGTCAGTAGCTCGACTGTTTCGAGTCTTGATTTTCTTTGTATCTAGATAACTAATTAGTTCTTATGCTATTTTTTTACATGCCCTGTTATGTCATATCTGAGAAGTGGTGATCTGCACAGTTCATTAATGGCAGCTATTGATAAGCTTATGCAGGACTTCTTACTAAACTGTTCTTAACAAATGAAAAAGGTCTTCGGAATGATTTTTGCAGCGTCAGAGAAATGAACAAAGTGGTAATTCCAGTCAAACTTGTTTTTTTGCCTGCATGGTGACCCTGTTCTAAGGCATCCACTTGCTTTTTGACTTCCTTCTTTCTTGGAAGGTAAAAACCGTGACACCCGGATTACCTTGTTCATTTTTTCCAAGATTAGCAAACTACTGACAGCCAATAAAAGTCTCCTGATTCACACAATCCAGCACAGGCAAGTGAAACGTGGAAAAGCAAGGCTGTCGTACTTGGTTAGTTCCTCTGACATTTTTTTTAAAGTGTGACACAAGTTTTATAATGTAAAATGAGCCCAGCCCATTCAACATTAAACATTTTTTAAAATCAACACTGAGGTTGTACATTTCCAACCCTGCCCACACACAGAGGAAACAACACCCTGAAATTCCAACTATTTCTAAACAGCACGTCTCTCAGCTTTGGTCGCAGTCTCTCTCTCACCGTGTGGTTGTGTCGGGGTCGAACGGGGCTGGCGTGAGCAGGACAAACTGAAGTGCTGTGGTTGGTGGACTGATGGGTTGTGTTGAGCATGTCGACCATTGCCACACTGAGGTTTACTCGCAGGGAGTAGACCACGAAGAAACCAAAGGAGGAGAGCAGCGCCAGGCTGTAGCGTGAAGAACAACATGCTGGTGCTTCAGGGTGAAGAACAGGGACAAATAAAGAGACATGTTTGAAATATAGTCCTGAACAAATAGACTCTCAGCAAAAGTACACAGTGTGGAATATTGACTTAATCAAATTCAGTTATAAAGGATAAACAGCATTTACAGACCAGGTTTTAAGTTCACCACACACAATGTGTAACAAAGAGAAATATACTGGTCGTAAGTGCACTGGCTAAATGAAATCCATAGACTTAAACTTTATCATATTAGCTTAAACATTCTCAATAATACTCTAAATAAAAAGTAAAAGTTATAGCGTTTTCACTGTAATTCATCTGTTTTTATTTTTCTCTTTTAATTCATCTCCCTGTTCGTTCAAATTTTTATATGGATGTGTGCATATGTATGTGTCAGTGTATTTTTAATTTGAATTAATTAATTTATTTTTAATGATCTAACTATTTGCTTGGTTGCTCGGTGCTTTTATTTCTTTTATCCCATTCTCTCACAATCATTTCCCCTTCTGAAGCTAATGTGATGTCGCCATTTCATTTTATTTTATTTTATCTTTTTATGCTGTGTGTACTCTGTACTATATTGCACTCGTTCATCCTTTGCCTCCCTCTGTTTAATATTTCTTGCTACTGTCAAAGCACTTTGTAAACATTTGTTATGAAAGGTGCTATACAAATAAAGTTATTACAACTAAGAATCACTATTATTTGTTATCATTTTTCAAATCTGGGGTATGATGAGTCTGTAAACTATTCATTAAGCGCAGCTTTGTACAGTTAAAGTCGCTGTGTCAACCTCTGCTGCCATATGGCTTATGTGTATCAGTTTTTATATACCAAACACTGGCACAATGAAACACAGTCAGTGTTGTTATGACTAATATTTGCATAGGTAATATATCCTGAAGCTGATCTTTGTGAGTCACTTTTATAACAAGTCAATCTGCCCAATCAGATCCTCATACACAAACTGTTCCCGGTACTCAAACTAACACATGACTGTGAATGCTTTCCAAACAGGTCTTTTCAATAAACTGAATCTACCTGAGATACCTGACAGTGTCTCAGAGCACTGGTGTGCCAGTCTCATGATGTGAATGGGTAAATGTCACTCTGACTCGTGACAAAGGCTTATTGAGATGGGCGTGTGCAACAAAAACAATGAGCATAAGATGCAGCTACGAAAATTACTTTGAACTCATTTTATTATGGCTAATAAAACATAAAACAAAAAAACAAAATACCACGTCTACAATATGCCAAATCACTTGAAGAAATACTAGTCAGGAATAGTTATACGTTGGTGCTTGGATGACCTGATGTAGAAACCATCATCACTTTATTTATATTTGATAGTTAAGCAGATCAGCAATCATGAATTTGTTCATGTGTAGGTTGACGATCGTTACAGAATAAACATATTCAAGGAAGACGTGGACAAACTGCATGTTTATGTACTTTTCCTGCTTTTCCCAAGTTAAAAAAAAATAAAAATAAGCTCCTATCCAAAGCATATGTTACCCAAACAGTGCTTAGCATTATTGTTAGCTGACTGTGTGAGTTTGCTCGTTAATTTCTCCGTTACCTCTCTGGACTTTGTCGTCATGTCGTCGGTGAAGAAGAGGAGTCTCCTGCTCTTCCCCCTCCGTGTCAGACACGTACTCCACCATTTTCAGTCACAGATATCCTAAAGTTAGTCTACAGCATCACCGACTGTGCCAGACAACAACAGAAACAACAGACAGAAGAATCATCCGGTCAGCTGAGCCCGACGAGCGCGCGACACCCCTCAGCCTGCGTTCACGTGACAGCCGGAAAATAGGAAATATGAGTTTCTATTTGCAAACGTGCGGTGAAGACGTGAAAACGAAGTCCAAAATTTTAACAAAATAAAATAAGAATTCGACTCTCTGATAAATCTGTGATACTTTCGGGCAAATAACGATGAAAACAGCAAATCAAATATAGTCTTGAAAACTGTATATTAAATTGGCTTTTGTTAAATTAAATGCAACTTTAAACGGTTGACTAAACGTCCACTTTTGCTCGGACATGTCCAGAGAGATTTTATAAAATTCCCCAAAATGTCCGGGTTTTTCTCAGCTTGTTTGACAGAACACTAATTTTTATAATGAGTTGCTGCACTAGGCTGGCATTATCAAAGACAAAATAATGACATAAAAAGTTAAAAATTTGGAGGGGAAAAAAAGGAGATAAATTCGAGTCAAAATTGTAAGATGTAATTAGAAATATTTTTATATTAAAGCAAAAAAATTTTAGGATTAAAAGTCGAATGATGAGATGAGAAGTTAAGATTTTGAATATATTTGGGTATTTTTTCAACATCCCCAAGAAGTCGGGCAGGAGGTCATCTTCTTCTTCTTCTTTTTTTTTTTTTTTTAAAATATGGTCACCCTAACCTTAACGAAAATATGGAGACATGACATGACCAAACAAAACTCATTTATGGCTATGAAAGACTCATTCGCGGCCACAGTTTATTTTGTCATGTTTTGTTTAACATGTCATATTTTGGGCTCCGTTGGAACAAGTTCACGCAGATGATATATATTTTTATTTTTCATGTTCGAGCTTCTGCGAACGAAACAAAGTTGGAAAACAACTTCCTAGAAATCATCCGAGGAGCACTTGAACGCAGCAGGATCGTCATTAGTTGACGAATATGATCCGGAAGTTAGTAACTTATCAGACAAGTTTGACATGTTGAAATGTTATTTTCACTAGAGAAATCTTAATTGCTACATGTCAGCCGGTCTGTTTTGATGTTAAAGGGCTTGTCAAAGGCATGTGAATGTAGAGCCACAGGCTACAGAATCGGGAGCATTCAAGGGAACCTGCTGCATGACATAGTAAAGCTTAGTGTTTAGTGTAGCATAAGACAGTAACAACAACAACAGTTTTTCTGAAACGTGGGACAGTAACTATGGTCCCGAAAACTGCTGAAACAATGTTGGTAGTTTCCAGCAAGTAACAAGAAAAACATTAAAGCCCTGGCACAATCTTTTTACAACAAGAACTTGTCATATCTGATTTTTCTCACTTACTGAAGGGGAAGACTGAGAAATCTAAGTTGCATGCATGATGCAACAAAATTAACCTTTGTTCAGCTTTTATGCTCCTATGTTAACTCAAAAATCTAACTTTGCCATAAAGTTGAAACATGGGTGGGTTCAAATCACAATGTATGTGGTTAAAAGTGAATCCAGTATAATGTTTTGATGAAGTGTTGATGTCATCCTTTTTTTCTGATGCTAAGTTTTGAAGCCCATGCTGAATGAGTGTCATACTGGAAATGTTGAACTGTGCCCGACTTAGTTTGAGTTTTGATGAAGCCAAGAGGCAGGTCTCTTGCCTCTTCCCAGCCAACTAGTCAATCAAGCTCTGGGGGGCAAAACTCATGTGCTAAATAACTTATAACCCAGCTACAAAAACCAGCATGACCAGCATGATTTCTATGCTGGTGCATGCTGGTTTTTTTAGCAGAGAAATAGAGGGAAATACACCCAATCACAGCATGTGTCGCTGGGAAAATGAGCTGCTCAGGTCCCATACCATTTTTTTAACCTAGCTGTAAACAATAGCCAAAGATTTTTTTTTTAATGTTACCTTTGTAAAAAGAAGTTAAC
Source organism: Thalassoma bifasciatum (assembly GCA_008086565.1). NCBI lineage: Eukaryota > Metazoa > Chordata > Actinopteri > Labriformes > Labridae > Thalassoma > Thalassoma bifasciatum. The sequence goes on from RPOG01000029.1 coordinate 1,063,451, forward strand.
AGTGTCACACAGCTGGAGACACTTTTAATTGGTTTCTTCTTACCTCCATCCTGTCAATTCACAGCTGTGATCAAGTAGCCTAGTAGTTAAGCAAAATCTCTTTTTTTGATAACAATTAATCTATTTTTGTTTGTCATTCTGAGCATCAAATTTCGTACTAAAGGGGGCAGTGAGACTGGAGGCTTTGTTAATCTGTTTACTGTAGCAAACAGGACAAAAGAGTTGTCACTGTAGTTTTTAATGATTTCAGAGAAATAACTCGCCCTTGTTCTATGTGAAGTCTTGCTGAATACACACAACTTTTCTTAGTAGATCTCATGATGAACCTGGAGCTTTGACTTGCATCATTTTCATTCCACTGTCCGGCGCTCTCTTTTCTGTGCCCTGACCTCTTCTTTCCTCTGTGGCTCCTTTTATCTATTTTAGCCATTCCAACCTTGTTAGGAGCAATTATATCCAAAACATTCAAAACACTTGATGTGTAAGAGCTCAACAGATCATCAACACTAGAACCCGAGGTGTTTTCAACCTGATCATTTCCATAAACTGTGTCCTTCTGCTGTCATTTATGAGTCTTCCCTGAACAACTCTGCAAAGTTGGTTTGGGTGTGAGACACAGGTCAAAGAAAACAGAAATGATAGAAAGAAAATCAATGACATTCAGATTTGAAAAACAACATTATTATTGGTATTGACCACACCTGGGCACAGTGGACCATAAAGGTAGATGCACAATTTTGCATGTGCCTGGAGTATTTTCAGCTCAGTATATGGTTCCAGTGGAAAATATAATGGTACAGAAGGAAATGTCAGCGATACACAGTGTTCCCGACCCACAAAATTCAGATGAATACAATTTAATAAGTATGAAGAAAAGACAGAGTAAAACAGTTGTTGCAACATTTAACAATCAAAAGCCCCCAAAAGTACTTTCCTAAATAAATCGTAGCTAAATAAAAACAAGTTTTTTTTGTCTGCTGATTCGGAGGGTTGGACAGTCAACCCCCTGTACACATTCACATGTAGCCACAAAATCAGATGATATGTGGGAATGATGCAACCTTCAAACACACATTTATTGTTTGAAAGAGAAGCTCAGCTGTTTGTCTGCAGGCCTAACTGTCTCCATCGCAGACGTGGATGTAGCTGTTATGATCGAGTTCACTCACCTTACTGTGAGGGTTCCTCTGGGCAAATATTGATTATCTGCATAATGTATATGAAGATAATCAAATTAGGTGTTCTTGATAACATCTTGCAATCATTTTAGAAAAGAACTAAAAAGCTTCACAATCAACACAGTGTTGTTTTTATTTTGACAATTAGCCAAAGGACTGTATAATCAGTTAGTTTCACTTTTCCCTTCATTTCACTTCTGCCAATCACATTTCTGACTTGTGCCGACATCTGAGTGATCCTCGTTTGCACTCAAACATTTCCCCTTGTAACTCATAACCAAAGGCTATAATATGTGACTGTATGATGGGCCAATGTCTGCGTCTCTCTCTCTTCTCCTGATCTTTCCCCTCTGTCCCTCCACACTCTGAAGACAAGGGCCTTTTTGTGCTAAAGGGGAATCATAGGACTCACATGCTTTGGAGGAGAAAAAAAAAACAAATCACAGCAGAGGATAGACTTGTTCTGAAGGAAAGAACAAGGCAAAGAAACAAACCGAAGTCTTGAGCTGGATAAAGACCTCAGAACTAGACAGCTGTGAATCCAGGATACCTGAACATGGAAAACGGACAAACAGACACAGAAGAGAGGACAGAGGACGTGTCAGAAGGTAAAAATAAGAGCCTCAATAGACTTGAACGGTTAGATTCACATGAGTCCTTTCAATTATTTTCAGGGAATATTATGTGATGACCAATTTCTAAAACCCGTGTTTGCGTTGTAAAATTATTTAGATTTGGTGACTAAATGCTCAAGAGCTAACTATTTTAAATTAACAATGAGGTAAAGCAGAGATAAAGCAACAATTCTGCTGTTTCACTACATGCTGCTAAATACATCATACTTCTTGTGGAGACTAGGGCACACTAACATTTTGCTGGGTTTAAAATTTTTTCTTTAAAAACAGACTTTGATGCAAAAGATGAGATGCGTATGGAACCAAAAACTTGCTATGATTTTGATTATAACATGTCAACAGTTTGTTCCTTGTTTGAACTGGAGTGAGGTCTTGCTCTGGGGTGATTCATTCATTTGGTAGTTATCAACTCTAGAGAAATCATATAGTATGTTAAATGTAACTCCTCATGTTTTCAACTTTGATTTTGTCTTTGAATTCATGAAGTTTAATGACACAAAATTCAAGTGCCTATCTTCCAGCAAGCTACCAGGCTTTAATTCATAAATCTGCATCTGCATGTAAGACAGAGCTTAACCCTTTATTGGACATTGATCTATAGTAATTTCTGCAAACACTACAAAACCAAATGAAAAAAAAGAGAAAATTGTCACAAAAGTGAGAAAAAAAGTTGTGTTGTGTCCTTGAATAACATCCAAGTGTTGTATTTTTCATTTTGCTGTATTTAAATAGACTAGAAGGCAAAAAAATATGAAGGACACTAAGAAACAAAAGTGCAAATACAATACTTCATCTTGTATAATTGTTTAGGGAAAAACAGCAAATTCTCATGAAATTTATTAGAAGAATCCCACGTTTTCTTTCTCTTGAGTTCGATTGAGACGTGTAAGATGTGCACTGCATAAGATATGTAATTTTATTTATATATTCAACTGCATCACTGTTCCCTGCTCTGCATATTGTTCCACTGCCTAAGAAAATGCTGCAATGTCAACATATTGCAGTTAACTACATTTTTTCATAAGTTGATTTTAATACTGACACCACAGACTATATAAAAGAATTGGACATAGCCATTTTGGATAATACACTGAATTGGCCAATTTGGTCTCTCATTTTGGTCCTTACTTTCCAAGTGTTTTGGTTGTTTGAGGTTATTTATGCAGCTCCTTTCAGCCTGATATGTCACTGTGGCTGTTAATCGCAGGTAGCCAAGCCTTAACAAGCTGAATGAGGTCAGAACTTACAAAATTAACTCTTTACTTTTTTGAACCTGAAACTAGGTGATACTATTTACTTTTGTAGGGAAAAGAGTTACTGATGTAAGAAAAAGAAAAAAAAGTAAGAAATACTTAGTACATACAAACAGCCTTTTCTATTGAAACCAGTGTAGTCGCCCCCTGTTGGCCAGTGGAGAGTATGGTATGAATGAAAACGTGGGTTAAAGACATTGGATTCACCTCTGAGACATATCGTCCTTAACATTCACTCATTTAAAGCTCTATAAATTCCTAAGTTTAATCTCAGGGCAGGAAAGGCCACAGATGGCCTCACTGACTTGAAAATGACTTTAAAGTAGCTTCCGGTGGAAAGTGAAGGAGGCATCATGTGTTTTCTAATCCATATGTCAGTTGTAGAAAACTTGTGTTTCATAACAGTTAAAACCCAACCACATTCAGCCTGAGGTCATTTTGGGACAATGTAGCACAGTGTTGACATCTTGAAGCCAACATTTTCTGGCCAGAAGCAACTTAAACAAAATCACAAAGCCAGAGTCTTTAGAGGAAATTCGTCATACTGTAAACCCCGCAGACAGAAAGACTCTGTTCTTTCACTCTCTTTTTGCTCTGTGACAGTTAGAACGTGTTATGGGACACAGATGTTGCACATTGCGCCTAAGGCCTGTGTCAGTTATGCATGGTAATTTATGCAAAGTGCGCGTTTCAGATGACCCTCAGAAAAGTAGATGGCAACCTCTTCCAGTTGACTTTTTACAACAACAGACGCATTGTGCTTTCAAACAACCAGTTAATTGAGTCTAAATAAAATGCATTAAAAAGTAAAATTTATCATAAATCAGAATTTCCTCATGCAGCACTTGCAGGGCCAGCTTTTTGAAAAGAAGGCAGCAACAAACTAATACCAATACCTGTGATTGATTGAAAATTCTCCATTTACAGGGAATATGACTTTGACATGTAAATTAAGACTGTCAAAATATTTGTCACAAGCCCTGCACCAAACTTTCTACCTTACACAACATAAATAACAGCTTCTTTTCCTGACTTTATTGAAATCTGACCCATTATTACAACTAACCACAAATTCAATTGTCTGTACCCGCATTAGTCATGATCAGCAAATCAAATTTCAAGGCATATCATCAAAATTTATGATTGTCAGTTTGATTTCTGGAGGGAATTTTACAGGGAAAAGACAACACAAATGTACTGTACATATGAGAAAAAATACAAACAAGACAATAAACACTTGAAACTTGATGAAACGAGTGTTTGATTCTCAAATCCCAAGTTATTTAAGCAATAGAATAAGTTAAATAAGAGATTGCTAAGTTATTGAGAAAAAAATGATCATTGTTTGTTGTGGAAATTTGTGCTTCGGAAGTTGAACTGAACATTTTCGAACATAATGTTTTGTGATGTGTATCTAGATTGTGATTTCATTCTTTTAGATAATGAAGAAGCTGTGGAGGAGGCTAACCTGGAGATCGCTCAGGTAACCAACAACTTTGCTTGAAAGTCTTTCGTATTTCATCACCTAACTGGGTACCAGCTGATACTTCTGACTCCACCTTTGCTACAGTCTGTTCAAATGCCCCCACCCCCCTCCCCTCAAAGTCACAGCTCAAACTTTTAGGAACAGTAGGTTAAACTTTTCCATCAGGAGAGGTTGGCTAAGCTTTCTTCACTCACTAAGCTCTTAAGCTGTTATGAACTGATTAAAAGGTGAAGAGATTAATTTCAACAAACCTAATATTTGTCTCAATAAGTCAAAGTAGGGTGAATTATACAACTACTTTGTGTCTAAACAAAGCAACACACAACAGGTGCAAACTATGGTTTTAAATACTGAAATCCATTTGTTCCACCTCCAACTACCCACACAGCCAAACAGTTTATGTGTATTTTTTACTCTGGTCTTTTAAAGTTATTGTTATGTATGTGTGTACAAGTATGATGGAAAATGTGTGAATGTGTGGCTTTGATGCAACTGAGGCCTGTCATAAGATGAATTTCTGTCACCTTTGTGTCAGACAATAAACTTCTATTCTATTCTATTCTATTCTATTCTATTCTATTCAATCCATGAACTATAAACTAAAATAATCCCTCTTTTGGTCCCAACAAGATAGAAATGTCTCGCACATGTGTTCAAATTCCTTCTATTCTTCTTGGAGATGCTTGGTGAATAAAGACTATTCTGATTCTGATTAATTCTTTGATCACAAGACATGCAGTCCTCTGAAGATCAGCAGCAAACATTCGTCCATTGGGTGAGAGGAGGGTCAATGTTTTCCTTTGATTTCTGGTGATCTTTTTGCATTATTCAAGGGAGTAAAAGAAACACAATCAAGCCATTCAACATCACTGTGCCTTGTAACTCGAAACACAGATTTCTCGCTTCAAAATTGCTTTTCAAAGGCCCTGTGAGGACTTCTGAAGTTATCTTGAAAAGTCTCACATCTAGACAGATGCCTTAATTCATAGTTTGAAAGAAGATTATCAGCAATGCAGTAGATTATTTCTAAATGCCGTTTCTCAGCTTCCTAGTCAGACCATGAAGGACAGGCTTGATTTATGCAAACACCACGCTAGTCGTCAGTTTAGCAGTGAGGAGAGAGATCTGCGTTTTTCTCTGCTGAAAGTGATTTCTTTGATTATTTGTGAAGAAATGGTGGACACTGTAGCAGAACTGTGTAAAATGAAAAAGATAAAAAGACCAAAAGAAAACTAGACTGGAGAGTGATCGAGTACTGGCTAAAGGCCAAGACATGACAAGAAACTGTTTGTACTAATGTTTATTCCAACCCACATGCAGCAGTTACACTGCATCTGTTCAAACCTGAGAGTCTGTCAATACAATGAAGAGCCAGGTAAAGTTTGCTTTTCTTGGTAGATGAGCACTGGTAGGATAATCAGGATTCACTCACACTACAAGTTACCAACACGTCTCAGAGCATTGGGCTTTGAGTAGCATTAATTATAGCCAACTACTAAACTACAGTACAAACTGTGTTTACAAACTTTAACTGTCGCCAAGTTTCAAACAATAGCGCTACGTAATTATGAATTACTGCATTACCATGTTGTGTTGTAAATGATAAAAAGTTGTCTTGAACAAAGAAAAGTACTGTAAAAAAGGAGATCTGATCTTTATTCGCTTCTAAACAACGACATGCCTTGGTCAGAATCACATCCTCAGCAGTGGTGCAAGTACTCATGAGAAACGGAGTCTTCATCCTGAAAAAATAAACAAAACGAGCTTTTCTGGATAGTCTCCACAGCCCCGTTGGATATTGATAACAGGCTAATTAAGCCCTGTGATTTAGTTTTAGATATATGTTTCTTATCAAGAATACATGGTGCTTTACACTTGACAATGAGACTCAAAAACATACCTGTTAGTTGTAATAAAAGTGTCTCTTTATTTGAGAAAAAATGTGAACAAAGGAAGAAACAAAAATTACAGCAACACTGGATTACACTAGAGGGAAAAGTTAATCAAAAAATTCACAGTATCTTACTGGAATTCAGAAAGGGTGGTGAGACCTTTGAGAGAATGAGGACACAAGGCTGGCACATGGGACACAATGATCTCGCACAAAACGAAGAGAGATAGACCTTAATACAAGAGGTAAAGTGGCACAGGCTTCCCTTCTGTTGACCTTCGCACCTCCTTTGAACATCATTTACAGATTTCAGGCTTCCAACCTCTAACCTCTAATATCTAATAGCAAAACATGGCATGTGCCTATAGTAACAAACTTATAAGAGTGTGGATTTCACTGAGGCCCTTAGAAATTACTTATTCAGTTTTTTTCTCATGAAACTCACATTTACTCAGTGAGACGTGACAACAGCGACATTTTGGTGAACTTTGATATCATAGGCTTGAGGAGATAAAACAATGAGATCTGCATGGACTTCATAAAATTGTTGGTCCTTGAATACCCCCCCCCTCCCCATATAAAGGTGAACAGGCACTTTTTAGGCCACGGATAAAATCAAGGAGGAAGACGAGCAGGAGGCACAGCAGACAGACGCTCCATTCAGTTAGTTGCCTGATGCCTTTCACATGACTGAGAGAGTGTGAGCAAAAGGGAGATGGAAAGATTTGGAGAGGGTGAAAGTAGCTTCAACCCTTGTTGTGTTCCCATGAGCTGATTCAGTTAACCCTGTTGGAGCAAAATTCGATTATCTTTAAAAGGAAATGGAACTGAATAGAGAATCCACTACATCACAAATCAGAGACAAAGAGCCAGAAAATTATATGTCTTAAAAAATTTAGTATAATAAAGACGCATCAAAGCCACAAAGGGTTGCCCAAAAAAAAATGAGTAAGAAAACTGTATGCAGAGGAAGAGAATGGAGTGTTCTCTCATAATAAAACACTCCAAACAGAATGGAAAACATCTGTTATCTGGGGAGATAACAGCTCAACGAGTTCAGAGGTTCAGAGTTAATGCAGAGAAAAAATAAAATAGTTGAGAGTGTACAGATATAGATCACATAAAAAAACAAGAATTCCCTTGAGAACATTTCAAAATTATATGTTTGGATAGGACGTCAGGGCTGCTAAATAACCAATCGACAACAACTTAATTGAGTTACTGTCAAGCAAAAGTCCAAATATATAGACAAAAAGAAATAAAACTGAATTAAATAGAGGGAAAGAGTAAAAATACTGTATCTCCCTGTGCACAATTTCAGATTCTTAAATATTTCATGACTCAAAACGTTTTCATCCCTCTGGACGAGAACATTAAATAACCTGAGTTTAACATCTACCTCCATGCAGCTGCAGGGCCTGGTGGTTGAGCTGCGTGAAGGGCTCCATGCCGCCCTGACTGAGCTGTGCGAGCTGCGTCAGAAGGACCAGGGCCTGGAGGAAAAGCTCCAAGCTCACGAGACTGATGTGGATGATAAGATAATGGGCCTCAAGAACTCCCTCAACACTTTTAAGGTGCTGAAGACGCATCAAGAGAGTAAACACAATCAGACACGTACACAAATGCACACTAAAGGGTCTACTGAGGCAGAGAGGCAGATGTATGATCATTTAGAGCATCTGACTGGAGCTCAGTGAAACCAATTTAATTCACTCAGGAGGAAAACTAAACTTTCTCAGTGTTGTGTTTAAGTAGAGAAAACTCTGACAAGCAAATCAGCCATACTTTATAAAATTTTTCATCATTCCTCATGATTAATTTATTGCTTGCAATTTAATGTTTCAGTCTGATGGCAGTTTATTACGACTGAACATGCGTGCACATTCCATTATCATAATCTGTTTGTATTATATTTAACATGATATTACTTCAACAATGAAAGAGACACATAAAAATTGTAAAGATACTTCTGTTTTTTTCTACTTTTCCTTTTCTATGTCTCAATAGCAATCCAGAAAATTTCCATACAAATCTCACAAGGGGACTTCCAGTGTGAAAAACAGCACAGACAGTGTCATTACCATGTTAAAGCAATGACACGAATACTGTTTCTTGTTCACATCTGCTGACAGGAGGAGTTGAATGTGGCCTTGTTCCACATTAAAGATGTTTCCAGCAGACAGAGAGAGGTGCAAAAGAAGATAGAGCAGCTTCAGTCAGAACAGAACAAGGATTTTATCTCCGGTCCACACAGGTGAGACAGAAACATAGTCCCTAATGTGTTCTGAAGATACGACTGATTCTGTTTCATCCACCAAGCTGCCTTCAAATTACATCAAATTTAACACCTTCAAGTTTTCTAATTCCAAATGAATAAATAGACATAATTTAATCTTACTTCTTGAAGGTCCCCTGATGCAATAATAGCACATTTCTGCAATGCATAGAAGGATCAGAAAGTAATCTTTTTTGCCTTTCTTTTTTTACTGTGATGTTTTTAGTGATTTTTTTTCTATGATTTATTGGCTCAAAAGCAGAAAGAGCTCCAAGGCAGATGTGCATGCTTCAGCGGGGGATGAACACATCTGTGTGCCCAGCCAGTCAGACCTCAGCGTTATCCAGCACTTTTTCTCCAGTCTGCCACAAAGTGCATCACCACAGAGGAGCACCACATCCACACAGAGTGAGTCTGCGTGTGGAGTTCAGTGATGTCTCAACCACTCATCCGAGTTTGAATAGTGTGGGAAAATACATCAAGTGTGTGTGTGTGTGTGTGTGTGTGTGTGTGTGTGTTGCAGCCTCTGCCTCTGATCAGGAGGCCCAGCAGCAGCAGCAGCAGCAGCAGAGAGGTTTTCTGTCCAAAACTCCAGCATGGAAGAACAGTAGAGATGATGCAGAGACACCCAGCAACCCCACGGAAAACAGTGAGAGATGCATGTGCCTCAGTTAATGCAATAAATGCAAAAATGAACACAACCATAGACTTGCTGCTTGCACTCACTTCAACATTATCATATCAAACTGCATCAATCTGGTACAGTTCGACCTAATTGGGGAGCTGGGAATTCTTATTTATTTCTTATTTAGGGGCTAAAAATTACAATTTAAGTTAAGGATTATAATCAGACAAATATCTTCAAATGAGACTTTTTCAAGATCACTTAGAAAGTCCTCACAGTCCCTTTAAGTCCCCATTCAGTTTGTTTTGCATGAAGACAGTATTAGTAGGAGACACTAGCCCGTCTTTCTCAAAGCAAATGAACTGAACCTATGCACTGTAAAACAAGTTGCCAGGTAAACACAGAAGAGGCAATAAAGCCACAACTGTTATATTGTCCGTGTTTTACTTTTCGTATGGATGAAACACAGAAGATACAATCTCATTTGGAGAGTTCAGGTTTCCTGTTGAAAGTATGCTACCTTTGGATAACACTTTGTTAGCTTTGTATTTGTTTCCAGTCTTTTTGATTAGCAAAACTAACTGTAATGGTGTTAGTTCACTGTCTCATCCAGAGGACAGCTAGCTGGTTACGTTTTGTTAAATATGTTTTTGTTGTGTGTGTGTGCTTGTGTGTGTGCAGATAAGAGGCAGAGGGTAGCCCTGGAGCTGCTGGAGTCAGAGAGAGTCTATGTGTCCCATTTGTCCCTGTTACTGAAGGCAAACATCTCCTTTAACGGGACAGAAGCTCTCACATCTAAAGACAAACGGTAACCCCACACAGACACACAGTTACTGAAGATAACACAAAATAAATTGTAATTATCTAGCACAGAAATAAAGAATTCTTTATCTCAATCGACATAATATGGGAGAGGAAGTAATTGGACAAGGATGAGACTCATCAGACATCCCCTGCCCTTTAAGTCTTGGAAAAAGATCCACTTTATTTTAAGCCAAGGCCTCAAGTAATTACCGAAGAGCACAGTCTTTCCTCTCTATCTGCCTCTCTTTTAGTCTTTTTCACATAATCATTCACAGGTCATCACTTGGAGCAAGTTTCTGGTCTAATTTGGGAGTTTGCCTTACAAAAAAGACAGGAAATTAAATGATCAGGTTATAAACACCAGCGGGACAGAGAGGATACTCAGTTACACTGTTTCTAATTGAATCACATCTTATAGCTGCAGACCACATGCTCCTGTTGACTGGAGGGACCAATCACCCTATGGGCAAATGTGTTATCTGCGGCTTCTAGAAATCTGTTACATAGTGTGGCACAATAATCGTCATCAAGTTTAGAATACTTACAAGAAAAGTGCCACCAATGAATGTTAAAAGGCAAAAAGCTTTCAAGATGTTTTCTCCACTGCAGAGCCACAATTTATGACACAGGTTATAAAATGCACCTTATTTTACCTAAATGTTTTGGAAGAAAAAAACATTACTGTTTTCAGTTAAATTAAACATACCTGACAACTATGCCATTCAAACAGAGGTGCCTCTCATTGTTGCTTTTCTTACTTTCATTCCTAACTTCAACTCCTAAACCGCTACTTACTGCGCATCTATATCGTCCTTTTTCTTGTTTTTGACAGTCCATTTCCCAGCTCTCTGAGGTTCCTGATCCAGCAGCACCTGGAGCTCCTCCACACTCTGCAGGAACGTGTGCTGAAGTGCCAGTGGCAAGGCATCATGGGGGATGTGTTTATGAGGCTCACAAGTAAAGAGGTAAAGCACAGAAAGAAATGTGAATAATGTCAACAACAACAACATTTTTGCCGGTGTGATCGATATCTAAGGAGTCCTCAGGTTAAATGAAGTACAGTGCAGCCCAACTAACACCAGAGACTCCAAATGATCATAGTTGACTGAATATACAGAACTGTGTGAGGAGAACACATCTGGTACATATGTGGTTATAACGGGACGATCTGTGCCTCCTGTTTGCCAACTTGTAAATCTAAATCTGTCACAATGTACAGTACTGTTGCAGGCAGATAATGTGGCAGGGTCAGAAGGTTCTGTCTTGTGACCCACCATTTATAATGCATCTGAATCGCTTTGGCTGCCATGACGGACATTAAATCAAATGCCAAATTCCAGTGGAGCCATATTGAGAGCAGGAGTACAGATCTAGTAAGGAAACAGAAGTGGTTCTTGTTTTTACCACACTTATTAGTGAATTACAAAAAGGAACCCCGGTGCTTTGATGACTAAATTATAATCCTCCACCGATTTGATGCTATTGTATTGACTGTGAAACTCATCTTTTTTGTACCTCTCTTGATTCCTTTCAGAATGATTTCTTGGACTTCTATGTTTCCTACCTGAAGGAGCTTCCAGACTGTCTGTCGGTCGTCACCATGCTTTCCTCCAGCTCAATGAAACCTTCAGCTTTCCTGGAGGTAATAGAACACCAAAACAAAGTTGGAAAAATTGACTACATATTGTTTAATGAAAAGCTTGATTCTTTTTAATATATGATTTTAAAAGTTTAAACTTAAATGAAATCAAACTAAGAAAATGCATACTGACTTTAAACGTTCACCAAGTGATCAAAAGAGGACATTAAAACTCCTGTTTGTGAACCAAAGAAAGAGGCATGGCTGAATAAAGCCACTTTACTTACATGTTTGTTGCACTAACACATTTTCTCCTTCCTCTTTGGCTGATGACTCCATAAACTGTGCTTCCCTGTACCTCTATAAGAGCGATATAACAGGTGATGAATCCAAACCCTCTCTCTACACTTTGCTGCTTCAACCGGTTCAGAGGATCCCTGAATACCTGCTGCTGCTGCAGGTAAGATCTGTGCATTCATTTAATTTAAAATAATTAAACAGTTGATTATGATTCAGTAACCCTGCAGTATAGTTCATACAGAGCTGAATCACAAATAACATGCTTCGTATCATTTTTTAGCAGATGACCTAACCAAGCATCTGCAAAATTAATAATTCATCCGTGTGTGTATGTGTGTGTGTGTGTGTGTGCAGGGCCTGCTGAGACAGACAGATGCAGAGCACCCAGACTATTACCTACTGCTGGTCTGCATCCAGCAGTTCAGGTCTTTCACGGCTCAGTACCACCATCTGCTCCAGCACAACCAGGAGCTTCTGCTGCACAACCGCAAAGAGATGAAGAGGTCAGGAATACCACTTCATTAAATTCAAATAAGAACAATGTTATATTTCAAGATGAAATATGCTGAGGGTCTGAGTCATGTTCTGGGTCACCAGCAGGTCCTCCATGAAACAGCTGTTAAAGACAGTTGAAACTGGGATTCAAGCAAACAATATTGGCTCACCATACCCATGCAGCGGTGCAATGCTGTGGGTTTGTTTTTCTAAAATATCCATTTGATGCTCTTAAAGTGGAATGTATAACATGGGCTGACAAATTTGGTTACACGACTCATATTCCCAACAGAGAACACGCAAACCAGGTGAAGCAGAGCAAACAGCGTCTCCTTGATCAGATCCAGTCTCATCGTTTCCAAGCCTGGGATCGGGAACACGAGTCAGAATCTCACTGCTATGACACAGAGTGGGTCCCCCAGCTCCACTTCTTTGGCTCCAATGTGGAATCAAGGAACCACAAACCAACAGGTCTTGAAGAATTTTCTGATTTTTGAAGAGAGGATCCATTTCTTGTTTCTGGTTGAGACCAAAAGAGAGAGGCCTCTCAACCAGATGCCTGAGAAACCTCAACTGGCATCTTGTAGCACGAAAGAGTAGTGATTCTAAGATGTAAGGTGTTTTGCCCTACATGCAAACAAACGTTATGCTACACGTTCTGACTCGTCCCTGAAAAGTGGTTCGTTTAAATTTTGAGGAGCTCTTGAATGAATGCATAAATCACTTAAAGGTAAAGCAGCATGTTTGACAGCCGACACAGCCGTTGATTCTTGGTTCACACAGGTTGAGAAAAACTCTGAACCCTTTCTGCTAAAGTTAATCCATGTCTCATATAAGACAAAGATTATATAGAATTTTTTAAATCGAATTCTTGATCCTCCAGACCACAGTCCTTTAACTATTTGGTTGTTAGACCATACTCAACATTATCACTCCAGTCTCTTCATGGTTTCACTATGCATGAAGCATCCAGTAGTAGCAGATATTCAAGCAATTGCTCTTCATTGCTTTTGGAAAAATTTCCCTACTTTACAAAAACTAAACCACCTAACCCTTGGGTTTCAGGTCTTGGCAGTATCCCAGAGAGTGAAGGATCTGAGGGATCTGCGAATTGCCAGCATCGTCTGCCCTCCAGAACAGCAAATTTTCATCAGGTTCAACCAGGTTCTGCTCTGGCAGACGCTCTCGGAGAGTTCCTTCTTCCTCCAGACACACCAGGGATGGAGAGCCTTTATGAAGAAGAGCATGGCTCTCTTCGTGATGTCTCCATGTTTGACCACTGCTCCTCCGCTTCTTCGGATTCCTCCATTGACATTGCCTTTGTCAAGTGCCCAAAAGGCCCCTCAGCGTCACACCATGCGATGCCTGCGAATGTGTCGACAACACATGATGTCTTTGGCAGTGGTGGAAGCCAAGGGAATGGTTACAGCAAACTGCCCAACAGAGGGTGTGTGTCCCCGGATGAAGCTGTAATGATGAGGCACAATCAGCACCGCCCCCTTCAGGCCAGCCAGCGTAAGAGCAAGGTGGGATAGAGCTACCAAAGTGTAGTGATTCTTGCGCAGTTCTTGCATATTTAAAACTCATCCTGAACCTTTTTTCCCCTTCACAGTCACTAAATGGCCTGCAGATGGACACCACAGTGAGCCTGGATAGTGGTCATCTGTCAGAGCACCTCCACAGGGTTGGACTGGGAAGCCACGCCAAGCTAGAACGCCAGGGCAGCAAAGGCAGCAAAGGATGCTCCACCCCATCCCGCAAGGCCCAAAGCCCCCTGGGACAGAGAGCTGATATGGAAAAACATCACGATGATCTGCAGGGGATGCTCAGCATTGTAAGTTTGAGAAAAGATGCAGGAAAAGAAATCAAATCCCAGAGTGATTGTTATTTTGGTAGAAAGTCCATTATTCCTCTCATAGCACAACGACTGGCACCAAATCTAATCAAACGTTGCACAAAGCAAAAGTTGTACTTATGTTTTATTCCACCAGGACTCTGGATTTCAATCATGGGGGGAGGATTCAAAGTGGAGAGGTGGGACAGAGGAGAATAACCACACCCCCTTCAGCGAGAGGAGTCGCAAGCAGGACAAAGGAGGCTTCAGGAGCTCCTTTAAGAAACTCTTCAAGAAGAAGTAAGAATGATACTGTAACATGAAAATATGCATATGGATAAAATGATACTGAGGCTGTCATCTTGATGAACCAATGAGGCATGAAAAAATGGTTCTACCTCCTAGGCAGAATCATGCAAACACTGTAAAGACTAAAGGCAAGGGCAAGTAGCTGTCTTAACAGGCAGGTCAACCATACAATAATATTTTTGCACAAATGAAAAAAAAAAAAAAAAATGTATATATATATAATAATAACAGCACCAACAAAAATGAAACAAAACAAAAATAAACAGCAGACTGTAAATGTACCCCTTCCTTTCTCTTACAGGAGTGGTGATGAGAAGAAAGACAAAGCTGGTGAGAAATCACCTGAAAACAACAGTGAACCCGAGACCCCTGGGAAAAATCCCAAACTGGTCCAACTGGAGATAAACCGTGGTACTGCTGTATGAGCCCTTGTTATACACCACACATAGACATTGTCACAAACTGATCAAATGTTAAGTGGATCAGTCAAACACAGGACTCATGTTCAAACACTGATATGTATTTAAATATGCTGTACAGGTATAATCCATTAACCTAAGATGTCATCACTCAAATCATCTACAAGAAAAAAAAGTCTTGTTTTGAACCATGAAAATCAATGCGAGGGAAGCTTTGACTGTGGAATTTCTTTAGAGACTAAACGGATACAGGGGGTTAAGCTTTCAGTGTGCATTTGTACATAAACTTTCAATTATTCTCCAGAGACCAAATGTAAAAGCCCTGAAGTGAAGATGTAATTACAAACTTGACCTCTAGATAGCACAGTTTAACTTTATCAGGCCCTAACTCTTATACAACTCAACTGTTGCCTTCTGTGAACAGAATTTATCTAATGTTTCATAACAATGAATGTTGTTTGCAAAACTCGAAGAACTACTTTGTTCACTTCTTTATCTCCAGGGGTGGCAGTCTTTATAGACATGATTACATATCTACAAAGGCTCTGACATTAAATTCTATGGACATCTATATCTGTCTTCTTAATGTTTCAGTGCTAAAAAGTTATTTTGTTGTGTATTATTTACTCAGGAAAATATATAATAAGCTTGTACTTTGTTGAGTGGTGTTAAGTGTCTAAGTCAGTTATTTCTATGCTTTGAAAAGAGTTATTTTGTTAAGAGATGAATGTGCCAATGGAGATACGAAGGTTACGATAAATAAAGGTTCACACTGAGAGAAACATGACTCACTTGGTCAATGGATCAAAACCCAGTTATGCTGGATCCCCGTTGGCTAAGACCTCTGACTAAATAAAGTTACATTATTGTCTCATTTAAGCCTGGTTAGAGCACTAAATTAGAGTGTTTTGCTTGCTATGAAAAATACCATCCTTAACACTGATGCCTTCTTATGGGCTTCACAAGCAAAAAAGATCATCATCACAAAAGAAGTATTTTGTTTTGAACCAGAAACAACTAAAAGAGAGTAACTGCTCTGTCCACAGGAGGCGCCAAAACAACACACACTGGAGCTTTTATAGGAAAACCAAAATCAAGAATCAGAATAATCATCACAAAATCATTCACAGCTTTCAAAGTTCACACTCAGCACTTTGGTAATCACCTTTTTATGTGATGCTTTTCAAAGAAGAAAGCTGTCAGAAGTTTCAAAAATCCTCGGTCCAAAATACTCAACATCTTTTCTACAGTGAGATTTCAAGGTTGTCGTGATTAAAAAAAGACCCATTAAAAACAACCAACGCAAGAAGCAAAATGGTTGATATCCTTCTTTTTAATGTGTTAACCTGTCATCTCATAAATCTGTTACACTTCTGAACCAAAATATAGGCAATTATACAGTATGTAAAACAAACCCATTTTATTTTACAATATATACATTTCATAACGTGTGCATTGCATTATGAAAACAAAAGACAAAGGTGGTGACATGGTGACAGAACAGAGGAGACTTGTTTCGTATCATTTAATAGACCTGGGCTAAAATAGCCTCAGCAAATATCTCAACGTAGTTTATGTAACGTGAATGGAGCACCAGAGTTATCAACTTCAACATATGCAGACATGAACACCTGGTGCTCACATTACTGCAGAACAATCACTACCATCTATTTATCAACGTGTGACTAGACCTAGAAGTGACTGAGATTACAGCAAAAAAAAAAAAAAGAAAAAAAAGAAGCAAAACCCAAAATAGAAAGCCATGTTGGCACCTGCCTTAGGTATTGATAGTGTGAGCTGGTATTAATGATGAAAGAAATGTTTGAATGCATAATTTATCCTGCAGGAATTTCTTTTAAAATTCTGCAAGTGTGACTGAAAATGTGAAGAAAAAAACAGTTAGCAGATAGGTAAAAATATAACTTTATACTTGAGGCCATATTTTTAAGAATCAGTCCTTATTTTTCCCTTGATTCCCAGTGTTTTAGTAACTTGTTGAACTCCTTTGGCCATTTACAGGCAGTAAAGACATTTTAACTCGTCTCAGAGACAAACTTTTTAGTATTAACCTCTAATGCTGTTGGTGGCTGGCTTTTGATTTGGGCAAACTGCTTTTTCATTAAAGATCTAAACTTGGCTGCTAAGAGTTTGAACATGATATGGCATTTCATTTAAAAGCTTCAAATCCCTGTTCTTTAAACCAAGCTGTGATTTACAGAAATGAGGATACATTTGACTCAGAAAGTATGAACGGGCAACATGAGTTATTAAGAATGATCTGATTACTTAAAACCAAGAAAGTCAAATTAATTGAGCCAAATATGACACATTTAAAAAGAGTCACTGGCTGAATTTGTCAAGCCTCTGATATTTAGTGTACTTGAAAAACTTACTCTGGACCCTGAAAGAACAATTTTAGTTGAATTATGTGAACACAACTTGGTTGTAGCCCTCAACTTGGTTGACACAGCTTAAAAACATCTTAGCTAAAAGCACATTTTTTGTGGCGAAATCACTTATCAGAGGAATGATTTCACTTAAAAGGCAATTAAAACCCTAAGATACATTAATAACTTTTTTAAAAGGCTTTTTCAGGTCTAAGGTTACTGGTTCAATTGTGTAAAATGTGATATAGTGGCATTCAAAGAACATTTTTATCCTTCTTTATCCAATCTTGTGGCCTTGGCCTGAACCAACTCCAGCTGTTTGAGGGGGTCAACTTGTTTGGCTAAATAATGGCAATAAGTTTATCACAAGTTCAAGAAGGGCACCATATCAGGGAATTATACACTCCACACTTACTACATGGCAACAGGATAAGCATCTTTACGTCCAATCTGACTTGAGTTTTTAAATGTGTTTTCCAGGTGCAAAGTAATGTTTTGTGGTGAAATGAAAAAATAAAAGTTTGCACAGAAAAAGAGAATCATATTTGATATCCTGTCACTGGATTCAATCTAAAATAACTTAATTAGTTGTAAATGCGTATTGAGACCTGGAATCCAGTGGGAGGAAGTATTTCCCCAAAACTTACATCCATGAGAACATTATGAAATAGTGTGTTGTGGTGTTTGTGTGTTTCCTGTCACTGAATGTTGGGAGAGAGGACATGCTGCTTTGATAGGTGTTGAAAAAAACATTTAAAAACTCTCCAAAGTACAAATTAATCAGACACCCAAGTTTGGTTGAGGAGTAAGTGGGAACATGAAGCCACAACATTCTTCCATAAAAGTCCCCCAACATGGCAACATGTTTCTTTGAAAACCAGCTCAGCAACATTTACTGACGTGTCTCTACAGAGCTGAAATGTTTAAATCATTAAATCCTTTTTCCTCAACTCAACAAAAGGTATACCACCAGAAAAAAAAGAGGAAATGACATTCTAACTCAACATTTCAGCGCTGTACTAATTATGTGTATATCTTTACTGTTCAGCTAAACTAGTGTTTTTGTCAAATTCAGAAACCTCTTGTGTCACAGCTTGTAAAGACTGGTAGTGTACTGCCACATGTAGACTCTCCTACACACCACAAAGTGCACATCAACATGCAAGAAGTGATTTCTCATACAGATATAGGCTTTAAAAAAGTTAAAGCAACAAAGGCTGTAGTTAAAGTGTCTCCTAATAAGACCCAAATTAATCAAGTCATTGACTTGCATAAAATTTAATGAACCAGCACATTTCTTAATCTTAAACTGCACTTTGCTGAAACATACAGGAATGGTGTTATGCTCCTTTTATTAGCTTGGTTCATGGGTTGCGATTACACTAGCAAAGCCTCCCTTGTGTTTAAACATGAGTCACCCATGCTAAGCTAACTGTTTAGCTGGCTATTTAGGCAGCTGGGACTTAGATGTTTAAAACTAACTGCATTTTTCAAATGATGATTTCCCCAGTGCAGTACTACTATACTGACATAAGTATATAAAATTTGTTTTTCACTTCTAATAAACCCCAAATAGAGAGTGTGCTTTATTGTTCTGGAGGCTGGTAGCAGATAATCTACGGGAACTAGGCTGTAACTTGTTCTTGCACTGTTCAGTTTATACGTAGCATCTTGACTAAATGTTATCGTTTGCTAGACTGATACGTCTTTATTTGCAAGCACAATTTTAACTTTTTATGTAAAATTAAATGGGGTTTCTGCAACTGGTTCTTCAATTTCCAGAAAAAGTCTTTTTGTAACCACTTGGTCAAGGTTTTCTGGTTCATACTTCAGCCATGTGGAAGTAGGAGATTTTAAATCAAATCCCAGAAATGACCATTCAAAGCTAAAACACTTCCCCAGACAAATAGAAATGATTTACTTTCTGTGTTAATCTGTTTTTTTTTTCTTTTTTGGAGAGTGGGGGCTCAGGCAAACACATGGGTGTCATTTGTTAAAGACCAGATCTGTACATGACACACTTGTATGTGCATATTCTAAGTCTACACATACACACATACACACAAACATTGTGCATACACACACGGTCATATATTATAATGACATCACATTTGTTTTCTAATACCTGTTTCTTTGTGCAAATTTTTTAACACCAGTGGTTTGATAAAAAAAAGGAAATAATTAAATGAAAAAAAACCTTTCTGATTAAAACAGCATTTAGAAGAAAAAAAAAGACGATGTCAAAATGTGAGAAAAGAAACTTAAAAACACAGAGCTTTTAATGTCTGCAGCCCAGACGAGCAGGAGGGTTTTGGGTGAGTCATGCTGCGGGAAAATGACCAATCGGTGCTGCTTGCTGCCTTTTGCTCAGTTCAATCCTGAGCTCCAGGATGTTATTAGAGTAGTATTACATTACTAAAGCTGTCCACCTAAGGAGACCCTGGGGCGCTTCCTGAATTTCCTCACATGATCGCAAAAGCAGGAAGTGATTTTACTGCCCCGTCACTCCTCCACACCTCTGTCTCTCTGTCTGTCTCCACAGTTGTACAGAACAACTATACATACGCCTATCTACATGATCAATCTTCTTAGTGTTCGTCTGTCAAAAAAATACTACATTTATATTTACAACAATTAAATAGAGGTCAATTAAGCACTTGTGTGGTGACGGGTATTGGATTTTGATGCTAGCAGAGGTGGCGAAGCTTTTTAGTCTCTTTTTTTTTATCCTTTTTCTTAAAAAACAAAAACAAATAAAAAAAAGGTGAGCCATCTTGGTTGTTAACGTTACAACATGCCACAATAAATAAAGGTGTCATTTAAGAAAAAGGGAGAGAAGGGAAGAGAGAAGGGAGACAAAGGAAGAGAAGATGAAGGACTAAGAGTTTTTCTGTGCAAGATGGCTCTTCTGTGAGGCTTCAGCGCAGGTAGCAGTAGCAGTAGTAGTTGTAGTATGTGTACAAGTAGTAGTAGTAGAAGTAGTGTTGGAGTCAAACGTCTATGCTGGGTGTAGTTTTTTTTCCCCAGTGTGCAGTGTGCAGGGGAGGGTATCAGAGAGGACTCTGGGAACAGACCAGCAGTTTAAACCTCACCGTGTCAGAAAGGTGTCAACAACCAACTGCTCAACTACAACACGCTCAGCTTGTGTAACACATGTAACACTGTGGTTTGCTCAAACGTCCGCACCTGGGAACCCTAATCAGCCCCCACGAACAGCTCCCTCCGCTCCTGGTGATGAGACCAAAAGGAGGCTGGGTGAGTTAGCGAGGAAATAAACCGAGTGTGTCTCCCAGCTGCTCTCTCCCCGTTTGAATTAGTGGTAGGCTGTTCAGAGAGTGTTTTCATGTGCGTGTGTGTGTTGTTTTGTCTGTGTGTTTGAGTCTCAGTAGCTGTTCTCGTGGCCTGCCAGGATATAGAGATTGCTGTGGGCTGTGGGGTTGTCCGTCGGCCTGCTCTCCAGCACCACCACCCTGCAAGACGAACACACAAAGACACAAGCACACACACAACATAGGGTTTAGTTTCAAGTGAAGGTCACAAAACACTCATTGTCACCTTTAAATCCCAGACGAAAGAGCACAACCTGTTTTGGCGTGGTGTTAGTTTTTCTGATCGAGATAAACAGCATGTAGGGGAACAAAAAAGTTGTTAAAACCCAGAATTGATAAGCAATGATCATAAACAGCCAGCAACCCGCACAGGATACATTTGGGCCCTGTAAAGCCGTGTTATTTGGAAAAGGGCAACAGAGCGAATGACATCCTTTGACACTTTAATAAGTACACACAGAGGAAGGTTAGATTTTTACAGAAGCGGAATATCGACATAATATAAAAGTTTTTGTCATATGGCATCAAGCACCTCCATAAAGTCCCGACACATAGAGGCAGTGTTTAAGTAAACAGTGAGTCTACCTGGGCACAGAGAGGCCTCTTTCCTCCGCATCTGGGTCTCTACAGTCAGCACGTCTTCAGTGATGGGACATCAGAGAGGATGTTAACAGGGACCTGTGTGTGTGAGTGTGTATGTGTAATGTATAGAGAAGCGAGGTGTGTGGGTGTTTCCTCACCTGTCTGATCCCAGTAGTCTAAAGATGCGTGTGCTGTCGGAGATCTCCTGGGTGATCTGATGAAAGCATACCCAGGAAAGAAAAATGGACAAAGAAGCATTTAGTTGAGTTCAGAAGGAAACAGCCCAATATTTTGATGATTGGTAACTCTGCTTATTTCTTTACCATGATATGGGAAAGTAAATTCAACCTCACCTCATTGGTCTTGAAACTCCGTCCCTGCATACCATGCCTCCAGAAGGCCAGTACACTGTCTTGCAGACAAACTGCAAAAGGGCAGGTTGAAACAACACGACTGATATTTACACCAAAACAGAAAAAGCTCATATTTTAAAATAAACCACACAAAAATAATGAGCTTCTTTATAAATTCTAGTCTAAATTAATGTAATTTTCAAAATGTTGTTTTTAAAATGACAACTTTCCCCTTTTTTTACCTGTTGATTCAATCTGGAAGTTAAAGGTGAGCTCGGCCGACAACTTCCTGCTGGATTTCAACCTGCCTTGAAGGTTCACAATCTTTATACACCCTATGGAGACAGAGGAAAGGCTGAGTGTAGTCAAGGTGAAGCACATAGCTCTTCAGTGTGAACTGAGTACAAACACAGACATTACTTACTGTCGAGGCAGACAAGTATAGTATCTCTCTCTAGCTGGGTGACATGGATCACACACGTCTGTGGTGTGTCTGCAGAGAGGAAGAAAGGTGAGGGTTATTTATGCACACATCAATGTCCGTATAGCTGAAGTGTTATTAGTTTGACGGAAACAAAATTAATCACACTTTTCTCACCTGCTTCTGTGAACCAGGAGGATGTAGAGTTGGGGTTTACTGTGCCAAACCTGACCACCTGGTTGAGCTCTGTGCCTTTACTGACCGCCACACAAATCAGAGGGTAGGTCTGCTCTGGGACAACCAACATCTCAAAGACCTCTAGCGGGCACGGCAAGGGAAAGTCGATGTTCTGGCAAGGAGATGAAGTTGATAAGTAAGATGGTGAGCCAGTTATCTCTGGGAATCTTAAAAAGTATGTCCTGACGTAGAAACAGATACCTCAGGTTTTTCAGATTGACAGACATTGTTATGCTGACAGTTTGAGTGTGTGCTCTATTTGAAGATTAAAGAGTTGATAATAGTTTTGGTGAATGTGGGAGCAACCTGAGAAAATGTGCCTTTGGCCAACATCTGTATCTGATCAAATCTGTCGAACCGGGAAACAAACATGACATTTCAAAGCACAAGGACTGACCTTAATGAGCATGAACTTTTGCATGGACTCCACCCACTCCAACAGCATGACACTGGACTGAAAGGCTGCACATAGGTACTTGTGACCTGTGTATGGGTTTCGAACTGCATGGAAACAATATCAGCTGTTAGAGATTCATTTTCTTCGTGAGATTCTTCTGCCATTCAAACATTAAATTATTATAGAAAAACTAATTATAGTATATATAATACAAGATTGGGTTACTGATGATGAATAAAATAATGTCTCTGATGAGATTTATCTACATTTGATATTAATACTAGTAAATAGGATTTTGTACAGCTTAATGCTGAAATAGAAAAAAAATCTTTCCATTCTAACACTTACCTACGCAGCACTTATTGCACCCTTTAGTGTCTGGAATTTTATTCGACACAGCAAACTTCCTATAAACAGGAATGAAAAGAAATGAAAAAAGGTCAGCAGGATAACAGCATGCACATAAAAGTTCAAACTGACATGAAGTTGCGTTCTCACCTAAATATTATTTGCTTTAAAAGATAACTCAGTTGAAGGGGAGGATTAGAGATCAGTTTATCAAGAGACAATAAACCTTTTTTTTTTTTTACATGTGGTTATAAGTTGACTTCCTGGTAGGGCTGGGTGATTATAGCAAAAATCAAAATTAAAATCACATTTAATTGAATCCTCTAACTCAATTTCAGAAAATGCACAATTATCCCACTGTGAGCTCAGTTTATTCTGTTCATATTTAGTGACATGATGGTGCTCCAAGTGTTGAAAAAGAGTAGACATGCTACTTTTGGACATAGAAACTGTTTTTCAACAGGGTTGCACTAATAAGATAACCAACAAATAAAACTTATTATCTTTAGAGTTAGGAGTAATACTAGAAATGAAATTATATTAATTGTAGGGCAAAAATAAAATAATCGACGAAGCAGTTTTATGTCGATTAGAGGCTCAAAATGTCAGTTTTGATTATTTTGTGATTAATCACAGAGCCCTACTTCCTGGTCAGAGTTTTACCTTGGAATCATCTTATCAGGCAGCTTGTGTGTAGGAATGGCTACTGGTAACTTCTGTAACTGTCTGGCCTGTTCAAAGAGGCCACCCAGACTGTGAGAGTAGAGCTGAGAGGCTTTTCCTGCAATGAAACAGAACAAAACAAAACAAAAAAAACCTGAATTCACGAGCGAAGAATACTATACTCCAAAAACCTTTATCAAGGATTATACCAATCATAACTTACATTAACTTACATCAACCACTTCCAGACAGACATGTCATTACTCACCTGATATGGAAAGAAGACAGTTGTTCATGACGTATAGCCAGGTACACCGCCGAGGGAAGATCTACGGGCAGGCAAAGAGATGGAGACAAGAGAGATCTTAACACTACTTCTTTTAATCTATTTCTGAATGTTTACATATTATATAATTGAAAAAGAAACAAGTGAGACTCTTGTCAAGAGTTAACATCCAGTGTGTTATAAACTACTGAAATATAAACTATTACTATCGACTACGAAACAAAACACACAACTTCTTGTCTCACCTGTTCCATGGAAGTTTCATGCAGTTCATTTAGATTTAACGTGTAGACTCCCTCTTCAGCACCAAATATCAAATACTGATCTGCAACACATGAAAAAAAAAAACATGTTTGGGTTTTTACTCCATACAAGACAGGCTGATTTGATTTCAAATAAAACTAATGATGATATAATTTTCCCTATTCAATAGGTTGGATACCTCTAGTGTCAGGATTGATCCAAGATGTTGCACAGTGGATCTTTAGAGGACATCCATTGAACACCTTTGAGAAACACGCACCCATCTGTCAATAAGAGAACATAACAGATCAATTAGTTGGATACTTATTGTTTATCCGGGGTCGTTGAATTTTCAGAGAGACGGGGTTTGGTTTTCTAGGATTAATTTTCTGAAGTGTATACAAATGTATACAAATATTTGTGACCATTACCATCAAAAAAAGTATTTTTCAAAAAGTATAAAAAGATAGTGCAACTTACATGGACTTTGGGTGTCGGAGGGAGCCCATTGCTGATTGGCTTCTGAAACACAAGTGAACTCAAATGTACAATGGCTCCACATTTGAACTATGCTATGTTCCGAAATTATCGTCAAAAACTGTCTTAAATATCATCCACTGTTTGGATTTGGCTTTGATGAGCATTACAGACTTTGGTGCTCGCATGCTGTGCTTACCGGAATGTCCTTCTTATCTTTCCGTATTGGGACACTAGGGGGCATAGTTGACTGTCTTTCTGCTGGACTGTCCCTATCTCCACTGTGTGGAGAATTCAGCCCATTACCTACAATTACAGAGACATGACTCAATGTGTGAAGGAGAAAAGAGGACACGAGTGTAAGAGACATAGACAAGTGCACAGACTCAGCTGCAGATCACAGTACAGTCACACTGACACTTTCTCAGACATATATATTTGGTTTTGGTGAGTACAATTTATCCTGGGAAAACTGAAGACAAGGAGTTAAACTTGAACAATAACAAACAAATTACTGAGGAAGGGAGCAGAGAGGGAGGGAAGGAGGGAGCAGGCTAGCAGGAAGAATACAGAGGATCAAATGTAGCCGTGAGCGAAGGGGAGGTGTTAATGCACCACATAACGTCTGCCTGACGTAGCTGCCAGTATTTACCCTTTAAATGGTTGATGGAATAACCCAATCTGAGAGAGCTACTCTGACAAACTAAAGCTGCCTAGATCTGTGTAGATTGCAATAGTAGTTGCACGTTTGCACATAAACACAGTGAAGCTCCACTGTTGTATGCCTTTTGAGGGCTGTAAAACACAGATGAGGCATGTATGTTAATCTTTAACTTATAGCAAGGTAATGGTAATTATTCTTATCACAAAATTAACTAATTAACTAACTACCTTTGCTTTTTTTCCCTGATCACTTGGATTTAACTGCAAATGCCACAGTTAAAAGTCAACCTGGGTTGCAGACAGGTGATCCCAACAAACAAAGCCACATTGGTTAGTCCTGATGTAATGTGGGAACCAAATGAGAGATTTTACACTATTGTGGCTTTTAGTCAGTGCAGTTATTCTTCATTAAAATGATGAACTCAAATACAATCAGCTGCCCTAAAGAAAGACTAAGAGACAAGGATAAAAAGACGTTTGAGATACAGAGCTCCATTCGTAGCTAACACTACACTTCATATCATCTCCTATCACTGGTGTTTGTCTTATCAACCAAGACAATGTTTTCTCCTCTTCCTTCTTCCTCCTAGGAAGCAAGGGGGAGTGGTAGCAGACGACTAGGTTTTAATTGGTTGGGTTAAACAACCAATCAGACTTCACATTAAAGATGACAGACACTTATATTGACCAGGTGCTGATGGACAGAGGGAGCTACAAACAAAAAAATGTGAAAGCGCTGTTATTAACGGACTCATGGAACAAATAAATCATACTACAAGGATCGACTAATGGGAGACAACTGGAGAGGGCGACAGGGTCTGCGGACACTACCAGTCTATCATGTTTGCTGCTCTTACTCTCTTCCTTTTCCTCCACTTTTTCCTGCTCCTCCTTCACCTCCTTCAGCACCTCCCATGCTTCCTCCAGCTCCTCCTCTGTGTGAGGCGTGTGGAGCCACTCCCAGAAATGTCTAAAGCTCCCATCATCCTCTGGGGCAGAGTTTTCCGCGTCCGTGTGCTTGGGGCTCTCGTTACCTAGGCTACTGCGGCGGTGGGGTGGCAGCTTCGGGGGCGGGGGCCGCGGGGGGACATTAGTGGCAGGTTTTGCAGGGCTTGGCGTCTCAGGGACTGGGCAGCGTTTGATGGTACCCCCTCCTCCACCGTCATCCTCGCTGTGTGATTGACTCTCGTCCTGTTTTTGTTGCTGTTGGGATGTGCAGAGGGCCTTGGGCTGAAAGGAAACAGGTGAGAGCAGGTGATCAGACAATTCCTCACATTCAATAGTTTTTAAAAACAAGAGTAGTGGGAAATAGATCTAAAAAAAAGTAACCAACTGTGGCTGGTAGCTATACCTTTGGAGGGAGTGGAGGCGGGACCTTTGGCCTCATAATAGTGCTGGATTTACTGAAAAATGGGGAAACAGAAGATCATAAAGTCTGGTTCACAGAACACACAAAAGTGACTCCACAAACAGTAGACACATTTGACAACACATCAAAATGAGGCTGAGATTTTCAAAGAAGGAGTGAAGAGATCGGAGGTGTATGGACATTGCACTGCAGTTTGAAATGACAACTTTAATCATTGTCTATCATTAATTCACAATGACAAACACACAATGGATTACTGTTTTAATCACTATGTTCTCTAAAAATATTTAGGGGAAACTACAAATGCATCAGGAGTAAAGTCTCTGAGACAGGAGTGCTGAGTTTGACATAATGAGCTGGTTGCTCTAAGCACTTAGAGCAAAATCTCACATTTTAACAGCTTCACTAAATTATGTTTATGATCTTAATCTTTCTTTCGCTGAATATTTTATGAGGTAAAGGTAAATTATTTAGCATTTCAGAGATTCCACATTTATAGTTTTTAGCATCTTGGAAGTGCTACAGGCCTGCACCAAGTTCACATAGACTTTACCCATAATCCATCATTAGCTACGGATATGCTGAGCCATTTGTTAATGACTGACAGACAAAGAACCACAAGTTAAAAACTAAAAGAGGCTGGCAGCTCGCCTAACTGAACACAAATATGACAGCACTGAATAAAATGAGTCATTTCAGTCCAGTGGAAGTGAATGG
Organism: Thalassoma bifasciatum; assembly: GCA_008086565.1. Taxonomy (NCBI): domain Eukaryota; kingdom Metazoa; phylum Chordata; class Actinopteri; order Labriformes; family Labridae; genus Thalassoma; species Thalassoma bifasciatum. Next base: position 1,091,006 of record RPOG01000029.1, read on the forward strand.
CAAAATTAAAAATTAAGTGTGATGATTTGGGGGTACAATACAAAAAGTATGTAGGAAATTCAGATGTGGTGGTAGGTTGAAAATGGCAAAAGTAACTCTGGTTGGGTTGGGGCAAGATCACTCGAAATATGGGAAACGGTGTAAAAGTTGAGTGAGAATGACAGAAATTGAGGAAACAAGAAGCATTAAAAAAACACTCAGTCACAACGCCAAGGACGCTGGAGTTGGCTGGGATACGATGCAGACAATTTAAAAACTAAATCTGCCAATCAGTGTTGTCATATTTCGGTGAAAATTCAAGAACTACAACTCGAATAAAGATGTAATTTATCATGACTTCTTCTTTGACCATATGATTTCTAGGGGCTTGCAATTGTTTTGCAAGTTTACATCAAACGTGACTTTGGCTATAAACGCCTGATTAGTCCTCATCTTCGCTGAGTAGCACGAATTTGACCATCCTGACTACTCTGAATATCCTTCCATTTGTCCATCATTATGTTGTTTATATACTGAGTACCGAGGAAAAAAGCGGTGGCCTGCTGCAGAGACTTGGCTGCGACACAATGAGGGATAAGGCTGAACACCACATATACAGTTTAATAGAAGCAGGAGAGGCCAGAAGGCAGCGCGTGTGTGCGTATATATACACACACACACACACACACATACACACACACACACACACACACACACAAACGTACACTGACACAGCAAGGAGGCAACACAGATGGCAATGCAAGTAGAGAACAAGACAAGACAACAGGGAATAAGAACTTCAGGTCATGAGGTTCATTTATCAAAGCATCAAGTTGTAGAAGGTGCCAAAGATTCATCTCATAATTGTCCTCATATATTTAAAAACAGACTTAAATTTAGATAAGTTTAGCCCTATCCTGTCAATTTAAGATGATACAAGGTATAAACTGCAAGAAACCCCACAAAACATTATTGACTGACAGCCTCAAGGTCAGTTTTTAAGGGTTAAGGGTTATTGTTAGTAGATATTAGACTTCACACAACACACAAGTATTAATGGCATAGAAAACACACCGGTTGTAAAAAAAAAAAAAAAAACACACACACACAAACACAGGTGGCGTATGTGGCGTGATGGTGGGTGTGCTGCACAGAGATGCGTGGATGAAACTGTAGGACAGAAGCCTCTCCCCCTTTGCTTCCCTCATCTTTTCCTCTTAATATGAGAGAGGAGCAACTGAAGGAAGGCAGTCCCCGGAGGAGAGGCTTCTAGCTCTGAGACTGAGGGAGAGAACTTACTGAGTGTGAGTTTCATCATCATCTGCATCATCCTCATCCTCATCATCCCCTAAGTGTGCCACATGGCCCCTGGGAGAGGAGGTGAAGATAGGAGGGGAGGGGGAGAAAGGAGAGGAGGAGTCAAGGTAGGGAGAGCATTAGAGAGGGAGGGGGGTTACGGGAGAGAGGGAGCAAGCAAAGGGGAGAATGGGAGGAGTAGGGAGAGGAGGGTAGTAAGATGGGAAAGGGGAAGGAAAGCTGAGTGAAGCTCAGTCCACAAACTACCACTAACCTGATCCAGCTCTAAAAAGACTGAATGGATCCAAACTAGAAAAACTTTTTCAGGGGAAATGTAATAAATGTCAAGTCCCCTTAACAAAGCTTCTGATTTTATCTATGCAGACCCAAACAGACCTTGCAGATTTACACACACAAAAACTGACACGCTCTTCTTCTCATAAAAAAACATTGATATTATTTTAGGTTGGATTTTATATCATATTGAAAACAGAATGATGCCTTTATCCCTGGTCTACAACGCTACTGATTTACTAATGATGATATACATGACACTTGACCCTTTTCAGTTTTACTGCTGCTTTTACTTTTCGTCTGGCTTTCATAACAAAAGTGCGTAACAACTTCACCCTTTTTCTTTAGTTCCTCAAAACCACACCTCTACTAATGGCAACCCTGCTTTTATTCACCAATTGATCTCTAACTCTGTTAATCACTCTGTCTCTTGGTTACAAATTAGGCTCCTGCACCGGTAAGTCTTTTTTCTGGCTGTGTTAAAAAAGGGACTTGTGCATTTGCTCAGCTTTGATGATTGTATCAGCTGCTACTTGAACAGTCTTTGTTTTGAAAAAGCTTTCTATCTTTACTTTCTTCCCTTCTCTTTATGGATATTTTGTAATTGATGTGTAATTTGTTAAAGCCTCCATTCAAAGTCTATTCAGGGAACACTTTTTCCTCTTCAAGCTGAATCTTTAATCCAACTAAATGATCCCTTTTTACAAAAAAACCTGATACAGTCCGCTTGAAAAATCTGCAGTCTACACGGGGCATAAGAAAAGGGGCTTTTTTTCTGACAGCTACTGACCAGACTTGGGCCTAGAAGTTCAACTGAACAGATGTGTATGGTTTCATCCTACAGGGAAATACCAAAGGCTGTGGTTACACCACACCAGAATAAATAAGACAGACGGCTAAGACAGGAAACTTCATCTACTTTACAAGTGGCTGCTGTGACATTCTGCCTCACTTTTTCTGAATCCAAAGTAAATCCAAAAACTGTATTTGATCAAGCTTCTCACTCCTCCTGACTGTCAAACATTTTCTCAGATAAGGACTGTGATTATGAAATCTCAAATTCTTCATAAGATTACTGTTTTCTATTCTAATATTATATCTGTCTACTTCACCTACTGTTAATATCAATAATGAGTGAGTGGATCTGGCTTAAACATTCTGGGTATTTGCTAGGAAAAAATGTCACATTAAGGTACTGGATAAAGGGATGCTAGGAGCACCTTGTGACCCTCAGCAGTTAGGAAAACTCTCTTTTTGAGACCAAATTACATTTCGAAACACATGAAGTGTACCAGATTATCTCACAGGATAAAGCAAAGCACAAGGATTTGATCATCATTTCCTTTAAGCAAGAATCTCCTGACACTTTCCAGTTAGACTGCTTAAGGCACCAACTGCAGCTTTGTCGGAAGATCTGTGTACACGTGCATACATGTGTGTGTGTGTGTGTGTGTGTGTGTGCGTGTGTTTGTGTTTGTGTGTGTGGTGCAAGCCATGCTCTGCAGAAAGCCCCTATAAAGCACTGTGTCCTCCTGGTGCCATCAAAAGCGTGAAGCAAGCCGCGGGGAGGAAAACAAAACCTGCAAGTAACTGAGGTGCCAAAAGACGTCATTGCCTGGGGTCGTTAAAGCAGCATTAGTTGCCTGTGATTGGCCCAGATTAGTCCTGCCACTAATAATGATTGGCTGATGGGTAGGCGTGATTAATACACCAGCGAATCAAGACGCCCTGGGTGAATAAAGACATAAGTTGGATCTACCTTTGCTGTAGCTCCTCCTCAACAGATTTTAGAAGACTCCTGTGCATTAGACAGGAAAAGGAAAATACATTAAGAATTAAAATGAACAAAGACAAGTGTGAACAAAACATCTTACATTTAAATCACTCAAAAGAAAGTGAGGTAAAGATAGTACGTGAATACAAGACTCACTTATTTCCTCCCAGTAGACTTGGTGAGTCGTGCCCGTACCCCAACTGCAAATCCTGCAAGATGAATTGATGCATTACAAATGTGACAAAATACATCAAAACTGACTCATTTAGACAGGTGAAATGTACCTTATGTCTCCACATGGCTAAATATTTCACTGAACAATAGAACAGAATAGTACAAACAAATAACAAGATGGTTTGCTGCTGTTAGAGCAGCGTGCTGGTAAAAAATGAGAAACCCCAAATTCACAGAAATAACATCAAGTTTGACTCCAAACCACAGACATATACAGAAGATGAAGAGAGAGAGCGCACAGCTAACTCAAGGTGCATTGATTAGACACCTGCTGTGTTCACATTGTGGCAAAAATTAAAATAACAGTTTTCTCCACAGTCAATTTGCTATCCTCATGGCATTGATTAAAAGTCACTTTAAAAGTAAAAATTCTGTCACGCACATCAAGTCAAAAATCAGAATCAAAAACAAAAACAAGCCATGATGATCTAAACTTATTTGAGAGTTTTATTCCCATCTACTGAATCATCTCAAGCAGAACAGGCAGGTTAAAACAGGAGCATTCAGAGCCTGCAGTCATTCTGCTCAGTTCCTTTTGTCTACTTAAAAATCTACCATCACATATTATAGTCTGTGTCTATGTATGACACTGAACATGTATGAACAGAGGCTGGTTTAACCTTAAGTGTGATATCAGGCTCCAGGGAGGAGGTAAGTATCCAGTATTTCAACTAGGAAAACAGTAAAAATCAGCCAAATGCCAGAAAAACTGGTGAGAAAATTAACCAAAAAAGACTTGGTGCAGACTTTTCAACTGTAGCAAATTCAGACTGGCACTAAATCAAGCAGGGACACATCTCTCACTGGTCGTTATTAAGCTAGTGGCAAAACCAACTAACATTCTTGCCTGAAAGTCACAAAAACTAACAGCTCATAACCAACTCTTACAACAGTTAAAAAAAAGCTAAATTTTCATTACTGGTCACATTTTCTATCTCACAAGGTTTTTTGAACTCAGCTGCTGATTATGGTGAACATCCATCAAACAACACTGGCCAAGTTCTCCTTTTAGACCTGACTCAAACCTGGTTTCACATAGAGTAAATAAAGCCACAATGTGAATGCAGCCCCCTAAACAAAACATGTTTTAAATATATGGAAGACATGATAAAGACATGAAACAATGAGCATGCAAAGAGAAACACACTAACTGCAGACAAACATGATATTTATACACAAACACACACAAAACACACACACACACACATACACACAAATGAAAATGTCTGTTTGCTTTGATCAACTACTGGTCGTAGGGGTTAGAAGACATACATCAGGGATGTAAGAACATGCTTTGTACAGTAGATATGATACATTCAATATGGGCACCAAACTGAATGGTAAGTGTGTTTAAGTTTAATTTCGGGACTGCTAGTGTCCTTGAGCAAGACACAGCTGCACTAGTGCTACCAGACCATAAAGGTGTAACCACTAATTATAACTCCCTGACTTATCTGCATAACTGAAGCTTAAAGCTGAAAACTAAACCACTGGTTTATTAGATTGGTAATAATGTTGGTCTCAACGTGTGTATTTTTTGTTGTGTGTATGTGTGCATCTGACAACAACAAAGAACAACATCACTAAGGACCCTTTTCCCCACGGCAACTACAACACCAGTTAGTGAGGCAAAAGCCAAGGCTGGAAAAAATGACAAAAATGAAGACAGATGGACGGCCCAGAATAGATGGAACAAAACTGTGAAAATGAACCAAAATGCACGTTGGACACTGAACAGCCAAAACAATCAGCTCTCTAGAAAATGGAAAAAAAAATTAAAGGGGACAGCCAGCGCTTGAAAACAAAGAAAGCAAAAGAAGGACTCGGACCTGTCCTTCAGGAGGATATTAAAAATTAAAGAGAAACATGGACAGAGCAAGACGGCGGTATAAAAAAAGGAAGGCCAAGGTTACAGAAATTATAAATAGACAGATTGAAAAATTAAACGGCCGGAGCAGGTGGGCAAAAGGAGAAGTTGAGAGAGAGAAGAGAGAGAGAGAGAGAGAGAGAGGCAGATAGAAAAAGTACTACCATATTAGATCTGGCGGTATAGTAGAGCTCCTCAACACAGTCCAGATAGGGCTCAGATTCACACTGGTCAGCAAGACAGAGCGAGAGAGACCTCAGTTAATACATTAACCTGGACTGATGGAGGGGATGGGGAGAGGGAGTGGAGACATGGGTGATTGGTGAAAAATGTATTAAGGCTAAAATGGGCTCTGAAGTCTGTAGATCAGCAAGACAGAGAAGGAGGGAGAAACTGCAATATTAATCTAGGGAGTAGAGGGGATGAATGGGGGTACAGGCCGAGGGAGGGAGGGGTTAAAGGCGTAGATGGGGGTTTAAAAATCAGAAAACTGAGGAGGAGAGGCAAAATATTACATCAAAATGTCATGGTTGCGAAAACAGATTTATCTTCAGTGCCCCTTGGTACTTGGCTGTATGGGGTTTTTTTTTATAAATTGAGACTTTAGGTTTCACAGCCTCTCTAAAGGTGGGTTATTTTCTTTTACAACATACAGTGATTTAAACATGCTCAAAGTTACTTAAGCAATTGAAACCCTTGCATTGTTTGTTAAATTTTACAGTAAAATCAAAGAAATCCCACCGATCAGCCAGTGTTTACCAATCAACACTATCAAGTTAGTACCATTTAAAGGTGAAACATATTGTGATGCTGTAATATCAATAGGTTGATTGAAAAATAAAAACCTGTGAGCAAAAAACAGATCCCAATGTGTTGTATTACTTAAAGAAAAGGATAAAGAGTGAAAGGCAAAAAGGAAGAATGAAGAAAAAGTCCTTAAAACCTACACTGATGTCCATCTCATAAGTATACTCTACTTTATAGATGGATAGGGAGAGGAGGAGGAAGAGGAAGAGGGGTGCTACAGGGATATTATGTTAGATTTTGTTGAAGGAAAGAAAAACACCAGAGTGAATTTGTGAAGAAGGTGCAAGTGCAAAAGAAAAGAGAAAAGAAGAAAAGAGTGAGGAAGCGGGGTCTTTGTCAAGACGCTGGGGCTGTGCATGGAACCTGTACCATCAGATTTTTTCACACTTCAAGCAACTTCAACAAAAACTTAATATAAACATTAGATGGTTTCAAAATCTTATGAACGTTTTCATCCATTTCCTGAATTTCTGGCCAACCTGGAACATGACTCTTGCTGTTTGTAAATAAGTATTTACAGGGTTTCGGGGGCTTTTGTTCCAGGTGTCAGAATATTGTGGCTCTCTGAAATTATCTCTGCTGGTCTGTACCATAAGAAAGGCTTCCAGGGAGCATTACAATCAGGGGCTGAGTGCACCAGCTAGGGATACACCTGGGTGTAATCCCGCGTCTGATATGGAGCTGCTCGTAACTGGTGCATTCAGCCCCAGATGCAGTAACAGCCAATTAAAGCATAAGAAAACAGGCTCCTTTTTCCTTTAAGCATCCAACCACCTCTCCCTGTCTCTTAAGGAAAACCACAACAACGCTAAAAAATTCAAAAAGTTTAATCTATGCTGACATTCCTGCAAGATACCAAATGAATCAGAAAAATCAGTAAGTATCATTTGAAATGTATTAAGTCAGATGTTTTATGGCATTATCTATATTGTTATGTAACTTATGGAGTTTCAAACATAATCAATTTGAGCTTTGTGAGATTTGTGGTTAAGTTTCACATCTGGTTAAATGCAAACTGATGTGAACACCGGCTGGTTGTTCTGCCTCCTCTGAGTAGAGTAGAGTAGAAGATTTGCCATGCTGATTCTGGTGAAGTGACCCAACCAAACAGACATACGCACACACATACACAAACATAACTGAAACTCACCGGCTCATGGTGAGGCTCTGTTTCCTTTCTCAATGGAGGGTCAAACTTCACCTGACCAACTGTGAAAGACAAAAGTTTGGGATTAAAACTAAATAACACAAGAGAAAGCAGTGGTTGAAAGAGGTTGGAAAATACAGCGTTAAACACTTTCTGAAGACTTGTTTGAACTCACAGTTAATCTCTGACAGGGTCTTTCCTTCTCTGGCGCTTCTGCTGGTGGAGCGTATACGATGAGGAACAGACACTGGAGACTGTCAAGACGGAGAAAAACATACACATAATCAAATAACTGTTCAGATTATGAAGTCTTGAGGTAAACACAGTGCTTGAAAAGATTACAATAAGTTTTGAAAAACAAAACAAAACAGACTCCTTGCTATTTCCTGTTGGGTGTATTTGATGACACAGCAAAAACAGGCAGCTACACTCTGCATCCAGACAACCAAAACACCAGCAACACTTGGCACCACACAACAGCCACAGACCTGCCTTCTGACTCATGAGTTTTAATGTTTTGTCCTTGACACCCTCATGCATAGAGGCAACTGCTCTCTGCCTTTAACAGGTAGGAGCTGGTCTAAGTAATAAATAAAAAGGGATATGCATTGTTTTACGGCTACTGTGTTAATGTTTATACAGCATAACCAGTCATTGTCAAATAAACAACTCTAAACAACTCTAAACAACCCAAGCTCATTCTTATATAAAAACTATAAACACAGCAACCTCAAAACATGCTGGCACAGCACTGGAAACATTCAAACCAAGACTACACAAAAACGCATCTCCTCAAGCAGTTTTTTTTCCAGTTAAGTAGCCAATATTTTTCATTGTTTAACCCAGTTGTTCGAGAAATGTTTAACAAATTTCAATATCGTTAACAAAACTGACATAGTCGAGCACTCCCTCCCTCTGAAAAATAACAAGGGTGACTCCTAACGGCTAAATGAAAGATAAAAACATATATATCTTTATTAAAGTTAGGTTAAGTACTCTTTGTGACTCCAGCCCTTTTTATTTTGCCATTTCAAGGTGCAACATGTAATGTGAAATCATACACTGGGACATGAATACTGCACCATTTCAGGGTCAATCTGAAAGTATAAAGGCATATTGATGCCAGATATTTGCCTATAACAGACTCACAACATCAAAAGGACACGTGGAAGTTGGCTTATGTGGAGCAACTACAACAACAGCTTTAGATGTAGGACAAAAATAAAAACACCTGTGTGTCAATTTATTTAGCAAATGTAACCTAACCTGAATGTGGTTTCAGTTTTAAGGAGTGTCTCATTTTGGCTCGCCACTTTGAAACATGACTTATGTTGTATATATGTTGGCCATCCACTTGAATAAAATTTAAGTCTTTATTTAAAATACTATCTGTGGTTGATCCAAGTTGCATAAGTGCTGTCACAGAAGTTTGCATTGTTTTTAAAGATTATAGCACTGACTTTCAGATGTAATAACAACAGAGGTTTGATTGCTTGTAGTCTGTCTGTTTTGATATCAACCTCATTAGTTTTATAACTAAAACTAGAGCTATAGAGCTGCAAGCTTCCTGGTAGCATCAGACTAAATAAATCAACATGTAACCACCCCTTGAATAAGGAAGTACGATTTTGGATACTTTTGGGTTGATATGAGGAAAATGAAATGAAAACATCTTTACATCAGAACTAAACACCAGTAACAGAATTTCTAGAGTTGATCATATTTAAATATTTGAAATGATGGGAAATGTAACTTTATTTTTCCCCCATCAAAAAAGCAATGCCCCCCACCCCTCAACTTTAAAAAAACAAGCGTTGTTTGTGTTAGAAAGACATCACTGCAGACACCGCAGCCCAGACTAGTACCTTCCTGCGGGCTGCAAAACGGGGTGCACGTCGGGCACCTGGGCTTATGGGTAGAAAATGACCCCTGTACTTAAACTAGAGAGGAGGTAGTGGATAGGTAGTGAGAGAAAGATGACAGGGGGAAAAGGAAAGGGGGAAAGAAGGAGAAGAGAGACATGGAGAGAAAGAGAAGTGCTACAAGGAGGGACGAGGAAAAAAAGAAGATGAAAGTCCAGGAGTGAAAAAAAAGGAAGAAAACCAGAGAAGTAGAGGAGAGAGGAAGGACAAAGAGCAGGAAGATGAGTCATATGTGCTGGGGCAAAATAGAAACAGTGCCTGAGGGGGGTGAAGAGGAGCTAATGAAGAGGAATGTCATGAGTACATAAGGAGAGAAAAGAGACCCAGCAAAATTACGTCAACCTATTTACAAGTTTGACAAAGACTTTTGTTTTGAAAGCAAACCTGAATCTGAGAGGGTCAAGTTTACCTCAGGTTCAGGGTCGTCGTCATCAAAGTCATTAAAGGTGCTGTGGTCAGGGTTGTTGGCTTTGTCCAGTAGCTCTATAGCTAATGTTCTGCTTAGAGGCTGCGACACAAACGGGTGCTGGAAGAAAGAAGAAGAAAAAGAGACAGGAAGTCAATAAGAGCGGTGAGCAAGAACCGTTTTTGGACTTTTTCTGAAATAACATCTTTATGCTGTGTCCTCCATAGAAATCAACTCGACTTCAGTTTTTCTTCTTTCAAAAGAGTCTATCCTTTTTATTTGTTTTAAGACTTGTACACATTTATTGCTCACCTGCAGAAGTTTCTCAGCTGTGGGCCTCTTCTTTGGGTTTTTAGTGAGGGCCAGTTTGACGAAATGGTGGAAGTTATTTGTCCTATAAACCAGTGAGGAGACAGACAGAGAAAAATATGAATGGTTAAACATCTGAAAATCTTTTACTGAGACACTTTGATTCATCTCAACAGCAAAGCCTGTATGTATCTTCATAACTTAAAATAATTAATGGGGACTAGTGAGCAGAGTCTGTGTCTTACCACTTGAGTTTATCTTTCAACTTTGGAGGCTGGAAGTTACTCTTGGTCATTAAGAAGAGAGCCCTGCGGAAAAAAGGAAATAATCAGCCAGTGTAGACTCCAGGTCTCTCTGATACAGAAAATAATAATGCGCACTGACTGACTGCTTCACTTCCTCTGTATAGCTGCTCAGCTATCATTGTGCCTGTACACACAGCATGCATTTCTCTGCCTACCTCATGGGGTGCAGGTCAAACATGGGCGGCTGCAGCTCAGCCAGCTCTATTGCAGTAATGCCCACAGCCCAGATATCACACAGCTGGTTGTAGCCTCCTTTCCTTTCCACCGCTGCTACCTCTGGAGCCATCCTGTAAGGAGGGAGGGAGAGAGGATGGCATGAAAACACAAAGGTATACTGATTTTCAACCAAGTACTTGATCATTTTAACTGAAGAGAAAAGACAAACTCTAGAGACAAAAATTATTTTTCCATGTTTTCATTCCTAGTTTGTAATACATGAAGCAGCAAATGAGCTAATAGTAGCACGATAAGTGTGTGGAAAAAATGCTTTGTTAGCCATCCTTTCAACTGCCTATCATCAGGACATAGATCGCATTTTGTCATTTTCCTCCAGCTTGCAATGTGAAATTACCTGTTCTTAAAGTCATACTTGAACAGGTAAAGGAAGCTTTTGAATTTTTTGTACTAAGAATGACGCAAAATTATTTGAGTCCAGGCTGTCAGTATAAATGTTTCAGTCGATCATTTTCATCATTTTAAAATCTTATTTTTGATGTCAATTCTTTTTTTCTTGAAACAGGTGTTGCTAAAACACTTAATCTGGGACTCACTAGCATAACATGACTGACCGTCTAGAGGAGGGACCCACTAATTAAAATGATAAAATCTCACTGACATCTTTCATCAATAGGAAGCTGGATTTTATGCATATTTTTTTCTAGCCAAGAGTATATGCAAACACAACTCACCAGTACGGGGTCCCAATAAATGACTTTCTCTTGGCTAGTGTCGCTGTGATCTGAGCTGATACACCAAAGTCAGCTATGGAATGAATAGGGGTAAAAAAAAAAAAAAGGGGAAGGAGTAAAAGAAAAGGGAAGTGACAATGAAGAGAAAGGTGGGAATTTGATGCAGGAGGATGTAAAAGCAGGGTGAAAGAACAGGAGAAGATTAGGAAAGAGGAGATGAGAGAGAGAGAGAGAGAGAGAGAGAAATAAAGTCACTTGATGAAACCAGTCAGATTCAGTCTTTTGAAGCAGAAGTAATTGCAGAAACCCCGAATGTTCCTCTTACCTAGTTTAACATAGCCGTTGTCTGTCAGGAGGATGTTGGCTCCCTGATAGAGACAAACACACCACACGTCGAATTACAACATGACGGATCACATATAAGTCAAGCAAAAAATGAACAAATTAATTGAGGTCAGAGGTGTTCTGATGTATTGTACACAATCATTGAAGCCAGCAGCTTTGAATCAATAATCTCTTTCTACTTCATAAAACCATCTGTTTACCCCTGAGGGATCAAATTTACAACAACACCTCTGTGAAATGATGCTTACATTCTTTTTGATTCGGTTTGATGAATTAATGATGGATAGAATTCCACAAAAAGGACAACTCATTGATCCTTTACGGATGGCACAAAAATTATGTATTTCATTTGTAATTAAGAAAACGACTAGTGTTTGACTGACATCCATACTCACCTTAATGTCTCTGTGCATTTTGCCTTTATTGTGTAAGTAGTATAAACCCTGCAAATACAGTAACACAGAAACTGGGTTCAGAAAATGAGAAACAGTCATACTGTCAAAAAACAACAGAGCATAGACAGTACAAAGTGTTAACTCGTTTTCCCTGTGATATCACTTCCTTCCAAAACAAATAGGCTATTTTTATTTTTATTTTTGCCATTGAGCAGAATTAAGGTATACTTTGATCTTTGGTATATGGCAGAGGTCTGACCTGACTAATTTGCAGCGAGTACCAACTTCAACTCTAATTTACTCATGAAAAACAAGAAGCCTTGGTCAAATAAGGGCCATAACCACCGATGCTATTTTGGTTTTGTTTCTGTTTAAGGACAGCAGTGGCAACCTCAGCTCATGAGTGCTTCTCATCAGTGGCTATGAAAAGTATCTTCAGGCAACTTCAGCTTTTCTCAGTAGTGAGCATGTAGTCTGGTTGACTGACTCTGCATACTTGGGTTTGTTTGCTTTCATTCATTTTGAAAAGGGAATGTAAAAATAAATGACAAAAGTCATGTCATAGTTCTGCAGCAAATAAGACCAAATATCAAACAGGATCAGCTTTTCCTTCCTTCGAGCTTATGCCATTGTAGTTGACAAAGATTCAATCATTTAGGTTGGTCAGTGATCAAAACCAGACATGATAAGCAGGTTGTTGAGAAGTTGAACTACTTTTTAACTTTTTAAGATTTGAACAGAGCATGAAACTAACTCGCTCATAAATGCATTTACCATAAATTATCAAACAAAATGGTAACTAGATGACATAGCCATCCACTGCCAAACAGGAAAAAATGTCAACATTTAATCAAAAAAAGCAAAACCAGGGATTTTTATGGTGTGAAACCATGTGAGGAACTTTGGGTTTCTGCACCACCTTCGAACAAAACCGAAGGTCTTGACTCTTTGCTGATCTTCCCCTGAACATGTCAAATAAATGTTTTGTGAAATCTCATTCTGCATGACCACCAGCATGACAACACTAACAACATGGTAAACAGTGTATTACCTGCAGGGTTTCTCGTGACATGTAGGCTATCTGTGACTCTGACAAAGGCCCAGTTACTGGAGGAGGAAACCAAGAAAGAGAGAAGCAAACAGAGAAAGAGGAGATGTTAAACAGTGTGAGACTGGATGAAAACAAAACACAGCACTGCTTACACTAAAATGTGTGTTTCTATATGTGAGGGTGCACATCTTACTTACCATGATAGATATCCTGCAGAGAACCTCCTCCACAGTACTCCATACTGATCCATAACTTATCTCTCCTGCACACACAGACAGACACAGACACACAACATTACATCAGCAAAAAAATCTAATGAAAGTAATTTACTGCTTTCAAACACATGCTCAGTTTTTTCTCTCTCTTCACACACAGATGGATGCTACTGTATAATGCTTCCATGTCATGCACCTTTGCAGATCCCACATACAATTTATTGAACAAGTGAAGCACTCTTACCGGAGATAACTGCCAAAATAGGCTACGATGTTGGAGTGTTTACAGTCCTTCATCATTATAATCTCCTGCTGGACGACAGCAAAGTCCTCACCTGGAAGGAAAATATTTACACATGCAGACACACCCAGTAAATTAGAAGTCTGTATGGCTCTTATAAAGAGATGCTTAGTGAGGAAAAGGAAAATGAGGTATTGAGATTAAGATATGAGATGAGAGAACTCACCCGGTTCCAGTTTGATGACTTTGATAGCAGCCAGCTCTCCTGTGTTTACATTGCGAGCCTAAAGAGGTCAAATAAGAGAAGACAAGTCATTAAGAGCTCAAAAATATCCGTTGAACATTGAGCAACAGCAAAAGGGATCATTCGACTGAACTGGGGAGAAAGAAAGATAGTAAGTGAAGCTGTTTGCAACCAACTGCAAGGCACAATGATGCAAACATCCATGTTACATCATGCACCGCTCCTGACAGGCCTTCAGAGAGCCAGCCAATCAGAGAGAAGGAGGTTTGTGGAGAGGAGAGCCTTAAGGAGACTGCAGTTAAAATTAAGCATTTCAGACAATGGTTGAAATAAAGGTTTTCTAAAATATATGATAAAACAGCAGCATCCACTCCCCTAGGAAGTTAATTGTATTTCCTACATAGTGCCAGATCACAGCAGAAGTAATCATACACATCCAGTCATTTAACCAACGGTTAGTCTTCATGTATTGTTATGGAATGGCCTTAGCATCAGCCTAATGCAGGACTGTGTCATATGTTGAGGGAACCTCCTGTAAAACCTCTATCCAAATACACATGAACAGCAACTCCATGGACACTCTATTACAAAAATACAGAAAAAACAAACAGCTGTCAAGCTGTCATCGAGTCAATCATCAAAGGCAAACAAAGGTAAAGGGGAGGTTTGATTTTGAAGATCTCAAATAGAGTGTGTGGTGTTTCCAAGTGCACAGGAGACCTCAAAAATGAAATAAGTAATATGAAAGCTGCAGCAATGCCCAGCGATGAATCACTCAACAAGCAGCTGTTTGGTGAATCTCATAATTTCACATATCCTTGAAGGACCCAAACGCATAAAAGAGAAGAGACAAGCAAACTTGCGACACTGATGGCATTAGACCTTGCTGGTATAGGACCTAAGATCATGTCCTCCCTGATCTCATCTGTTAACTAAAAAATGTTGTGCTGCCTAAAAATAAATATGCTTTTTAGCTTTCCATCATACTGTGACATGATGCAATCTCAAATCTTTTATCACATCATCTGAAACATTTATACAACTGAAGCATCTGTGTACCAGAAAAATGATTGTGTTATTATCTGAACTACTGAGGAGGTGCCAAGGCTGGAATTTTGGCACATTTTCTTGTGCTAATGTACACTTTTTCTCCATGCAATATTTCTCTGTTCTTCACTGTGACCAGAAAGCACACTAGCATGCTGTTTGCGCACTATTTTTTTAAGTCAAACTAACCCAACACCAGCAAAGTTCCTCTCATTTATTCAGATGCAAACTCCGATAAGGTGAGATGACACAACTGGAAGAACTTCCCGTATTCCTGAAAAGTCGGCACACATGAAAAAGTGAGGGATTTCAATAGATTTTCCATAAATAGTAAGCTGTGTTTACATTTAGCAGCAATGCTGATGGCAAGGGAGGAATTCTATATGAAACATTAATGAATAAAAGATGGGCTCTCAGAAGAGACATGATTGGCTCATTTTTTTCAGGCCAAGAATGCGCAAATACGACTGTGAGAGAAGAATGTGTGAGGGACTGACAGTGTGTGAGAAAGCAGTCATGCATTAACTGAGTTTTAACACCAGAGACAAAACAAGAGCTTGAAAAATATGTTTGCCCATGATCTGGGTGTATTTACTAATGCTAGTTTCAGTGGACAGTGACAGAAACACCCCTATGTGCACTCATACTGGCTCACAAGCATATTTATCCAACATCAGAGAGAAAAAACAACTGCTAAAATAACAGCAGAGAAAGTTGAGCAGGAATGAAAGGCAGGCTTGCACCACAGTTGCCTTTTTCTTTGAGTTTTCTATGACACACTGATGCATGATGAAATGCATACTCAGCATTAGAAGTGACAGCCCCTGTGGCATGAGTAAAAAGGGAAAGAAACCCTGTGAGAAAAGGTAAACCGGCTGTGGAAATACCAGACAAAATAAGACAAAGAAGTCAAGAAAGACGAAGGAAGAGAAACCACACAGACAGAGATGTATTAGTGCTAATAAAGACAAAAACATCATTTTTTTATTTGGTGTGTCAGAGGGGGAGAAGTTTTTTTTTTCCCTTAGTGAAAGAGGAAGATGAAGAAGAATAGAGGCAAGGCAAGGCCGACAGACACAACAAAACAGAACCATGAAGGGAGGGAGATACAAAGAGATGCACAGAGAGCAGAAGAAGAGCAGAGACAGTAAGTCTTCAGTCAGCAGACAGAGCAGAGATGACTCATACAGCTCAGTGACACTGTTAGTGGCAACAACACACAGCCTGACTCAACTTGACTAGCTGGCTACTGGGACTGTGTGAACCAAGCCGGTGTCTGGTTAAGGAGGTTTAGGACTTCTAGGTGTTGATCAGCTTTCTAACAAGGTCCCTGAACTGTGTGTCGTCTGAGACTGGAAGGACATGAGCACCAGTGAAGAAACCCCTGAGAGTTTTGTGGGTCTGTGTTTGCAACAAAGTAAAGATCATGCCAGGATGGAGAGAACGAACTGGTACATTGTTTTGCTTGATCAAACTCTAATTTTGCACCCCGTAACCCAACTAGCTTCATACAGCAAAAATAAGTTTTTGCAAAACAAAACAATACATGATAAGTTTAGATACCAGACTGTGGTCACAAATGTTTTTAATTAGGGCTGAGTGATACGGCTGAAAAATGTATCACAATATAAGTGTTTCATATCAGTGGATATTGATAATTATTAATTTGTTCATTTAACATATTCAAAATAAAGGCCAGGAGAAAAAAGACTGAATTTAGATGATTTCATTTTAAAATTATTTTTATTATGACTAACTGTAATTACTATTTTTACTTTATGTAGGGACCCCTGACAAACGTATTGAAGTTGTTTTTGACACCAATGGCTCATGGGAAAGCTTTACCTCAAAAAGTACAAAGACATTTAAACTTAATATAATGCAGAATTGCTGGTAAATAACTGCAGTTACTCATTTCCTATAACACAATAATGGAGAAACTCAGCCTAAACCAAACATTAGTTAAGACTGCATGTGCTTGTTCAGTGTGTGTGTGCACGTACATGTGCGTGTGTGTGAGATGCACTTAGCATATGGTCAGCTCAGTGGAAGTTCAGTGTGAGTATTTCTCTCTCTCTTCTCTTGAACCATGAAAACAAACAGGCAGCAGAAGCTGACCATGCTATCCTTACCGCCACACTTAGCTTATTAGCTGCACAGAAAAAGAAAAAAAAAGTTAAGCCATTTGATTTTCTAAAACACTGATGTGTGCTTTCTGTAACTGTACATGTTCATTTGCTACACAGTTGTAGTAAGCCAGCAGTCTTATGTGGTCAAGTCTGGGTGAGTGACTCGTCTGATTGACTGACTTATATAAAAGATCAGAGGTCATGACAAGGTAATGGATCCTGAAACAGAGACGAGTCACCTCAGGTCACAAGTTCGTGTCTGAAGATTCACTATCTTAACTTCTTTTCTAATCTACCACTGATGATGAAAATAAGCAGGGACTCAGATTATATAACAGCTCTTTTTGTAGGAAAAGATATCTTCATCAGAGAGGACAGACATTTTTTAAAAAGATGCCTGTTACCTCATATGTCTGATCCACTCTCTACCATCATCCCAGCTCATTTCACGTTTGTATATCTGAACGCATCAGGGCAGAAATTTGCCCTGAAAGCTACAGGGAGCAGGGAATTGAGAATGCACAGCTTTGCTCACAGCTACAGGACCACAGAACAACTGAGGGGCAACTTCATTTAATAATATGGGGCCTACTTGGAAGTTCTAGAAGTTGCAGGTTTTTGACAGTTTTGAGGTTGGCTGCAAGAAGACCATGCTACACCAACAAGGTATGCACCAAGCCAAACAAAAAAGGGAGACTTTTATAGCATTAAAAACATGTTTACAGCCTGGTTCAAAAAAACGTCTTGGGTCTTCATTGCCACCTCCACTATCAGCATACACTGTATGGGAGGGGAATTTTTTTTCCATCTCAGAAATTTTGGGGGAAATTAAGATCACAAGTTGAGTTCACAATTCGATAAGACAGAGATATAAATAGCTGTTTGAGTCTAAAAATAGTCTGGGGGAAGGGGTCACACATACAGAATCACACAGGAGCAACCTGGTTTAACCAGAACCTTCCACAAAAAGCAGCTGCACAGCTCCACCACAGTGAGAACTGGTGTTAAACTAGCCTGGAGCAACATTTGGTTACTAAGTTCCTCTGACAAGATTTTTCCAAGAGATACGAGGTGAATTCAGGTCACTTTCCTACTTAAAAACATGATACTCTAACCTTAAGGACACACATTGACTAAAGTCCTGTTGGCCTTTTGCTGTTTGTTACTGTACCTATTGATCTCAATAATGACATGCAGTGATATTTACTCCTGAAATTAAATTTCATCAGTTGTTTCTGAAATGTATTAACAGACTGACACTGAGAAAATAGTGAACATTTTGTAGTCATTCTTGAAGGACATTCTTGAGGAAAGCTTTACTCGACACAGTACTGTGCTCTTCTATGTTTACAATATTCATGTGCATTAACAAAATCATCTACACCTACACATCTGTGCACATTAGCTCAGCAGAGATTAAATAGCATGAGGGAAGATAAGTTGAGCTGTTCAGCAGTTCAGTGGTATTTCAAGATTGGTTTGTCAAAAAATCTGGTGGAAACTTCCGACACGAGCAAGTTTAATTCCTCTTGTCCACTGCTCAGGTTCACAGTCAAGTTCATGTCAGTATTGGAGATTAATGTACCAAACATTCACGCATTAATGACCCATAAAATACAAATTGTCATTTCACAATATTTTCTTTTAATTTTGTTATATAAAGTCAGAAAGTATGAAGTGACAAAAACATTATTCTCAGTCTAATTCTCATCTAAAGGATTACACTAAATTGACACTGGTATCAAATTAGATCAGCGTCCAAAGCCCAGTTATTAGGGGATTAAAAGTTCTATTGATGCATCTCTGCTTTCAATTTGGAATTCAACTTTTTCAAGCTGTATTTTAATTGCATATATAATCTCTCTTCTTCCACACATTCATCTAAATAACTTATGGTTTTCAAAGTAATGTATGATAGGATGATGTTATCCAGGGCTTTGTGAAATACTTTATTGTTATTCATTAGATCATTACTCACTCAATCAAAGTAATTATTAATCAATGAATTTACCAACTACAACAGAAGTCATTGCAGGCATCTGTTCCCAGTGATGCTATTGTTTCATGAAAGACACTCTCATTAAAATGACAACTGAGCTTTAGGAAAGCACAATTCATTTAATGATGACACTTTACTCTAAATAGTGGCTCAACAACTCTGCAGCATGTTTTCTCTAAAAGCTGACTTTTAACAGCGTCACAGCTCAGCCATTGATAAACACAAGGCCCCAGGAGGGAACAGGTGAGACAAGAAGCTGCCTGCAATGAAGTGTTTTAATGAACACACCTGTTTTTTAACTGAAAAAAAAAGAGTAGAAAAAGAAATCCACTTGCTCAAGCAAAACACCTATAAATGCACTCACAAACACACTCACCAGTCATTCAAAGGCTCCAAGGGCCACTTTTATTCAGAAAAGTTTGTTTTTTTTTTCAAAATTCTTTTTGTATTTACCATGAATTTACCCACCCAGCAAAGTCATTTATCATAGAATTAAGGATTAAATAGAGAGGGGGTTATGGACTCCGTAAGAGGGTGATTTTTGTTTGAAATACAGCTCAACTAAGCTGAAAGAAAAATCACTGCACTCTTGCTCCACTGCGAACAAGAGAATCAATGCAGGCAGCACAAAATCACCCTGCTTCTAACCTGAAAGCACAAATTGTACAGATTCAGGTATCCATGTTTGGTGTGAGCCTGCAAAGTCACACAGCAGCACACACTTAACACTCTTGTGCCACATTGACCCACCCAAACACTCTGAATGTGTAGGTATGGTGTGTGTATAGATGATCTATCCAAGATCACACGCCATGTAAAAATACTCCTGTACTCTTCACTGTTGACATAAATATTTCCAGAGAAGCATTCAGCTGGTATCAAACACTTTTTTAACCCGGGCCTGGTTTCAGCGCTTCATCACATGAGCACAAAATCTCAAAATAGGATTTGACAATTGTACTTACATGGTACCGGGATTTACTGAACCGGTTCAGCAGCACAGCTGTAGCAGGGCACAGGTAGAAGCACAAAGGTGCGTTAAAAACACACTCAAGACCTAGTGCCTCCCTGGCTTCTTTGTCAGTGTTACCAAAGGGTGCATCATTACAGTTTACTCATGCAGAAAGTAGCATTCACCAACCTTCAGAAAATAACAGGGAGATATTTGAGTGGCAGCCAAAATAATCTGTCCTTAGCTGGAAAGATAGATATTCTATTTCTTGAATTTATATAAAAAAATTAAGAAAAGGTTAGAATGGGAAAAGACGAGGACTGGATCTGAAAGCTGGCTCAAAAACGTGTGTTATACATTTCAAAGGCGCTTAATCATGCTTTGGTTTGTTCTTAGAATTAAACTTCCATGTTTCATGTATGGCCTGATGTACACGTCCTTACAGATATCACTTTTAAAAAGAAAAAATTACCCTCGCAAGAAGCAGCAGACATACACATAAATTACTAGGAATGTGATGAGATTTCATGGTACCACATCTTGCAAGATAAAGTGTCAAAATACTTAAAGTCCATGAGCTGTCTCGTGAGACACTGTCTTGTGAAACAGTGTCCTTAAAAGAATTATCTCAATTTTGTGTTTTTCTTCTTTCACACTGCCAATATATCCATACTGTATGCAATGACCATTTACCAGATTTAAAATTTTAAGTTTATGTACAACCGGAAAAAAGGCCAAAGCACTCAGACAAAGGGTATTTTCTAAGTATTTTACAGCCATAATAACAAAATATGAGCATTTTGGCTTCAGTAGGAGAAGAGTTAAGGCCTGCCTCTTGATTTCAGTAATATGGCTGCTGCCTATGATGGGCTTCAAAACTCTGTATCAGAAATAGATGGGTGATGTCATGGATACCCATTTATTATACTGTCTATGGCTACCAAGCAACACCATGCACTTAAAGACTTAAAGTGGAAAAAAACTCACGAAATATGTTCCCAACTGCAAAAGACAATGAAGGAAAAAGTAGGAAAAAAAGGTTCCTTTCATTTTTTCTAGTGTTTGGATAACATTACACTACCCACACACTGTTTTTTGTTGTTGATTGTAAGGAGACTAAAATTTGGTATTTGATAGATGCACTGACTTGCATGCTGACATTCCAGGCTGGATCTCAGGTACATTTATCACAGACTCAAACAAGCAAGTATATGGAATTTTAGAGTTAAATAAAAGGAGAAAAACTGAATAATTACCCTGATGTCCCCGTCAGAGGAATTTTTCATTTACTAATTGAAAAATAACATTTTCATACATTGGCTGATATCAGGTAGTAATATGCTGGTGCAAATGGTATATTAAGCCATAAACAAGCCACAGATGACAAAGTAATTTAAAGCTGACAAAATCATCCATTGTGAGACAGTGCTTCTTGACTCCTCTTGTTTGCCAGAGGCCTTTCACTCTGAGATCACAGTGGTTGAGAAAAAGAATCAGTCCCAGTGACTGACAGGAGCAGCTCCTCAGTAGTTGGGGAGTAAAACCTGCTGAGTTGAGGTTTTTCAGTTAAAATGCAGTAAAACACTTCACTGTATGTATGTGGGGGTGGAGATTTCTTCACCTGTCACATCATGACTTTTTTTGTGTTGTCATCCTGCAGAAAAGTGTTTCACCATCCTGTGTGCAAACGTCAAACATGCTAAATATTTACAGCTTATTCAAGAATATGTTTTCCAACGATTTAGTATTTCATAGAAGGGAAAGTGGAGGGAGTTGAATGTTGTATTTTAAACCACTGTTCCAAAAATTTGCAGCACATACTGTTAAAGTTTGTGCACACTAAACAACATGTTGGTTGTTCTTTTCTAAGCTAAAACTAAGATAAAATTTCCTAGATATATATTTAATGAATGTAAAATGACTTCAGAAGTCTATTTTTACTTGTACATCTGGTTTTGCCCCTTACCACTCCACCATGTTATTAACTACTGTGTAACCATGCAAGTTTTCAATGTGTCACAGCACCAATGGCGCCGAGACAAATTCCTGCTCAGAACATGAACTGTACTCAAAAGCCAGAGAGCCAGGACCACGAGGACTACAGTTACTGATCTGAGCGAGCAAACAACTGGAGGAACAGCCACCAAAACAGGATGGTTTGATTGTGACTCTGCAGCTATCTGTGCACGTGTGTGTCTGCGCATGTGAAAATACAATCATCTGTTTGTGTGTGTGTGTGTGTGTGTTTTTTGTGTATCGGTGAAACAATGGGACATGAATTGAACACACACGCATAAAGAGGAAGTGAGGAGAGCTGCATTCCTGGAGCATGGCTGCCCAGCTGTGCCACACACGCCGGGGTCTGGTCAATGGAAATTGTGAATGACACCACATTTACCTCTGTTAACTACATCAGCCTTGAATAATATACACTAAAAGCATGTAAACGCGTGAACAGACATCCATCTAACACAGCACTGATGATAGACTGTAGACTTCTGTAACTTTTCAGAAGCATCATTATGCATCTGAACACACACTGCTGCTGCTGAAGCTGACTTGTCATTAACCAATCTGCCCTTTTTGTCTCCCTCTTTGCTTCCTCTGTCTAAAGCCACTCACACTATCACCTTGAGAGAAACGAGCCATCCTGTTTCAGCAACTTGAGTTACATCAGATTCAGTTGTGTTGGCAAATACTTGGCCTGTGGCAGCTTTCATGGTGGAAAAAAGCAAAAGTACAACACTGATCCTCATACTTAACAGAGCTATTTGTAGCAGCTTAAAATGATATAGTGAGACTGAAAAAGAATGATTTATTGCTTCTCCATTAAACCCTCAGAAATGGACAAATCAATACAAATGGTATCCCTGAGAAGTCTTTTTCAAAAGCTTGGCTTTTTAGCAATGATTATTTCTCTTCCCTCTTTGTTGAAAAAGTAACAGAACAGTGAGATGAAGTAAGCGGCATGCTGTGCAGTGTTTACTGGCATTTTATTGGAAGATTCTGGTTGGAAATGATTTTCTTCGATTCAAAGCAGCCTTGAGGTCCAAAAATTGGAAATCTTTCAGTGCTGCTGGCACCTGCAGTACAGGGGAAGTGGAGAGGCTATCCTTGAGTATCGACATTTGTATAGTGATTTGTCTTCAGGAAGAGTTAATCACATTTGGACATGTCCTGTGGAGTTGTTTACACTGCACTCAGCCGCTACTGTAAAATCAGGATTCATTCTGGAAGAAATCTCAATCAGAAAATGAATTCTGTTTTAAGGGTGATATGATTTCATTGGGGATCAAACTGACAGAGTGTGTGTGAAACACTGAGGAATTCACAGTCGCACATGCTTCAGTTTTTTCTTTACTTTCACTAAAAAGCCTCAGAGGTGTCTGTAAATGTCACCCTGCCTTAAGGAGTGACTTTAGAAATTCATTAGCCTGGGTTTCAATGGAGTGTTTGCTGCTACTGAATTCTCTGAATGCTGATGAGGTGTTTCACACTCTTCTAAGGATGCAGTCCAGACAGAAATAACTAAACCTTGGCTTGAGTTTTACATGAAGACATCCTGGTTTCTATTCATACCACCTTTCAGCATACAGTGTTGGTAGCTCAATAAATAGTGAAAGCTACAAAACAGAGCTCAAGGATAGCAGTTTACTGTAACCCATGGCTCTCTCATTAGGAGATCAAATCTGTGTTATACGGTCCAAGAGGCTAGACTCTTTGTGAGCCAATCCTCCTTCAGTTTCTGACTGATAGAGGCAGAGAAGAGCCACAAACAGAGTAGAAAACAAGCCAGCCCCAGTTCACACTTTGTTTCCTGCTCGAACATTCCTAACCAAGCCACAGATTTTCACACAGGGGTAGACCCAAATATAGGCATCTGTCAGTGAGGTTTACCAAGTGGCCTGCTGCTTAGAAGTACCTCCTTTAAACCAGAGGTATCAGGTCTGATCCTTGATAGTGTCCCTTGGCAAAACCTTTGTTGCTATAGACATCAGCATCTGCTTCATAATAACTGTAGTTTTTTTGTCGTATATCAGCAGTTGAAAGTTATGCAATTATTGTCAATTTGGGTCACATTTTCAAGAATTTCTATTATAGAACTAGAATGGATGTGTATAATAGAGAAAAGGTGTGAGCCCTGCTGTATGGTCTTTGTGACAGGTTGACTCTGAACTGCTGACCTACTGAAGAGGTCCTGAGTAAATGCAGCAAGGCAAGATAGGAAACCTGAATTAGAAACAAACCACACCTATCTAGATTTGGAGGGAAGCAATATCGAATACACAAAAAGGGAAGAAAGAGACAAAGATCATTCGGTTTATGTAACTTCAAAAAGCCTGGAGGTTAACCAGGAATCATCAACCTATTAAAGTGTTCAATAACTCTTCGGTCTGCCAGAAGCCTCTCCCTCACACGGTGGTGAAATTAAATTCCTCAACAGCATGAGTGCGATACAAACAACCAACTGGTGTTAAACTTGCATAGCCTGACTTGTTTGCTCTGGAAAGCTGATGTCCATATGAGTGAGGCTGATATAACAGTGATTTAAGAATATTAAGAATGAAGCATCATTACACAATCTCACTACATGTTTTTCATATTAGTCAACTTCTCTGAAGTACAACTAGATCGTAATTTATCTCATATGTTGTGGATACAACAAATACGAAGCTTTTCATTTTGTCAGAGGAGCTCAACCATGGATTTTTAGGAACAACACAATCTTGTACGTTTATCTGTGTTCATATCTTTTAATATGAAGCATCAAATTTTACATGAAGTTTGACAGCACAGTTATTCATACAAGTTGGATTTCATTACCATGAGAGAAATTGTTATATGCTGCAGAGACTTCACATGTTACAACCCAGTATGAGTGAGGTGAAGCTGTGTTTTTAGGAACTTCCTTTCCTTAAGGATGCAGGCTGTGTGCTCCCAGCACAGGCCCTTTGTAAAGTGTAGGGCCAAATACGAACACTATTCAGCTAGTCAAAACAGTCTGTGCACAATCACATGCACATTTCGACTTCCCAAGCAATGGCAATCACTACAAATTGAAGTGGAGACAAAAATTAAGAGATGCTGGATGGTGTGGATGTTAAAGTTGTTGATTTAGCTTTCTCAGCCTTGAGCGCTTTAGCTGAGCCGAGCAGGCAGCTGTCAGTCTGTCACGGCAAAACTGGGACGCTTTTGACTATACAACTAAATATCTGCTCCAACAATATTCAGAGCAATGCTGTTTTATCTCCTCTGGTCCCGTTTGCGTCCCCGCACAGGTTACACACCCCTGTTTCTTCCCAATTTGTCAAACTGTTCGCAGGAAACTGCCAGAGCCTGGTTAGCCTCCCGATGCTACATGTTCAGCTAACTGCGTCCGTTCTCGGACAGCTAAAGGCTACTCACATATTACCAGACAATCAGTTACTGTTTACAGATATTTACAGTCTCTTTCACGGTAAATCGCTGCGTATCTGAGGTGACGACCACTGACTATAGCTTTTAAATAAGCAAGTCTCCACAAAACCCGTGTTTTTAATACACTTCTTTAAGTCCAGATGATCTCTGCAGGTCAGTATCTGATTTCAACCTTTCGTCCACAGCCAGCATCTACATTCATGGAAAAGTATCTATGGTATTTCAGAAATTGGCTACAGAAACCGCTAAGGAGGATATGTCACTTTAACTTTGGTTTTCGGTGACGTCAAATTATTCAAGACAATAGCCAAAACAACAACACCGACTGTACACATACTGTTTCCCGCAATAAAACACGTTCAATTGGTGCTAGTATACCTCAACACGAAAAGTAGAGGCTCTTGACCTAACTTTGATTGAATTATTCGTTATCTACTGCTCCTAATATTGCGATGACCTTTAAAAAAGAGGCATAAATGTGTAACCAAGCCGTGTCCGATAATGGAACTGTGCTGTGGCTGCTTTCCTCACTGCAGTTTTACCTTGTACACATCTCCGTATGTGCCGCTTCCTATCCTCTGGATCAGCTCGAAATCCTCCTGCGGATTCCTCCGGGACAGGTCGACACTGGAGTTCATCATTTCCACTGCCAATTACGGCGCTAAACGCCCGTGGTACTCGAACCCCAACAATATTTGGAGAGAAATAATTGTAGAAAAACATAGGCGTCAGAAAATCCCAACCCGAATCCAATGTAGTTCCAACATGGCTTCCACTGCGCATTGAGCATGCGCAATGGACATCATGGCGTATCCTCTCCAGTCTGGTCAGGGCAGAAGGAGCTCCTGAATTTGATGATGGATTCAAACCACTGAAGTGAACATAAAAATTAATGAACTAAATTTATTCGAGATAAATAATCTTCATTTCATATAGCAAGAATAAAAATCCCGCAGAAGAAAAAAACAAAAACAAATGTGAATTATCCCCAATGAATTAATTGATCAGCATTGATCCATACAATAAGTGTATAAAGTCATGTTTTCAAATGAACAAACAGCATTTCATAGGAAGTGAAGCCAATAGGGAACTGAATGAAAACATTAAATCCTGAGTGGCCTTGCCTGGCCCATTGATGTCAAACTGGGCTAAGCAGGGCTAAACAGCAGCAGATGGTAACACGGTGATTCAGTCTATAGACGCTGTCTCTTTCAGGCTGAACAATAGTGTCATTGAGAGCACTGTACAGTCTCTAAAAAAAAGATGGCTCTATATATTTCATGCGTTTCTTGTGTTTTTCATTGGGGGAATTTACCTCAATGCTTTGGCAGAAAAAAAATAGTGAACCACATTGTGAGACCAGTTCTGAATGGACACATTAGCTGTAGGTTGTGTTCAATAAATTTAACACACTCGGTGGTCTTTGAATTTTAATGATACCAGTATACATTTAATAAAGCACAGTCTCAAAAAGCACTGTCTAAAAGGTGCATGAACGTCATTTCATGCAGTACATTTATGGTATAACATCTAGACAGAATATTTACACCTGGAATCTTGTGATTTAAATTCATAGCTTAGAAACCCCAAATTTACTTAAAAAAAATGTATTCTTTTCATTTTTTCTAAAAATAACAGCAGGGACTCAAGGAAGAAACAAGTATTTCAAAGTGTCTTAGTAGCAAAAGGTCAAAGAAATGTAACAGGTAAGTTTAAAAAGTACCTTTCTAAAGTATTAAATACTCATCAAGTCTCCATTTTGACATATTTATGGATGAGGCCATCAATTGTGCCTAGGCTAACCCTAAAAGTAGCTTGGTGGCTCAGGGAGGAGCGAGGTAGCCCAGACTGAGGGTCTGTTTCCTGGGTAGGAGGGGAATCGACCCCCTGGTTGGCTTGGAAAGTCTGCAGCTTTGTGGAGGATTGAGAAGGGGATGGACTGTCTTGTATCCTTGTTGCAGGCTGGTTAGGCATAGGTCCAGTTTCTTTTTGTGCCAGAAACTTTTTCAGGAGACAGGACAACTGAGGACTCAGAAGGAGCACCATGGATCCACCCACACAAAGAACTCTAAAAGAAACAACCAGGAATAGAGTTGTAAAAAAATATTTACCTTAAATTAAAAAAGTAATCTCATACTCTCTACATTTCATTTTTTAGGAGCTGGTCTGCTGCACAGTTGTACTCATGGGGTTAGAGTTCTCTGAAGTACATGAAGCAGGGTACAGCACAATGGTGACATTTTCCAAACCACTAAACAATTCAAAATAAGAAAACACACACACACACACACACACACACACACACACACATACATACATACATACATACATACACACACACACACGGTTACCAACCTCTCTATCTCAGTGAGGATGAGGGGCAGGCTGGCAGCCATGTCTGATTTTGTGCCAAACTTCTTGCCGAATGGGAGGTCAGAGACTACAGCATCCACACTGGCACTGGGCAGAGGCAGAGCTGCACACACAGTGAAGGACACACAAGCTGAAAGGTAACTGAACACATGACAGCGAGCTTCACTCACATCTGCTAATCACTTGTTGGCTTCCATAGCCTGCTGCTTTGAAGCCCTAGGACTAAATAAAGGGTTTAATTTCTAGTTCAGAAAATGCATGATCACACAAGATTTAGGATTTAGCCGTCATTGTGAATTAACAACATGGTAGCACACATTATTAGCAATACATGACAACAGTTCTCAACATACTTTGATTAGAGCTAACTTTTATGTGGTAGTTGATATTTCTTGTGATACTAAAATACAACTGTGGGTTAGAGGTTGAGGTACCAGAGACTATGTTGTTCACAATACACAGTAAACTACAACTTGAAAAAGTGAATTGAATAAGGTATCATAAGATTTCTTAATGTAATACTGTCTTATAATAAACACTGAGAGTGATCCCAGTGAGGATTTGGTGTGAGTTTCCTACCCATAGAGGAAGCTTTCAGCAGGTGTATCCTGTTTCCCATCCCTGAAAACTCTATATTCTCACTGGCCTTCTGCAGCTGTCCATCATCAATGTCCACACCAAGGAAACAGGCAGCCTAATTGAGCCATTGAGGACAGTTGATAAAGTTGCGTATGTTTTTCTATTTACCTTCACCAGAATATACACTAAATAGATTCTGTATGTACTTTGGGAAAAAAATAGAATGGATGCAAATGTATGTGATAAACAGAGGTTTTAGTCCATCTAGGGTATAAATATTTATCTGTTTTACATGTTTTATCGTGAATGTTATTATTTTTTTCCCAATAATAGCATAAAAAAGACCTTTAAAGCATTTCTATTCTTGACCAATGTGCTAAATAGCCACAGAGATATGTATCCAACCTTGTGTTCCTGTGCTGCTTCTATAAGGATTGTTCCCACTCCACACATGGGGTCCATCACACAAAAACCTGGCTGGGAGACATGCAGTACAGTACATGTAGGTTAGTAGCACAAAACAAAGAGAAGAAAGAGAAACAAAGAAAAAAGAAAGGATATTGACTGTTTTACTGTACCATTTATATAGAAAACATGCAAATAATAATAAAAAACTTCATAAGTATGAATACAACAGCAGACATGTGCATATGAGTACCTGAATCTGAGCAAGTGAGGCCATAGCCCATGCAACTGTCGACCTCAGTCCTGTGGTTTTGATGTAGCACCGGTTAGCAAGAGGTAACCTGAAAGATAGATTGGTGTGACCAAAAACTAACTGCTAAGTTACTTTGCAATGCTTATCAGTCTTAATTATAAAAAAAAGTCATGGCAAAACAAAAAGCCTTGTTCAGAGTCAATACTATTAGGTCTGCAATGAGGCTCTGTTCATCTTAACAACCTTGTTAGAGGAATTCCAAGTAGACAGTAGTCATCGCTTAAATAAACATGAATCTGCAAACAAGAGGGAAAAAATGCTATTTATTTGGAAGGTATACAAGAGAGCAAAAAGCAACTCATTAAAGCAATTTTCCTGTCAGGGAATATTTCATTGTATCAACTACTTTCAACTAATGCACAGCAAGAAAGTTTACCTCTATCTCTGGATTCTTCAGGTCAGTTTTCCAGCCCATCAGTCTGATTAGACCGACTCCAAGGATTTTGCTCACCTCCTGTGTTTAAATGCAAAACACGTTTATCCCCCATCTTAATGTAAAAATTCTAAGCTCATGTTTTATTGAATGAAATTTTCTCGACAGTTCAACCGGATTAAAACAACCATGTCATTTTTACAAGGTGCAACCTTTTCCAAAATATCAAACACCTGCATTAAAGTAAAGCTATTTGGATTTCATTTTTTGTTATAAGTTCCAACTACAGCTGACCAGTAAATCAAATTTTCATACTGCAACCTCTTGTATACCAGTTTTACTGTTGTATGTAAAATTGCAGATTGTAAAATGTACAGTATATATACTCATTTTATGCAGGTCCAATTCCAATCTTAAAATATCCCATACAGACAATGTGACTTTTGAATTCTACTACCTGTGTGTTGAAGTATCGGGAGAGAGATCCGATACACTTGCAGTTGATCCTGAAAGTGATGGGGACAAAGGAAGGCTCAGGTTTGATCCAGCTGGATTGCGTATGAGTCTCAACTCCTCCCTTAGATATCTTCTCTTTATTACATGAAAAAGTAGCAAAAATGGGTTTCAAAAGGATTGAAAATATAAAACCAAAAGATTTTCTCCGTTGATGTTTAAGCAGAGCTTAGATCAAACGACGGTTATTACCTTTGTCCCTATTTTCAACAGAATACTCTGTCTGGTGATCTCTGCCATTGTCTTTCATTCCTGCGATCACTGCATGATCGTTACCATTTACACAGCTGTTACAGCCCACAGCAATTCTCTTATTGTCTTCTTCAACTTGCACTTGTCTTCCAGATGTCTTCATTTTTTTTACATTCTTCCTACCACACAAGTCATGGGCATCAGCCAACTCCTCTCCATTATTGTCATCTTGTGCATTCCTCTTTCTCTCTTTCTTTATTGACTGAGATTCGCTGGAAGTTTCTGCATCCTCCTCTTCTTTGTGAGGAGAATATGCCTCTCTCATTTCTCCAGCACATGTCTCTTCCCTGTAGCTGTTCCTCTTCTTCTTCTCTTGTGTCTGTCTTCCATTTTTCTCACCACTCCTCAGTCTCCTTTCCTCCTCTTCTCTTTGCTGCCTTGTTCTTTTTGTAGATTCAACACTGCAAACCTTATTCCTGTTGTCACAGGTTTCCTCCTCTTCTCTTTTCTTGTACACTCTCAAGGCCTGGTTTGTTAGAGTCCTCTCTTTGTTAGTCAGCTCCCCCTGCAGGCTGCGCCATGTCATTAGAGCACAATTCCACTGATTTCTGTCACCAAGCAGTTTTGACTGCAGCTTAGAGGCAGCTTTTGCTTTTAATATATCAGGGAGCAAAATATAAAAGTCAATATGAATCTTAACAAATGTGCAAAGCATATCAGAGATTGACATATACAATAATGAGAGCAGAAGTAACCTTAACATCATCGATAACATTTCCTCCATTGCTTTATTTATTTTTAAGGTTGTTACCTGTGCTAAGGGGAGCAGACAGCTGTACAGGTGAATCTTCTTTGAACAGAAGGAAGAGTCTTTCTGCAGCCTTCAGCTGAATGACTTTGTCAATGCCAACTGAAGAATTGAAAAGCACTTTACCTGGCATCTGTCGCACCTGGAAACAAACAACAGTCACAAAAGAGCAGATACCTGTTCAAAAGTGTCATGCTCCTGGCAAAAGAAAAATAATTCATCTTATATCCAGTGGCGTGCTGAAAGAAGTCTAATATTCAAGTGTTACGTAAAAATACACAAGTGAACTAGGCATTGTACTCTGATCATTGATGTGATGTGATACCACCATGTAGTTTATTTTGCAGACATGTCTTATGATTTATTAGAAAACTTGAGGATTAGGACTAATTTCATCAAATACAGCTAAAGTTATGGAGGGATACGAAATATTAGTAAACTAATAAAAACACTCACATCTTCAGCTGACAGCTTGTTCTTCACCTCATCGATTAAAAAACGCTCCATTCCGTTACCAGCAGTGCAGTAGTAGCGAATTGAACCATCCCCACTGTTTGTTTCTGTCATAGTGCTTTGTGAACTTTCCAGCGTTAATATTCTGTGATTTTAAAGTTGAAACTTTCGGTGTCTTCACGCTCAGTGAGCCGCCATGTTGGATATTTGTTTACACCGGAAACGGAACTACATCCCTGATTGCGGTAACTCGTGTCGGCCAGCAAGTGTCTCACTTCGACTATGAAAAAGGGTCCTTCATGTCTCTGGCAGCTGAAATGTGGTTTTACAGTTTGCATTTTAATGGTAACATTTATCACAGCATGGATGTGTCAGAGGAGCCCAGACTTCACATTCACATTGATTACACGGTGTTAATGTGATGCAGCGACTCACAACAAGCTTTTCATTTAGTGAATATTAAAATGGGTCTATCTCTTTCTTCCACACAAGTGTTCCTCCAAAGCTGAGAAGAAACTTTTAAAAGAGATATCTTTGAAATCGGCCTTTTGTCAAAATTCTTATATTTATTGCTGAATTAATCTACAAGAGCCAGACAGACTCCATACCTATCTGTGTCTTAAGACTTCACTCTCTAAACCCCTTTCTTATCTGTGTCTCTACTCCTGCCTGGTCATACTCTCTTTAACACTTTTTAATCTCCTTCTCTCCTCACTCTGACATCTGAATGACCCCAAACACATTTAATCCCCCTTACTTTGTCTGATGAACAGTGCTCTGCTTGTTGCCTTGGGCCATAAACACTTCAAACGCTGTCAGGCTGATGTGACCTGCCACAGAGTATTGCATGCCTGTAACAATGTCAAGAACTATAGCAGGGAAATGTGTTTGTATAACAGCCAACAGTTGGTGTTATGATACTTGAGACTGACTTTAGACCCAGACTTCAAGCTTTAGTGGTAGAGTCAGTTGTTCAAGGATGCTAAAGTATCCTTGGGCAAGTGTTTTTACCCCAAACTACTTTTACTTTACATGGTTGTCTATATGTACTATGTATATATGTGATTTATCTGCATTGTTTATTTTCATACATGCATGTTAAGAAATATTTGGGTGGTGCTAAACACATTACTCAGCAATTATTGGTGATATTTGAGTGTCACAAATCCCCTTTTTGGATTCTGAGAAGAAAACGCAAGTTTCATCATGTCCTTATCTGAATAAAACATTTGAAATGAAATATGCTATACTTTTGAATGTCAAATTTAAATTTAAATTTGGTAATCAGCTTCTCCACTGTCAAACTACATGATACCTTTTGGGTCGCATAATTACATTGGGTTTCGAACCAACACACTTCCAGTTACATCAAAATGTCCCGAATGTAGTTTTATTGGTTCAGGTTGGATGATAATTACTTTACCTTCAGTCAGTGACAGATTTAATCAAATTTAGAGCTGGATTTATGGGCCGTTTACCTAACAAGACAAAATTCAGGTTCTCAATTTCCTTTGCCTCTCTCTTTAAAGTTTATCCTGTGACTACTTTCATCAGCCCATAATATTGGATGTATCCATGTAGAAAGGAGACATTAATACTCCTTTCAACAGCTGCCATTTGCAATAATTAGCCCCACTGCTGCTAAGTGAACACAACAGCTCCACAAAATGGATGCTGCCTGGCACACCAGCCATGGAGTGATGTATTGCTGTACATTAACTTGTTTTTATTCTCCTCCACACCCCATAAATGATCAGGGGGATGGAGGTGATAAAGTAGATAGAAAATAGAGAATGGGAGAGGAGGAAAGAGGTAAAATGATGATGATAGGATGGAGCCAGAGGACAGAGAAAAAGAAAGAAAGGGAGAGATTAATACAGACATTGGCATCGAGGAGGGCAGAGACACCTCTTTCCAAAAATATAATAATGAAATGCAAACAATGCAAGAGTGCAAATGTAAAGATTTGGGAAAAACTAAACAGATGCAACCTTCATTTGACATCAATCCATTTGTAGAATTAGATTTATAAAAAAATCTTGTGAAGGATTTGGATGAAAACCAAGTGATGCTCAAGCTATTACAATTGTGAGTCAGACCATCTCTCTTGCCAGAAATGTATTTTGTATGAGCTACAACACACTGAGGGAGTCTGCCAGTGGCCTGCAGTCTGCTTATATTCCCTGTCAGTCTTCTTTTATTTAACAAATACCCTCTGCAAAATTGATGAACTTTTCCTAGGAGAAGAACAAAAGCCAGCATTTTGAAATTTTGCAAAAAAAGGTTTTTATTAACACACAATCCCTTGAAATCCACTCGATCTTGACAACTCCTGTGTTAGACTTTGTTGCTTTATCTGTTGCCTGTTCCCTTGTTCCTCATTTATTTGGTCCCAAAAAAAACAAGATTAACATTTGTCAACAGAACTGTCAATCATGGTGCTATAACACATGTTTTCATGCCATCAAATTAAAACTTTTTAAATCAAGCCTCTGAGAAAACTGAACACCAAGATAAGCATCATAGAAACTAACTATGGCAGAAAGCACATTTGAGGTCAAGAACTTGCTTGATTTGTGTTGATTTTAAAGTTTGATTCATGTGCCATCTGTGCACATGGAGGAAGCTGGATTTCTTACCAAAGCTAGGTTTTTACTTCTGCATTGACACAACAGGGTTTGTTAGCAATACATAATTTTTGTGTTGATGTGTCTGTGTTTCTAGTCGAGCTTGTTCTTTCACAGCAATTCTTAGCTGATGCATGTTACCGTTGGTCAAACAACAGTTATTTCAAAGAGGAAACAAGGAGATGGAATGTTTGGCAAATGTTCAGTGATTCTGCAAATGATGTTAATGCAGGACATACAATCCTGCCCGGCTGACCAATCACAGAGCTTGCTGTGTGCATCACTTTGATAAGAAGCTACATTAGGGAGACATGCATCTCAGGCTATGCACATAGGCTTCGACATTTGAAAGGGTTTTGAAGACCTATGGGTTAGGATGCAGCATTGCTTCAAAGCAGCAGTAAAGGCTAGGCTAAACTCTGCAGCCAGTTAGTGGGACAAAACTCAGGATCATACAGCATCAAAGATGTATGACATCAACAGATGGACTTCCACATTATAGTGTCTTATATATCCTCAGCTGTTGCTTGGTGCTGAGTCATAGACATATTGTGGACATTTCAACTTACACCCATATGGATTCAGAGTCAAAGGTCATTTGCTGTCAGTTAGAAACCATCTGCTTTCTAATCCGAATTTAAACTTCAATTCCAAGTGCAAATTATGGTGTAAAATAACACCATGTGGAGGAAGGTGGACATTCAGTTTTACTATTCAGTAATATCTTGCTTCTGCTAGATACAATTTTAGAATTGTACCATCAATAATCTATTAATTCTTTTATCTTCATCTCCATTCCCTTTCATTTGTTTTGTCTCTACACTTCTCTCTCTGTCTCCTCTGATTCCTTTTCCATTTGTCATTTCTCCCCTGCCCTCCTTTCCACTGCATACTCTTTTATCCTTACTTTACTCCTAGATGGAAATGAGACCTTTTGGAAGAATCAGAGCAAAAGAAAATGAGTGAAAGTAGAAGGGAAATGGTCCTCTGAAATTTAGCACACAGTCAGGTATATAGTGTATGTGTGTGTGTGTGTGTGTGTGTGTGTGTGTGTGTGTGTGTGCATCCATGCCCATTTGAGACTGCTGATGTGTATACGAGCATATTTAAATATTAACAGCTTGCAGGGAGTGTGAAGTGTTCAAACAGGACCATGCACCCATGGAGAATGAGAGAGAGAGGCAGACAGAGGGTGAAGGAAAGAGAGAGGCAGTAAAGAGAAACAGTCCCAGCAGCAGAGCTTAGCACAGCACAGCACAAACCGACAAAAGCCATCAAAATCAACGAAAGCAGGTGAAATAGAAAAGTGCAGTAGAAGGGATGCGACATGGCAAAAGAGGAAAATGAACGGAGAGAAAGAGGAGAAGGAAATCTGGGAAGTCTTCTTTATGTGTTGGTCAGCATGGTTTGTTTTTGTGCCTGATGTGTGCAGATTCACAGCTCACTATTTTCCCATTTTAATACATCTACATCACTATCATATTCACAGCGAGACCTTTGTATACTCACTGTTATGCAAGTCCACACATTTTGGTGCCTTTTTTTTGTATGACCCAGATCAAACAGTTCAACCATTACTTGGGGTTTTCCCACACAACCCAAGAAATGTTTTCCTCGTGCACTTATTCTCCCTCAGTTTTATCACATTTTGTATCTTCTTTCACAGGCTTTACTACAACCACTTCCCTTTGTCTTGGCATTAAGCACACAGATGTAAATAATAATAACTGGGTCTGATTCTTTTTGATTGCATCGACAAGTCACAACATTTTGATGATAAGAAGGTATGCAAATTATCAAGAACTCTATAATTGAGAGAACAAAATTGAATTTGTCCAAAATTATCCTATCTCCTCTGTATTTCCTAACATCACATGCTCTAAATCAAAATGGGTTCCTTTACTTAATAGTGGTGCAGGTTGTTTTGTTGCAAGTTGCTGTGGCCAGGTTTTGTCATTTATTCAAGTTCTTGTTGACTTATTTTCCTGAACATGAGTGTGTGCTTACACGGTGTGTACCAACATTTGAAGCACATATCTAGGATTCAATCATATATTCTGACTTGAGTTTATTTTTACAATGTAAACAAAGCTAGAACTCCCGTGGTAGACCATGGTCAGAACGCATTAATAATGAAGACCTGCCTTCTCAACATGTAAACACATACTCTTTTAACCACACGCATGATGTATTGAAGCAACTTTCAGTAAAAGCAAAAAAAACCTTTTATAGAATTCAATAGTAAAAACTTTGGATTGACGAATGTCCATGAAATTGATGTATCTTCACCCTTATCATAAATCAAGTACTGAATCTTCAATTAAATACAAATGTAAATAACAAAAATACAAATGTACATATAAAAATATTACATTTTTGACGTTGATTAAACACTTGACCAATCCATCCAACAGTGCCATGAATTTACTCATCTGTTGCCAAAATCACTTTCTTGGCTGGAGCCTATTTAAGGGCATGCAGTGAAAAAATTGCTTACAGTTTATGTCCAAGAACATAAACAATGGCAGATTCAGCCTTGCTTGAAGACACTGCAGCCTGTGCATTAAAAAGAGAGCACATCTTCAGAGACTGTCAAGGTAATCAGAACAAAATTGAGTGGTAGGCATGATTTTGTATGTATACGTATTTTTTGAACCCAGAAGGATCATTTCTAGATGCCTTTTCAAGTGAATGAGAACTATTGACACTAAAATGCCAAAATGAGAGATAATGCCTTGTAGCATACAGGAAGAATGTAAAAAATAGGTGTTGGTATGAAAGTATTATGTTTATCAGACTATTTATGGGTGGGAAAGGAAACTGTTAACAGTGAGGGTAGAGCAGTACTGTACAAATGTATAGAAGCTGCACAAACAAACAAGCAAGCAGACACTTATAATTAAAACACTCAAGTTACTTTTATATTACATGCAAAATGACATCAGTCAGAAAAAGAAAATTTAAAATTGAGCGTTTATAGTCACTTTAAAACACCAACATTAGAATAAATCAAATGATGAGGATGATGACATGGGGAGTCATATTTGAATCACCATCAGACCACCAGTACACATTTCTTTTAGCGCTCGCTCTGATACCAACCAAACTCTGAGGCCCCACAGAGCACAAGCCCTTGTCCCAGTTAACAAGGAACATCTCTCACACTATATAAAATCCCAAATCCCCTTGCCCCATATTTTATCAAGTAAAAAAAAGTCAACATCACGCCACCAGCAAGGCCACTGTTCCATTTAGCTAAATAAAAAGACTGAAAGCCCTTGGCCTATTTTTCCAATGTTTAATGCAGCCATAAAGAGTTTGTATCTATTACTTTCATTCCCAAGGACCTCTGGCACATCCCAGGGGTTCCCAGGCACACAGAGGATTAGTTTAATCTCACTATCACTCACTTAAAGATAGCATTTCAGAAAAAAAATTGCTAAATAACTCAGAGGTTTCAATTCTCCATGCACCAACAGTAAAAACCTTCTGAAGTGGAGATTAAAAGGCTGAAGTCTGAAGCTTTGAAGAAGTGTCAGACTCCCCTCTTTGCAGTTACAGCATGTTGAGTTAGAGATCCGTGAAGATAGGGGGCGATCTATATTTGCTGCAGAGCTACTTTTTTGATGTGACGTCGTAGCACGTGACACGGGGAGGAGCCGGCTGCCAAAAGCCAAACATCATAATAAAACACTGCAGCTGTCTACAGGAGGTGAGGATGGCTGTTGGATATGCTTGGATAACCACAGCTTTATAGATAAGAAAAAACATGTGGTAGTGTTCTAAATAAATATAAATGTACAATGTTTATGTGATATATTTAACAATTTACGTGTCTGAAAACTACTGAGTCATCCTATGTTTTAATTTTTCCAACGTTTGAAAACCGAAAGCAAAACTTTGATCAGCTTTGTTGATTTACTTCAATTGGAAACACTTGGTTTGACAAACATACGAAGAAGCATTTGGTTTAGATGGATAAGATGACCATGTCAAACCTGTCGAGTTGGAAATTTGAGCATTTGGGCAATTGAATGCAAATAAGTTTAAATATTGCTGCAATATTCTAATCACAGACAGTGAAATATTTCTTTAACCTCAAATGTGTCAGAATATATATATATTTTTTGTAGCTGTTGTGTGTTTTATGCCCTACAACCCTGAAGTCAGTCCTGCTTAAACAAAGAGCCAAATTGTTGAAAAGTGACTAGGGATTTCACCAACTGCTTGTCATTTATTAAACACACTC
This sequence comes from Thalassoma bifasciatum, assembly GCA_008086565.1. Taxonomy (NCBI): domain Eukaryota; kingdom Metazoa; phylum Chordata; class Actinopteri; order Labriformes; family Labridae; genus Thalassoma; species Thalassoma bifasciatum. The sequence goes on from RPOG01000029.1 coordinate 1,129,175, forward strand.
CAACCTTACAAAGCCTGGTTGTACTTAAAGTCTCATACACGAGTAACAGTTGCCAGCACTAAATCATGTCTGTTAGTTTGAGGAGTAACAGAAAGCAGGGGTTAAGTATATCCATACATAGCTGCATATTTAAGGGACAGTATGTTGAAACTGTATTGCAGCTCTCCATGACCTGTGTTTGTTGGTTATCCTGCTTTTTCTCCTGCAACTCAGCATGTAACTGTTTTCTGTTGTTTTTTTTTTTCAGGTGGCGCCATGATTGATGAAAATAAAAGTTATAGACAGCACTGAGGCAAGTCCGAACATCATGGGTCAGCTGTTCTCCTCAGAGGAAGAGCTTTCTCAGGTGAAGGATGTGATTGGTTCTCTAATCTACAATGCCATGTTGGAAGGAGGCGCTGTGCCTAACCTTGAGGTCATCCATCCTCTTCTCCTGGCCAACCATGACAAGAACTCTGACTCCCGGGCCCACCTCCAGGAACAACTTAAACAGGTCAATAAGATCCCAAATAATGTTTGGCCTATAGGAGTGATGAAGATGACGCTGCACATAAACATAGAGGACACAAAGAGCCACAAAATGTCAGTTGATATGAGCTATTGGTATAAACGGCCTGCTATTGATTTTATCTTTGAAACCATCCAGACATAAAGTGCAGATAGAGATAAACACAAGCAAAAAAGAAAGATATTGCCTTGAGTCATTGCCTTGAGGCTGTTAACAAAAAGCAACTGTGCAAAATGAGGCAGCACTCAGAACTAGAAATGCTGTCCTGTTGGGAATATAAAGAGGATACAAATCAATACTTTGGCCTAGAAGGGCAGTATGATGATGACAAAATGCACTTCTTAAAAAGAGGGGAGAGCTATTTACTCACAAAGCATTTTTATTTCATTGAGACAGATGGTCTAAAAAATGTGAAGCATGCCATCAGCAATTCTGTTGTGTTTTTATATTCAGCTACAGAGCAACATCGGGGACAAAGCACCCACTTACCTGAAGGATCTGATTGGCCGATTGTCGACCTTCTCAGATGAGCCACGTGTTGCAGGCCTGGTGGGATTAGTGATAACCATGGTGATGGATATGGCCTACATGTCATCGAAAAAGTCATCCGGTGGTAAAGGGAAGTCTGCAGGGTCATCATCCTGCCAGGTAAAAATTGTGGTTAAAAATGATGATTTGTTTTTTTATGAATGCTTGTTCAAAGAATATTTTCCTCTATATGTGCTGATACTGTTCATCCAGTTTTAGTGATGACAGAAAATGTACAAGTACATCTATGATTCAGGAATCCAACATTGTCACAGTAAACTACAATTTTATGCTCAATTTGATTCTTTCAACAGAAAGTGTTTGAGCTCCAGGAGGTGATGGAGGAGTACCTGAAGCGTTGCAGAATCAACCTCAATGACAAATCCAAGTTGATCCAGGACTCAGTCAGACTGGAGTCCCAGCTTAGCTTCACACTCACCCAGCTGAAGACCTGTCTGCTGAGAGGAGACTGTGACTCCAGGTCAGAGATTAAAATATGGCCTGTTATCATTTCAAGAGGGGAGTGAAATAATAAAACATATGCAAAAGTTAGTTTGTGTATTTCTCCCCTATTCTCTAAGGTCTCTGAGGCACTGGGCTAGTGCAGCAGCGTTTCACACCCAGATGTTGGTCCACCTGGCATGCTTTGAGGGTCAGATTGAGCCTCTTTCTGCAAGAGCAGCACTGCAACAGTACAAGGACGACCTGACACAGATCTTACCTATTTACAGGTAAGACAGATGTTCAACTAAATTCTGATAGGACTTCTTACCACTGCGACAACCAACATGTGTCAAAGCATTCTGAAAAATAGCATTAATCATTACATGAACAGAAGCATATTTGAATAAGAAAAAAAGACCACTCCATCTCTGCTACAGTGATAAAAAACTTTATTGTCAAACTTAGTGAATGTGCATTTATGAAGCACTTTTAATTCAAGAAATTTTGCATGTTGCATGATGCCATATTCACATGTAAATTAGCCAGTTCTAAAAAAATTAGATAACTGATTGCAATTTTCCATCTACCTTCTTACCCCCCCCCTTCAATAAAGGTGCTATAAGTCAAACACAATATGTGTTGTGAAATGTCGCAGTGCATCATGTGACTCTTCCAGTGAAATGCCAGAGGAGGGATCCATGACAGGACTCACGGTGACTGACAGAGAAATCGGAAAAAGTGTAACTATCCCTCTATCAGCCATGGAAACAGGTATACTTGTTGAGCTTCCAGCAGTTTATTAATCCCCTGGGTTATAGAGATTCATTAACTGATCTTACTTTAACTTAACAGTGAGCAACAAAGGAGACTCTGGGTCTGAAAACACCTCTGTCAACCTGGACCTGATCACCTCTGATCAGTACACTCAGGCATACCTGGAGCGTCTGTTCTCTGATAAAGGACCTGTGGCAGAGCTAGAGAAATACTTCACGACAGCCAGTGACAATCTGAGCACTCTGAAAACTAAATCAGGACTGAAGAAGACAGAGGCGACACATAGGATACAGCAAAGTGATGCAGTGGGATTGAAAGATCATGCACACGGCATGAAGCAAGAACAAAGAGAGAACAGAGGTGGAGAGGGGAAGGAAGTAAGAGAAAGAAGAGGAGAGATAGAGGAAGAAGAGCAGAGAGGAGAAAATTTGAAGCTGAGTATTGTTGAGACACAACCAGGTGAGAATCCTCTCAGCAAGACAAATACATGACCGGACCGCAGTGATCAGGAACCGCTAAAAGAGACACATCGACTTTGCTCAACTTTAACTGTATTAGTAGTTACTGAGAGGGAGAAAAAAACTTGCTGAGTTGAAGCTTGTCTTGAGCTTTGCTCCAGCATTAGACCCATATCAATGCTGATCTTTTGTCACATTCTATATTAATCAGATATGTTTTGAGTGTTGTCTCTTTAATTTAAAAACATCTTATTTTTTCCTAGTTATGCTATCATCTCACTCGCAGTACTCACTTTTCTATTTACACATTTGTGATTTTTCATCTTGGAGATTTATAACTATCACTTCTTCAACTCATGACCCTTTTTTGGAATGTTTCACAACCCTTGCACTATAATTCATTGTTTATATACTTTATTGCATCAAGCATGGATTCATAATTAAAGATTGCTGTTTCTTTGGGCTATATTGCATTGTTGTTGTTTTTTGTTAAATATCAGTAAGTTAATAAGTTGACAATTATTAGCTTGAAACATTTTCCTTTTTAAATATAAAGTTTAATAGCCACAAGTCAAGTGATTTTATTACAAAACTAGAGCTAGATCTAGTGGCTGCACAAATACATTAGCTGTTTGAAAGATATTAAGATTAAGGGTTTTGCTAAATTGTAGGCACAGCTGACTTGACTGAGATGAGCTTGTAGCTTTTAGCGAAGAGACTCAAAGCATGCCTCAATCCCACCCTTTCCCTCAACTGGTCAGGAAGAGTTCTGCATTTCTAATATGGCACCAGATGACGGTGGGCGTCACGTCAGAAGCAGATGAGTAACCTCACAGAGACTAAATCCACTGGAGGACATTTGTGTCGGTGGGTGTAAAGGTGTGAACTGTTCCCTCCCTTCCCCTCAGACAGAGGACGGTGCTGCCTCAAAGACAGGACACAGAGGCTGTGAGGCTTATGAACTAATATAAAACCCCTATTGTCTGCATCTTTTTTACATTGTGCTTAGTCTTGAACTTTGTGTTTGATTTATTACAGCTTTTGAGTTACTTATTTACAGGGAAATGCTTCAATCCTTCATTTTTTAAACATGTTTTAAATGAGAGTAAACTGAACCTTGAATCTTTTATTCAACCTAAGACCTGAAAACTTTAAAAACTGAAATCCTCCAGAACTTTTCCTTTTTTTTGTTTTTCTGAACAAAAAAGGAAGAAAATTATATTAAAAAATTGCTAAGTATAGCAAAAGCAAACTGAGTCAGTGAAGCGACAAATTTGTGACATGATGAGTATTTACAGCATGTTGTTAACATTCAACCATGACCTCATCAGTTCTGAAACACTAATGATATGCCAGAAAAATCCACTTCCAGGGGATTTTCTTGTTGAAATCTAAATATTGGCAGGAGACTGACATTACATTTCATGAAGAAAATTATGGGCTATGTTGTCTTGGTTGTGCAGTGGTAGTATCTATGGTAAAACATGTTTCCTTGGGAACTGATTGCTGCTGCGATAGAAAGTTTGATGTCTCTAAGAAGCCAAAGTGCCACTGTCAGCTTGTAAATTAAACTTGAGCCTGTGATGAAGCAATTTTATGTTATAACCCCAATTCTAATGAAGTTGGGCCGTTGTGTAAAACATGAATAAAAACAGAATACAATGACTTGCAAATCCTTTTAACCTATATATTTTCGATTAAAAACCTAAGTGTCTCAACAGCCTGGGGTCTCCATTGTCGTATTTTGTGGTTCATAATGTGCCACACATTTCCAATGGGAGACGGGTCTTGACTGCGGGCAGGCCAGTATTATACCTGCACTATTTTACAATGAATTTAAAATGAGTAAATTTTTAAACATAGGTTGGAAAAGATTTGCAAATCATTGTTCTCTGTTTTATTTATGTTTTGTCCCAACTTTGTTAGGATTGGGGTCATAATACACTGTAACAAGCATTGCATTGAGCAACCTTTCAAATGTTGTCTGAGTTTTTATTGAACTGATTGACCTTTTTTTCTTCTCACATCTGACACCTGCAAAGAACTTCAGATGATGTCAGACTGGCTGAAAACAATCTGCTGTAACTTTCTCTCAAAGGTCACAAGCACATCAACTTGTCCACCTCCACTTGCACAATACCTCTTTCTCTTATATGTGAAAATAAATGTATGCTGGAAAACATGAACCTTTTATAAAACTATCCACAGGAGACAGCACTTTCCATTAAGAGCTTCTCACTCATAGAAGGGTTTAAAAGACATTTTCTCTTTCAGGGTTGAGGGTGTGCAGTGTAGCAAGTGGGCGAGTAAAGCAGGAAGGAGCTCTTGTTTGGTGGAGCTAGCAGTACTGTGTGAATATCAATCTGGGAAGGGGAGTGTGTGAGTGCCATGACATGAATCAATTGGTCCAGATTAGAGAAAGAAAAGATGTGATATACAAGATTCAGGTATGTCAAAGGATGTTGTCAAAAAATGTCAGGAGGAGTGACGTGTGATTTGTAAATGCTGAGTGTGAATTCTTTGAACATAAAAAGTATTAGCCTCAATATAAACTTGGAGCATGGGAAGAAAGTGAGAGGAACAAGTGGTTGATGTTTTGTCTTTGTGTGTTTGCATGTCGGCTCTCACAAGCTATTGATGAGTCACACTTCACAGCTCCAATTACAGCTCTCTGCTCTGCTAATGCTGTCTGATTGGTGTTATTACTCTCGCTCTTTTATTCTCTTCCTTCATCTCTCTTTTTCTTTCCTCCCTCTGGCTCTCAGACTGGTGTGACTCTATTATTCAGTGTAATGTAACTGACTGGTTTTATACACAGACACTTGAGAACAGCCATATAATGAATAAACAACAAACAGCAGACTGCATTAAATTGAAATCATTTGTAAGGCTCTCATTATCAGCTCATGTTAATATTGTTCTTGCACAGTTTAAATTATTATTTTTTTCCTTTTGAAAAGTACATCAATTTCAATTATTCCCTTCAAAGACAGCAAGGATTTGATCTGCCAGTAATGTAAGGTTAAATTAGGTTACTTTTCATTGACCAGCACCCGTTCCTCCAAACAAAATAGAAGGATAAGGAAGAAAAAAAAGATTGACTCCAGAATGCATTTCAGCATAACCTCAATGTGAGGACAAAGATCTTAGGAACAGCAGGGACTCTTATGACAGGCAAAAATTGTCTCTCCAAGGCTGCTAGTCAAGGATGCCATTCCCAAAATTGTACCACCAGTGGCTTTGTCCAGAAGCATTTTCAGTAGCCCTGAAACAGAGGTGGCCTGATCATCTGGCATTTATATTCAATACGCTTTCACTGACTGTGGAAGTGGTGTTTCCGTTTTAGGTCAGCTAAAACCGTCCTTTCTGTGTAAACCAGAAGCTGAGACAACAATACTTTTGTGTTTCATCCTAAAACCATTGTTGTGTGAACAGCCCCTGAAAAACAGGCTAGAAAATTTATTTTTTGTTTAAATTATACCTCACATGAAGTACCTGTAATTGAAGACTTTTTTGTTCACTTACACAATGAACACACATGAACTCCCATTACTGAGCACTATGCTGCACCCATGAATCAGCTAGAGCTTGTTCAAAGGCTGAGCGAACCACAGTCCCCAGGCACATCAACAACAACAGCAAGAGTCCAGGACATGGTTGACCTCTGATGCATACACATTAAACACACACACACACAAGGCACAAGACACATGGCAGATCTGGACATGAGTTCATGCTCTGGTATTTCTCTGACATTTAGATTTCGATCTATACCATGCATGTGAAACACCTGCTCTCTCTCTCTCACACACACACACACACACACACACACACACACACACATTGAAAAGTGCATCCCCTCACTGGGTCTTTCAAACCTTTAGTTCTTGGAGGAGAAAGCACCAGTCTCATTATGATAAATTAACCCCCTGTCTTCTCATACCTGTTCATTTTCCCATCCCTCCCCCTTTCTTTATGTTTAACAGACGTGACATTATAACTTTTAAATGCCACTTCATCGTCTGGATGGAGCACAGCAGGGAGGGGGAGATAATTTGTGAAGGGAAAGCATCATCAAGAGATATGTCAAAGCACAGACATAACAAGACAACAATTAATCCAGGAAAATGCCAACAATAGCAAGTACTAAGTGTTTTTTTTTTCCTCAGTGCCCTGATTTGACTTCTCTGAAACTTTATCGGAGGCTAATACAAAAGAGAGCACATCAGCACACATACCTTTCAGTTCAGTTGTCCTCAAACAGTAAAAGAGAAAACACTCCTTTTGGGTGTTAAGAAGATCATCTCAAGCATGAAAGCCACGCTAGTCTTGAGCATTTACATAACAGTTTTATGCACAATAGTGAATAAAAAGCTCCCCTTTTTGTTTGACATTTGAAGTATATTGAGACTGCAACCAAGACGGCACAGATTCATTTTTGGTTTGTGTTTGAAGTTAGCCTTATACAGTCATTGAGGTATAACCAGAGGTTCTCTGTAGTTACTGTGTTAAGTATACGATCTTATATGTCATTAGGGTATTTGGCTGAGATTAAAGCGCTAAGCTTAAATGTATTAAAGCAACAGGGCATTTTCAATGAATGGACTGATAAGGACACATGAACAGGCACTGGTACTATAAGCAAAGACATCAGTACTATCAAACCTCAAACTCAAATGAATGAATTTTTTTGAGGACTTTTCTGAAGTTTCCACTATTAACCTAACAGACTTTGAACCTACTGATTCATCTGTACCTATTGATGCATTAGCCACAGTGTCACACTTTCAAATCTCATGTCCAATTTAAAAAAAAAAACATCAGCAGTTCTGTTAATCAGGTCACAGTGATGTACTAGGGTCGTTGTAGGTTAATAGTTGTTTTCCCAAGCTATGTACCGTGATATTCCATTAACCACTGTAACCTTGAGTCTTTGACAGTTTAAAATGACCCTTGAAGCCAGTCCATGACAGTCCATGACAGTATGACAGATTATTTCCATTCATAAGTTTCTGCACAAGTCTGTCTTGTTCTTCCATTGTGGTCCAAGCTGCCTTGACCTCTAATACAGACATAAAAACGTCTGAGTCAGACACAGAGTGTATAAAAAAGCAGCATAAATAAATTAATGTCTAGACAGTAAAACAACAAAATATTGATGTGGTGTAGCATAGTCAGTGTGCATTTCCATGCTATACTGTTCATAGAGACTGAACATCACCCCCACATGAAGTCACGTAAAGCCTCTGTGTTTTTAATACTTTGTAGGGCAGCACTAGAAGAGAGGCATATCTCTTTGCTGTATTTACACCTACAGACATGCATCAAGGTGATATCAAACTCAACCCACTCTCACCACTAAGTTACATTGTCATCCTCATCACAACCTAGACTGTCTCTTAGCTGAACACAGACATAACATCGATGCCAATCATCTATTTAACCCTTTGCAAAATTATAGGAGTCCATTCTATTGTAGTGTCTTCTTTGTCTCTATAATTTAGGCTGAAGACCTTTGTTCATCACATTGGGTCATGAAGTACAGAGTAGAAACAAATAAGTTATTGTTTGTGCTCACATTAACAATTTCCTGATGCAGAGGCTGCATTCTTTCAAGATTGTTTTTGTCACAACAGTGCATCAGAGCTGCATTGCTGTGAAGATACACCACAAGCTGTCCCATTTTCAAGTGACTGTGAGGACTATCTGTTTGAAGTGGATCTCTGTGAAGAAGGACTAGTGCATGACTCCTGTATTTGTTTTGAAAACCAAATGGTGATTGGACCTCCCTTTTAACACTATTTTTCTTTGCTCAAGACTTTTTTTTACCGGATACAACGGGACAAGGTAATATATTAATCAAAAGTTGCGTAGCGCTGCTGTTTGAGGTGTGACAGCATGCAACCTTTGTAAGTTTGCACCATAGTTTAGAAGCGATATTCACAGCTCGTAGCTCTGAGAAGCATCCAACAGGTTTGTGACTCTTCATCATGTCCTGCCAGTGTTTATCAATCAAGCAGAGCAAATGTAAGCTGGATCTTCTTTCAATGGAAAGACTCTCAAGTTTGAATAAACTGCTGCAGTATAACTGCTGCATGTGGGTTGGAATGAACATTGTCACAAACAGCTTAATCCACGTTTTGGCCTTTAGCTCATGTTTTAGGCTTTAGCCCCTCCTGTATTACTCTCTCGTTTATCTTTCTTCTGCTGTCCTGCCCTTTTTTCTGTCTGACAGTTAAGCTCCATTGCCCACTATCACTACTAAATAAGTCACAGAAATCGTTTTCAGCAGAGAAGAACACAGATCTCTCTTTCTACCGCAAAATTTCAGCTGGTGTTGTCATAGAGACTTCAACTTGCCGTAAATTAATCCAGCATAGCATTTGATAATAACCTATTTTAGTGGTGATAATCTCATTTTCTAATTGGGGATTATGATGAGGCATATATCTAGATATGTGATTTTTTCAAGGTCTCTCAGAAGGTTCATGCAGTCTATTTGAAGCTCCCATCAAAAGTGGATGAAAATTGTGTCCTTTTCTTGAACTTTTCCCAAGCTCTTTACCTCTTTAAAATGAAATGTGACAGTACAAAGGATAAGAATTTTAACAGATACTAAAAGAGCCAAGGCTAACACTTGTACCAAAGAAACATGGGCATAAAACAGAGTGCATCAAACATTGTTCTTCACTGGCCCACATATAGACACCAGGCAAGCTGTAAACAACACATAAAACAACATCTCTAAAACTTGTTTATAATAGAATAAAAAGTTCCTCAAATAGGAAGAGGGTATAATTGAAATGGAAGGCATCTATCCCACTGCTCACAGTCAATGAGCTCAATCCATCACAGTGGCAGCACGGCAGGAGGACGAGAAGCCAACACAACTCTTCCATCTGTCAGATGTTATACAACCAAAAAGGTTTCCTGACTGGAATTGCAACTCTCAATCCTTTCTTACACTTTCCTTTGAAAGCTTTGCAGGTTTGATTTTTCAAAGCCAGACCTCACTTTGACCCCCAACTTCACAGAGAAGGTTGACCAAGAATACACGCTGTCTTTTTTGATAAAAGCCTTACGAAAGGCCAACCATCATTTTTCCCCCCTCTAAGCCCAGTTGATCTGCTGATAAAGCTGCAAATTCTAGAGCTGGGTGCCAGTTTCTGAGCACCACTTTGGGATAATCTTGGCGATTAATAAATCACTAATATTGTGTATATAAACGCAATGTTTAAAAATCTGAAGTTTGGAAGGGTGGCAAGCTATCAGTAAGTGCACTTAAAATGAAATTTACAGAAAAATGGAGCCTTGTGTGATCTGACTGGTGATGTTGGAAATCAGAGTTGCTATTGACACCCACCGATTTGATCAAAGGATAGTCCAGCCTGACATCTCACGCTTGAATTCTTCATTGTAGCATCAAATACACGTTACATATTTGATGCCCAGGCTTCCTCATTTCTCCCTGCAAATACATGGAGACACTGAAGAGTGATCATCAAAACAAACTTAACACACCAAAGAGCCTACAGATGGATGCTGGGGTGGCAGAGGGGACAAAATAACATGCAACAATACACTGCAAAAATGGAAATCTAAGCAAGTCATTATGTCTTATTTGAAGTAAAAAATGTCTTATTGTTCTTAATTTGAGCCACATTCACCAGACCAGGTCATTAAAATGTCTTATTTCAAGTTTTTTAATTCAAAAATGAGGTTACATTGCTTGTAACAAGTCAAAAAATCTGCCAATGGGACAAATTCACCCAGGAAGTTTCTTGAAATTAGAAAGATCTTAAAACAAGAATCTTTTGTCTTATCCCATTGGCAGATTTTTTTTGACTTGTTACAAGCAATTTACATCTCATTTTTGTCTTTAAAAAACTTGAAATGAGACATTTCTATGACCTTGTCTAGTAAATGTGGCTCAAATCAGGAATAGTAAGACAAATTTTACTAAAAATAAGACATAATGACTTGCTTAGATTTCAGTTTTTGCAATGTATGAATGCAGGACAGCAGATCAGTTGACAGGCAGAAGGAGAGATGGGAGATTTTCTTAGGATAGACTGCCAAATTGAGCAGCATAAGGCATGATTGGAAGATGGTTATGGAGGGTGGGACGTTTGAGATGTATAGGAGAGCAGCTGGAAAAATGCAAAGTAGGCAGTATTTGTATTTTGTTAAACTTTTAGATATCTGAAAAGCCTTGTAGTGCAAAAGTTGCTGCTTAAAACTATGGGTGTGTACTTGCTGAAAACCAGAGCCCCATTATGTTCTGCTACATAACAGATAGTAGTTTTAATTAGGGCTTTAGCATTAATCAAACATTTACTTCTCTGTAGACTCAAGCGTTTGATGGGTTTATATGAACTCTCAGTTAAATACCAATTAAATATGTCCCTGGGTTGGTAAATGTATGTGTTCAATAGGGAAGTTGAAGCGTGAATAGAGAAAAGGCAAACTAGCTAGCTGATGAGCTAATGAGGAAAGAACACATAATGAATAGCACATTGAGACAGATGGTAAATGAGATGCCATTTAGACAAATGTCATTTCATCACTGATTACCTGAACTATGTAAAACAAGTGGTTGTTTGCTTTCCCAGAAGTTGCAGTGTGGCATGCACGCACACACACACACACACACACACACACACACACACGCACACACACACACACACACACACACACACACACACACACACACACAGGCACGCACGTACAAGAGCTTTTGGCAATTTTCATTTACTTCCACTTAACTAAAATCCCTCCCAGAAATTTGCATAATAATTAAGCTTTCAAAATAAAGCCCTCCATTAAAGATTAAGTTTAATGCCAACACAAACCGTTACATTCACACACACACACACACACACACACACACACACACACACACACACACACACACACACACACACACACACACAGAGTAGAAAGTCAGTGTACTCTCAAGGTCTCTGAAACAGGGTATCCCAAACTTTATTTTATTGGTTTTATCAGAAGTACCATGAAGAGCAGTCACAGTTAGTGGCAACAGACATACAACAACTTTCCTCCTATCAGTTTGTATTCAACAAAAATTAATTATTAAAAAAATCATTAAAAATTAACACACGCACACACAGGACAGTGGCAAAAAAATCCTTCATAATCAACATTTTATCCGTTGTGGTTATTATTCCAATTATAAAAAGAAAAACACACATATTAAGTTGAAACACATGAAATCCCAACTACAACCTGTGAGAAGAGAAGGGAGGAAGAGACCAGAAGTAAAGAAGGAAGGGGCACTGGAGCCAAGGAAAAATGTGCAGGTGAAAAAAAAAGAGACGCAAGAATGGGATAGAATAAAAACAGGATTCAATTTAAAGCGGAAAAAAAAGGCAAGAAATGGAAATTAAACAGTGGCAAATGATCTCTCAAAAGATGACAGTTGGAGACACGAGTGGACATGGAGATACTGTTGAGTAAATTCAAAATTAGGAAAGGGAGAAAGATGGGGATAATATATAACAAGAAAAATATTGAAAGTAGAAAAAAGGATGGACTTAAAAAGAGCAGCCATAGAGGAAGAGAAGATGAGTGAGGAGAAAGAAGGCAAAGCAGAGGAAGAAAAACCAGCTTTAAGCAAACTACAACTTCTCCAAAAAGGCAATATATGTCATTTTTGAGTGTAGTGAGTGTTTCTGTTTCCTTTAAATAAATATGTAGAATTAACTCTCTACAGTTAGCGTGATGGCCACACAGTCCACCTCACTTATAACACTGTACAGTATATACATGATACTATAATAATTATTATTATTTCTTTAATGACAAAATAACCTTTAGATGTACATACAGTATTCCTCGCCCTCTGTCAGAGAATACAGCCATGGTATTAGAAGAAACAAGCATTGTCTTTTTTTGTACAAATAACCCATGCAACTCCCGTATAGATTATTTATTTAAGATACATAACTCCGTTAAGATCTCATCTTTCATTCAATAACAGCAGATATTGCCTTTTTAACAAAAAAAGAACAAAAAAAACAACAAAAAACTTAATTTATCAGAAATGTGCAAGTTACTCCAAAACAAGACATCATTTGTCTTTGTTTAAATTCAAAACACACTGTTTTAAACTCTACATATATTAAAAAAATCAAACAGAATATTAGATGAACAGAAAACCTGAATCTGTACAACATTCAAACCATTATTTAGTCAACACCAGGGGAATGGGATACGATTCTCTATAACTATATACAAACATGTTATCATTCATGCACAGTGTCAACAAGTAGCACATTGACATTCCAAAATATGGAAAACATGGCAGAGGGAGACGAAGGGTTGAAAGGGGAGTTTAGGGGGAAAAGGAGAGAAGAAAAGGCAGAATAAAAGGACTGCTGCGTGTTTTGGTTGCTTTTAGCAGCAGAGAAAGAAAGACAGAGAAATAGGGGGCAGAGACAGAGGGACAGAAAGACACCATAACAATACACATGCTGGGCAGGAGAAGTCCTTTCCAATCTCACTGACCCAGAAATCAAGGTATGGCTGTAACTTCATCTTTTTTTTATTTTTAATGTTCATCTTCTTCCTCCTCATCTTCTCCTTCATCATCTCTTTATCACCATCTCTTAACATTGTACTCATTAAATGTCATTAAATGACACTTTAAGGGCGGAGAATAGCTCTGGTAATGCTTTTTCCAACAGTGCATTAAATCACTTTAGCAACATCTCAGAATGACATCGCTCTGCGTGTACCAGCAGGTATTGTTTGTTCCTCCTTTCGCTCCTTTATTTATCTTTCTGTCTATTTGGTGTTGCAGTCACTTATTCCTCAGGCTGTCAGACAGTCAGTCAGTTGAGAAGTGAACGAGGCAACAAAAACACATCATCAATCTTAGCATCAGAAGCAACATTGCCAACGATTCACAACTGATTCAACATCATTGTGTTTTTTCAACATTAGGTACAACATTGTGAACATCAGAGTTAAAAAAGCAAACCTGTTGTTGTTATTGTTCACATATGAAGCAACATTTTCAATTGAACAATGTTATAGCCATTTCACACAAGCAACAAGAACCAGTGCAATACTTTTCCTTCAATTAAAACTGTGAACTCCTTAAAACCCCGGTACAGAAGAATAAAAAAACATCTACTGTAGTCTACAGCTCATGTATGTACTCCTTGCTTGCTCTTAGTGTTATATTTACAGTGGTGGCCTAGTTGACCTTTAACCTTTCAAACCACAAAAGTCTAAACCAAGGCAGGAAACTTATTCAAGCTTTATAGGGAATCTTGTCTGAGAAGTATGTCGAGAGAAAACTTGTTTATGCATTTAAAAATGTACCAGATAAAGAGAGAAAATCACTTGTCACAGCTAACACGAAGTTAACTGATTTGTCAGCTTCCCACCTTGGTTCAATTCCCATGTGGTTTTGAACAGCTATTGTGAATCTGTAGTGAGCTTCACATCTGACTAGCTTTAAGGTTAGGTCATAACACTGAAAGAGGCAGTGCAACAAAGCAGGTTCAGCAAAAGAAGTAGCTTTAATCGACGCAAAAATATTAACTTCTGGAAAATTTGTGCGGCAAACTTATTTGATGCAGCAACTACACTACGGCAAGCTTTCAATCCTGCACAAGTTCACTCTGACGAATTAGGCAGCGGGTACATTTTTAAGTAAATCCAACATGATTAAGCAATCTCAAAGATAAGTTATACCCTGTTGAAGTTACTCAAAAAGTTAGGCAAAAAGCCCCCACAATGTTACTTCTTCTTCTTTTTCTCTTTATTTTTTTTTTTTTCGCGCAAGCTAGCTCAACTTTTTACAGTGTATAAACCTTAAGCTCCATGCCAGTGAAGAGACAAATGCATACAAATTTAAATAGAAAGATCCGGTTAGGTTTAAACAACAACAAGGCCTTTTTTGTCTCTTTGCAGAGTGTCAATGAACCATGAATAATATTTGGTGGTTTTAAGAAAGATCCATTGGTTAGAAAACCCTTTACAGGTTGGACTATAAGTATTAAGTGTCAATAGAAAGATTTCCCTTTGGCAAAACAGGGGTAAACTGCCACTCCAAGGCCTTCACAAGAAACAGCTATTCTAATGGAGAGCCACACATTGTGTAGAGTTTGGCAAATGCGAGTGGGTATTATAAATTTAGCAGTTGAAGGGCGGTTTAATATTCAAGCTTTTATAAGGTATATAAAGTTTGTTTTGTACCCTAATTGTGCGATAGTTCTCTGTTTACTAAAGTTGTGACGTGGCCAAATTTCAGTTTGAAGTTGGTTTAAGACCAGACACTGAAACAGTGAATCAGGGCTTTTTTTAGTATAGCAATGTGCATCACTGGCAGAACAACAAATATGTATTTCTGACGAGAAAAGCTGAAGCATTTGTAAAAACTGTCCCAATGGTACAGTGGATTTGCCAAACCCATCCAATCCAGGGCTCTGCACAGCTCTACTCTCTCACAGGGGTTGAAAGCTGTCCGCGACGACACTTTGCCAAGTTTTAAATGGATTACATCTATCCTCGACTACTTATTCTACAGATGACACATAAAATACTACTTATAATATTACACATCGAGTAAAAAACACAACATCAGCAGGAAAACTGTGGCCAATTCAAAATGCATATTGTATAGTGCCATTTCACAAACTATGGACGTTTACATTTACACTCATTTTTGTGGAGGTTGAAATCTTTGTGATTTTGGCTGAACAAGTAAAATAGTTAACAGTCTTAAGTGTAAACCTCTCTGATAGTCGAGATGCAGTCGGCCTGAAAATGTCTACACAAATTCTAACAACAGGTTTTTAGGCCACTTTTCTGTTCGTCTGTTAATGACTGAATCATGAGCAATGATTCCCAGCCAGTTATTGTCCGGTAATGTCAGTTTACTGAGGTTCATTTGACCACTGGCTAAAGTTTACTACTCTTGAGTTGACAGTGTTTTTTGATACACATTTGCTAGCTTGGTTATACATGATTGGTTATCCAGATCTGTCTTATCTAAGAACCTAAATTTAGCAAACTTGCTGATCAGTGGCGGCTGGTGATAACTATACTAGGTGGGGCTCTGCGGTGCCATAATCAGTTTTTGACAGCAATTCCTCTATGAATTGACACAAGCTTCCGGATACCAGTGCTTTGTGAAAAAGTGTTATTATTCACTCCAAAAAAAAATCTAAAATAAACCAAACAAAATACCCCAATGGATTACAGAATACTGCACGCACTTGCGCATATTATATATCTGTAGATATATGCAGGGCTTGGCATTAACATCCACTAAAATCATCCCCCGGATGAATTTCAGCAGTGGCATACAAAGCCCCCACTCAAAGGTGTATCAAAGAGAGCAAACAAACAAGAGAAAACCTGAAGAGACGGAGAAAGAGAAAATGAAAAAGAAAATAATTTTCTATGAAAAGTGGTGAATAGTTCAAGAATGGCTTGTATACGGTATTTTCCTAAGTAAAAGTTGCACTTTTTTCATAGTTAGGCCAGTCTATTTTATTTAACTTATATAGAAAGAGATAGTTAAATTCACACATGAGATGACAGTCTCACATGAGAAATACTGATGAGGAAATATCTCCATGGCCAGGACGGCACTGTGCGCTGACTGACTGAGGCTCTGCATCTCCGACTAGGACGGTCTGACTGCTTCTGGTGTTCAATGCCTGATAACATGATTTAGAGAAAAAAAAGTTCACTCACATCTTTTCACTTTCTGAGACACTTTGTGGTTTTTGAGTCACAAACTGATGGGAAAAAACACATTGCTTTTTAAGAGAGGGGATGTTTGTCCAATGGAGCTCATTTAAGCTCACACTGCACCGGTCTAACCAGCAACATGAGCAAAGTGAGTGAGAGGAGCACACGGAGAGATGAGAAATTGAAACTTTACTATCGTCACAGGTATGAGGTGCTGTAAGAAAATCATTTAAACCTCCCAATTTACAAATACTAATGAAAGTTATATGTAAATAGTTCTCTCATTTTTAACTGTAAACATACCAGATCATTTAAGCAAATGTGACTTATAGTTCAGTACAGCTTTTATGTGTGTTTTCCCTCTTTATGATGCATGTTTTGACTCATGCGACTTATACTCCAGAGTAACTCATAGTTCAGAAAATACAGTATTTTTTATATGCAGAATACTTGCCAAGTATTAGCTGAATATCTGGTAATGACCTGTTGCGTAAAACATTTAGGTAGTCTTAGTTTGAGTGTACGCAGGTATTATTTACTTTAAAAAGGCTGTAAATGTAGTTCAAGTAAGTTCAGCATGTCATTGTTAGTTTAAGTCTAGTATTACATATAATTATCCAAAAAAAAGCGTCTTGCAAAAATGCTGAGAGGCTGGTAACTCTGGGGAATCACTCGCCACAGCGGCTGATCTTCACAAAGAAGTTAATGTCAAGCCCTGGGTTTATGTATATGTCAGTGTTGTAGCACGTGAGTCCAAATATGTGGACTCGTGACTTGACTCAAACTCATGTGGTGATGACTAGGCCTCGAGCTCTGGCTGCATCAGGATGCAGGAGAGGACTCAGGCTAATTTATGAGTGAATGCTTTGTTTTTTATTTATCATTTATTCTATACCATACCGAAGACTCAACACAGGATTCGGCTTCGATTTTTTCTTTGATGACTTGAGACTCACCATGGACTCATGCTATGGTGACTCATCTACAACACTGGTATAGGTGTGTGTATATATATATACTTTCAACTTCTCTTGGCCAGCCACCACTGATACAGATCCTAGTGGGCAGTTTGCTTTGTAACCCAACCTATGCAACTGGTTTTAGATATAAGACATACCAATTTAGGGTTATCTATGTAAGATTTCACCAGTATCTGTTTGTAAGACTACTTGTTCCTAAGCAGCATATATTTAAGCTTTGTATCTTCATTAAATAGCTCCAAAGTTAAGACTAAAAACTGGCTGCTAAAGTTGAGAGACAATGGTTGGTTGCAAGCATAAAGCACAGAGTCACGCATGTAATATAACAGTTTGTAATTTCAGAGCAAACAGCTGCCCCTGAATAAAGAAACAATACCACTACCTTTGGGTTTAAGCATTAATACACCAAGTGCTCATAGTAGAGAAATATAATAATGACCCAGAGGGGGGATCACTGCTTGGGTGGTCTCATTTGCAATACAGCTGATGTGTAGGTAATCTTCCAAACTAACTGTGAAGGACATAGAAAAGACTCCAGTCTATACTCCATACCAAGCACTTGGTATAATTGGGTCACTTTTTCTCAATATTGTGATGTTTATGGAAACTTGGTCTGGAAATGTTTTCATTGTAAGGAAATTCCTGAAAGCAGAGAAGGTGCTATCCTATGTGAAAGAATAAAAATCCCTGTTAAATAGCTCCCTGACGACCAATCTGTGTGAAGGATTAAGAACCAGGGTTAAGGGTTCGAGATTAGTGGTTGTTTCAAAAAGCCCTTGAGGATTTTTTGATTGGTCCACTGACCAGCCAGGTCCTTAAGACACAGAGATAATGTCTGGAGCTGTTGAGTGAACCAATGAGAGAGCGGCAGGAAAAATCAAGTAAAACACACGGCCTATGAGATTTCACAGAGGGCGGTACCTATATCTTTATAAGTCTATTGCAATGTTATTTGACACTTGATAATGCAAACCCTCGGTTGAAAATCAGGTATAGAATTCCACAGTTAGAAAAAAAAATTACAAATATGAACAAGCAAGATTAATCTTAGTATTAATGCAATGATAAGAGTTTCTCTAACAGTTTTAAACGGTAGAGTGGCCGTTTCGTCATTTCAGACACGACCTTATTAAAGGTAAAAGCACACTAACCCCTTCTTGATTCAAATTAGACCTTAAATCATGTTATCTACAGTATAAAGCAACAGAGCGAGGGCCCGATCAGGAGCGCAACCAAGACATTCAGAAGAGCCATGTTAGAGCTGTTGTGAACCTTCAGCTCTTTGTATTTACATTTCTAACCTTCAAAACATTTTGCTTCATTGAACTCTCCCTTACACAAAGAGTTTTATTCAGCTTTTCTACAGGCTGGGAGAGCAAGAGTCAAAAAGACCTTGAATATGAAAGCATGATCTGTCTCACGTGGCGACAGCATAACCAGAGGCGTTTTTTTCACAGTACTTGACCATCTTCCAACAACACACAAGCACAGAAACACACACTCACGCACCAACGCGCACAGTTCGTTGTCATTAAACAGTTGTGGCAATACATCCAGTTTCTTATGATTGTGTTTCAGTAAAGTCAGGCCATGCATTTACAAACTGACACAGTTATTCAATGTTCTCTTTCCATCCTGTAGTGCCTGTAACCGTAGAGTGATGTAGGAGTAGCAGTGCTCCATCTGGATGGGGTTTATGGGATAGCTGCTGTTGATGCCACATATCCTGGGAGCTTTGATGGAGTGTTGGTCTCTTTAACATTTCTCTTGTTGTCTTGATAAAACTGATTGTAATTTTTTTTTTACGGCTGAACCAGTGGGAACTCGTGGGTATAAGTTTGAGACAGGAGTGAACTTAAGACAATTTGACTTGTCCAGATTTGATTTATTGTGACCAAAAAAAGTATTCCTCACTTTAATCTTTTTCCTACAATATTCCCATCTTCTTATCTCATCCTCTTATCTTCTGGCTGAGATTTTCCTGTTTAATATTGTCTTTTCAATCTCCTTCATCCTGTTTGCAGATACTTATATGTATCGTCTATTCCCTCATCTGTACATCCATCCATACACCCATCATTCAGTCTATTGCGAAAAGGGAGGGAATGATAAATCAATGAGACAGCCTTCACTTCAAAATCCTCGATTCATCCCCCTCCACTTGGTTTCCTCTTAGGTTCTAGCATTCTGTCCCATCCTTCTCTTCTCTTCATCATCTCCTGTTTTCTTAGAAGCCCTGGATGTGGCAGTAGGCCTCCAGTGAGGAGAAGAGAATGTAGAGGAGCCACAGACTGATGAACAACATGGTGGTCAGGACCTTCGAAGTCCGGGGCCCACCCAGCTCTCCACCTATCTCTGGACGCCGTCGGTACATCAGCACAGCGACGCAAATGAAGGCAAAGATGGTGAAGAGCGTGACAGAAAAAGCCAATCTGCCTGGATCCACCTTGAACTCCTTTCCTTGGCTGGTGTGGTAGATGGCTGCAATGGACCACGCCACCTGTCAAGTATCAGCAGAATCAAACTTAGCAAGAAGGTAAAGCTGATAAGCTGTTTCTACCAACATCAGCTTACATAAATCAGTGAGTTGTAAATGGGCTTAACTCACCCCAATTCCCAAGAAAACATTAACAGCATTAGAGCCAGTCACGTTACCAATGGATGCGTCAGCATACTGATCCTGGATAGCAGCTACCTTACTGGCAAAGGTATCTGGTCAAAGAAAGAAAAGAGGAAACTGTAGAATGAACCAAACCCTATGACTTCAGCAGTGATGTTATTTACTGATACGGGGTGTATCAATAAAGTGCCGTACTAATTGGAGAGTGCCCTCAGTTGGGATAATAGAAATAAACTCAAAGTTCATGTCTAGATTAGTATGCATTTGGTGTTGCAATGCTGCTACTAATTGAAAAAAAAGAAAAAAAATAGAAGAGAGCTAAATAGATTAAATAAATGTAAAATAGTAGAAAAATGTGAATGATGTCACTACAGTTACCACAGCACTGCTAAGTTACATTTTTCTAGCACAACCTCACTGCTCAGATTAGCTGGCAATGCCAATTCAAAGAAAGAGGTATTATAACAAATTATGTAGATGATCAGGGTTCTTTTGCTACTCCATGGAAAGATTTGTGTCTGCTGTAAGCTGCAGCAAGACTCAACAATCAGCTGTAACCTTATGAACAGGTATTTGTTCATTGCATTTGCTAATATTAGGTCAGGTCCAAAACAGAGCTGATATGATGAAATTTTCCTCTGAGGGTATGTGGTGCAAAGACATTGGCAAGAATTCCGTTAAGTTCTGTGAGCTGAAAGATTAGGCTTCTGTGTTTCAGACTTTTTTGTTCTCGGGAGCTTCATTGCCAAGTTAATTCCTTCAATCTATGGTCATGTACCACTGACCACATCTTTCTGCTCAATGATCTTGTTTCCATACACACAAACTGTTGTCAGTTTTCCATGGCAATAGCTTGAAGGTGAAATCCAAAAGTACTGTTGCGTTTCAGTCTCCTGTTTACACGGAAAAGGCGATTCAGCCGATCTAAACAACATAGATTTGAAAATGCCATCCAGAGTGGAATTTTTCCGTTGCCAGTGTTCTTGTGTAAACGCCGAGCCGGGTTTTCACTGAAGACGCTGACGTCATGCTCAGCTTTGTGCATGCACATTAAACCTCCAATGTGCCATGCGCTAGCTGAAAAACAACAACAACAGCAACCAACTATTTTTTTCTTGTGGTGCTGAATCTACTGACTGCCTTCTACTAAAAAGTGCAATTACTGCACTTTTTCTGCAATCAGAGAAAAGCTAACTGTTGCTGTGTACACGGCTCCTACAGTTATATTGTCATCTACAGGCCTGGCATGTGTACTGCAGCGTTTTCAGTCCCTCAGCATTTCCGTGTAAATGCAGATTTTTTTCACTGCGTTTGTCGCATTTTAGAGTGAAATACTATGAAGGGTTGTGATCCCATTCACAACAAACAATGATAAACTGTGTATGCTGAAATCTTGGATCCTGCACTAAATGTTTCAGCAATTTCAGCTCCAGTAGCTCTTCTGTTGGTTAGACTACTTGGGTCACCCTTCTCTCCCCACGTGCATCACTGAGCCTTGGCCACCCATGGATCTCTCTACAGTTTCCTTTGTTAAACCACTTTTGGCAGATACTGACCACTGCAGTCTGGGATCATCCCACAAGAGCAGCAGCTTTTGAAATACTTTGACAAGAGCCAAATTGTCTTCATGTCTTCATCTTCATGCTTCAACAAATTAACTTCAAGGACAAAATATTTTCATGCTGACTGTCCTCACTGATATATGCCACAGTAAAGAGGTAATCAGGTGTACATTTAATCTACAAGTGGTCATTATGATATAGTGGACTGTATGCTTTGAGCAGCAGTATCATTTCTCCTCCTATGGAGTCCAGACACCGGGGTTGGTAGTGGCTGATAAATGCTGCAGAGACCAATAAAATTATGAGCTGATAAAACTACAAAGACTGGTCAGTGGGAGGGGGCATAATGCAGAAATGAGCTGGAGGCAGAGGAAGAGTCTTATTAAAAGGGCAGCATAGATGATAGGCTAACAATGAGGGTGTGTTGTGCTATCGGATGGCTGTGACCCTCTGATGAGGAAAGCTGTTTATCTCAACTGCAAGCCTTAGACAATGAGATTTGGAAATTATGAGCTGCTATCTGGGAGGAGTGAGTGCAAAATGGTGAGAAATTAACTGCAGGCCTCAATCTAGAAAAAAGGAAAGAATGTTTTAGATAAGAACAAAAAAAGTTAACTATTGCCTTGACCCTTTCCTTTGACAACATCAGACTATGATTTATGTCCCCGAACAGCCAAAGTGTAGCCAAATTGATTGAAAGCTAAAGAGAGCTGAAACTTTGGCAGAGTCATTGTGAAAGTAGCTGAATATTCATGACTTATTGTGCGAAAAATTCCCGCCTGATGTCGAACTCCCTCTTGGTTTGGAGTCGTTGATGAGTTTCACAAGAACAAAGAAAAGAAGGACACCCTTGATAAATGCAGAGCACTTATGAGTATTAATACAGAGCACTGTGCAAATCCTTTTTCCTACATTTAAACAGGGAAACTTAAATTAGAAACCAAATCTTTAATCCTGTTACACTGCTCAATCGCTGGCAGCCAACACAGACCGGATTTGGTTCAAGATCAATAATTTACAAGGCTGGGTCTCAGTTTGCAGGGGCAAACAAATCTTTGCCTGACAACTAATCAGCGTGACACTGCTTAGTCCCAAAATGTTCCCCTGGTTTCATGCTTGCCAAGTTACAGCGGCTCCACAGGCTTGGTCTTTCACGCAGTACTGACTGTGTTAAGCCTTTGCCAAATCTCAACAATAGGCTCTTCGCTGAGAGCACAATGACTGAGCAAACGGCCAAATGGTCAGTTATCACTCTTTTCTCTCACTAATTTCCTCACTACCCTTTCTTTGTTGGTGATTCATTTCCTCCTCCTTTTGTCTGCCAGATACAGTGAGAAAAATGGAAGGGAAAAATAGAAAGGAAAAAAGCCAGGAAGTGAAGGAGAAATGGAGAGGAAGAGTTTAGATGGGCTGTCATAAAAAAGACGCCTCACTGGCACTGGAAAATGGGAAGATAGGAGCGGAGGATGAGGTTTTGGGAGGCAATGAACCAAAGAAAACTCAACTTAGGGTAAATCTACCTATACATTCAAGACAAGTCTGCTGGATTACAGTGTGTTTCTATGTGTGCAAGATCCTTGTGTGTCCACGAGGGTATTCATGCAACTGCCTCTTTGCTTTTCTCTGTGTGTGTTCTTGTGGATAGTATATGCTTGAACACCGTCTTTGTGTGTTAGGACCACCTGGGACCTATCTGATGCCATGCTTCCACCAGCTGGTAAAGGCCTGTGCATGCATCTGTGGGTCATCAATTGGTCTTTCAAGGCTTGTGTGGCTGATTGAGTGGGTGGGTATGTGGGCGCTTGCATGTTGAGTCTTGGCATGTGCTTGTGCATGTGTGCAGCTCCCTCTGTGAAAATGTTCCTCCCTAGAGAGATATCTGCCCTTTTTGTCCGCCTCTCTGTCAATCAGCCGGTGTCACTCACTCTCTCTCCTGTTCCCTGTTGCCTCCTCAAAATGGAAGAACTCACTCAAGGGCATTCATGTGCTCATGGCGTACTGGCACTCTTTCTGCATGTGTAAATTTTTGCCTGGTTGTGGGGATATTGTTGGAGAATTGAGGAAACATTCTCTTGAGGTCATGCATACCATCAGCACATGTTGAGGAACTCTGACTTTTGTCATGAGTCTTCATGTTTTACTGATGCTGCATAAATCTCCCCAGGTTAACAGGGACAGGTCATCTCCTTTTTCCATTATTCAAAAATGATGTAACTGCAGCCTGATTGGGGCTACATGTGAGGTAATGAAGAGTAAAGCCAACAAAGACATGTATTACACAAGAGAAATGATATTGTGTACTAACAGGCTCATTAAACTAAAACAAAATCAGGGAAGAGTAAAATAAACCCCCTCTGCCGAGCAGTTGACAGAAAAGTAAATTCTCAAGGAGTCCCTTGAAAACGTGTTTACCATAAATTCCTTCATAGTCAGCCAAGAAAGACTGCAGTCCTTGTTATTTCTCTTTTTACTTTTAAGTAATCTGTTCTAAATGAACACTGGTTGTTCCAGTACAAGTCTACTTTCAGTGTCTTTCACTACTCTTCGCTCCAACATTAAGTAACCAGAATCTGATCCAGGATTATGTTTTCCTTTCAGAGTCAGACAGCATGTTCTCAATCCTCCTGAGATTTCTATTGATATCCTGGTTGTTGTGAACATTGTCTATTATTCTTCAAGTCGCTTCATCTTTTTGTCCTAAAAACTTAATGCCACCTAAAAGGCCCATAGAGCCCTAAAAGTTAAGGGCAGTTTTGCCACAACAAAGAAACAAAAAAGGAAATGAAAAGACCATAAATACTTCCATCTGACATCATTCAGGTCATTGTTTTACGCTTTGGTCTCTGCTTAGTCAAAGTTAGTATACAGATGAAATATAATAGTGGAGCTGCATCAATAACTGAATCAGGAAAACAATGCAATGATAAATTCTCTATAAAACCTTTATTAAGAGCAACTACCAATGTTTTTAACCTGGCTTTATTATTTCCCATGGAACTATTGTTTATCACACTATGCCTGAAGGAGCCTTTTTCTCAGTATCACTGTGTTCATCAGCCTCTGTGGCTGGTGTGAAATGATACATAGTGCACAGTAAATACATTTTATAGGTGTAAATTGATGAGCCTCAGTGGTTTCACCTTAATCCCAAAGCAACTTTAAAGACCATATTTTAGGTATCTAAATCTTTTTATAAAGCCCCATAGCTGTTATTTTCCCCCTGTGCTCCTGTGTGTGCGAGTGTTAGTGAATGTGTTTCTGGGAGTGTATGTGTGTGTGTGTGTGTGTGTGTGTGTGTGTGTGTGTGTGTGTGTGTGTGAGAGAGAGAGAGAGAGAGAGAGAGAGAGAGAGAGAGAGTGTCTCTCAAACTGTGGCAAAAGGTTTAATAATCATGTAACCACAGCATGGGATGGGTTTTATTAACTGTTGTAGCCACAGAAGTCGAGGTTATCGTCTTTGACTGTGTGTGTGTGTGTGTGTGTGTGTTCATGAAGCGGTTTTGTTGGTTTTGTTGATACAGCTTCAAGTGTGTGTGTTTAAAGTAAATGTGTTCATGTGTTAAAATAGAACACCCTTTTTACATGTGAATGTGTTTTTGTACATGACTCTCTTTTTAGCTCTGTTTGTGTGTGTTTGTGTGTGTGTGGGTGAGTAGAATTTAATGTGATAATTCTCTTTTACCCTTGAGCCCCATAAACAGGAGGACAGAGACCACCTGAGTCAGACATGACAAATAGCCCTATGCTAAAAACACGTGGCGGCAGTGGTATAGGTGCACCTTCGTGTGTGTGTGGCTATAAATGTGTGTGTACAAAGGTACAAAAGCTATTTCAGGCTGTACTGCCTGCATTGTGCTTGAATATGGGTCTGTTTGTCTAAGTAATTACATTTGTTTATCTTGCATCATTTAGTGTAATTAAAGTTCAAGCATGTGCTGTGTGTCCATATGTTGCAGGTTTTTGTTTGCGTGTATGTGTGTGTGTGCGGGCGCCCAGAAGCAGGAGACAGAGGTCAAGGTTAAAACACACTCATCCAGCCGCTATAATTCTTCACATTTAGAGGATGATCCTTGCTGCTGTCTACAGACTTCTCTATTACACTTTAACAGGCCACCACATGTAGGAAACACACTGAGAGACTTGGGGAAACTGTGGCAGTCTTTGTTTGATACCTTCTTTGTATTACACTTAGGTACGATAAATAACATTAGCATTAATTATTTCACCTGTCAATCCTGGCTGATTTGGTTAGTTTAACATTTTACATGGAATTAAACTAACTCAAAAGTGTACTTAAATACTTTCGTCTTTTTTTAGCCTTACAAGTAGGAAGCCACTTTATACTTTTTTTTAAAACCAGAGCAAGTTGCTGAATATTCCATGTTTGTATTACCTACATCTTTATTACTGCTCACAAAAACTGTTTCTTATTCGTTGATTCATTTATTAAGAAAATCTCAAACATTGCTTTTTGCAAAATGATATGAAGAGAGATGTGAGATGCATCTTTATCAAAATGACAATTTCCCCTACTGATTCTGTTGCAAAAACATGAATCACTTTGTAAAGTTAGTACAGATGAATATTTGATTGTTGTTTAAAGAGCAAATGTTGATGTGGCCTTTCAAAACACAGATCTCACTGCAGTAGTGACACACTCAGTGAAAGACATGCGGGACCACAGCTTGTTATAATAATATCTAAAGCTTGGAGTAGCAAATGTCAGGTACTCCCTTCAGGGGATCATTGATGAACACAAATATATATTCCTAGATTGAAAACCTCTGGGTATTTAAACTCATAAAGGGCTGATGGCGCTAAATGTCAAATGTGTTGGATAGAAAAGTGTTTCATTAGAGCTTCAGGAAAGATCAACAAATTGACATTAATGGATTTCGTTATTGAGACACATACAGCAGAAGTACAGGTAAAGTAAAAAAGAAAAAAAAAAGACTTTACTTGTGCTGGATTAGAAATCAAAGACTTACCTGGTACAGAGGTTCCCAGTGCAACAAACACCACTGCTGTGACTGAGTCTTTAAGACCCACCGTGCAACCAAAATGAGAGGCGAGGTCCCCTGAAATGAAGGAACCATTATGATTACAACTGATACTACAACCATCAAAGCATATTTATAACAGTAAATTGGTGTCTGATGAGAATAAGTACAAAAACTTCTGTAACACTTTATAAAAAAAAAGTCATGATGCTGAAGGTCTAATTTGTTTACTCAATAAAATACCATAAAACCATATGTTCCAGTACCACACCATACCATCTAAACATTATAATATGATTTGACACAACATGTTACTTGGGCTTATGTTACATTTTGTCACAATATAAACAATATGTATGTATACAATACTTATCTTTACGTTACGATAGGTTATGAAAATTTTTGATAAGTTATAATACTACACCATACCAAACTGTATATTTTACAACAATAGGACGTAGTACATTACAATATAAGATGATTAAATACTATAATTTATGGCAAGTTAAGTCACGATATGCCACATTGCACAGCATTACATGACATTACGCCACATTAAAATACATTAAGATATGATGCATTATGTTATTGTATCATACTATGAAATCTATGGTAAAATACTTGAGATGTGCTGCAAAAAGGTATGGGTCAAATTGCCCAAAGACAGGTGTGCCAACCTTGTGACATCATATTCAAAAAGACTTGAGGCTGTAGCTACTCCTAAAGGTTTATTAACAAAGTATGGTGAGAGCACTTATGTTCTTGTGATGTCATTTTTAATAAATTTGCAAAAATTAAAAAAATTAAAAAAACTTTAATTATATGTCATTACAGATGATCATACCAATGATGGCGGTGAGCAGTCCGATCATACAGATGGAGACAACAAAGCAGGCCCAGCCATTCCAGTATTCTGTGGGTGGGACGAAGGCGAACAGAACTTTCCAGAACACCGTGAGGAAGTGCATGACATAGTCAAAACATGATGGCAGCTTCTCCTCCCCGCACTCTTCGTCATCATCATCCTCACCTGGGGAGATAGGGAAGAGAGAAGAGGTTACTCAAGAGGGAAGCAGCTTTGCTCCCGGTAACTTTGGGTCATCACAAAACATTTCCATCTGCAAACAGGAGTATTTTTTAAAATAGAAACTACATAAATAGTAATGGGGATGATGCCATTAACAGGAACTCAGGACTTTATGGACACCTTACATCAATGAATAAAACAGTTTACAGAAGAAAAACTGTCTGCAAAGATGGGCAGAGTAGTGAGAAAAGATGTGGCTCCTTTGTGACCTTGAATTAAGAACTACAAGACCAAAACAGAAGCCTGATTACAAGAAACTGACTGTCTGTCTGCCTGTCTCTCTGTTTGTCTGTCTTTCTCCCCAGTAGATAGATTACAAGAACAACTCTGTGGTGACCAAAGACCGATACATTTTGAATACATTACATATTGTTATGGAAAAAAATCGTCACCTCAGGATATGGACTAAAGCTAATCAGTCTTGTTTGTTAATGTTTGTGTTTTAGCTCTTTTATATCACCTGACTAAAAACTGAAATATAAAAGAATAACTTTTATCAAGTGCAAGATACACACACAGTTAGCAGTCTACACACTCCTCTGTGTAGTTTGCTGTTAAGCTCAATTTACCAGTGGATCAAAAGGATGAATACACCAGGTTACCTGCTGTTCAATGCTGTAACTCTCAGTGAAAGCTATCATCTCTTATTGATTCATCTGTGTCATACAATCACTGAACGCTAACAACCTCTGAAATAGCTGGGGGCTCTTTGAAATGGCAAGAGGAAAACAACCTGCATCATAAGGTGACCTGAGATGGAGAGTATTATTCCTCAACAGTCAATGTTTTCTTCAAGGTATATGAAAAGAGACTCAGATGCAATTTTTGTTGTTCTACAATGACATTTTTCACATTACAAGATCTTTGAGAGTAAAAGAAATGTGATGAAATGACACCCAGAAGAGTTAGAATCAGTGAGAGATAAACACATTTGTTTGGTTGTAGGTGTGTGAAAATTGGCTCCACTTTCACACATGAAACATCTTTCAAACAATGTCATAGCCCCATGACACATGAGGAGTTTCCACTGATTCAGCACAGCTGTCCACACTTTGAATCCTGACCTCTTGTACATGCTGTTTCCATCACTCAGCCTAAAATTTAAGACATTAAGTGAAAGTCACGGACCAGAGTCAGTGTGCAATCACTCTACGTTAGCAAGAGTTAACACAAAGATAAATATACTCCAATGGGGTCAACAGTTTCCTAAAGAGGCCATGTACCTCATTTTGTGTGATTAAAAACAAATGCTTCCTTTTCAGGTTGAGCACTTGGAGCAAATCTAATCATGAACATAAAGAGCAGAGGAGGGTCACTGTATGGGGCAATAGTGGTACACACACTTCATAATCTGGACACACACATAAGTTATAAAACATTCACTTGCTGGTAGCAAGGAGGATCAAAGCCTGCCTTGGCTATGTGAGTTTTGAAAAGAAACTCAACCAGTGCTTGGATATGTGCAGGTGAAATCAGTTAGAAAAACAGGACTTTTTTAGTTGGTTGGCACCTGAAGCTTTCTTCATGCCCATATTTTACTGTGTACTCTTCCTGCCTGACCCAGAAGAGATTGGAACTTATCACTGAGTTGACAATAGTTTTGCCCTCAAAAGAACAGGGGAAATAAATCCTTTTTTGGTTGAGTTTCTTGTATTGCAATTCTGTCTAAATAGTTGTATGTGAAGATGGAATCTATGTTCATCTGATTAGCAAGGTATTATCATCTTTTTGTATTTTGTAGGACCTGTAAACACTTTTGTGCTGGTATGATATATAACTCAAACATTGCTGTTTTTCTCAAATCCAATCTGCTTCTCGTGTGGCGTAAATTCCTTTGCTTTCACACCCATCCGTCTCCATAAGCCTCATTTCTTCTTTCTATGCGTTTCATTCACACTCTCCTCACTGCTCGTTCTTTATTCCTATGCTCAGTTAGGCGCCATACTGATAAAGTGGTTATCCAAAAGTAATTCTTTTTCTTCCTCCCCCCCCTCTTTCGAACACACTCTTTTCATCCTTGAACACATTTTGCTGATATAGCTTTTATATAATTGAATATTCTCCGCCACTCTCTGGCTTCATCCCTTTAAATCTCCTTCATCCCTCTACAACCTTCTGTCACTTTCTAAATGCCAGGGACGAACACCTCACTTCGGTATGTGTGAGAGAGATTAGAGATCTTTGTTAGAGCCTTGTAAAAAAATGAAAAAATGGGAAAGAAATTGTGTCTCGAGCAACAAAAGATTTCATATTTAGTATTTCATTGTTTAGCATCTCATGCTAAACTGGCAGCTGCTTACTCAGGCTCCTATGAGCATGCACTAAAATGCTAATGCAGCCTGCATCAAAACTCACCAAATCTGGAACACACACACACATTCACACATTCACACATACACACACACACACACACACACACACACACACACACACACACATTAACGCACGCACACAAACACAGAGACATACACACTAAAATCTGTCTAGACCCCAGAGATGTTGAATGAGTGTTATCTCTTGCTGCTGACTGAGCATGCCTAGATTGTGTGTTCTCACAGGCCATCGCAGATGTGAAGTGCAGCTAATCTCTATTTGCCTCTCGCTGAGCAACATGTACAACTGTGTGCTTAAAGCAATGTGATTTAAGCTCAGGGGACCAAATGAATCACTTTTATCACCGCCTGCTAATGCACACTCACACGGACACACACACATATACACATAAGGGACATAAGAGGATAGACAAACAAGCCCATGTACAGAAAACCACAGAGTTCTTTTGAAAATATCCATCAATTTCTTTCCATGACAAACACATAGAGAGCAAATAACTCATGCTGCACTTAACTTTGGGGTGTACAGAAACTAACACACACATACACTCACACATACTGGACTTGTGCTTTTTAATGATGACTCTTTAACAAGAAAACGTAATAAGACAGAAAGAATGTTTGGCCCGGATAAAGGTTAAAACACACACATGAGCACACCTACAACTTTACAATAGACTAAAATGAAAGACCTCACGAAACAGGTGCACTCTGGGAAATATTAAACCAAGCGACAAACTCCAGTAATGAAAAATCAAGCGACTGTGGAAGTCTTTAAAACTGCTGTTCCTCTGATGTCCACTTGGGGCTGGTTGTACCAGATGAGCTACTGACCCGAATGTTTCTTCCTCAGCCACAAACGTCAGTCAGGGCTGGACATTAAAAGTAGTCAGCTGGCCCAGATGAAAGGCTCCAGGCCAGTTAAAATAATGCCTATAAAACTAAATGCTCAATCAAATCAATCTTGCAACTCAGATGATTTTTGTAGCCCAGTTTGTGCTATGGTTTTGTCGAGCAAGTTCATCAAGCTTACGTAAGATCCTTGAAAGTGCTTTTGAATTGTGATATTTCTACTCTGTTGATAACAGCTGTCACAAACAGTCCATCAGTGAATGAGCCAGCAGCATGTCTTTTGACAAGCCAATCGGTCAGTCATTAAACAAATCAATTAAATTATGAGCCAGTGAGTGAGTCAACCATTCATTGTCATGCACTGTCCAAGGAATGCAAATTAGATGAATGAGTTGTTGAAGATGTTGAACCACAGTTCAATGTGTGTGACTGAAAAGGCGCATGTTTATGCTGGGGAAACTTACAGTATTTTCACTTGAGCACTGACCATCAATGCACTTTTCTCTTTCAGAAAGTACAAGTGGACATACAGTTAGTCTATAAATTACACACACACACACATTTAGACTCCGATACGGTGGAGCAGGTGATGAATAACACTGTGTGGACTCAGTAATTAGAGAGCAGTGGAGTGTGTGGAGCAGCTGCACATCAATCTCTCTTTCCTTCTCTCATTCCCTCACTCTCTGTCCTGCTTTCTTCCTTGATTTCCTTTGCATTGATTTTTTTGTCCTTCACTCCAGTTTTCCTTTTTTGTGTCCAAGCTCTCAAAAAACACTATTTTAACAAGCCCACATTCATCAAACAAGAGCATGTTGTGTTCTGATGAGTAAAACCAAAACGCTGCCTTGACAAACACTTGCATAGATTTTAGTTTTGCAGTGGCTCAGAGACCTATGGTCTCTAAAAGTAGTATGGGAGGTTGGTTTGAGTGTTGCAAAAAAGTTATTTGTCTTCTTTAATCTCATTTCACCCCGAACACTATGGTCAAACCTTGGTACTCAATATTTTTACTGGTAAGTTGGTGAAAATAAACAATGACAGCTCCTTTCTTTTCGCCCCCAAACATCAGTTAAGTCAAGAAAGCCAGACTAAAACTGGTCACTCTCCAACATTTTATCTGCAATGTTCTTTAGACAAGACAGCGACCACCTCGGGGGCATAAATATTGTCTAGTCTGAGCCTGACAACCCCTCTCTGGCCCAAAATGACAGGAGGAGTTATCACAGCAACAACAAGTCTTGCAGCACATAGCCTTGTCCTTAATAGACTCAGAATATAAAATGCTGCACATGAAGCCAAAGTCCTTGCTACTGTTGAAGAACAATGTGTATACGATAACAAATACATTAAGTATTCAGTATCACAACACTCCAGCTGCTCAAATGGCACCTTTTTTGCAGGCTTGTCACACATTGTCTGTGAACACACACACACACACACACACACACACACACACACACTTGCACGCACACAACCTCTGTCTTATCTGAGGACAAATTCTCCATTAGCTACATGACAAACACAAAAACACTCATACAAGGGAAAACAGGTCAGTGTTCACTCACACAACACTGGCACTCTGACATTTCAGAAGGCTGTAAGCGCTGGCTTAATGCAGGTTTCTTGCTTTGAGATGAATGTCAGGGTCTCTGCAGCACTTTGTGTTCATGCCTGTGTACATATGAGTAAGTGCCAAATTGGTGCTATGATGAGGAAAACTAAAGGTTAAATCTGGGCACAGTTTAAATGCTTTTTCATGGCTGCCATCTTAGTGGGAAAGCTGCTCCAATTCTGCAGCCTGTCTCCCCAAAACGAGCTGATTAATTGATACGTTTTTGTTTTTTCTTCCATATTTTGGGCCAAAAGACTCTCTAAACATCAAGATGTTTGTCACTTCAGATGACAGGTTAAGATAGGAGAAAAATTCTAAATGTCTCACAAGATGGAGGGGGTTTTTGAAGCTCCTTTAAAGTATTTTAATCTTGATTTGAATCTAATACATTGGAACAGAGATAAGAGAGAGTTGGGCAGGATAAAAAGGCAAGGGGGGGGGGGTTTGAAATTGAGCCAAAATAGAGGGAGGGAAGAGATGAGATTAGATGAAGCCAGCTTATCAGTGTGTATCAAATCCACTGCTGTATTAGACACAGCTGCTCTGGACTTGTTCAAGTGCTTGAACCAGCGGTGTGTGTTTGAGAGGATCAGTTGGCAAAGTAACAGCATGTCTCAATTTAGGCTTATCTTGTGCAGTTGTGTTTGAATGTGTGTGTGTGTGTTTAGCTCACATGATCCCTCAAAAGAGATGTTTGAGATAAGTGGTTGTTTTTATTTTTTGACTGCCCTTCATGGTATTACTGTCCTCCGTCATCATCTTGTTCCTCTTTTATTTTCTTACCTTCAGGCAGTAAAAGGCGCTGCTGTGTCCTTGAAACAGATTTCTTTTCTTGTTTCTTGTTGCAAGAGTTTTAATCATCATTCAGAGAATCATCATTCAAAGAATAACTCCCTCTACCCTCTTGTTTTTTTTCCTTTTAGTCTTTATTTTCACATTAATCTGTCTACTCCTTCTCACTCCTCATCCCTCCTTCTCTGCGATTCCCTCCTGTCTTTACCCAGGGTGACCAAACGTCCCCTTTTTGCCTGGACATGTCCTTCCTTTTGGTCATAAAAGTTTGTCTGGGGGATTTAAAAAAAAATCCCTAAAATATTCTGGTTTATCTCAACTTGTTCTACAGACTATTGATATTCATGATAAGTTGCTGGACTGGGCTACTGCCATTATGGTGATGCCCAAACCTCAAAGTCAAATTTTGAGTCAAAAAGTCAATATTTTAAATAATGCCAAATAATGAGATAAAAAGTTACAATTTTGAGATTAAGTCAAAATTATAAGTAAAAAAAAGTCAAAATTCTGAGATTTAAAGTAGAAATTTTGAAACAATTGGGGTTTTCCAAATACGATCACCCTAAAGTCAAATTGAAACATTTTGTGATTTCTGTTATTTCTTTATTATTATTTATATTTTTTAACTTTATTTCACCTCAGTCTTTCTGTTTTTGTCTGCTCTACCATAAACCTTCTTCATCTTCTCTTTTCTCTCACCTTTACCCCTCCATTCATCCATCCACAAAAATCCATTAAGAGGAAAACAAACACAACCATGTCTCAAGCTGGGAAAGAAATTAAAACCTGCTCACTCTGAAAGCTATTGTGCAAGGGATATTTGTTTCTGACAATTCATGAGGCCAACCATGGAAAGTTATCAACAGTACATAGAGCAGTTGACCCCAGCCTTTCCCTGTGTCATGGCCTCATTCCCACATCATGGGCTTTACACATTTATATTCCACAGGAGAAAAAAATGATTCTTTGACCTCCCTTCTGTGTATGGTAAGTAGGTACGGGCAGCAGGGAGGGAGTGTGTGCGAGGAATGGAAAGAAGGAGGAGCAGTAAATAGTGTAAAGGGGAGTGGAGAAATGAAGCGAAACAGAATGTAATAGGGTTGAATCCACTGAATGCACCTTTCATCTGTGCCAATAAACATTCAGCTAGATAAACCAAATTATTTGAGTGGTGGTATGTTAAATGTTCTCAGCTGTTCATAAAATGAGGTCACAGTGTGCAGCCTGCTCACATTGCGGCTGGACTCAGATATTAAAATTTATATTTTTGTACAAACAAAAACATATTTAACATCCAATGAATAAAACCATCAGATATTTGTATTTTTATATTATGACCATTTGATATGTCTTGTTGAGCAGACACAGCTTGATAAAGATGAAACACTTTCTTATGCAGCAATTACTATTTTCAAAACAAAGTCAAAACTGAGAAAAATAAACTCTCCCAGAAAAATGAATATTAAGTACAAAAAAATCAATGTGAAGTAAGCAAGGACTTTTCATGCTTTTATGCTTGATTTATGCCTTCAAGGGTTGTGGTAGCTTCAAATGGCCAAAAATGAAAAAATAAATAAAAAAATAATAACAATAAAAAATATCAGCATTTATACAAACAGTTAATGAGGATGGTAATTTCTATCAAATAAATTTGGCCTTCCCTGCCCGAACCAAACTTCTTTTTTACCGTTTTATCTTTGAAATAAGGTTTCCATTATGTTCTGCAAATTCACACGGCATTATTCATAATAATTTCATTGTACACAAAAGAATGGATGTAGTTCATTGCATCATCACTGTTCTCTTCTTGCCCCGTAACATGAACCTGATCTTTCTCATCTTTTTTCTTTGTTTCCCATTGTATTCTCTCTTCTCCTGCCATGTGCCCATTATCACACACAGCAAAGGCGGCAGAGAATAGTCCTGGCAATGTCTTTCTAGCCTAATCAGTCCCTTTGCAGCTGAATGACTGTTTACCCAGTCAGCAGCCAGTTTGATCTGCAAGCATCCAATCAGCTCTCAGACACTTTGAACCTCTAAAATCCAATCAGCTTCCAGGTTAAAGGCCCAAAAATCTCTCTCCAGGTTGATCTGGTTCTGAATATGATTTGGCTTGTTAACTTGTGCAGCTGTGTGTGCTATTGTTCATCCATAAAAGTGTACAAGGCTATTGAAACCTTAGAAATCTCAATTGCAGTGTGAATACATTTTGATTAAGCTATATGTCTATATGTGTTTGTCGGTGTGTGTGAGAGAGCAAAGGGAGAGAGAGAGAGAGAGAGAGAGAGAGAGAGAGAGAGAGAGAGAGAGAGAGAGAGAGAGAGAGTATGTTAGTGTCTTTGGTGGTAACTGCCCTCCCTGCTTTTAAAAATCTCTCTCTCTCTCTCTCTCTCTCTCTCTCTCTCTCTCTCTCTCTCTCTCGCTCTCTCAACCACACTCACACACACACACACACACATGCAAACACACACACAAACAAGTGCACATAAAGCACTCTGTCTGCCTCGACAAGCTAATCCCAGATAAGAGAGTGAAGACAGGCCTTTTCATTAATGGCATCAGCTCGGCAACAAAGGCTGGTTGACAGGCGGGCTACCCAAGTACAAACAAACATTCAAAGACACACACTCACACTCACACTCACACACACACACACACACACACACAAACAAACACACAGGCACACAGGATAAAGTTATTTGAAGACACTAAAGTGATTGAACAGGCTATGGACAAACAATGCTGAAATAGAAACCCACATTCAAAGAAAGCTGCAGCCACAGCGTTTTCATTTTTCCCTCTTAGAATTTATTTTCAGCCATTATCTGCAGTATTTTCATCTGAAGACAACAAGACAAGACTAACATCAAACAAAATAACTCTGACAATTCATATCTCTGATTTGGTTGTGATTTTCTACTTTTCTTCTTTAAGTGTGATTGGAACTCTAAATGTGCTGATGTCTTAATTCTTACTTTGACTCTTTTTACTTCCAATGGTTAGACGCAAAAAAAGAAAAAAAAAAATTCAAAGTAAAAACGTGCAACTAGACATGTAAAACTGTGTGTCCCTCCATACAAAACTATTTCAGTCGGCTATTGGTTATTATGGCAGTCAGACAAGCAAACTTAAAGAAATATTGCATGTTAGGTAACTTGATGTAAAACAATTGAATTCTTGGTTGCAGTAGTAATACAGGGTTATGTTATCTTATTAGTATGCTTAAATAATTTACGTTTTAGGACTGGATAATTCATGAAAAAACATTTTCATAAACTGTATGATGAAATCTGCTCAAAATTTAACTGTTGGTTAAGAAGCCAGTGAAGGCAGAAATAATCTCTCAGTGCATGCACACATCGGTCACTGGTCACCCCTACCTATGTCAGTGCCTTCACTGTGTCCTCCCCCATATAAAAGCCAGGACACATCCCCTGGATAGCAGCACAAAGAAAACAGAGGGAACTGACAGCTAAAACACTATAAGGTGTGTTCAAAAGGGCTGTAGGAAAGACAGACGGAGATGAATTTCAGCTTTTGTCACAAAAAGACAGATCTGAGAGGGGTGACCCCTGCAGCGGGAGGAAGAGTAACAGCCGCCCAGAGCGTAGTACGTACAAGTAAATTCATAGAACATGAGCGCCACTGAGTCATGCTGCTTCAAGAAGTTATAGTCCAGGTTTTCCACTTCACTCCAAGCTGCACTCTCTGAACTATATCTCAAATATTGAACTTTATCTCTCAGTAGGTTCAAGTTTTCCACTTTCACAGCAAGAGTATTC
Organism: Thalassoma bifasciatum; assembly: GCA_008086565.1. Taxonomy (NCBI): domain Eukaryota; kingdom Metazoa; phylum Chordata; class Actinopteri; order Labriformes; family Labridae; genus Thalassoma; species Thalassoma bifasciatum. The sequence continues at coordinate 1,166,240 of RPOG01000029.1, forward strand.
TCAACACCCTTACCTATATGCAACGGGCAAATTTTGATCTACACGACAGTAAATCTTTGTATCTGTGATCTTCTCTCTTTGTAAAGTATTCAGCAGTGAATTTCCACAATGATTATTTTGATAGAAGTTTTCTGTAGTTCTGCTTGAGGACCTAAATTGGTTTTCTCCAAACTTCATAAAAATGCATTTGTTTCAAGCATTAATAGATGACCATCCTTTCATATCCCAGGTTGGAGGTTTTAAAATAAGGCCAGCCTGGGTGACGGAGTTAAACAAAGTTGTACAATAGTATAACAATGGCTAGACAGGGTAACTCTAAACAGAGTGTTTGTGCATGAAATGAACAACAAAACTCCTCAAACCAAAGAATCTTTTAAAACTCCATCTAATAAAAAAGAGATGAACTGTAAATATACTGTTTCTCACTGTTAACATGACACATTCAGAAATTTCAGTGAAACCTTCCTACAGCTGACAGCGTTGCGTTCTCTTAATCTTTTTTTTTTTTCAGTGACAAGTTGCAGTAAGATGATGTTGCCTCCAGAGGGCAAGTTGCTACTACTAACCATTGAACTGTAAAGATTCTGCAGTGAAATAGAAAATGTGCCTCTCTTTAATTTTCCACATCTACTCTCACTACTGTCCTCGTTCATGCTTCATTTGGCTCTGTGCATTTGTTTCTCTTTATGCATTCATTTTAATTGCCAACAGCACATTTTTAAATGAAGTTTAACTCTTAATGTTTTCTGTCTTTTTCTTGCTTAAAATCTTTACATAATTGATATTCTTCATCACAGCAGATTTCTCAGATTTATTATGCACAGTTTTTTTTCCCTTCTCTCAGAGTGAAAACACACCATTGTACCTTCACAAGGATCATAGTAATAACTTTTTTCTTCTCCTTTCACACACACACACACACACACACACACACACACACACACACACACACACACAATTGCTCCTTCAATTGCTCTCAGCATTATCGCCCATCTGGTCAATATTTGTCTGTCCAAACCATCAAACCAAGCCATTCCACTTTCCAGTAACCATTAAGAGTCAATGACACACAGAGACACACACATACTACAACACACTGGACTCAATGGAACCATGAAATCACCTCATTACACACACACACACTCAGCCAGCTTTTGATGCAATGGGCCTCACAGATTCAACATGAGATTTGTGATAGTTTTGGTTATATTGACCATTATAACACACAAAGCAGTCACCATGTTGAACCAAGAGACCATAAAACTGCAGCTGTCACACATTAAACAGTTTTATCCCCAACACAATACACACATCTGCCCCCAAAATCACCGTAGATGAGGCCAGTAAAACTCAAATGCAGGATATATTAGATTAATAAACAGCTATTCTTCGTACATACAGACAGAGACATGTCCAGTGGCCTTACCTGCGCTCACAGTGATGGCCTCAATGAATTGGTCTCTCCAGCTGTTGGTTCCTACCAGCAGAGCCAGGTTGGTCTTCTTTATCAGCTTATCCACTGTGTTCTGTAAGCAATGATGACAAATGGTCAAATAAGATACAAGACATAATTTCGTGAAGGCATTAATTAATATGAACAAAATTTCAGGATTCAGGAAATTTTTTCAACTCCTTTCACAGTTGAAGAGACTATGAGGACTTTCTAAGTGAACTTGAAAAGACTGATATGTGAATATTTGCTTGATCCTAATCCTCAGCTTAAATTTGAGATTCTCAGTGAAAAAATAGGTTATGTCTGAATGCTTTTTCTCAGCTCCCCTGATTGGGTCGAGCAGGAGTGAATTGATTGATGGCGCCCCGAAGTCTCTATGACAATATAACACTGCTGACAAAGCTTAGCAGAGAGAAGAGAGATCTGTGTTTTTCTCTGCTGAAAATAGTTAATTGGATTTATCTAGCAGTATTGGTGGAAATAAGAGCTGGACTGTTTGACAGAAAAGGTAGTTACAGAGCACGAAAGGCGAAAACAACACAGGCTAAGCTGTCTGTGATAATGCTTATTCCAAACCACATGTAGCAGCTGTACTACAGTGATCTGTTCAAACTTGAGAGTCTATCAATAAAAGAGGAGCCTGATCACATTAGCTCTGCTTGGTAGATGAGCACTGGCAGGCCATAACCAGGGCTATGTAACTGTTGATAAATACATTACCTCTTGGAGTTGTAACGGGTAAAAAGTTTTTTCTTTTTTTTTGAACAAAGAAATGTAGGATTAAAAAGAGGATCTGCTCTCCTTTTATTTTTCTAAAATTCACCAAAATCAAAACAAACACATTCCTTAGTTCATTAGACAGTGGGGAGCAAAGCCTCATGAAAAGCTGAGTCTGTAGAGTCTATTTTGCAAGCGCTAAAGCTAGCTTTTCCAGAAGGTCCTCGCAGCTACTTTAACCCTCTGATGCATTAATTATGAAAGTCAGTGTCAGGATTTTTCCCTTGAGTGTTTTTATTTGTCTTAAGCCATGAAAAACTATTTTCCTTTTTTTTCAAATATTTGTAACTGAGCATTCAACATTAAACAGTGTGAACTTAATGTAAATATGACTTTTTTGCTTGACTTCTTTTCTTTGTTTTCTTTGGTAATTTCATGAATAATCTTTTTTTAATGCTTTGCAGAACATTTTAACTCTCTTTCATCCATTTTAACACTGATTAATTTATAGTTCATAAGCTTTTTCACCCTCAAATGTTTGTCTATAACATTTTATGTATACATATATGTTTGGAAAAAAAAGGTGTCCACTGTAGTAACAACTATGCACCACAGGGTTAAAGCATGAAAATGGCAGCACTCGAAATGTTTTGGAGAAATGTTGAAAACAGCGAGAAGAGTGAGAGCAAATGCTGAAATCCATTCATCTTTTCACAGGAGCGAGGATGGGTGGCAACATATGGGCTCCATGACAACCAGAACTTTTTGGTGGGGAACATAACCTTGGACCCATTTATCTTTGAGTTTGGACAGATGTGTATTTTAAATTCAAAACACAAAGAATTTTCGGGAGTTTCAAATTGCTCATCAGAATTCAAACAATCTTTTAAGGATAGAAATTTTCAAGTCAGCGCTCCCATTTGTCATATTATACCTCAAAACCTGAAGCAGAAAAATTTTCAGAGGAGCTTCAACTTATATCTTCAACATTTACCTCTGATGTAGAAAAACTATGATAAAAAAAGTTTACTTGGCTCCAAAAATGTTGCCCTCAATGTCATTTAATGACTGTTTCAAAATACTAAGAAATTGCATCACTCCTTTTTGTCCGGGAGCAACTTTCACCTTAACCCCTTCAGTTATGCCTTTTCGTCATCCCTTCATCTTCTAGTCTCCTTTACTCCTAGTATTGATATTTCTCTGTTGCCTTTCTTCAAATAGAGGAAACTACTACATAGAGATAGCACACACATCGCACATGACTCCTTGTGCACAGTCACACACACATTACACACTAATTAGCACAGCAGTGGGGATTGCGCGCTCCTTTTCTCAGCACTTCAGAGGAAAACAGGGATGCTAATTGTGTTGAATGGAGCTTAGGGGTGTAAATAGTGCCTTGCTGCTGCTGCTGCTGCTGCTGCTGTGGACTCACACATGCACACACACACACACACTCATAACCCTCTCTCCTCCGCCTATTGTATGTGAAGTGTTTGTCTTAGCATACTCGGCGAGGATTTTTCATCGTTTTTCTCTAATTTGTGATGCTGTTATTTTTACCCTCCTTGTCTCCTTTTCTCTTCAGCCCTCAGTTGTTCACTTTGGACTGAGATAGAGGGAAAGGCACACTCCTGGTGCATCTGTGTTTATGTATCTATGAGGTGGATTAAAAGAGGTTTTGAAAATGTTTGTAACCAGTATGATGCACTTAGAACACATCTGAAGGCAGTAAAAGCCAGCTACCTATAATTCATTGCTTTAAATGTAAATAAAATAGCATTTTCCTCCAATACACCGTACTCTGCTGTAACATCTTGAATCCATCAGTACAGCTTCGAACTACCAAGTTTCTTTAGATATATTCTTTTCTCCTCCAGTCTGTTATGTCAGATACTCTCAGATAATTGTTCACACAACTGTCTGCACATGAGCAGTACTTCAGATTGCTTTAGGATCCAAGTCCATGCCCACACCAACATTAAATTCATTAGTTTGAAGTTTCATGTACAAAACTGTTCAACAATCTATAGAATCCTGTCAAGTGGCGAGCTATTACTTGGTGATATTAGCAGTCTGTCGAGAGAGAGGGTGTGGGTGGAGAAGCAGCAGGGAACATGCATTAGTAAAGAAATAAACATACACACACACACACACACACACACACACACACACACACACACACTCATACACACAAAATGCATCATGGATGGTGATTGCATCTTTGCTTGTCTTAAGAGTCTGCGTGGGAGATGGAGCAAGAGAAGGAATTGTGCACTGATTACATGATAATTTCCTGTATTGAGGAAGTGTGTTTATGAGAGGTACATGAATTAGTGTCGTATTTGTGTGATTGTATATGTGTGTCTATGTTTTTGATATAAAAAGTGTAGTGTCCACTGTAATCAAAATCGACTACAAAAAAGACAGCAGATGATTAATTTATGCTGTATCTCAGTGTTTCTATCTCTGGCAGTGATTTATAATGTTTACTGCGGTGAATCAGCTATCTTAAAACAAATCATATTTGTGTCATTTGTAACCCCATAGCTCAAAGTGAGGTATGCAGCAAAGAAAATGGGGGCTTATTATCATAACAATGAACCAACTGAACTATTGCTTTCGGATGCATTAGGTTGAGGTTGAGTTAAAAAGCGATGGCCAAAGTGTTTCAATCACGAAAAAAGAACCAAAGTTTATTTTATTCACCTATCCATTTATTTTCTTTTACTCATCCTGTGTTGGGTCACAAAGGCAGCAGCCAAGTGAGTCAACACAAGCATCCCTTTCCCCAGCAACGGTTTCCAGCTCATCCTGGGGCTTTTCAAGATTATGTGAGATAAGTTAACCCTCCAATGAGCTGTGGGTCTACCCTGGGGCTTTCTCCAAGTTGGACATGCTTGGAACACCTTTAGAGATGCCCAGAAGCCATTCTTTCCTAATGCCCAAACCCACTCATCTAACTCTCTTTGAGGGCTCTACTTGCAGCTTGTTCCAGATGCCCAAGCTACTGACGCAAAGGTTGAGCCAAGCTACTAATGTCAGCCGCTTGTATTCAAACTAGTCTCTGTGACCATAGGTGAGGCTTGAAGCATGGACCAACCATAGACTGTATAATAAGTGGACGTAACGATGTTCGGCTCAAGCTGAAGCTTCCAGCAGATGCACCGCCCCCTGGTGTCTGGCTGCAGTATAGGTCACAAGCCCCGCCTCCCCATGCATTCCAGATATGAGCCGGGAAAACTTAAAAAAGTTATGATACCTGGTAGAAACGTTTCTCTCATCCTTATGCTAAGGTGGTATGACGGTGTTATTTGGCTGCATTGTGTTCAGGTGTTTTTTTTAACTGAGAAGTTAGTTTTTCATAAGTTATTGGACGTTAAAAACCGTGTCATAAGTTTTGTTTTACGATAGTTGACAGCTGCCGTTCGTGAGTAGTTTTTACCGGGGATATAAGAAACTTCGGGAAAGAGAGCAAAAAGGAGACTAAACCTTCTAAAGAAGAAGAAAAAAATATTTTTCTTTTTCTTTTTTACTTGGCTCCACCGGAAATTCTTTACTGCGCGGACTCTGGCTGCAAAATGTCTCTACTGCGCAGACTCTAGCTGCACAATGGCAGCTAGAGAAACAGGGTTTTTTGGTTTCAAAATCGTAGCACGTTGACAGGCGGAGCCATGCTGTCCATTCAATATACAGTCTATAGGACCAACAGGTAACTGATAGCTTTGTCTTCCAGCTCAATTCCCTCTTCACCACTTTAGTCCAGTGCAGCTGCTCCAGAAACCTTTTCTACCATCATCAACTCCCAAATATGCACAGGAATTGGTAAAAAAAAGAGGCAAATTTTCTTTGTCTGTTACCTTGAACTCGTATGATTCCTCTATGATGACCTCCAGTTTGACATGGTCTCCCAGCATGGGCCGGCCCATCTCAGCGATGCGCCTCTCCTCTTCATCTTTCCCCGCCAATGGCTCTTCTTCCTCCTCTTTCTCTTTCTGCTGTTCCTCTGGAGACACAACAAAGAACAACCAAAGGGCATGTTACAGCTGGACTGAAGCAGGGACTGTGGATTACATTTTAGTGTTTCCTTCAAGTGACCAAGTCACAGGAAGGACAAGAATGACTTCAAAAAAGTGTCATTTTTTCAACTTATAAAGGTTCAAACAGTTAAAGTGGCCCTAAATGATAAAAAGTTCACTTCTTTATCATTCCATCATCTCTGTCACTTTCCATTTCCCCCTCGTTCTTCCTGTCTTCTTGCCCATTTCTATAGGGTGTGTCGGTAATTGAGATTCACTGTAGAGCTTGAACTCTCTGCTGGGATCAAAGAGAGGGAGAAATAGTGAGGGAAAGAGAATGAAAGAGAGAGAGGAAGAACTACGAAGACAGGCAAAAAGAGAGAGAGAGGTTGTGATCAGATTTTCCATGGGGGGAACATTTCTCCATGCCATTGCCATCCATTATAGTGCAGTGCATTGTGGGTCTGCATCAGCTCATTGGTCATTTGTTCCCCTTACAGCTCAGTCACACCCTCATGAAAATGTGGAGCCGGGAGCATTTTTTTTTCTGACATACTTTTTCTCTTTTATAATTGAGACCTACGGTTAAGCATTGTGCTATGAGAGCTGAAGGCAAAAACAGCACCAACTGCAGTCCCTCGGGCAGAAATGTAACAGCCTGCAGGTACGACAGCTTACACTTTGTATTAGTTCAGATCAGTCCACCTCAAACTGTAATTAAACTGCATGTTTAATTTACAATTGCTCTGTCAATTCAATGACCCTAAAAGGCTGAAATTTGCAGTATGTCTTTACTGTTGGTCTACACTAAATGTCTCGCTGATGCTCGCTTAAACTACCACATAAAAACTCCAGGTTCTGTCCTCCTGCTCAATAAGAGAATATAAGTCCATGGTGATCTGACATTGGACAATTTATACTAATCATTGTGAGGAAATCTCAATCCTGAACCAAACAGCAACCAGAGGGTAACTCCTTACAGATATATGTCGCTGACACTCTCAGTTTGAGGGATTGCCAGTTAGCTTCATTATTCATTCAGCTTCATTGTGCTTTTCTGCTCGCTTTCAAGAAATAATGAATCAGAAAAACAGGTTGCTGTGCTGAAATATTTGAAAAGTGGGATTCACGTTTTGAAGTTGAGTAGGCTTCCAATTATGTGTTTTGCAGTCGTGGCATTTTTCTTAAATTCACATTGGCTAAGGTAATCCATGGATAAGATATGGGTATCCATGGATATCTGTTAGGGAGCACTCAGCGATTTAGATGAAGCTGGTTGCTTTCAGCATTCAAATCTACTTGTTGTGGCCAGATGACAAAAGTTTCAAAATGGATAACAAACATGCTACTGTTGAACTTTGGTGGTGCAGCTGGATACATTTTACTGTATCAATATCACATATCACTAAGGTAGCCATTTAAAGGGATCACCTGATCTGACACAGTAAAGGTTTCAGACAGGTCAGCACGTTACAATCATTGCACACTGTTCAACATTCAGATCCTGCTGCATGGTCTAAATATTACACTTTTATTATTCAAATCACAATCAGAGAGTGGTTTTTCAGGTTAAGTCTGTCAGACCACTCTTGTTAAAAAAAAGAACTATTTGCATGCAATAAATTATACATGGTGGAATGGCTTCATTCTGGGTGCTCTCTGCCCTTCCATGTTTCTATGTGGAATAGTAAAGTGTTGGTGGAGCTCAACTCTGTGGACTGCCTGAACTAACACTATGCTCAATAAGACTTAAAGGATGTACCTTGTTTTTCCCTCCTAAGGTTGTGTTACTGTGTTTCAGTTGTCTGAGAATAACTCCACAGATAAGATTTATCTTTGACAGGTACTGTATGTCCTTCATGCTTTCCCATTTGTTTTATTAAATTCTTGGTTTGGGTACAGTTACACACACCACATGCACAAGCATCATTACACACTGTGTAATGGTGATTTAATGAACTCAATTAACAGCCTACACTGTCAGAAGAACATGAACAGGCAACATCCTTGTAAGCCACGGCCCTCACTGTGTGTAGACTACTAATTGTGCGCATGTGTCTGTGTGTGTGTGTGTGTGTGTGTGTGTGTGTGTGTGTGTGTGTGTGTGTGTGTGTGTGTGCATGTGAGTGGACGTGACAGAGGTTGAGTGTTTCAGGGTAAGATGCTGCTTCCTGTCAAAGCTGCTGTCTGAACTGTTTATCATTCTGATTTTTCCCCCTCTGGTGTCCTTCTCTCTGCTCCTCAGCATATCAGTTCAATTTTATTTAACTTTATTTAACTTTATATTACAGCCAGGGCATATACACAGAAGTGTTGTTCAAAGCAGAAATTCTGAACAAAAGAGTATTCATTTCCGCCTTTTCAAATCGAGCTCTTTTTCTCTGTGTTCACTGACATTAACTCTGAATACTGTAGCTTCAAACAGGCAAGAAATGAAAACATCTACCTGGACACCATTCCAGTGTCTATGTTGCACAACTTTCCCGACCCTTTCTCCCCTTTCTTATAATCTACCCTCTATCACCTCATCCTCTTTGCTTCTCAGTTTTAAAGCCTGACATTTTTCCTCTTAATTCTCTCAGCCTCCCTTTCTAATTCCTCTCTAATTCCTTCTTTCCCTCTGCACTGATACAGTTTCGATTGCATGAGCTTCAGAGCATTGACAGCAAAGATCTCATTCAGTTGGCAAACCTTGTAACATAGCTGTCGATTTAATTCTGCTGTCTCAGGATTTTCACTGTGAACTGACAAGTCAGTGTGTGGACTACGGGTGACATCTTGACGGTATTAGAAGTGCAAAGACATTACTCATGGTCATTACTTTGCCTGCCACTACCTGTGGCAAGAGGATTATTCCTCTCTAACGTGCCTCTTTGTTCGACATCTTAGCGTCCCTGTTATGCTTCCAATGAGCACAGATCTTTACTTAAGATCACACCTTCGTTAATAATTCCTCTGTCACCACCTGCTTTTGATGTTTCTCCTGTGTGAAATTGGGATACGCTTATATGTTGAAGTGTAAATTAATAGTGTTTGAAGGAAGAAATAGTCATGGGAACAAACCTGATGACTCTTAAGCCTCTTTTACACATGCAGAGATCCTAAAAATTTGAACAAGGTTTATTTTTCTAAGAGTGTTGAATAATCTGGGGGGTTGTAGGCAGAGAGCTGGAAATAAAACCCCAGCAGAAGAAGCAATTAACATACGTAACGGAAATTGGGCTATTAACCTGAACCTATTTACTTTATTTTTTACCTGGACATATTTATCTCTTAATCTACCACGTTTACCTACTTTTAAACAGAGCAATGTGTATTTTTTAAATCTGTTTAAACACTGTGCACTATCTTATCAGCTATTCTGTGTGCAATATCTATTTAACCCTCCTGCTGTCTTAAGGTCAATTTGACCCAATTTCAAACGTTATTTTGTCATAACTTTGGTTTTCTGTAAAAGAACTGCTTGAAAATGACATGAATGGTTCCTTGCTATGCTATATGCATGTAAAATTAGTAATAAAGAATAATAGCAGCAGTGACTATTTCCTGACTTAAAAAAAAAATACATTTGAAAGTACTTTCAAAATAATATCCTGCCTAAACTTTGACATAAACCTGTCTGTGATAATACATAAAAATATATTGCTCTGATAATGTTGAAAAAACTCAAAATTCCTTTTTTTCTACCAAAAAAGAGGTATTATTTCATGTAAATCATCCTGCTAAAATCACAATGTATATAATATACATCTTGCTTTACCTTTTGTACTCATTGCTTTTGTTACTTATTGCTTACTTTTTGTTTATACTCTTGTTTATATGTTACCTCTATCCCATTTACTTTCTTACTGCTGTTTTTAATGCAGAGCTATACTAACAGCAAATTTCCCCCTGGGATTAATAAAGTCTTCTTCAGTCTGATTCAGATGTGCAGCCATGTTTTGCTGTTTTCAACTTGAAAACACTTCTGCTTTATCAGCATGTTTCTCTGAATCATATCAAGTGTTGTTGTTCACACATAAGCCACATTACTGTCAACGACCTTGCCGAATTTTCTCAAAATATTCCCTGATGACTTCTCACATCTGCTTGCTCTGATTTCTCTCTGAAATCTGCATAAACCAGCATGAAAAATATTGTTGACTAAAAGATTGGCTGTTTGAATTCACGCATGCAGCTCATCCCAAACATTTCAGGAAGGTTTCAGAGGTTTTGTGCAAATGTGAGTGCATATTAAAGATACATTTTTTTAGAATATGCAGACCTATCCTCTCCTACTGGTGACAGGGAATGTGGGAGTCCAGGAATACTATATTTAGGAAAGAAATTTTGAAAATGACATTAGTGCAACCTATAAATGATTACTACCGCTTACAATGGCAATAACAGTTGTGTAAGATTATATAATTTAGGCTATTTATTAACTTCACTGGCGTAAAGGTGACAGGAAATACTGGGAGGAGAGAGTGAGCTGTGAAATTAAGCAAAATCCTAGTCAACAAGCCAAACCCACATCCACTGGCTGCTCTGCTTGCCTGTCAGAATAAAACATGAAATGATAAGTGCTGACAAGAGGCATCGTGTTAGTGTGCGTATATGTGCGTGTGTATGAGTGTTTGTGTGTAGTAAGCATACTTTCACACCTTGTCATGCCTTGATAGAGGTGCTACACAGAAGTGATGAAAGAGTACAGGAGAGAAGTGGTAATAAGAGAAGCTCTGAAGAAAGAGGAGGAAAGAAAGAACAATCGACAGAGGAGAGAGAAGAGGAGAGTAAAGGATTTTTACACCCTGTCATGTTTGATAGATTTAGGTTCCTTCGGAGGAGGCATCTTTGCAAGCCGTCATCGTATAAAGACAAGAGGAGGAGCAGGGGGGGAGAAACTTCTGCAGCGTGTCAGAGGAGACGAGCAGATGGAGGGGTGAAGAAGAGAGGAGGAAGAGGGGAGGAGGGATTGCAGTGTTTGACAGGATTAAAGAGTACAGCAGGGAGGAGACGGGGCGAGGGGAGGGAAAGTTACACTGTCACACTTTTGGGGAATCCCACAGGAGGGAAAGAATAGGAGCAGAGGAGAAAACACAAATGGAGCTTTAACTAGTTTGTCTGTCCACAGGGATAGAGAGAAGAAAAAAGAGAAAGGGAAGGGAGTGAGGACATAAAGGAGGTGGGAGGTGATGGAAAAGAGGCTGGAAGTGGAAGAAGGAGAAGGGAAGGAATAAGAGGTAAATCTTGATGTGGGTAGGAGGGTATAGGCAAGATAACTTGTGAAAAAAACAGGAATTAAAAAAGCAGGAAGAAGAAATAAGGCATGAAGAAAGGGAAAGTAAGGGTGAATAATAGATAGAGAGGTGAAGAAAGGGAAGAAGTGAAAGCAGGAGAGGATGGAGGTGGATGGAAGTAGAGAGGCAGTTCATATCCCCTTGTGTCTGCACATCACTGTGACAAAGATACATACTAACATTAACATGTGATTTGCGCAGATTAATGATCCTTAATGATACTCATTAACATGTATTAATAATGTTGTTTGTCTGTGTAAACAACATAATCGTGGGTTAATGAGCTTGTACATAACAGAGATGCATAGTAATGTATGTGCAAACAATTAAAATTTAACATGGAGAGACCTTGGTGGGATCGTATATACAGCGAACACCATCTTTGGAAACGCCGTAATATGTCTCCATTTAATTTCTGTTGTTCTGACACTTGCGTAGTCTTAATTAAAGACAGGACTCATAACTATGTTGCCACTGCATAATCAAATACATGAGGGGGGAGGGGACACGAGGGAAAAGCAGGAGGAACAGAGAAGCTATTCCTGTCAGATAGAATTATATATGTAACACTTTAGGCAAAAACTCATCAGTTTAAAATTGAAAAATAAGAAGTCATAAACATTTCTCCAAAGTGGTGAGCTCTTCCTATCATAGCTGTTTTCTTCTCTCCATTTGGCATTAATGTTACAACAGGACACAAGTACCTTTCTGTAACATCAAATGAGGGACATTTCCTCTTGTTGTCTCCTTTAATTGAGATGTTGGACAAAACTCTTCAAAAAAAAGCTCAGACAAAAAATACGGTGGATCAACAAGATTGTTGTTACTCACTTTTAAGAACATAATCAGTTTTTTTTTCCCATACACTATGATGGACACCATGACACTTGGCTCTAACTGAGGCTCTCACATCCTTATCCTGCAGTGATATGAATATATTATTTGGCTGCATTGTGCAAATCCTCTTTTTGTCTGAGAAGTTGTTTTTTTTCCTGTTAGCTATAAGATGTCAAAAACTGGGTTTAAAGTTACTTTTTACGACTGACAGCTGCCATTCTTGTGGAGATTTGTTTTGGGGACAGTAAGAAACTTCAAGAAAGAGAGCCAAAAAGATGCTAGATTTTTGAAAGAAAAAAATAAAAAACCTATCTTTTGGCTTTTTGTTCCCTGTTTCCACTCAGATTCTCTACTGCGCAGACTCTGGCTACACTGTGGCAGCCGACAGCGACGCCTTTGACAGGGTTATTTTGGTCGTTCCCATCACCTGATGGTTTCTCGCCAAGCGGCAACCTCCTGTCTGAAAAAATGAGACAACACAGAAGTGCTAAAAAGCTGCTGTTCTTCAAGTGACTGCTTGAGGCTGGCTCCGGAAGTACCGGAAGTTACGTACACACCAAACCAAACAAGCTGTACAAAAGCCTGGTACAAATCCTGTCCCCCATCTGGATCGCTAATTTCGCTAATGGCACACAGTGTGAGGGGGGTGAATTTTTTTCCAGTTCGGCCATTTGGAAGATATTAGGATCGAGAGCTCGCCCAATTAGAGTCACAGCTCAAATCACGTGACAGAAGGGTGCCCAATGGCTGTGAGTTTGGGCACTCCTCACTCGTCCCAATTCCAATATGCCCGCTCTCGCTGTTTAGCCTCAAAACAGATCTGCAGTAACAGACGGGTAACGTCACGGAGACTACATCCATGTTTTATACAGTCTATGTTTCTCACACTAGCTTAATTTTACTCCATAAAACTTTACAGATCAATCTGTCTTCATTTATATCATGCCAAATCATGAGAGACGCTATCTCAAGACACTTTCAAAAACATCAACTGGCGTAGACCTGGTAACAAACTCATTTAACATCAAGACAAGATAAGAAGTCTTATCTCATCCTAACCCACCATGAGTACAGCACTTAGCAGTATTTAGCAAGTTGGATGGATTGCAGGGAAAAAAAGTTGGGTTGGACAGACTTGGCTTTACATGCACACATGTATTCCAGACTGTTGAGCAATTGTTTGAAGTGTGACACATTTGTGAAAGGGCTCTAAGCAGTCCATATGGTAGCATACTGCCATTTCTGCATCTCTGGAAGTACATTTTTTATGTGTCCTTGTATGTTTGAAACTCTCTCTCTGTCTCTGTCTCTCAGTCTCTCTCTTTTTGTATGTGTGTGTGGTTGTTTGTGTGTGAAGAAGGACATGAGGTCCTGACCCTCTGCGGGGCACGTGTGTTTTCAGCTGGTTTCCCTCTCAGCACTGCCCCCTCCTCACGCTGCACTGTCTCCCGCTCGGATGACTGACGGAGGTTCACTGGATGCAGTGAACTCTCCTCTGCCTCCTGCTGTCCTGAGGCTCCTCTGGACCAAGTCAAAAACCTGCAATATCACAGGGTCATCTGCAAACTTCTACAGCCTCCAGAGACTTTAGATTTAACCTCCATAAAATGCTGTCTCAACCTGCAACCATTACATATCAATCTTTTCCTGCACGAACAAACACAAGTTGGATTCAAGTGCACACCTGCTTTTTACAGGTTTGTCAAAGGCATTTCAGGACACAAGAAAAATTGGGGCAGAAACACGGTGAGGAGTAAATAGGTTGATAGAAATGTAGAAACACTTTCATCTTCTTTTTAACAAATAAGAACTCTGTGGCAACATTTCATCAACAATTATCTTTTAGGGAGCAGATTGGAGTGGAATACTTCAAAGAGGAAACAAGTGGGATAATTGTCTGACAAGAAGAAGGGACCACTTTTCTAGATTACAGCCACTGTAAATGCAATACACAAAAATCAATGCTTAAAACATCAATTTAAATAGAAATTGAAGTTATAAATATATGTAACTTCGAGCTTCCATTATCACCCCATCCATCAGTGAGCCCATGCTGCGTTTTATTGAACATTTGAGGAGATTCATAGTTTTTCTGGTGTCACTTTCAAATGATTGGCACAGATAGGAGGATTGTCAATCTCAACATTTCCTCATGTCTGAAGTAGCTACTTTGGCCAAAGTTATTTCACTTTAAACATAATACTAAATCCTTTTGATTAAAGACAAATCTTTTATGTTGAGCGTTATTACATTAAGCGCAAATGCCCCAAACTGTCTATTCAGTGCTGCTCCCGGGTCCTCATTCATACCTGTACTGCTATTTGTAAATTAAATTAATTATCTGCAAAAGACTCTACTGCACAACAAAGTTCCCTCTCTTTTAGTGCAGTGTGTGAAACCACTTGCATCAGAATAGCAAATTTAAGATCTGAGCTTGTTAAGCCAGAACATTATTCCTGTCAACCTCAGTTGCTTGCAGTAAAATGACGAAATGGATCAACACACACACAAAAGTTAAAACATGATCAGGCTCTTTCACCGGCTCAGAGGCACTTAGCTATTATTTGAAGTGCTGGTTAGATGGATGAAAGGATGAAATGAAACGAGGCCTACAGGATTGAAAAACAAAAGCTGGTCCTGTTCTCTCTTTCTATCTCCCTCTCTCTTGTACACTCTGAATGTATAAGCAGTTTTCTGGAGTTTATATCTGAGGGCACCATTCACACATTAATCATCATTAGAGCACCAGCATAACTCTTTCTGGACAGTTTCTAGTTTCAGTCTCTAGGGCAGGATGTTTAAAAACCTGTTTGAAGTGTGTGGACTGTGCCAGAATGCTTTTAGGGAACCAGTTCTAAGTAACCAAATCTTTCTGCAGTACTTCCTAAGGTTAAGGAGGTAATCTTAAATAACACTTTTTCAATATGTATAAGGGGCAGTGGTGATAATATTAAGGATTATTACTGACACGCTTCATATATGAAGTTATGGAATAATCGAGTGAAACAATACATCTGTGTTCAAGTCACTCAAAGCTTCTGTGAGGATTTCTTTTTGCTAGCAATGGATAAGGCTGCATCAACCAAACTCTGCAAGTCTGACGTTACCGATAATGTAACTAATTACATTATGTTGTATTTAGGTATTACTACCACTTCAAACATGTTGTGCACAACCTGTTTACCGGACATGCTTCTTTTATATGGCATAACGTTAAAAGTAATTGAAGTTTATATTTGACTGATATTGAAAGAGTGTTTAACAGCTCTTGCTATAAAACACTGATGCATTATTCTGATCTACAAAAGCAAATGATATGATAAAATAATCCTACACTTATCCCACAACACAACAACATGCTGATGCGATATAAGTAATTTCTGAAAACTTCAGGGCAGCTACAGTCTCTCTACCCTTTTTAATTTTTTTTGCCCCTTTCTAACACCATATTTCCCCTCTATAGACCCCACGTTGTTGTGTATTTTTCCTGAACACTCACCTGAAGAGTGGTGCATGCATACAATAGCCAGTACATAATAACTAAGATGAGTACACACACATGCACAATATCCATTTACATGGACTCATGGTTAAAGATTGAGGCCATAAAGATCCATGCAAGGATAGTTTAGTATAGAGAGAATCGACACAACGGTCCATAAAACACACTCATTACACACACACATAACCCCTCTGCATGTCCTATTCTGTGTGACAGTGCATGTGTGTGTGTCAGCCTTTGTATCCTAGAGGTGTTTGATCTCCTGACTGTGATAATGTGATATCCAGTCCTCATCTCTGTTCCCCTCATCACTATAAACACTGCTGATGCCTGGTAAACACTCTGTGTCGTTTACACACTGATAGCTCTGCTCTGTCTGCGAGTGTGGAAGAGAAATGGAGACTGAGATGGAGATGCTTTAAAGAAACTGCCCAGCAGGCTTTAAGTACGTTAAAAGACCCTTTCATAACAGCCTTAAAACACTCAGGTTGGCTGGTTTACCTTAACATATAACTTGTTTCCACATCCTGGCATCTGCATCTATACTGCATCAGACTGTTACAGAAACTGAGGCTGAGGGGTAACTTGAATGAACTAAGTGTTTTGAATAAATAGAAAATGCATAACATAAACCAGGTAGTTTTAAAAAATATCCTCTGAATAACTTATAATTTCATTGGAAGTGCAAAAGGGTGTTTGTGAACATTGTATATTCAGAATCACACATATAAGAACAGGGTGGATAGTTTTATTTGACTAGCAGTCTCTGTCATGGGGCTGGTGACGTGTATAACTGAACCTAATTTAAAATTCATACAAAATGTGAATAAGTTTATGAAGGAACATTTCTTGCCTTTCCTTAATTTGACTGTAATGCAGTAATTTGTCGTGAATTCTAATAGAGACTTGATGAGGCTGGAAGGCAAATCAACTACATTATGTATCGTAATTACCATTTTAATTGCATCACTTTGTACCATTTGGGCGACAGTGATGTGTTACATAATGAAGTTGCTCTACCATAAGCTACAGTATCAGAGAGGTTAAAAGGTCTCGCTGCCATGGAAAGGCTTTTGTGGTTCGCAGGAGACGGAGCGTTTTTGTGCCTTATCACTTGAAATTATTTTGGGGAATCTTATTTAAATCCAAATTGTCTTTGCAGAATTACTCTCGATACTTCATCCATGAAAATCATGCCCTTACATCCGCAATATTTCATGGTTGAGAACAAATTTTGAGCATTTTCAGATTTTTCAGCATTTTCTTTCTCTTCAGCTTTGTTTCTTTTTGGTATAAATATAAAAACATATCTCATGTATAAAAACACAGAGTATTGCATCAATATAAAAATATTTCATACTGATGTACAGATGACATCTCATCACCCAGGTGAAAGCATCTCTTTTTTTTATAGAGTGCATTTTTTCCCCCTTTTCCTCTTCAAGTCTGCTTTGACACATTGATATCTTGATCATAGTCATATCCATGAGGAGCACCCTCTGATGTATAGAACATGACATCTATATATCTTTTTTGTGTGTCAGTAGTGGTATTTATCAGGGCAAACACCAGCACAGAACAGATCTCATGACATTCTCAATAGCTACATGAAAGGGAAACGAGAGAACAATGCAGAGGGAATGGAAATCAGAAGAAAGGAGAGGACAGGTGTGATTCCCACTGAGTTTTCTGTGCAGATCTCAGAGGAGGAACATGAAAAGAAAAGGGAAGGAAAAATCCAGAGGTACGAAAGGGAGCAGCAGAATCGCTCCTGTGTGTGTTCAACCTGAATCCCAAACCAACAGGCTTGTTAAAACATGAGCTATTGGAGAACAGCACTGAAAACTCATGGTTTAAGTGCAGCTGTGGCTTTAATTTTCTTTTTTTGCAGTGTTTGCAGGTGTGAAGTGCTTTGTTTTTCTAGTTCACCACAAGTGGCTCTTGTCTGAGCTATCATGGCAGGATTTGCATTTATTCAAGGATTCAAAGGTTTTCATTGTCTATTTCCTCTATAGATACGAGGACAGACAGGAAGATCAAAGTACTTTTCCTCTTTTCCAACAGTATAGATATACATATAGAACAAAAAAACCTATAAAATGTAAATAAAACAAAATATTATAAGATTTATAAAAGTTTTAAATACAAAACTATACATACTCAAAATAAATAGAACTCATATTGAATGAGGTCCTGCATTAAGACTTATAAACTGGATAAATAATAAAAAGTTCTTCAAGACTTGTAATATAATCTTGTATTTTAACTTTACTGAGAATTCTTTTTAAGTTTCTATTACACAACCCAAAGTTGGGTTTTCAACTCAAACTGCATTTGTGCATAAAACTAAGATTTGCTTCATAAACCATAAATTTTATTAAACTGTCCCACTTGTCTTAAAAACTGATTTATGCAGCCAAATATTGTTATTCCACATCTGATTTTTGCTGTGTTGGTGATGTTTTGTCTTTTTTAATGGATTTTCAGACTATTTTGCGTTTGGTTGTTTGGTTGTTTGGTTGTTGTTGTTTTTTTTTTTATAATTATTGCTTGTTTGTTTTTAAATGGACCTCTAAGTTTGATAATAAATACAGTGATAAAATAAATGAATGAGGATGATGTAGTGTCCTCAATAGCATCAAAGAAACCATATATTGGTGTTTTTCTACCAGGAATAAATAAGCATGACGAATACTAGAAAAACTGAGTTGAAGATTGAAAAGTGTGAAGGAATTCAGCCACATTAGTTCAACTCAAGAATAGGGTGTCTACACTCAGATGCATCTGCAAATATCCAAACAGATTTGCATTTCAAATCATCCATATTGAAATTATTTGCTGAAACTGAATGGGTTTTTTTTTTTTTCTTTTTGGCTAAACATTTCAAATGGATCATGATCTGGTACTTGAAAGAACCAGTATCCTACCAGCAAGGACATAACTTTTCATACTTATGGCATTTAAAGCTTCAATTTTCTGTTGCTGAATGTAGCTTGAGTCTTTTTGTGCTGTAGGGGGTGCTCTAAACTGTGTCCAAATGTACTTTATACTTACTGTAAACCAGCATTTCTGTGGACCATAAAACCATGTTTGTTTACTTATCCACACCATTCACTGTTATTTTGTTTCTTAATGCAGATGTTCATTTTCAGTCCTAAGTGCATCTACAAAGTCTGGTTCAATTTGCTATATGGCATGATGTAGTTTGAAACAACAAATATTATTTAATGTAGACCAGGTTCACAAGTGTATGTGCAGCTTTACTGGATAGTCATTTGATTATTGGAATTGGAAGCAAATCTCTACCATCTGATAGAGGTGTGGATGTTTGTCTCCTTATGTAAATAAGCTCAAATAGAGTGTTGATGCTTTGGCCTGTTGATTCAGGATTCTCAATCAGATTGTTATCAGATGAAGTTGTTATCAGATGAAGTGCATCTTAAAGCTGATTGGCTGTCACACCTGTCCGTTCCTTCCCGCTGCGTCTCCATTCAGGGGTATCAAGCAGAATGTAGAAGGAGGACTGCTTATTGTACTCCTCCCGGTCTAAGATCCTAACCGTAAAGGTCTTCCTGTATGAGACAGACATGTACACACACACATAGAGTGAGGTGGTGAATGCATGCATGGTTAACATAAATCATGGTAAGATACACCAAAAAACACACACATGTACACACACATTCATACGCGAACACACTAAAAAAGTGGAGTGGTGGATGTGGTGAGATGATACAGCCTGCTGCATGTTCTCTAACACATGAGGAGGAGGAGAAGCAAAGGAATATTGAAACCTAGTTTTCCTCCATGTGTTGAGAACATGCAGCCTCAGTGCCAGGGCGGACACTCAAGGGGTCAAAGTTCACAGTGTCACCAGGCTCACCCCCTTTCGGACCTTTTGTGTCATTGCTTTCCACAAGGCGAGGCTCTCCGATCTCTATGTAGAATGTTTTGTTCTTCTCGTACTCCTCATCGTCGATTATTTTCACCTTGATGGTTTTACTGAGGAGAAGGAGAAGGGAGGGGCAGGGGAAGATGGAAAGAAAGGGAGGAGAGAAGAAGAAGAAAAGTGAGGAAAAGACAGGCTGGAAACCGGAAAACCAAGAGGAAACAGGAGAAGAGCAGCATTTGTGTTTCCCATAAGTGCTTTGGGAAGATTGTGATACCTCCAATGACCTCTAAAAATCATCTGACACTGAAGTAAGAGGCTGTTGTACCTTTAAGATTGGAAAGAGTCACAGCATTTCCAACCCATGTAATCAGAACTCCTGATGTCAGATTAAGTTTTGACGCTATCTGAATCCTTGACATCTGTTTGAAAAGACTGATCAGATTCACTCTTTTTTCTACCATAACTACGTCCATGATGAAGATTTTATCAAAACCAAACTTCAAACCTTTATTATTGGTTCATGCGTTTCGATTAGAGATTTGGTTTGAGCTAATGTAAGAATCCTTTTAGATTTGGCAGCATATTAAGTGTCTGACAAAGGATTACTTTCTATTTAAGACTTCTTCTCAGCCAATCAAACACTTTCAGTGAAAAGTGAACTTAGTCCTAGGGCAGAGAATTGTGATTTCCCATATTTAGAAGTTACAATAAAGTGACTCATTGTTAAAATAATTTCTGTTTCTTTTTGCAGTTTTGCCATAATTCAAGGTAAGGTGACTCATCCTACAGTTTTCTTAGTAAAAAGACAAAACAGGATATAGAAGACCTGTCAAAGAACAGAAATAGAGCAAGAGCACATGCAATGAAAAGAGCAAGGAAACAATAAAGAAGAAAAAGGAGTCAACTAAAAATTCTCTGCATCTGCTGATGCAATTTGCTTCCACAACACTTTTAATTAACAACCCCTACAAAACACAGCAGGAATTCCTGTATAACCAGCTCCTTTGTGATATAAAGCAACACAAATTGGCCAGAAATCAGCGTAGAGTGCAATGAAAATGCCAATATGCCATGAGCAACAATACCAATTTTTTTGCTTCCTAAAGTGGACTTGATTTTCTAAGTTTCTCTTTTAAATCCTTTCAGTAAGAGACTACCAGAGCAACAATAAACCAGCCCGTGAAGTGCAACATTATTTTGTCGATAGACAAAGACAAACCAATGATTTCACTTTCTAAAGCTGAGGTTTTCCCAATACTTAATCCACAGAGTGCAGCTGCTGTTATTGACCAGCCAAATGCTGCAGTAAGACTAGTGTATGAGGGAGTGTGTACGTGGGAGTGTGTGTGTGTGAGAGAGAGAGAAAGAGAGTGCCTGTGTTTATTTACTGTGGCACTTGGCCTTGGTCATATTTGGCGGAGGAGCTAATATCTGAGGTCACAGGGCTGTGGAGCGAGACACACTGTGTGCCTGTGTGTGTGTGTGTGTGTGTGTGTGTGTGTGTGTGTGTACACTGTTATGCGTGTAAGTGAGTGCTTGTAGGCGTATGCGTATGTGTGAATGTGTGTGTTTATCTGTGTTTTCTGTCTGGAACAAGCCCTCTTTTCTGATCCAAATCCACTGCAGGCAATAACAAAGACATCTGAGAGAATACTTATAATCTTGCCTATAGGTGGGAAACAGGAACACACACACACACACACACACACACACACACACACAAACACACACTTATACTTATATAATCTTTTATCTGGGATCACAGGCCTGCAACCTGCTGGATCGTCGGCTAACATCGTGTTAGCAGCACAAGGTTTAAACCCCTCACTTCTGGGGTATTTAGGAAGTATTAAGTCAAACTGTGCTAACATAGGTCACATAAAGTAGAGTACACATTCAAAAACAGGTGTGTGCCAATTCAAAGGATGTTTTAGTAACATGATACAGTCATTTTAAGCCATAACTTTTTCCTGATGAAGTATGAAGTGAGTATTTGCTCAAACCTCAGTTAAAGTTTGAATAATTTTTTGAGACATTCAATTAATAAAAGTTGTAGCAGAATATTTTTAAGTGCTAACTTTGCAGACAGTACACAATAATTCCCACCAGCCACCACCATCACCAAAAGAGGGGTACATTTTCTGCAGTTTGTCTGTTAAAGTGCATTGACATTTTAGAGTTTTCTGTCTGAGAACGCAGTGCAAGCAATCAGAGCATGTTTACTGTTCTGAGAGGAGTGCTCTCTGTCTTTTGTGTCATGATGCATGCGACGTGCATGTTCAACATCTTGACAGCACTCCATTATAAATATCAATGGCAAGTAGAAAAATCTGTTATCAAATGTTATATGATGTTATAATGTTGTTAAATGTTGTCAGCTTCTTTTTGGAAACATGTAAATCCAACTGCATTAACTCTGTCTGCTAATGTATAAAACGCAACAGCAAACAGAGCTTACAGCTAAATACTGCAGGTAATAAGCTATACTAGCTCCTTTGAAACCCAGTGGAAAAGAAGCATTTACAGCACTAAATTCCTCAGTAAAGAACAAGCACCTTTATCAGATCTTCAGAACATCACATTAGTAAATCTGCTTCTGTTTCCCTCCACAGACAGCACTGGGATCTGCAGCATACCTCACAGATGACAGAAGACATAAAGCAGCCGACTAATCATCTCATTATACGAGGAGCATCTCAGGTTAATCCATCAGCTGCATTATACAAACACAGTGGAGGGTAAACCATCCGAGTATCATACAAACACATNTGTGTGTGTGTGTGTGTGTGTGTGTGTGTGTGTGTGTGTACACTGTTATGCGTGTAAGTGAGTGCTTGTATGCGTATGCGTATGTGTGAATGTGTGTGTTTATCTGTGTTTTCTGTCTGGAACAAGCCCTCTTTTCTGATCCAAATCCACTGCAGGCAATAACAAAGACATCTGAGAGAATACTTATAATCTTGCCTATAGGTGCAGGAACACACACACACACACACACACACACACACACACACACACACACACACACACACACACACACACACACACACACACAAACACACACTTATACTTATATAATCTTTTATCTGGGATCACAGGCCTGCAACCTGCTGGATCGTCGGCTAACATCGTGTTAGCAGCACAAGGTTTAAACCCCTCACTTCAGGGGTATTTAGGAAGTATTAAGTCAAACTGTGCTAACATAGGTCACATAAAGTAGAGTACACATTCAAAAACAGGTGTGTGCCAATTCAAAGGATGTTTTAGTAACATGATACAGTCATTTTAAGCCATAACTTTTTCCTGATAAAGTATGAAGTGAGTATTTGCTCA
Organism: Thalassoma bifasciatum; assembly: GCA_008086565.1. Lineage (NCBI taxonomy): Eukaryota > Metazoa > Chordata > Actinopteri > Labriformes > Labridae > Thalassoma > Thalassoma bifasciatum. The sequence goes on from RPOG01000029.1 coordinate 1,189,272, forward strand.
AACCTCAGTTAAAGTTTGAATAATTTTTTGAGACATTCAATTAATAAAAGTTGTAGCAGAATATTTTTAAGTGCTAACTTTGCAGACAGTACACAATAATTCCCACCAGCCACCACCATCACCAAAAGAGGGGTACATTTTCTGCAGTTTGTCTGTTCAAGTGCATTGACATTTTAGAGTTTTCTGTCTGAGAACGCAGTGCAAGCAATCAGAGCATGTTTACTGTTCTGAGAGGAGTGCTCTCTGTCTTTTGTGTCATGATGCATGCGACGTGCATGTTCAACATCTTGACAGCACTCCATTATAAATATCAATGGCAAGTAGAAAAATCTGTTATCAAATGTTATATGATGTTATAATGTTGTTAAATGTTGTCAGCTTCTTTTTGGAAATTACATTTAGGTTGACGTAATTGAGACAGACGATTACATATTTTGCGTTGTCGTTTGTCTCGAATGTCGATTTATGACGTCCATTATTCGATATGATCGAGGAAACTTTGGGTCACCTTTTCTTCGTAAATGTCGTGATTTAAGGAGTCATTTCTTGTTCGTGGAAATAGTCTAGAAGTCTTGTAGTGTAATCATTTAGAGCTTCTGTTTCCCTCCACAGACAGCACTGGGATCTGCAGCATACCTCACAGATGACAGAAGACATAAAGCAGCCGACTAATCATCTCATTATACGAGGAGCATCTCAGGTTAATCCATCAGCTGCATTATACAAACACAGTGGAGGGTAAACCATCCGAGTATCATACAAACACATAGCTCAACACACACACACTCAAAGGCCAGAGGGTTAACTCATTACACTAGAGGGATTGGTTCATTCATCACTGTCCTATAACAGCAGATGGAGACCAGTTTTCATCTTCTGGTCTGGAGGAGCTCATGTCCAACAGGCTCGCAGTGTACACAACAACTGAATGAAGAGGCAGTGTATGCTCACCCTGCCTCAAGGTGGAGCCCCTGAGTAAGGCACCTTTCCCTATAAACTGTAAAGCTCATGGAGCAGCAATATTTACAATCCCACTGGGGAAATCAGACATTTCTGTACCATTTCAATTAACACAAGATATTACCCACTGGACTGGATATGCACCGAATATTTTTATTTAGGGTTCATATTAAGCATTTAGGCTGTTCCTGTGCTATCAAGCCTCACATACAAAAGCCATGTTTCACTCAGAATTTCCAACTGGTTCTCCTTTAAGTGGCAAATCTCGAACTTGCAAGCTAGCCTGATTCATAAATGCCTCTGTTAAGTATTTTGCCAATGATGTCAACCAGTCGTGAAATCAGAGGAAACTAAAATGACTCGCACTGTTTGGTAATGGTGAGTTCTGTTGAAGCTGGAAAACCTCACAGATGACCGATTCCTTGGAAAACACACAAAAACGCACTCATCCTGACATCTTCACACATGTTTCGCACATACCTGCACCATCAAACAAGCTCAGGTACACAATTCATACACATTTAACTTGACTAATCAGTACCCACTTAGATACTGGTGACCCTCTTAAACACACACACACACACACACACACATACACACACACACACACACACACACACACACACACACACACACACACACACACAAACATTAATCTGTACTTCCCAAAGCATGGTAGCCATGCTGGCAGTACAGAAGACTGTCTCTGTTCCCATGGCGATGTTATGTTTGGGTAACCCAACAGGGGTGGAGAAGATTGTTTCCAGACCAATGTTGTGTGTGTGTGTGTGTGTGTGTGTGTGTGTGTGTGTGTGTGTGTGTGTGTGTGTGTGTGGGTGTGTGTATCTGTCTGTTAACTCACAAGTGCGTGTGTGTGCTTTAGAGACAGGGGTCACTTGATAGACACATTATGCTGGTCTGTAGTGTAAATGCGTGTGGGAGTCTGTGTATAGGGACGTGTTACAGAAAGACATTGATATTACACAGTGGCCTACATTATTTGCATAAAGAAAAGCCTCTTTGCGTGTTTTCATTCACATGTTAATATACACATGCGACAGTCAGGGGCTGTTTAAAAAAAAAAAAAAAAAAAGAACACAAGACTGCTATGTAAAAAATATTTTTCCTAATTTCATCCAAAAAGTATGTCGTAAACAACATCTTTGAAAGCAGCACTGGCCAGTCTGATTTTGGGTCGGATGTCTCTCAGCCCCCTCTTCTCAAACCCCATCTTGCTTTTCTTATACACTTACATGAAGTGCACTGCATACACTATGGATTTACAAGAGCAATGCACAAAATCTTGCAGGGATGGAGTTGCCCCAAATCAAACACAGCAGCTTCCTTATTACAGTTGTAAATTATGAACGCATTTCACAATCCTTCACAGGTGTTCTTCTCTTGTTCACTGATTAAAACCATCAACTATCATGTGATCCATCCCCCCTTCCTGTATGTAGCCAATAAGGCAACTGCTGAGGATGAAAAGTGTCCAGTGTCTACACTCAACTTTTTGACTGCTTTGAGTGTGGCAGCTGAGAAATCAATGAGCACATGCATTTTTCAGTGCTGTCAGTGTGGATGCACACATGAGCTCAAAATAGGGGGTGCACACGATTTGAGGTGTAACTTCAGTCCTTTTTTACCAAAAAGAAAAAAAAAAGCAGTATTCATTTTCATCAGAAAATTGACTTGGGAAAATTGAGAAACAGTCCAGTGCTCTTCCATCTTTGTCCAGGTGAGATTCTGCAATGAAATGCAGTGAATCTTGATAAAATAATAGCAAATTAATTTTGGAGCTGCAGCAGTACAATAAAAATAATGTGTGTATGTGTGTGTGTGTGTTAGTATTTATGTTTGTTGGGGTGTTACTATCTTACAGCCCGCTGTTCTTTGAAAGCAAATCCTCACCCAACATTCATCCTGAAACAAACACAAAAAAACCCAGTCTGACATCCCAAATATTTCCATCTTTTAAAAAACCTGATGTTGCAATGGCTCCCCTCAAGGAAAACAAAACCATCCCTAGCACTCTCTCACAGACAGAGGTGGTATCTCACCTGGATGCCAGCATTCACACGAGTGTCACACTTGCATGCTTTCACACCCACACATGAACACACTGAAGGAATTTCAGCTGCAGGAGCTCAAAAATGTGAGTGTGTGTAAACATGCATACACACACTCACAACCACTCAAGAGACCACAGTGTGTGTGCATCTGTGTTTCCACAGTGATGTCCCACATCTGATTTTACAAAGAAAAAAATATCTTCAAAAACAAGTGAACACTTCAACAGCTGTGGCTCCTCCATCATGCTCCATCTCCTTGACCCCCCCCCCCCAAACCGGTTTTAGCCTTTTCTCTTTCCATTGCTTTCACGCAACACTCACGCAACACTTGGAAACATTTGCCTCCGTCGGGATATCGAAACATCGCATTAAGTGAAAGACAAAAAATTAGCCAAAACAGATAATGGTAGAGGCAGCCAAAATATGACTCAGTCAAATATTTGGCTGAGTCATGTTTAAGAATTGGGTTCGTTCATAAACTCTAAACAGGCTTCGTTGCCAGAAGGTGATCTAAATAGCCAAAAGTCAGTTTCCCTGTCTGTTCATGCTGGAGAGATCTCATTTTTTTCCTTTTTCTTCACTCAAATGTGTCAGTATCAGCTTTTCTGTTGTGATGATTTTCCAGAGCCAGCCCCTCCAGAATAAATGATTTTGCAGGGTTTCGGCTCAAGCACCCCCACTATTGAGAGTCTTAATATTAGCCAAGATGCTTTGAGACAGCAAATTTGCAACTATCCATGTTTAACATTTATCCAAACACCCGTGTATGTCTGATAAAATGTTATCAAACGGGATATTGACAACTTGAATGTGATTGTCAACCAATTAACCAATATCCCTGGATTGCATTATCTCTAATACATTGTTGTTAGACTGTATAACAAAAGAGGAAATAAAATCAAATAAGGGGAAAAAAAGGAAAACAAAAAATTTAAATCCCTTTAAACCCTCCTAATCTTCATAATTAAACAAAGACCAACAGAGAATTGAAAGAAAAGGGATGTTTGAACATTTCATGAGAACACATTAGTGGCAACATGCTGAGGTGTTGGGCAAGATAGAGGAACTTTGTGACAAATACAGTACACAAAAGTACAGTTCGAGTAAAACTAGAATCATATTAATGACCTTTTATTGCTTACTATTTTTGATCTTTTTGGGACACTGTGGTTAAGCTGCCACAGTATCTCTCTGATTCTTGTTGCTAGCATGAGGAAAATTGCAAGGTTAATGGATCTGTATCGTTGTTTCAAATAAGCAACTAAATAATGTTAAAAGTAGAATCTGCAGGAATTTTACGTTGCTGTTTGTAAACATAGCCCTGCGATTGACTGGCGATCAATCCAGGGTGTACCCCACCTCTCGCCCAATGACAGCTGGGATAGGCTCCAGCCATCCGCGACCCTGAATAGTAGGATAGACGGTTAAGAAAATGGATGGATGGATGTTTGTAAACATAACATCCAAACTTGGCTCCTCCTCCATGGCTCAGTGCCAACAGCAGCGCATGCCCACTGCCTCCAATTATAGCTCATAGCCATAGCTTCGTAAACGCACTCACCAGCCCAGCGAGCACCTGCAGCTTCACATTTCTACGTGGGAGAAACTCAAGAGCCGTACACCTGACTTCCTGCAGGTAAATGAAGTATCCTGCAAAGACTGTATCATTCTTTTTATGTTTCAACCGCTATTGTAGCAGCTCAGGGTAACTTTTCAGACTTGCTATCGTCAACACACACAGTCTCCTGGGCGCGCAGTGATTGACTGGTCACGGCCCCTACTCCCTGCCCAGAAACGTCCAGAGTCAACCAACACACCAACATACAGGCAAAGGAGGGGGTTGAGGCAGAAACATACATAGATGCCCATAGATGACGATTGAGCAGGATTATGCCAGTATGGTAGACATTTTATTTTTTAGGGAAATCCTGCAGACCAAACCTTTAAGGGCTAGTAGATAATTTAATCTGCTACATTTTCTTCTTTATCAACTTTTGGTATTGTAAAACAACTTTTCTGTTGTTCTGAATTTATTTACCAACAGAATCTGGTATCTTACTAAGAAACACTGATGTGTGGTTCCCATAGGAACTCTGTCACATTCCACATATTTGACAATAACAAAGCCCTTCCCTTGCCTTTCTCTCTCTCTTTCTCTATCTCTCACACATTCACATGCACACACTAGCACAAACATAAACACACAGGAAGTTGTAAAGGCAGCAGTGCCTCCCTTCTCCTCCTCCGCAGCAACCTGCCTTAGCGACGTATTTGGATCGGAAAATTTAAGTTTGGGAATGACTGCTTTATTTTAGGTTTGAGAGAAAAAAAAATGCTGTAGCTTAGCTGGTTGATGTGTGTTTTGGAGTGCCTGTATGGATAGTTGAAGAAGAAAAAATTTGGAGAAGAAAATACATTTTTCATGACAGTGATGAAACAAAGATGTGTTGAAAGTTTGCCTGTATGGACTTGAAGATTATTATCATAAACGTGATGGACAGTATCTTTTGTTAAACTTTAATGGAAAAAACTGAGTTTGGGATAACGGGAGAGAAATGTGTATGACAGTAGAACTGGTCTCTTAGACGGTGAACTTTTTTTCTTTGTATGGAACAGATTGCTGGTGGGTGGACTTTGGTCCCAGACTAAACAAAAGACTGTGCTTCTGTGTTAGTGTGTGTGTGTGTGTGTGTGTGTGTGTGTGTGTGTGTGTGTGTGTGTGTGTGTGCACATATGTGTCTGGTGTTCGAGTGTTGATGTATAAAACAGTGTCAGCACAGGTGCCTGTTTGTATTCTGTTTTCTTTCCTTGTTATCATGTTTGCTTATGTGTAAATGGGCAACTATTTAACATACAGAGATCATTATGTGTGCCTGCAAGTGAGCACTTGCACTCTGAATCTGAGAGATTTTATGAAGCACTATGTGCAAATGCTTGTGTGTGACACTGCGTAATACAAAGCCCCACAGGAACTGTGTGCAAGTGTGTGTGCATGTGTGTATGTGTGTGTGTGTGTGTGTGTGTGTGTGTGTGTGCTGTTTACATGCAGTGGTTTTATAAGACAGGGCTGATAATGATGTTGGCCACAGTGGGAAACCACAACAATAGGCCGACAGCGCTCAGCCAGGCCTCTTCTAATAAGCTCCAGTTGGCTCTCTAATACACATAAACCAGTCTTTATGGAGGCTAATAGAAACAAAACAAAGGTTTCACACACACCTGCCACAGAGGGCTGCCAACGGTCCAAAATGGACCACAGACCTCTCATTTCCTCAGACCTAGCTCCGTCTATTATCTCTATCTATTCCTGACCAATTTAGTAAAATAGAGAATGAACAAATACATCCATGATCCATCCTTGAAGAAACACTCATTGTCGTGCAGCTTGAGTATGACAAAAACAGACAACGAAAGACCTTATTTCTGGCTTTCCAACACAACTTATTATGAGCAATATTCAGAAATCTGGACATTTTCTACTACAACACAACTTAGAAGTGAATAGGAATGGTTATTAGGACCCAGTGGAAATTATCTTTTGTCTTTTTCTTGCATTAAAATCATTGCCTTTCCTAGGAACCAAGATATCACAGTGTTGCTCAATCCACAGAAATTGCACGCAACTTCATTACCTTGTCAAGATGACTAAAAAACAGAAGTTCCAAAAAGTCTGACTGATATTGATCACCTCCCAACAAACTGTTTTCCAAGTTTATTTTTGATGAAACAAAACCAGTGGCTGCAAGAGGAAGGGAAATCAATCTTAAAACTGCAGTCGAGGTAACTGAAGAATGAAAAATATGGTAAACATTTCAAACAGAGGAGGGAAAAATCAATGTTTGACTTGGAGCTTCAGAAGCAGGCTGTTTCGAGGCACAACACAACCTACAAGAAAATATTTTGACCAAAGACACGTCTTCTGAGTCCTTTGAGTTCTTTATTTGTAGTTTTCTGAACTTAGCTGAATGGTTTTAAACTGAAATGACAACCGTTTTGCTTGTTTTCTCAGCTTAGAACCTCTTCATCTGTGCTACTGCACAAGGCTGTAAAACTAACATTTATGGTAATGGTCATTTTTATTGGATAGCAGCATGCTAAACAGTTGGGGAAGCCATAAACAGCAGCCAGTTTTCCATTTTTGTCTAACTGCTGTGTGCTTGTGTTGAAGTGCCTGTGAGCGAATATGTGTGTGTCTTTGTGCGTGTGTGTCAGACCCTCCTCTGTGTCTTCTAAACTGTTTTCTCTCATCCCAGGGAGTTTCCTCTCCTCCTCCTCTTCCTCCCACCCTCAATCTCTCCACAGTAAGCTCATCTATCTCACCCCCCCTCCAGTCCTATCTCCATCTTCCTATCTTGTTAACCTAATAAGGTGCTTGGAAAATCCAGGGAACTCCCTCACTTACAACACATCTTTGCAAAGGAAACTTCTTCAAGAGGCTTGTAAATCTTTTTGAAAAACACAGGTTTGCAGGAAGCTGGACGGTTGTGAGTTTCCCTTTACATATAAACTTTTTTTACTTTCCAGGAACTAATTTAAGCATAGAGGTTATATCCTTTTTTGGTAGCTCAACACCCTTGGAAGACATTGTGTATTTTGTGCATAAGTGTGTGGAGGTATGTGAAAAAGTGAGAAAGTTGGTATGTGGGAGTGTTTTGGTCCAGAAGTAAAACACCCTATTGGACTTGTTGTCAAAGTGTTGAAGTCAATTACAGATTGAGAGTTTGAGGGGAAAAATGGAAATACACTGTATTTGAAGCAAAGATACACAGAACTATTCCGCTCTTTCTGCACGATAAATGGGTAAAAGAGTTAAACCCAGACGCAGACAGGCCGTGCCAAGCTAGTTAACATAAGACTGGCAAACAGAGCTTGTTGTTGAGCTGGTGGCCAACAAACTTGGCTGTAGATCGAAGCAATACCATCCCAATTCAGTGAGTAAGAAAGCTAACAGATACAGTTAGCAGATGTTGTTGGCACTTCAAATAAACTCAAGTATGAATCTAATGCTTTATATTTCACCCGGCCATTGTACAGACACTTAATAAGAGCATATCATCAAAGCCCACAGCCCAAACAGGCTTGAATCCAAGTCACTCACTGCAGCTTTCTGCTCCTGTTAAAGACACTACTGTCAAGAAGGCTTGCTGGAGGCCTAAAACCAAGCGAGTGTGTCTCAAAGAACACAAAATAGAAACCCACATGCAGGACTTGCTGGTTTTTCTTTGCGTCAGCTGACTGCAGCAGCTCCATTGATATTAACTGATTTCATAGCAACATTTTTCCATTTTAGATGCTTGTGTGACCAAGCTTCCTTTGCAAACTTTTTCTATTTTTTCCCCAATAATCTTTAGGAAATTAAAATTGTGAAAGGGGGGAATAGAGAGCAAGAGAGCCAGATGGACTGACAGACTGACAGAAAGCCTAATTAACAGTGATTTTAGTTATTACAGTCAGATTATAGTGACAAAGGGCTGAGCTCAGCAGTTTAGAAGTGCTGGACAAACTCACTTACATACACTCATGCTCACACTTATAATTGCAATTAGAGCAAAAAGACAGCGCTAGGTGAAGAAGAGACAGTGACACATGGTGAGGCTGTAAAACAAAGTGATACTTAAACAAAGAGCATACATCAAACTCTTTATGTTAGAGCCAACAGCTTCATAATGAGGGTCCAGCAGAGAGAAAGAGGCATATGTACTGCATGTGTGTCTGTGTGAGCGAGAGTGAGAGATGCAGCAGAGGAGCAGGACAAGTTCTGAATGCTAATCGGCTGCTGCTGCTGAGGCGCTCCATCATTTCCAGGTCATTTATGAGGTCTCAACTGCAGGATGGGATTAACACCGATGGTAAGGAGCTGAGGCGCTACAAGCCTCTCTGGGGCTGAAATAGTACCTTTTTGAAGCACTCCCATGTACTTTTGCCACACAGTTGCACTTGCACATTGATTCCTGCAGTAGTTTTCTGTTCACACCGGCTTTTAGAGCAGACAGTGCAGACAACTATTCCATCTGAAGGGAGCCCCATAAGGGTTTTCAGTCTGAAAAAAAGCATACAAGCTTCAGTTTAATAGCTCGGTGTGTCAGATGTATACCCAGCATCAAAATAACTGCCTTTCTCCTGAGTGTGTGGGCCCTGATTCCTTATCCATCTCCCGAAACACTGAGACATTGGTGTCAGAAAGGGTGATGGATGACTTCACCTTAGACAGTCATAAAGTGAACACTTTGACTCTCTATCCAAACGCTGAATGCAGACACTTCTTCTGTCTGGATTTCCTCAGGTTCACATCTGACTGTCTCTTTGTGTTTCTCTGTACTGTCCTCTCTGTCTGACTGTTCATTTTTCTTTCCTGCCCCCAAGACAAGAAAAAGTATCAGGGTGGTTTTTCAAAAGGTGTGTGACTCAGCTGCACTGTCATTCTGACTACTTCCAGACACTTTAAGAATACTTTGCGATCACTGAAAGTACCAAGGAGAGAAAAACATGTATAAAAAGCTCAGGGAGCTTTTATTAGATCTCAGGACAAAACGATTTTGCCTGCAGCATAGCACAAATTGTCTTATGCAGCCTGAACAGAGTGGTAAAATCTTGTTTAACATTTGTGAGAAGCATACAAATTAGTGTTACAGCCCCAGTGAGAATGCATATTCTTTATATTATAATTGCTGCTACCTCTTATATCAGGCCAAAAAGCAACTCGCTAGATAGACTATGGGACATTGCACTGCTGCATTTTAGATATGGTTATAGAGAGTAATATTTCGACCACATTATATGGTTGATTGATGCAGCAGCAGAAAAACTTTGTGTTTTCCATCCTTGACCTTATAACTCATGCCTTCTTTTTAAGTGCAGAAATATTGGAAGTGGTAAAATAATATCCAAAATAGCCTGCAGATGAATGCTGATAGAGTGTGGGAAAGTGGGTACCATGCAGGTGAAACATCCGCCACATTGGCAGGATAAATTTATCAGGTGACATCGGTGTGGCTCAAGCTTCCTGCCTGAACTTTCTTGCAGTGGTTGCTGTAATTCTGGCCACCAGAATTTAATTAATACTTTGTTGCTTCATTATATTTAATCTATGTGGAAGAGAATTTCAAAAATCTCAATCTTAAATGCCCCTTTCTTATTTAATTCAAGGTTAGGATCCATCTGCACCAAATTGAAATTCAGTCCCAGCCAAAACATCATGAAATGAAGCCTCTTGCTCCCTTTTGAATACGTTTGGTCAGCCTCAACAACCCTCCAAAAGCACTTACTTTAAAAGGTGACCTTGTACAGAAATAATTTATCTTTTATGTCCTTTATCGAATCCTGACTTCCCTCCTATTCTGTTGTGTTTGGCATTCAACTTGTCTGACATCACTTCTTCATCCACTTCAAAAAAATCAGATTTGTCTCTGGTGCTTCACATCAGAGGAAATGGGATGAAGTCACTGAAGAGCTGCAGTGCCTTATTTTAGCTAAAATCATGATTAGAAACACATAAATGTCAGGTTAAGTCATGAGAATCATTTCCAGATATCCTCTGCACATTAAATTCACATAATGTCAGCTGTTTAAGTGGATTTCTATTCATGGGGGAAACAAATCCCACTTTGAATACTCTGCAACATAAATGCTACATCCTTTCATCTGCAGAATGCTATTAGAGGTGTTTCATTGCTGCCCTACCTGAGGCTAACCATGAA